>OZ038504.1:10199892-10297392 GCA_964036315.1 Acanthosepion esculentum
GCTGTTATGAATTCTCATTCATGTAGCGGGTGCGATGGATAAATTGTCGTCTAATTGACATAAAAATGAAAATAATATATTTTTTCGAAACTGAGCAAGAGCAAAGCAAATTCAGAGATTTGGACAAAAAAAAAAAAACAACCCAAAATTGTGTCAAAATTTTTATCCTTTAATAGTCAGTTGTATTTAATTAAATTTGTAACTTATGTATGTGTAGGTAGAAAAAACAAGTGTTGATAAGATAGTGAGGGTGACAAAGCACTGCCCGGGGGCCATAATCACGCTTGCAAGTGTCAGCAGTTGGATGTAGTACACACCAGTCCAGTTATTAAGCTAATAATAAAATGAATAGTGGTGCTGAATATAACATCAATCAGTTAAGTAACAAATTTTATATTTGTATTAATCTTATATATATATATATATATCGGTCAGCCGACCCTGACGATCTGCCTAAGTGAAACCTTGGTAGATTTGTCTGGCTCATTAGGTTTGACTATATATATATATATATATATATATATATATATATATATATATACACACACACACACTCATGGTGCAATGGATAATTTGTCATCTAAATTACGCAAAATAAAAAGAACACTGACATCTCATTTTAACAGATATATTTACCAAAATTACACAAAAAATATCTTGAAATACTAAAGAGTAAATTTATTCAATATAAATCGCCATTGGCTTCGGCCACAGCCTCCAGATGACTTCGGAATCTCCTGCAACTCTTCTGGACGGCCTCCTCGTTTAAGTTGGTGCATCTGCCATAATCCTTGCCTTCAGTTCATCTTTGGTGTTACAAGGAGTTTTGTTGGTCCTGCTCAACTGCACCCCACCCATAATAATCAAGGAGGTTGCAGTCTGGGGAGGGGGGTAGGTGGCCAGGTATAAGTGGGGATGTGCTCGCAGAAATTGTCTGACAAGCATGACTGGGTTCTTGTGTGGCAGACATAGGGTCTTCCAGCAACCACCCTCTTAACCCAGGGCAGCACTACGTCCTCATATCTATTGTCATCAAAGTTAATTCACACTTCTCCCCAGTCCTTTGAACAGGAGTAGAGGTTTATCTCTTTTAGGATTGCATTTTCAGTTCTTTCTAAATTCTTCACTTTCACTCCCAGTAGAGCCTTGCATCTTAGTGGCATTATTGCCTTGCTTGGGTTGAATTGATTTAAAAAAAAAAACAAATTAATTTTATGGAAAAATGTTAAACAGAAAAATGTGTCAAGTTTTCTGGGGGTTTTTTTTTTTTTTTGAGAACAAAAACAATTTCGGCTCTGATTATTTGTGAAGGGCAGCTAACTCTGTTGAATTCAATTCCATTTCATTCAAATGAAAATCTCACTTAACCTGGCATTAGCAGCATGCGGTGTTTGAACAAACCACAATTTGTTTTTTATTTAATACTCAATTAGATGTAGACGTCTCTTCTACTCCAATAGCTTCATGTCTCGCACATCTCGCCTGTGGAACTCCCTTCCTTATTCCTGTTTCCCTGACAAATATAATCTCCAACTATTTAAGTGTAATGTCAATCGACATCTCCAGTTGCCTTGATCTATCCACTTCCCTTCTCCACATCCTTTCACCTTTCATTCCTATCTGCTCTCGCTCCAAATCTTCTGTACCCCCCTTGCCTTGATCGATCCATTATCTTTCTCCACACCCTCTCCTTTACCACTCCTATCTGCTCTTCCTCCAAACCTTCTGTAACCCCTTGCGTGCTAGTGGCTTCCAGCCTTGCTTGGGGTGATAAGCTTAAAAAAAAAAAAAAAGTTCACTGTGTTGTGCCAGAAGGCTTTTCTCGTTTGACTCTGACGTTGAATACTGCAGCCATATCTGATCTAGCACTCCTGCTATTCATCTGGAAAAAATCCAAAAAAGGATCTGCAATGCAATCGATCCTGACTTGGCATCTCGACTTCAGTCACTTTCTCACCGACATGACGTGGCTTCCTTCTGTCTTTTCTACAAATATTTCCATGGCAACTGCTGTGACGAGCTCCGCCCCCCCCCCCGATGCCACAACTACGTGAATTTAAGAGTGCTACTGGATTGGCATTTAGGTCCCACTCTTTTTATTGTTGTTAAATCTAACCACCACTTCTACTCCAATGGCTTCTTTTCTCACACTTTCTTCCTGTGGAAATACATTCAGTGTCCTTGCTTCCCTGATAACTACAATCTTCAAAAATTTAAATGCAACATCAATTGCCATCTTTTGTTGTCTTGAAACGTGTTCCTCTTTTATCCTATCCTACCTAGTCTTTTCTTACTTTCTCTGTCTGTAACTCCCTTGCGTACTAGTGGCATTTCTGCCTTGCGTGGGGTGAAATGATTAAAAAAAATGAAATGTGAAACATTAATAAGGCAAGTAGCTTTTCTGAAGACGTCTGTCAAGTGCCAACAAAAGGAGTTTCTGGTTTCAGTCAAAATATTTGTGAGGATTACAGGCAGTTTTATTTATTTAGGGTTAGGAAAGTATTCCTTGGTACTTATGGAATGTTTTTTTGTTTTGTTTTTGCAGATTTTCAGAGATGCCTTTCAAATTAGCTTGATTATACAATAATAAGTAAGAATGTAGTTTTTAGTTAGTGCTCAACTAAATGACTTGCAATTTTTTATCGATATTGCTTCCATCTTTGCCCTTATATGATAAACAATAAGAAAACAATTTTAAATATTGGCCTTTAAATTCGATTTTCAAAATAAAACCCTTCTTCTACTACTACTGTTATTATTACTATTACTACAATAATAATAATAATATTACTAATACTACTATTATAATACTACTACTAATAATAATAATATTACTATTATACTATTACTACAACTATAATACTACTACTACAATTATTACTATTATAATACTATTACAATATTACTACTATTGTTACTATATTCTACTACTACTATTATAATACTACTACTAATATTACTATTACAATACTAATACTACTAATATTATTATTACTACTATTATAATACTACTATAATACTACTATTACTACTATTATTACTATATTAATAATAATAATTTATAATAATAATATTAATAATATTTACAATATATAACAAGAAAATGGATAGCTAAATGATATATATATCTATATTTTAAATGTGGTGTTTGAAAACACCACCGTACTAGCAGAGGGTTAATCACATTAAAATGTTAACATGTGGCAATTCTTTCTTTTCTGCTATTTACGTAATAAACATGGACCATTGTTGTTTAGCATGAAAAAATAAAAACAAAACCATTGAACTTTTGATATTTTCCATTAGTCTTGTAATGGTGGTCACTGGCTGTTTGGTGACATAAACTTAAATTCTAAGAAAATGTTCAAAACGCATTTGTTTTATTTTGTAATGCATCAATTATTTAAAAAAAAATAAAAACATAATTGGCTGAAAATAATTACAAATTATAAGTGAATTCAAATAATTACAGACATTTTTAAAAAGTTGAAAAACTTAGTAATTTTTTAAGTTACCGATGACATATATATAAATTACGAATATCTGTTTCTCTTCTGTTTTTTTGACCAATACATGTAGGTAACTATGACTAGATATATTTTTCTTTGATGAAAATAGTGCAGTAATTATGAAATTAGCTTAAAGAATAATGACTATTTTTTATCCAATTAATAAAGCAATAAATCAAATAAAATTATTTAGGACATTTTTTTTTTTATCTACACATAAAATTCTGTGACTTCCGTTCGTCCGTCTGTCTGTCACATCCTCTAAAATGGCCATACATTAACCGATCAAAACCAAATTTTGGGACAAAGTGCAATCAGGTAAGGGCTTATAAAGTACAGTTGGTTTTACTAGGGTCCTAGCTTAGTACAATAAATTTTCATTCATTTTTTTTTTTTTTTAGGAAAAATTAAGTTTCATTTACAAAATACTTCCACTATTTTAAACCAATTAAATGATTAAAATAACAAATACTTATTTAATAAAAATGCAATATTGTTTTTCGCATATCTTTTACGAGGGTCATTCAATAAATAAGGTGAATTTTTCGGTATAAGGACTTCTAATACAGATAGAAGCTTATTTTTTTTTAAATTTTTCAACGTAGTCTCCCAGCACTGTCACACTTTTCCCATCTGTGCACAAGCTTCCGTATTCCCTCAGCGTAAAAATCTTTGGACTGGCGTCTCAGCCAGTCGCTCACAACACTTTTGACTTCATCGTCACTTTTTAACTTCATGCCTCTCGTGAACACTTTCAAGGGACCAAACAGGTGAAAATCTGAAGGGGCAAGGTCTGGGCTGTAAGGGGGATGAGGGAGCAGTTTCCAGCTCAGCTCGTTGATGGTCTGCACCGTTTGGGCTGCTGTGTGAGGCCTTGCGTTGTCAGGATGCAAGATGACTCCTTCTGACTGATGACCCCTGCCTTTGTCCCAACAGATAAGCTCAAAGTCCTTGTAATGTCACCCTTCTGTCAGACTGAATTAGGTCATTGACTGATTCGATCACCTCAGGAGACTTCACTTCTGTAGGCCTCCCAGGCCTGTCTTCATCCTCAACACTGCTCCGTCCTTCTTTAAACAATTTAGCCCACTTATAGACATTTTTTTGGCTGAAACATGTGGCACCATACACAGTTGACATTCTCCTATGAATTTCAACTGGTTTGCACCCTTCAGCAACCGAACATTTGATAACTGACCGCTGTTCAATCCTGGAGCATGCTTCTTGGTTGGCCATCTTTGTTAATCGCCAAAACTCTGAAAGTTTTTTTTTTAATCTGCAAAAGAAATTAATTCCATGTGAAAAAGAAGTAAAACAAAAAAATAAAAATAAAAAAGTAAGCTTCTATCTGTATTAGAAGTCCTTATACCGAAAGATTCAACTTATTTATTGAATGACCCTAGTATTTAATTTTTTATATACAAGAATCCATTTTGCCCTATATTTGTGAGAACTATAAACCACAAGGCCAAACACCTCAAGAAGCTGGAATTTGGCTCCAGAAAGAAATATCTACACATTGCCAGTTGTATGTTGCTTGGTCAAGAGTAAGAAATCCTAACAATTTATTCTTGCTGTTAAAAAAACATTTTCTTAAAAAATATCGTTTATCATGAAGTTCTATAAAATTAAATTAAATAAAACAAATTATTTAACTGTGAAGTAGGGATTTTGTCAAATTATTTTTCCAAACTAATCAGCATATTCAAATTTCATTGATTGGTTTGCAAAATTGAATGAAACTTAGAGTTTGTAAACCTCAACAAAAAAATGTCAGCTTCAACAGTACTAAATTCTGGAACGATTTCAACACACATCAGTGTGTTGCAAAAAAATTCTCGTAAACAATACTTTTTTTTTTTTTTTTTAAAAGTCAAAAATTTCAAAATATGAAGTTTTAGATTTCAAAATCTACTTGTATAAAAATGTCAACATTAGCTTTCTTATTTTTAATGTTATAAAATTAAAATTACCAAGTGCATTACCAATTTCACTGCAGAAGAGACGTTTACTTATTTTTAATTATATAAAAAAAAAATATATATATCTCCAGTTTGGAAATGCATGATAAAAAAATATAAAAAAAATATATATATATCTCCAGTTTGGAAATGCATGATAAAAAAAATTTATATCTCAAAATTTGATTTCTAAAGCTAAATCTGCAAATTTATAATACCATATTTTGTTGTTTATATGATGCTTTGATGCATCTGACACCGACCCCAGAAATGGCTGTTGCAGATGTTGGTGGGCTACTGTATTTACTCGGCAATATTTGACACCATTAAGTACCGTAAGTATGATTACTAAATCAAGTGGAAATACCGAGCATGTGCTAATCGAAGCGTAGTATGCAATGGTATTAGTCTTAAAATGTCTAACATAAAGGCTGCTGCTTTGTGGCCAGAAATACGGAAGGAAGGCGTTACTTAAGCAGGTGTTTCTGTAGCACGGATTTCGTTTCCTATCGATATCCCAACTGCATAAATAGCTTCTCCCGAACCGTTAATTTTGAAACACTGGACTTGTTTTACTTTCAAAGGGGCTCAGAATCGGATGTAGCTAGAGAACTGAGGCTCACCCCACACATCAAACTTATAACTCCCATCCCCAACGTTTGATGTATAGGAGATGAGATTAATTTTGAAGATATTTTATAGGAAGAAAAAAGAGTGCCTTATAAGCAGCAAAATACAATATCCCTTAACCCTCTGAGCCTTGCGTTCCTGAACAATTTTAACGCTTCTGCCTGAGCTCCTGAGTCAAAATTCGCAAATAATTGCTATGTAGCGTTTCACGGTAGATATAAAAATAGTTACAACTGTTTACCCACCGTTCAACCGGTGGCTGGGTATTAAGTCATTTTTCTCTACCACCGATAAAGCGATGGCCAGAGCCCAAAAGGTTAACGATAACTATGTTGGTCAATATAAAAGAGGCATGCATAAATAAATAATATACACACACATATATATACATACATATATATACACATATACATATATATACATACATATACACACACATATATATATATATATATGTATATATATATATATATGAAAAACTAGGTACTCCGTATGGGTAGACCCAAGGAGGATAAAATCCAGAGAGCTCAATATAAATCAGAGCTAATAATTTAAATAAAAATAAAAACAGACCACTTTAAAGTTCCATATATATATATATATATATATACACACACAGATATATATATATATATATATATATATATATATATATATATATTTGAATTGGACAAAGTCCGACAATTTATTTAAAGACATTTATGATAAGTTTAACGTTCTTTTTATAGATACAAGTATTTAAGCAAATGTTCTGTTTAAAGATAGTAAAATCGACCTTGCTAACCAGACGCTTCTCTGTGGCCGAACGGTTAAGGCACATTACCCGAAATGACGGTTCCGTATAGGATACAGGTTCGATTCCTGTCGGAGAACGAATATTTTCTATGAAAATTTCTCGGACATTCAGGCCGGTAAATGTATTTTAATACTGTTTATTATAAAACAGAGCATTTGCTTAAATACTTGTATCTATAAAAAGAACGTTAAACATATCATAAATGTCTATATATATATATATATACGGTATGAATGGGATATCATATAAACTATATAAAAACTGCCCTTGCGTTCTCAGGAAACTTACTGTCCTCCTTCAGCGGGTGTGGAAGCAGAATATCGTACCACAAGAATGGTGTTTGGCTGATGGTATTTGGATACCTAAAGAGGTAGATTCAAAAGGCATTTCCAATTTTCGCCCCATATCCCTCCTTAATGTAGAAGGGAAAATATTTTTGGGAGTTCTCGCTCGTCGCATGACAGATTTTCTTATAGGAAACGATTACATAAACACATCTGTCCAGAAGGCTGGGATACCTAGCTTCCCTGGTTGTCTGGAGCATGCATAAATGATATGGAACTCCATACTATCAGGCAAAAGAAATAAAACAGAACTCCATGTAGTATGGCTTGATCTTGCCAATGCATATGGGTCAGTCCCACATCAATTAATAGGAATGGCTCTTGACTTTTTCAATTTCCCTGGCGAGATTAAGGAAATCATAATGAACTCAGCTTTTATGAGATTCACCGTCAAAGATTACTCTACCAACTGGCAACCACTTGAGATCGGCATCATGATGGGCTGCGTGATTTCCCCGCTTCTTTTCGTTTTGGCCATGGAATTGATTTGACGAGGCGCACCAACCACGGCCAAAGGTGTGATGACTGAAGAACAACTGGTCCTTCCCCCTTCTAGGGCGTTTATGGATGATATCACAATTCTCGTCCCGTCTAAAATTGCTGCCAATGATCTGTCAGAAAAATATCACGATCTTTTCATATGGGCGAGAATGAAGGTAAAGCCCAAGAAAAGTCGAAGTCTGTCATTAGTCAGGGGGTCTGTTAAGGAAATCCACTTCAAAATTGGTGATGACACGATACCAACAGTAAATGAAATGCCAGTAAACAGCCTCGGACAGCTCTATACAATCCCACTGACTGATCGACATCGGGGTACAGAGGTTCATAAATCAGCTTTAAAGGGACTAATTTCGATCGATAGAACCTATCTGCCCGACAAAATGAAGGCGTGGTGCTATCAACATGGTCTACTGACCCGCCTTTTGTGGCCTCTGCAAATGTATGAAATTGCATTATCTCGCATTGAGCAAGCGATCAATAAGTATTTGCGTAAGTGGCTTGGAGTTCCTCCTTGTTTTTCGAAAGTGGAGTTGTATACCAACTCCGGACACCTGCAGCTTCCTATACATTCATTGGTGGAGGAATACAAGGTTGGGAAGGTTCACCTTCTTATGTCGACGAGGGACTCAGCTGATGATTTCATACGGAGGGTGCATCCAGAGATTAAATCTGGTACAAAGTGGTCAGCTGCAGAGGCCACACAAGAAGCGGAAACCAGCCTGCGCGTCAGATATATCCTGGGCGTGATTCAGAATAATCGGGCTGGATTGGGAAACACGACGCACAAGTACTTCTCCAAGGAGAAAGCAAAGGGAAAAAGGCGTATGGTGATCGAAGAGGGGCATAGAATAGCCACTGCTGTTACCCAAGCTAAACACTGTAAGTGGACAACCTGGAATGATATCGAACCCATTAAACTTTCGTGGAATTCATTAATGGCGATGGAACCATTGGCGATATCATTCCTTCTTCGATCAACATACGATCTTCTCCCAAATGAGACAAACCTCAAAATGCGGGGATACACAGATACAGATCTCTGTTTTTCGTGTAAAAAAGACCGCGGTCCCTTGCGTAATGTGCTTTCTGCTTGTCCATTATCGCTACAGATGTACACGTGGCGACACAACAAGGTAGTAGAGGTGATGAGGGATCTAATAATAACACAATGTGAGAAGGCAAACCAACGGCTTGTGGCAGCCAAGGAAGCTAGGATCGAGTTCCATAAGGAGGGTGAGTGCCCTGCAAAGAAAAATATATAAAGAAATATATATATATAAATATGTGTGTGTGTGTGTGTGTGTGTACTGGTTTATTTTACATATTTCAGTTCCTAAGAGAAATTAAACTAATTTAAAAAATATAAGGAAAAAATTTTTTTCAAATTAAATTTCTGCGTTAAATGACCCATAATGAACCGATGTGCCATAAAACAATCCAAAACAAACCGAACAATTGAAAAATAGTTATCCGTACAAAACAAACTGCAAGGCTTTCTTTTCAACCTAATCTCTTACGTTCATGGCTCTCCACAACTTCCTGTCTTTTTGTTGCTCTTTGACCTTTTATCATTCTACTTTGTCCTTGAGCCACTTCAGCATGGGGTAATAATCATTAGTCAGGTTAGTCTGGTTGACCATTAATACTAAATTGTGAGTTCAATCCTAACTAGGAGCCCCATAAAAAAGTTGAGTTGATATGTAAAATCAACCAATCAATAATCTTTGTTTTCACCATTTCATTTTCACACTCGTATACCCGGTACGTATATATATATATATATATATATATATATATATATATATATATATATATATGCAAAGCTCTTCAGCAAAATGAGTAAAGCACTCCGGGTGATTCGCATTTGTTTACATTCGTTAAAACAACACGCTAGATTTAGCTGCTTAATTCTGCTGAATGAAGATAGCTCAGTAGTAGAAACTGACTGACACCAAATCGGTTGGGTTTCAGTCCTGGCTTGATGCATTCGGATGTCTAGTCGCACTGAGGAGCTGCGAAACAGTACTGTCTGCGAGTGACAATATATATATATTGATTTTCTTAGCGTAGCTTAGATGTGGTACAAGGCTGAAATTATGGGGAACCCAGTGAGAATCGAACTCACTATTCAGTCATAACTGTTTTAGCGAGACAAGCTTGCTAGTTGCCCTAACTGCATATATATATATATATATATATATATATATATATATATATATATATATATATATATATATATATATATATATATATATATATATATATATATATATATATATAAGACATTTATATTATGTTTAACGTTCTTTTTATGGATACAAGTATTTAAGCAAATGCTCTGTTTTTTATAATAAACAGTATTAAATAACATTTACCGGCCTGAATGTCCGAGAAATTTTCATAGAAAATTTTCGCTCTCCGACAGGAATCGTACCTGTATCCTATACGGAACCGTCATTTCGCTTGACGTGCCTTAACCATTCGGCCACAGAGAAGCGTCTGGTTAGCAAGGTCGATTTTACTATCTTTAAACTTAAATCTTCCATGAATCTCTTCTATTCATATCTGCTCTAGCGTATCAAATGTAAACAAATGATGTCATATATTTTAGAATAAAAAGAACGTTAAACATAATATAAATGTCTTTAAATAAATTGTCGGACTATGTCCAATTCTAAAATATATGACGTCATTTGTTTACATTTGATACGCTAGAGCAGATATGAATAGAAGAGATTCATGGAAGATTTAAGTTTAAAGATAGTAAAATCGACCTTGCTAACCAGACGCCGCTCTGTGGCCGCAAGGTTAAGGCACATCACGCGAAATGATGGTTCCGTATAGGATACAGGTTCGATTCCTGTCGGAGAGCGAAAATTTTCTATGAAAATTTCTCGGACATTCAGGCCGGTAAATGTTATTTAATACTGTTTATTATAAAACAGAGCATTTGCTTAAATACTTGTATCTATAAAAAGAACGTTAAACATAATATAAATGTCTTTAAATAAATTGTCGGTCTATGTCCAATTCTAATATATATATATATATATATATATATATATATATATATATATATATATATATATATATATACTAGAAAATTTTGAATAAATATTTTTCGTTGGGTGATTCCATTCGGAATACGTATGGGTCGTCGATTGCAGATCATTTAATAAATAATCCTACTTGTGCGTTGGATTTCAGTATCACCTGGTTTTCTGTTTTGGCCAGGGCATACTCAGTATTCCATCTCAGGGTGTTGGAGACGCTGTACATCAGGCCCAGGCGACCGTCTCTTTGCAAACAAAGGGACAGTTTGCTTGGGCTTGCTGTGCTGAGTCTCTAGCATCTTTGGTGGTATTACTTTTATTATATATATATACACTTTTTTTTCTTCCCTGCCCATTTATTTATGTCATCCATTACAGACATTTTGTTCTTCATAATTTCTATTCCCCGTTAACAGTTCTGATGAGAGGGGACGAAACCGGTCGACTGGTGTTTTGTGTTTTTATTTTAAATCTATCATGGCCTATAATAAAAAAAATTGTTTTTTATGCCTTAATACGCTTTTGTACCGTTGCAAGTATATATATATATATATATATATATATATATTAACACCCATATATATCAATCAACCAATAATCAATCTTTGTCCTTGTTTTCACCATCCATTTTCATACTCGTTAAATACGTTACTCACTGTTTCCCCATTTCCCTTCTCTTCTTGTGAGTGTTAAATTCTCCTGACCCACTTTTCTCATTAGGTGTTCCAGAAATTTCATCTGTCTCTTTCGGATTGCAAGAATCAGTTTCCTTGTAGTTTCTTTCTTTCAACTTTCTTATTATTCGCATGTTCTGTTCATGTTATTCTCAGAATGCAACCTAATACAACTTCATGTGAAGATCTTGTATGATAAATTTCAGATGTTTGAGAGCCACAAGACGAACATTTCTTTATTGACCATTTCTGAACTGAGTTTTTCTTTAACCCTTCTGCCTTCCATCATTCCTTTTCTTATTACTGAAGAACAATATCTCGAATGTAACGTTAAAATTAACATTTAAATAATTTTACTGACCCTAAATATTAAATTAGCATTTTCATCCAGTAGGTATGTTGTTCATAATCAGTAAATAAGTACAGAATTTGTTTTCCGTGTTGACAAGAAAAAAAAAGGTTCAGTCAATATATTTCTACAAACTGAACATTATTCTTTCTTTTTCTTCCCCTCTCTCTCTTTCTTTTCTTTTTCTCTCTCTCTCTCTCTTTCTTCTTTCTTTTCTTTTTCTCTCTTCTTTTTAATCTCTCTTTCTTCTTTCTTTTCTTTTTCTATCTCTCTTTTCTTTTTTCTCTTTCTTTTCTTTTTTCTCTCTCTTTCTTTTCCTTCTCTCTCTATCTCTCTTCTATTTCTTTTTTCTCTTTCTTGCTCTTCTTTTCTCTTTCTCTCCCTCTCTCTCTCTCTCTCTTTCTTTCTTTTCTTTTTATTTCTCTTTGTTTTCTTTTTTTCTCTCTCTTTCTTCTTTTCTTTATTCTCTCTCTTTCTTTTCTTTTACACTCTTTTCTTTTTCTCTCTTTCTTTTCTTTTTTCTCTCTCTTTCTTTTCTTTCTCTCTCTATCACTCTTCTATTTCTTTTTTCTCTTTCTTGCTCTTTTCTCTCTCTCTCTCCCTCTCTCTCTCTTTCTTTCTTTTCTTTTTTCTCTCTCTTCTTTTCTTTTACACTCTTTTCTTTTTCTCTCTTTCTTTTCTTTTTTCTCTCTCTTTCTTTTCTTTCTTTCTCTCTCTCTCTTCTTGTTCTTTTTCTCACTTTCTTGCTCTCTTCCTTCTGTATGTTTTTCTCTCTCTCTCTCTCTTTCTTCTTTCTTTTTATTTTTCTCTTTCTTTCTTTTTCTTTTCTTTCTTTTTCTCTCTCTCTCTCTTTTCTCTCTCTCTCTCTTTCTTTTTTCTTTTCTTTTTCTCTCTCTCTCTCTCTCTGTCTTTTACTTTTGTATTTTTACAAAATTTCTCACATTACAACGCTCGTGAGCCACTCAAGATAGATTAGATGGTTACTGACAATAATTAGATGGTTAATAAAAATTAGCCCTTGACATGAGTGGGGGTTTATTGTAGTGTCTGGAAGAGCATCCACTTGGGAGTTTGTTCCACAAAGTAGGAGGAACGGTCTGCGTCAAACTTTCTTCTTACCAACAGCACACGAGGGGATGATCGGACCCTGTGCATGTGGCATGCTAGGTTTTACCTGTAAAGGTCTGAACTGTTAAAACTGAAGAGTGATGCTAATCTGAACACTTGACATGGAAACGACGATAGACTTTTAATTTTTAGTCTATGGGGAAAGAGGCTGTGAAGAAGGTTACAAAACTGAATGCGATTCAAAAGTCATTGGTTAACTGTTTTTAATTTTTTTTTTTACCATTTATAAATGAAAGGTTCTTGATGGTAACTCTGTAAAATGATGTATATATTGCTTATTACATAGTTTTCAAACTGTTGTCCTCATCTTTGTTGTTTTTATAACAATTTGGCTGTTGTGTTTTTCAGCCTACCTCAAATGCACCTTGCATCTGACGGCCATAAGATATTACTACCGTTTGTTTTTTTTTCTTCACTAAGAACACCAAAGTTTTACTTTTTACTGCTCGGATTAGCTGATAAAAATTGATGAGTTTGTCTTGTCTTGCCTGAATATTTAATTCTACCTATTAAATATTTAAAGATCACCCGATGCAACATACACTTGACAAAGGAAAACTCTGTTAAAATAAAAGCAACAAAAAATGTTTCGTGTCCCTACAAGACGTTGCTGATCATGGATCCTCTACAGCCACCTTTATGTTACTGTTGTGTAAAAGTTTTTTTTTTCATTTTATTTTTTTATTTTGAAAGAAATTATAATACAAAGGGATTTTCTTGGAAGTTTGACGTCTTTCAAAGACAAAATATCTCTGGCCTTTTCTATAAATATGACCAAGAAATATTATATACCTTTGTTCTTGCTAAGATACTTATTTTGTTTGACAGTAAACATTTCCTCTGGGTAGGTTAAAAATTAAAAAGGGCTAACGTGTGATTAACTAAATTATCCAGGTGTTGTAACCAAGTTACAAAATGACAGGTAGGAAGATCTGCAGGTAGGGCTTGCCTTGAAAGAGTGCATTTCACATTCTTATTTAACTGCTGTCTTTTTTTTTTTTGTAAGTAGTTCAGATTGGGGTCAGTTGTCATAATATATATGCTCCTGAAAAATTTATTTCGGTTGAGCTCTCTGGGGAGGATGTGTGGGTTTGTAAACAGTGACTATTACGGCTAATAATGCAAGACTCTTCGGTAAATCGAATCGAGTTCTCTCAGTCACTGTGTGTTTATCTAAATATAAATACGCTTAAATTCACCTTCTTCTCTGCCGTTCACCAACGGCTTCAGGGTAAAATTTCCGACTGACGCAAATTCAGCCGGTTTTCGATTCTATCCAGAGGCAACCGGACGTCTAGCCACACTGATGAGCTGTGATACAGCTGTCTGTGGATGACAATATATATATATATATATATATATATATATATATATATTTATTTCGTCCATTTAACTCAGCAAACTGAAAACCTTATCAGAAGAATATGATGGAAAGCGTACTTCTTTCTTCAAAACAAGGAACAATTGTGTGATCAAGAGAATTATGGTTTTAAAAGTTTAAAAACAGCACCAATTATTAAACAATTATCTGGTTTCAAAAATGACCGACTGGATATCATCAAGGGATTAACCTTCCACAAATATAAAAACTCCTTTCGAAAAAATAAAAGCTTTATTCTACATTCAACATCATCACTTGATAAGACACCGGAGGTGTTGAAACAAAATGGCTATTTTTGTTGTGATTTTATAACATATTTATGTTATAATTTTTAAATAAACAATTATATATATATATATATATATATATATATATATATATATATATATATATATATATATATATATTTGTGTATTTAGGCAGCAATTCTTCTTTCATGCACATTTCCTTAAAAACGACTGACAAGGTGCTTTTATTTAGTTTTTTATATAATTTCTCGTGCGATCTAATAAAGTTTTTCTTTTCAGAGGATAAATTATATAAAAACTGTCCGAATGTTCTTTTTATCTTTCGGCTATACATTTAGCCATTTTCAAGGATTATATTTTAACTATTAGAATTAGAAATAGTTTGTTATATGTATGTTTTATAAAATGTTTCATTCTTTTGTTTCAAAACACGGTCAAGATATTGTGTCCATGTTCAAAGTTAATATTATTAAATGTTGGTTTGTTTGTTTTTATTAGTTAGGCTTCCATTATTTTTAGCCTTTTTTTGCAAGTGGATTATGCTATTATATTAGTGTTGTCGACAAGTATGTTCCGAATGGTGTCCGGTAGGTCTCCATGAATATTTAAATGAGATCTAATTGATCTATTGTCAGAAAGGTGTAGAGTTTTACTGTCGACGTCAGACGTTTCGGTCTAGTAGACCATCTTCAGGACATGGTTATTGTAAACATATTTATATTTAAGTCAACATGAAGAGACGATAGACACAAGACTAGTCAGAAACAGAAAAAACTGGAATTCTAAAGTCAGCTTTCCCTTTTTGTGATTCGGTCACGTTGGCGTCACGCGGGTGGTGAGGCGAAAAACGCACTCCCAAGATAGAGACTTTATCTTAAATGAAAAAGAGGAATTCTATTTGAATCTAACGCTTATAAATACGTTTGTCAAGCATTAATCTTGCCAGGAATGGGGAGATGTTAAAGAAGCCGTGTCTAGTATTCACCGTGCGCGAGATAGATATTATACCTGCCTCATAAATCCGTCTAAGATTTTTATTATGAATATATTTTAAATTCTTCACAGAGTCGAAATCGAAATTGTACACTTAACTAAATCTGATCATAATTTCAGTTTTTTTCTGTTTCTGACTAGTCTTGTGTCTATCATCTCTTCATGTTGACTTAAATATAAATATGTTTACAATAGCCATGTCCTGAAGATGATCTACTAGACCGAAACGTCTGACGTCGACAGTAAAACAACATTAAAACAGTAAACTTGCATATTCGGATTTTGCTTTGTCTTTTCCATATTTTTATGCTATATTATAAAGCTAAAACAATAATAATCTTGAATAATCTTTTAAACATTAAAGTATATTTAATCACATCTTCTAACTAGCTGTTGCGATCTGTAAATGTTTTTTTAGATTCGGAACTTTTTTCTGCTTTTTTTTTGGGGGGGGGGTTATACCTGCATTGTACCAACAAATGGTATAAAGACACAACGTAAACGAATATAAGAAAAGGAAAACACTATCACGTGCATATTCACGTTCGGTTTGAAGACAATACAATATTGTTTTATTAACAGATCGCGACATCGATCAAGGAGATGAAATTTAAATTTTTATTATTGCATTATTCCATAATTTTAACACATCAGCAAATAGCTATTAACATCAACAATTGAGCACAAATAGTTATTAATTAAAAAGAGTAATTAATGTATAATATTATCCATAACTACCTATACAAGAATGTCGTTTTTGACAAAAGTTTAAAAAAATAACCATAAATACATAAAAAATATATATATTGACGAAAATTAATTTTTCCACAATATAGCTATTTGTACTATGTTATAATACTTATTACCGAAACAATACTGTATGATTTTTTTGAAACACTAAAGTATATTTAACCACATCTCCCTAATAGCTGTCATGATCTGTAAAGAAATAAAATCCATTGTCTTTAGAAAAAAAAATATATATGCGTGTCAGTACATATATACAATAAAAAGGCTTAAACACTAATATACCATAGTCATAATTTATTCCATTGGAATCGTAAATACGATCCAATTCATCAGATATATATATATATATATATATATGAGTTTTAGTACATATATATATATATATATATATATATATATGTGTGTTTTAGTACACACATACATATATATATATATATATATATATATATATATATATATATATATATATATATATATGTACTAAAACCCATATATATATATATATATATGGGTGTTCGTAGTATGTAGAAGAATATCTGAATAAATGTGCAGATGAGATAACGTGGAAAAGCTATTCAACTACATGTTTCACCTCTTTACGGTAGGAAGTCTTCTAGTGGGAATTAGAGACAAACTCGTGCGTGAAGAGTGTTGGAATTTCGGGAAGAGTTAATAAACATCCTCGTAACCAGAAAGTCTTTTTTTATTTTTTTTATTTCACGTATTGAAGCCATTAACGTTCGCTGGATTTGAAATTAGTCCACTCTTAGTATATCACTGGGATTTGGGATTTTTTTTTTCAATGGAGCATACAAGCTAATACAAAAAGTAGTCTGAATACCTTTTCCACTTTGTCCTCTTATCTCCACAAATATATATATATATATATATATATATATATATATATATATATATATATATATATATATATATATAAAGCAGTGTGTGTGTGTGTGTGTGTGTGTGTGTGTGTGTGTAACGAATGCACGGCCACAATTTTCGACGGATTTGCACCAAAATTTATATGCCCATGCTCCAAGTTAGTGGGAAGGCCAAAACCGACTTTGCATTTCCCAACTTCCATCGATAGTGGAAATAATCGATTTTTTCATGTTTCTACGGCAGTTTTCATGTAGTTTGCGGCCATTTTCTACTGGCCACAGTGAGAGCCTATAGCTGGCTGCCACGAATAGGCAGGAAGATTCTATTGGCCAGCGTGAGAGCCAACAGCTGACTGACACGAATGTTAACTTGCATGCAAAATCGATAGCTGCATTCCTCACAAGTGGGAAAAATTTAAATCTGCATGGCACTTTACTCCAATTGGCTCATTCGCTTGCTTAAACTCAACGTTGATTCTGATTCCGCAGAACTGGGTTGGGTGTGAAAAAATATTTGTTGTTAACATTCTTTTTTCATTCGGTTTTTCCAGTTACGAGTCCTTTTTTAAAGCTGATCGTTTTGTGTTCATTTTGTTTCGTTCTTTTTTTCGAAACAGATTTAATGTTTAGTATAGAGCTTAGAAAAAATTCGCAGTGTGAGACAGGCAAGAAGTAAAGCATGTAGCAACATCAGCACGGCAAAGAGCACTCCTTTAAAGGCAAGGAAGGGCAAAAATATTTTAAGTCAAGTGATAGCGATTGCTGTATGAGTCGTACAAATAAAGTGCCAAAATTTGAGGCCTATTTTAATATGTTTAAATTTCAGAAAATATTTTAGTTGAAAATTTTTTTAAATACCTGTAATGACATTTTGACTCATATTTGAAGATAACTACATGCACTGAAAGTTAAATGAATGAGAATATGTGTTTTTGGCGTGGGCACGGGCAAGACAAAGTAGAAACCAACATTTTTGGTAAAAGATATGATCCACATGATGTCGAAATTTTGTTAAAGAAAGCGGTACTTTCCACATACATTATAGAAAAGTCTATGAAAGTTCAAACATTTACAGTATGGTCTTTGATGTAGGCGTATAATGGGTGTGTGGCTAAGTGGTTAAAATGTTCGCTTTCTAACGATATGACCCGCGTTCGAATCTCCAGTATATCAGGAAGGTGACTTATTGATGTTATCAGTTTGGGGAGCTGATCCCAACATCCAGAACATTCGGAGAGAGCCTGAAAAACCATACCCAAGACATGTGAGTGGAATTGGATAAACGTAACTATTTGGGAGCCGTCGATGGTTGTGCTGGCACGAAGTCACCAGCCATCGTGACCGAGGCTTTCAGAGTACTGGTCTTATTCTGATTATTGATCACGCCAGATAGTGCGCTCTTTCCCAGAAACTGTAGCTACGGTCCGCTCAGCATAGCTGCAGTATAAGCCACAGGTGGACTCTGTGGGTGTCGGACAAACACAGATTTGCCTGAACAGGCGTCTGCAACAGGGATTGACTAACCGTCGTAGCAGACAGTTTTTCAAAAATATGTTTGCAAGAACATTTAGCACTCTTTCTTTCCATTTTGAAATAAATAAAACTGAAACCAAAAT
Organism: Acanthosepion esculentum; assembly: GCA_964036315.1. Classification (NCBI taxonomy): domain Eukaryota; kingdom Metazoa; phylum Mollusca; class Cephalopoda; order Sepiida; family Sepiidae; genus Acanthosepion; species Acanthosepion esculentum. The sequence continues at coordinate 10,218,707 of OZ038504.1, forward strand.
GTCACTTAAAGATTTCTGGATAACCCTTCACATCTTCTTTTGTGTGTCGTGTCCCGTTCATGGCTCTCCACTTCTCCTTATCCTTTGTAGTTCTCAATGTGTTTTATTCTTTTGCTACTTCTCCCAGACCCCGTTCTGCCATCTACTTCCTTAAGCCCGCTAAGTATATCACGCGTTGCCTTCCCCATATCTCTCTCTCTCCCTCTATCCACCCCGTGAGTATCAGATTCTCTAATCCTTCCTTTCTTATTATGTGTCCCAGAAATTTCAGCTGCCTCTTCCTGATGTTAAGTATAAGCCTCCTCCTTGTTTGCATCCTCTCCAAAACCTCATCGTTGCTCACACGCTCGGTCCATGATATCCTTATCATCCTTCTGTAGAACCATACCTCCGTTGGCTCGAGTCTCTTCGTCTTTGAGGAGATCGTCCGACATTAGCTGCCATAAAGGACGACAGATATCACATAGCAGTTCAGTACTCTTTTCTTTGTTACCAAAGAAATCGTCCTGCCTCGTAATCTCTTCACATAAGTGGCGTAAAATAATGTGTCAAAGTTCTGCTTCGCTTAAATGGCATGAAATATACTCATTTTATATCTTTATATTATTTTTTTTTCATCTTAAATATCACCGTGGCCATTGGGTATTTGGTGGCATCGAGCGGGGTTCGGGAAAGTGTTTTTAGTTGAAAGTAGCCATTGTGTGGTATATTCAGCTTGGAAACCATATTGTTTCAGATGGTTGGGACCAAGGAAATCATCTACGTGATACGACGTGTTCTGCGGAGGAAGGACGTACTCAACATTTGATAATTTTGATCAACATTTCTTTTAATGGTCAGCCATAAAGAACAGTAAATGTCGGACTGCCTTACACTTAAGGAAAATAATAACAATAATATTTATTAAGAATTTATAACAGAAAAATATCAAGTTTTACGGAAACATTGTTGACAATTATGTATTTAGTTACATGACAAATAAATAAAAAGAATATCAATTTTGATGCTATATTAATCATCTCTTCTCAAATTGACTGCCACTAAAATACAATCAGACGATAAATGCTAAATGAGAAGGTGTCCTCAACGAAAACCACAAATCCAACACACTTGATTGAACGCATAAATAGCGAATGGGATAAAATTAACGTCAATGTGGAGTTATTTCATTGAGTATCAAACTTTACATCACAAATTATGGAAATCATATTGAAGATGTTATTTGTTAATATTCAAATTCAATAAAATGGCGCTGGAATTTTGACCCGTTAGCCAGAGAATTCAACATTTTATAATTTTAAGGCAATGCGCGTTTAAAGGTTTTAGGCACTTTTGATTAACATTTCTTTTAATGTTTAGCCGTAAAGAATTGTAAATGTCGGACTACCTTACACTTAAGTAAAATAATAACAATAATATTTATTAAGAATTTATTACAGGAAATATCAGATTTACGGAAATATTGTTGATAATTATGTATTTAGTTACATAACAAATAAATAAAAAGAATATCAATTTTGATGCTATATTCGATTTGTTGTTAGGTATTTTTTATTTTCTTCTTTGTTATTGGCAGCATTTTAGATAATACTTTGGCTGCAATGCTAAGTTTCCTAAGTTGAACAAACTGAAGCTATTTCGCTCACGTTTTGTTACCTCTCTTTTCCATTGTTGTTTTTAGATCGCTTTCTTCCAATCATTTTGGTGGGCAAGAGAGAAATTCTGAAATTTAAAATGATCTTATTCCATTTCAAAAAGAAAGCCTGTGAAAAGGAATATTTTAAATTAATATACGACCAAAAATAAAATGCTTTTGACAAAAAACCTTAAAGATTTCACTATAATTATGTAATAATAATGTGATGATATTCCACAGACAAATCTACAGTTTATGTTACCTCATTTCGTTGCATGGTTACGAACTATAAACCTGAATTGAGCTTGAAATATTGTGTAATTAGCTCTAATATTTTGTAAAATATGAAGATATGATATAATGAATAATTTGCAGTGAAAAAAGCAATTTTCGATTTTTTGTTGAATACGCCCCTCCGCCGAACGCGTCATATATTCTCATGACGTCGTTATTCATTAGCGGCATTTTGTGACTCCTGCTGTACAAGAACAGTCCCGTGTTTTCAGTATTTCTTTGCTGCATATCCCACCATTACCCGTTGTAATAATGTTTAATTGTAATAAACATATATACTTGGGTCTTATTGATTCTCTTCCCAAATCGAACACGTAGGCCTCGACCGAGGTGATGGAAAGCGGGCGGATGGCATTAAATAAAATAAAATGTCGTTTTATATCTTTATGTTCTTTTTTCATCGTAAATGTCACCGTGGCAAATGGCGACCAGTATTCGGTGATATCGAGCAGTGCTCAGGAAAGTGGTTGTGCGCTCCATATTCTTTCAGAGGGTTGGGCCGCTTCTGTTGGAATCACGGAAATAAAACTACGTTATATATTCTTCTGTACAAGAACAGTCCGTGTTTTCAGTATTTCTTTGATGCATAGCTCACCATTACCCGTTGTAATAATGTTTATAATTGCAATAGACGTATATGCTTGGGTCTTATTGCTTTTACGCCATTCAGGAAATAGCAGTTTAATTTTGCGTCAATTAAGAGTAGGAATACTGATTTCTAATACCTTCCCTTTTATCATATTCGTATACCTCATTAACGATATCTAAAACTGTTAAATTCAATGATTGCATTAACTTTATAAACCCCCCTACCCCACCTGTACCTCTCCAGTAAGTATCTGACTCCTGTTATCTAGTCTTGATAGAGTTAAAAAGCTTCTCCGGGTCCTTGTGGGAGAATTATTTTCTACCCTCCAACCTCTCTCTGATAGGCGAGATCTGGCGAGTCCCCCACCTCTCTATCGCTACGACCATGGAAAGTGCTCGGACGGACGAACTGCATCCCCCGGTTCCACCATGTCTGACCTTCACAGCTAGGACCCGCCATGCCACTTACATAGTAGCAAATAACTCACATTCCCTCCGTATTCCATCGTCAAGAAGTAAGTTCCAGACAAACAGCTTCTTCCCGCGCACCACTGCCCTATGGAACGGAATCCACAATCAAGACTATCTTAACCTGTTCAGGTTAGGAGTCAACCGTTATCTTCCCCCTCCTATCCATATAAATTGCCCCTTAACGTAACTCTTTACCAAGGTGAACCTTACTGTAAAAAGATCATCTACTTTTATAAAAATCAGATCAGACAGAAGATGGTGTAATTGCTGGAGTCCATTTAATTTGGCATCATTCATTGTCAATCCCAAATATATAAAAAAAATGAATAAAAAATTCAAACAAAAAGTATTCTGAGATCTAAATATTTTGATAAGAAATTGTATGACGTGTTGCAGGATGCTAAGCCTGTTTTGGTAGAAACATATCTTCTGGAATATTTATCCCACAAACAATATTGGGGAACTCAATGTGAGTCCAGGTAAAAATATAAAAAACACACCAAACAATACATATAAAACAAACGAAAATGTTTGCATTTACAAAGGGAAACTAGCTAATGTCTGTTTTAACACAGACTTTTTGTCCAGAGATTTTCTTTTTTTTTTTTGCAAAATTTATTTACGTTAATAATGGCATTGTTTAATAGTGAATAATTAAAATAGAAAATATGATCAGTATTTACATTAGTCGGACTATTGTCCTCATCTTTGTCGCCATATTTGTCACAACGTTTCGGCCGTTGTACGCTTCGGCCTTCTTCAGGTGGTTGGAATGTCGAACTGAACCCTTTATTTAGATCCAGTGACAGAGACCCAAAGAGTGTGAGTTCAATACCCGGTTAAGGCAGTGGAGAACTTTCAGAGGGAAAATTAGCAGGAGATAACTGATAGCTGACATCCATCAAACATGGCACGTGGAACTAGAACAGTCTACCCCAGTGATCGAAATAAAGGGTTCAGTTCGAAATTCCAACCACCTGAAGAAGGCCGGAGCGTACAACGGTCGAAACGTTGTGACAAATATGGCGACAAAGATGAGGACAATAGTCCGACTAATGTAAATACTGTACATAATACCTCATCTCAGAAATAGAGACAGACTCAGAAAATATAAGTTTTTCCCACGTGTGACTACATCTGAAGGTCAGATATAAGAATCTGTAAAAGTGAGCTAGAGAGATAAATTCATGCCTTTTTACAGTCTTACGGTACACCAACTAACGCATTTCTTTTTTTTTCTTTTTCTTTTTTTCCTTTTTTTTTGGTTTGATTTATTTTGTTTTACGGCATATCAACACCTCAATGGGTTATTTAATGCCGACATTCTTATAGCTGGTAATATTTTTTCCTTCAAAAATGTACTGCTGGTAAAGTCGTAAAGTCGAGGTACAAAAGAGGAAAACCCATCAGAACAATTATTGTGACTCGATGACCATTAAAAGGAAACACGACTGGGGTGAAGATTAATACAAAAAATGGTAAGAAGCGTGGATGAAATTTAAGAGAGTTGATGTTCCTCGTTTTTTTTTGTTTTTTTTTTTAGTCCAGTTTTATTCATTAAATATCGGCAATGGTCCTTCGAAGCTTAATGGAAATCCTGACCATTCTTTATTCTTGAGCAAATAAAATATGTATTCTTTGTAGGAAATCAGTTTGGTTTGGTTTATTTTGTTTTACGGCATATCAACCTCAATGGGTTATTTAATGCCGACAAGATCTTTAGGATAGGTTCGTATGAATAGAATATGTATTCTTTGTAAGAAATCCGTTTGGTTTGGTTTATTTTGTTTTACGGCATATCAACCTCAATGAGTTATTTAATGCCAAGATTTTTAGGTCAGGTTCGTATGAATAGAATATGTATTCTTTCTAAGAAATCAGTTTGGTTTGGTTTATTTTGTTTTACGGCATATCAACCTCAATGTGTTATTTAATGCCGACAAGATTTTTAAAATAGGTTCGTACGAATAGAATATGTATTCTTTGTAAGAAATCAGTTTGTTTTGGTTTATTTTGTTTTACGGCATATCAACCTCAATGGGTTATTTAATGCCAACAAGATTTTTAGGTCAGGTTCGTATGAATAGAATATGTATTCTTTGTAAGAAATCAGTTTGTAGAGCAGGTTTTATTGAGGAATTCTTGCAAAGAGAGCTTTTGTCAAGAGTCAAATGTATTGCGTCGTCCGGAGGCAGAGAGGATCCCCGGACGACGCTATGTCGAAGAGCAGATTTTCGTCTTGCGTAACAGCTATCCGACACCATTTTATACGAGGTCTACTTGGATTTTTTGGCCGAGTCTACGGGCTCGAATACCCCTCATTAAATTCGACCATGTGCCACATCTGACCGCGTGGGGCGGTTGCTAAATATCCTGCAGATGAAGATTCGTCTCCAGCTGTACTGGTCAGAATGTCTACCTTCGGGCAGAGAGGATCCCCAGAGTTTTGTCTCAGGTAATGACCTTCTTTATAGACGTCACCTGGGTCCTGCCTTAATTCCTGAGGATTTATTTTTGGAGTTTATGCGTTCGTTAATGGAGGAGATGGAATTTATCTGCAATAATAATCATGAATGCCCAAATCGATGGTGTTTCGATGTCTAAATATTAAAAAAAAAAAACTATTTAAAACTATAGGTTAAAACCTAGATATTTCTATACTATCTGATGCAAACATTTTAAAACATTTGTGCAGTATTCATAATAAAGTTTATTAAGGGTTGGTTTCAATTTTTTAATATAGATAGCTTCAGGAATTTTTTCGTTTATGTTTTAAAATATTTACAGTAGAGTTTAAAATATCTAGGTTTTAACTGATAGTTTCAAATTTAAAAAAAGAAACGAAAAAACCATTTAAACATTTCAAACTTAGTTACCTCCCCTGACGTTTAAATTAATTTAAATCCTACAGTACATAACCTTCGCGTTTTTCACTTCACAAGTAAAAAAAAAAAAATTAACTTTCAGATGAATACAACAGTTTTGTCTTAGAAAAATGATGAACACAATTTATTGTCTTAAAAAAAACAACTCCCTGATGATGACATCTTTTAACAGCATAAGATGTGCAGAGGACACAGTGTTGATAGCAGGCACTGAAAGAAAACTACAAAAGCTCCAACAGAAGGTAATGAAGAGAACCGGGTAGAAAGGAATAAACATCTACTACAAGGAAACAGAACGCATGATTGCTAGCAAAAAAGATGAGCCCAAAATACAACTTATAAATCGTAGGTAGCAAGATTAAACAAGTACAACAATTTAAATATCTTGTAACTGTTTTAACTGGACGGTCTCCTCAAAGATGAAGAGGCAACGGAGATGTGGTTCTACAGAAGGATGCTGAGAATATCATGGGCCGAGCGTGTGAGCTACGATGAGGTTTTGGAGAGGATGCAAACAAGGAGGAGGCTTATACTTAACATCAGAAAGAGGTAGATGAAATTTCTGGGACACGTAATGAGAAAAGACGGCTTGGAGAATCTGATATTCACAGGTCGAATAGAGGGAAAGAGAGACAAGGGAAAGTAACGCATGACATATCTGACGGGCTGAGCACCACGAGGCGGTGTAATAGTTAGCAAGCTTGTCTCACTAGAACAATTATGAATGAGTAGTGAGTTCGATCCTCACTGGGTGCCCCATACTTTCGGCCTTGTGCCACATCTAAGCTACGCTTGGAAAATCACTATACCTGACGGGCTTAAGCAAGTGAATGGCAGAACGTGGTCTGGAGGGAGTTGGCAGAGGGATTATACTTATTGAGAGCTACAAGGTATAGGGAGAAGTGGAGAGCCATGATCGCCTACATCTTGAAGGGACAAGGAAACTAAAAATAAAGTGAAGTGTTTTAACAGAGAACGGAAAGTGCGTTACTGAAGGCGCATTGGAATAACCAAAGATCGGAAAGCAAATTCGAAATTTGGTATATCGAAAAAAAAATGTATGACTTCGTTAGGGAAAGGGTTAACAGTTGCAAGTGAAACATTCATTTACAATTGCCTTTTATAGACTTTAAATGCAACAGCCAGACCCACAACGAACACGGAGCAAACAGGAAATGCCCTCAAATTAGCAGCAATGGAGACTTTGAGATTAAGAATAATTACGTCTGAGTCATAGACGTAAATACAGAAAGCCTTCCTAACATCTGTTTGCAAATGAACTTCAAGTGAACATTTATAGGTCTTCAAAATCTCTGTCAACGTTGTAAAATACCTGTTGACAAAACGGTGACAAAACTTAATGTGACCTACAAAACACAATACGAAGAAACCAAATGAAAAGACGATAACAGATATATATATGTGTGTGCGTGTGTGTGTGTGTGTGTGTGTGTGTGTGTGTGTGTGTGTGCGGGCGTGTGTGTGTGCTTGAGTGGGAGGTAATCTCTGTTTTGTACAAGCTTCATTAAAGACAACAGACAAGGTAATGCGATTAAGTGTTTTATTCAATTGTCCGTATAAGTGATTTCTTTTCTGGTCATAAAGTGTGTAAATATATGACGGCCTGACGATTGCGTCTAGCATGAAACAGCCGCTCGCCTCTGAGTCTTGACTTAATGTTCACTTTTAAATTTATATATTTTATATATATATATATATATATATATATATATATATATATATATATATATATATATACAGCATATTTTTATTACTTCAAATGTTCTATATATATGCGAGCGCTTTCGGCTATTCTATCCCATTTGAGCTTGTGAAAATCGTAGTGGGGGGGTCATCGAGGCGGTGTAATGGTTAGCAAGCTTGTCTCGCTAGAACATTTACAACGGAACAGTGAGTTCGAACCTCACTGGGTGCCCCATACTTTAGGCCTTGTGCCTCATCTAAGCTACGCGTGGAAAATTACTAGTTGTGAAAATCGTAGGGTAACAGGTTTTTCACCAGGAGGAATGTGCACGCGTTATAGACAACTTTGCGCGCCGCATTCCACAGTACTTTCAACAGAACGGCGGACATCTTCAGCATGTAATCTAGGGCTCCTCTTGAAATTTTTCGTTCATGTTTGAGACTAAATGGTTGCAGATCGTAAAATGTAATCCTTTTGTCTCTCAATAAATGTAATTTCCGTTACTCTATCATTTGGGGTCCTGGATTTGTGCCCGATCATTCTGTTTCAAAAATTGTGAAACCCCCCTATAATGTCGGATTATGGATGAAAATCCATTAATTACTTAAAATAAAATAAAATAAAAAAAATAATGTTTCTTGAATTCTGTAATCTTCCGCTGAAGGCAACGATTTCAGTATTTTAAACCATTGACAATTTTCACTATGGAAGCTCATATATGTAAACATCTTTTGCTTTAGAAACAGGAAACGATCATAATAATTTTTTTTTTCCTTGGAGAAGAAATATATTTTTTTTATTTAAAAACATATTTTTGTAGAATGAAATAAATGAATTAGGAACAGATCACAAGCAGCAGTGTTTATTAAATTCTATGTTAATTTTATACAATTTATTTATTTTTGTGTCTATTGGTGTTTGTATTTTTTAGATTACAGTTGTTTTATGGTACATGTGATAAAAGGGATAATTTACTCCGTAGTATTACAAACCATATCACAGAGAGAAGTTGGACACGTGTTGCCCGTACCAAGGTTTGTGGTGAAGAGATTGAATTTAACGTTTTTGGGTGGGATGTCCGTATTTCCGGCAGGAACAGTTTTTCTTGCATGCTCGGAGTATTTTTATTATTTTTAAATTTCATTTCATTTATTTCATACAACGTTTTTATATTATAGTTTTATTTTATTTTATTTAAAATTTTAATTATTATTATTTTTTAATTTATTTTTATTTATAATAATAATAATAATAATAATAATAATATCCCTACAATGCTTCCTCCTGAGGATTTTCCATATCCGCAAATGTCTTGGTTGTTCTTGAAACTGGTGTAGCCTCGTATTCACAGAGATAAAAGCATACTTGACATAAGAAACGTGGAGAAATAACAGGAAAAGCATGGTAAATTCATATAATTAATTTATATTTTTGTGCGTATTGGTGTGTGTATTTTTTAGGTTACAATTGTTTTATGGCACATGTGATAAAAGGGAGAATTTACTCCGTAGTATTACAAGCCATATGACAGAGAGGAGTTGAACACGTGTTGCCTGTACCATGGTTCGCGACAGAGGGATTGACTTTAACATCGTTTGGCGGAATTCTGTATTTCCAGCAGCAACAGTCTGGGAGCATTTTTATTATTTTTATTTAATTTATTTTATATAACGTTTTTATGTTATTGATTTATTTTATTTTATTTATAATTTTCATTATTATTTTATGTTTTATTTTTACTTATAATAATAATAATAATAATAATATTAAACCTATATCTGAACTTTCTCACAACCACAGTTGAACATTAACTCAACAACCGACTGAAAGACTTTGAAATTGTATAATTATTTATAAGAAGCGACAATAAACATGTAAATGATTGTCCCCTATTCTTTTCAATCAACTACGTACACCATTAATATAACGATTCACCCGTCCTGGGTATGACGTTAAACTGCATCCGAGTCCTGGGTAAGACGATAAACTACATCCAACAGCAAGGCCTCAGGAGGTTTTGAAGAGCGTGGAACCACCTCTTAATTGCTGATGTTCCCAGGTCCACCCTGACTCGGGGTGGTAGCACCTGTTAGGGTCCCAGCTATGGGAAAATAGTGAAATCCCAAGGTGTGTCCACGTCCTGGTATGAAGATAAACTACATCCGCGTCCTGGGTATGACGATAAACTACATCCAACCAAAAAGCCTTCGATCCGATCAATCGGCTGGTCATGTCATGCCCCTGCGACGTGATTTTCGCTTCCGCGTTTCGTATACACGGGTTTGTCGTTGCTTTGAAATTTTTCATGTAGCAAGGGCGGACTATATTTGTTGTTTCGTCCGTGTGTTGTTTGATATATTGAAATTGTCATCTTTGATAATGGCTTATGTAAGCCGAAAGCTTAGATTGGATTTAAACATGTATCAATACGTTGTTTTCCTTTCGTTTTTCAATGATAATGTGATTAAGCTCATCAGACAATATGAAAGGAACTTACTTAAAATAAATAGACAAAACTTGTCTATATTATTTAATGAAACATGCACCAATATATATATATATATATATATATATATATATTGTTCGAGTTGTGGCGAATGGATAGAGTGATGGAAAATAACAGAGGTTAGTATTGCGCACACAGGAATTGACGGTGACAAATCTTCGGTGAACCTCTACCCAGCCTCTCTGTCCAGATCAAAAATCGGACCGGTTAAATAAGCTTTGGACAACTGCACGACTTCACTTAGCTACCGGTATCTCGCCTACGCAACTTCGTGTGACCACGCCTCTTCCGGCATGCGCCCACCCAAGCAAGCATTTCATTCTGCTCAGGATACCTGGGCATCCTTTTTGTTTTAGCCACCGGATACATTTCCTGTTTATGCTATCACCAGTTCCGAATTCCGCACACACACTGATGCCGCGGACGTAAGGCCAAAGGTCTTTCCTCAACTGATATCCAACAAGTATAGTTGCAGTATAAACCACAGGTGGGCTCTGTGTGTTGAGCAGGCGTCTGTAATAGGGTTTTGCTGGCAGACGGGTGTGCTCAGAAACGAGTAATAATCGATAATTATTCTGATGTCGTAAAATTTTGAAATATTAAAATATTATTCTGATGTCGTAAAATATTGAAATATTAAAATATTATACTGTTCACGGATATAGTGAACAAAACAAGATCGAGATATAAAATTCAAATGCTAAGCACTGACTCATTGAATTTTTAGAAATTTAAAAAGACTCGAATTTGCAAACTTTGCTTAACCCACACGCAAAAGCGAGTCCAAAACAAAACTCGTAAAATTTCACACCTTGATGCGAAATGTTTTTCGGCCAATAGAAAACTAGGAAACATTTTTTTTTAAATTTCAAATAATCTTCAATTCTCAGAAACAAATTCTTTCACTGACCTTTTCGCGAGCCGACGCAAAAATTTGTTCATCGTCCAATGGAAAGGCCTGAATCATGTCGGAGAGTTAATTCCCAAATGACTTTTTCAAGCCCCAAAAACAAAATAAAAGACGGGCAAGTTCGCCTGTCACCAGAGAGAAGGGGACGAGCGTATTAACAAGTCTCTTGACAACGTCAAGCGAGCGTTATTATTATCTCTACCCTTCTCCCTCACTTCTTTTATACTTGATAAACGAACGGAACATTTTAAGACTGAGCGATTACTTCAAAGACATTCCTACCCTACCATAACGCTCATAGATACACACATAAGTTCCTGCCTACGTACACATAAACTCATTCTTGCAAGCACTACTACGAACATTTTGACGATCTTGTATCAACCAAAATACATTAATTTTATTTGTAAAGACCTAAATTGATTTATATGTATATAAATTTGTTGTTCACTTTACAATTTGATTTTCTTGTTTTATACCCCTCTTATAGTGGGCTATCTAACTAACAAGGCCAAATCAAACTAACCTGTTTCCACACTCATACACTTCACTATAACTGATAATCCACTATGCAGACACCACCATTCGCGGTGATCCTATCAACCACAGATAACAAAATCTTATAAGAAAAGAAATAAAATTAAAAAAAATTGATAAAAATTATACACTGAAAAATACAGTAGCTGAATCTACTAAATACCTGTATTTATAAATCTACCTGACGTCCATTCATTGAATATAACTACCACATCTGTTCTGTAGCTCCTGTTTATATATTTAGATTCTTGATAAAATCCGAAGAGGGATCATGCAAGCTTCGGTGTGCGGATGGTGCAATGAATAAAAGCTCGGAATGAGAAATCGGAGAGCCGAGTTCGAATTCCAGTCAAGTTCATTACTTTTACGTGCAAATACCATTCGGAAAGGTATGAATCCACCTCTTCTCCTCCCAGCTATGGGTTAGATAGTAAAAATTGTATCAGAAAATCATCATCTCCAAAATATTCTTACACTCCAAAACGATGTTTCAGCTTCAAATAATCACACACAAAAAAGATTTGTAAGCCGTAAAAAAACAAATCAATCCAAATGGAATTTCAGTGCACCAGGTCTCTGTATTCGTCCCTTCAAAAAGTGTGGATGGCCCTGCACAAAGCCTTCACCAATATAATCAAATCTCATGTGTCGGTGTCGGGCTCTCAGTTTCTAGGAACGGATCTGCCTGACCCTCATACGTCGAATTTGACGGGAGAGTCGAGTATATATATATAAAGGGCAGTTGTCTGTATGTGTGTGTGTCCGGTTAAAACTAAAAACTACAATGCAGATTCATTATCGCTTAAGCCAGCCTTTTGTAAAAAAAAAACAACTTATCATCGTATGATTTGTATTTACGAAGATATTTTAAGACTAAAATGCATTTGAATGCAGTCAAAATTCTCAGAATTAAAAAGTAAAAAACGAATGATAAGAATTCTTATTCTCGAATCGGATTACTGTTCGTTGTTACTTTTTTATTCTGCTAAAACGCTATCCAAGTATATACTTTTGAAATTTCTATACTCTTGAATTTATTTTCACCATCTATAGTAAATAAAAGCCTAACTTAAAAACTACTAACTTAAAAATATATTAAAACAACAAAGTAAATTGAAAAGAAGAAAAATATTAAATACAACCATTTAACAAAAAGTTTAAATATTTAAATATTCGTGTGTGTGTGTGTGTGTGTGTGTGTGTGTGTGTGTGTGTGTGTGTGTGTGTGTGTGTGTGTGTGTGGCTACAAAATCAACGGACTTCGGATGCAACGGACAAAATCTGCAGGAAAAAAATCGGCAGCGATGTATTTCAAAAATTGCGAGCTTAGCGGAACGAGTCCCAAAGTGACCGCTTGGCGGCGGAGACGGGCTTTTCAATTATCGGGAAGTACGATACATTAGCGCATGCGTGAGAAAGTAGCTCTTATTATTTTTGTTATTCTGATTAATATATCTATATTACATATATATTTATTTATGCCATACATGTTTATAGTATTTACATTATGATCATAACTACTGGCAGTTACTACAGTGGTTTTATAACTAAAAAATAATCCCTTCCCATCTACGGACGATCGGCTTTAACGGACACTATTAGTCCGTTGATGAGAGGTGTATATAGACTCAGTATCACCCTAAAGGGCAGTTGTTTGTATGTATGTGTATGTGTATTATTGACTTATTAATATTTTTCGGACATCTTATGGAAAATCCTTTTTTTTTTAATTTAATCTTTAAAAAATAAGTTTCATTGTTTTTTGGTTTGTAACTAACATAAAAAGTAAATAATTTTCAATTAAGTTTTATTAAAGCAAAAAACTATAATGAGCCTAATTTTTTCGAGAATTAATTTGAATAAAATATAGTTAAATTCGTAAAACAAATATTCAACATGACTAATGTTGGTCGTAAGTCATGTCTGTCTCTCCTAATTTTTATTTAACTAAAATTTGTCTTTTCTTTTCAAATACAAGTATAACTTGAAATTTAAACAACCGCTTTTCAAAACTAAATTCCCGATGTATCTTGCTTGCTTCTACTCTCTTTCAAAATGGCAATTAAATTAATTTTCAGAGAAATGTTAGCTAATGTAATGTTTAAAAGTAAAACATTATTTACTTAAAAAAATCAAAATTCCCCTCCAAAATAAATGGTAAATAATTATGTTTCGAAGATGTTAGGCTCGCTATAGATTTTGCTTGAAAAAATGAATAAAATTAAATGTTTAAATATATCTTAATTTAAGTTTATTTACTTTTTTTATTAATAATAATTTGAAAAATGGGTTAATGAATTTATTATTATTGTTTATTATCTTTTATTAGATTTCTTTGAAAACAACGTTAGCAGAGTATTTAGGTTAGTATTTAAGTCGAAAAATAAAGTTTATTTTTGAATAAAAATATAGTGATGATCAGTCAAACCCCCACCGCCCTAAGTGTGGTATTGGTAGTGTGGTATTTTCCGAAATTTAGCTATTTTTTAACAAACCAAAATAAAAAATTATTTTCCATAAGATGGCTGAAAAATATCAATAAATTGTCAATAATTAACTATTATTCAGAGATCTTCCGAGCAACGCCGGGTATCGTCGCTAGTATATATATATATATATATATATATATATATATATATATATATATATATATATATATATATATATATAATTCAGGAGAGGGTGTATGCAATATATACCCTCTCTTGAATTATATATATATATATATATATATATATATAATTGAAGAGAGGGTGTATGCAATACATATATATATATATATATATATATATATATATATATATATATATATATATATATATATATATAATTTAAGAGAGGGTGTATGCAATACACACACATATATATATATATATATATATATGCAGAAATATAGTCTTAAAGTGTGCTATATTTATGGGGTAAAGTGCTCAATATCAGAGATAGAGCGTGTGTAAATATAAAAGTGGACATGGAAGTCAGCACTTAGAGGCGACAGTCTGTTTCATGCTAGTGCAATCGTCAGGCGACTAGTGCTGTTATTTTTCTCGGCTATTTATATAAGGGTCAGTGGTGCATTATGGGTAGTCTATTTTGGCGGTTACTTTTACCGGAAGTGGCTTATTTGTTTATTTATTTATGTCAAATTGTTTTGCTTGTTTTTTATTTGTTTTTTTATTTTTATTTTTATTTTTTATCTTATATATTTATTTATTTATTCTTTTATTTTGATCGGTGTTTTTGGTTAACGTAGTAAAAATTTGTTTATATAGCTTATTGTTGGTAGTCTATAATGGCCGTCATTACCGGAAATCGCTTGTTCGCTTATTTATGTGTCACTGGGACGATCGTGTATGAATTTTTGGTATATTTAAACCTAAGTTGTTATTCTAGGTTCTCTAGTCACTGCTTTTCGATGTTCATCCACCCTTACTTTAAGGGGGCGGCATGTTTCGCCCTTGTAAACCTTGCCGCAGCTGCATGGGATGGAATATATGCAGTTCTTGGTCTGGTTCTTCTCTATGGGTGGCTTTACTCGGACTAGGTGTCTTCTCAGTGTTGATTCACTTTTGAATACCGTCCTGATGTTGTAAGGGGCACATACTTTTTGAATTTTTTCTGAGACGCCTCGCATGTATGGTAAGCAGACCGTTGGAGGTTTTTGCGAGTCATTTTCTTCCCTTACTCTATTGTTCCCTTTGGTGGACAGTATGCTGTCGGGGTAGTTGTTACGTCGAAGGGTATTTTTTAGCCTGGTCATTTCTTGGTGGTACGTGTGGGAATCGCTACTTATTGTCTGTGCTCGATGTTGTAAACAGCGTACGATTCCATGTTTGACACTGTATGGGTGATGGGAGTTGAAGTTTAGGTATTGTCCGGTGAAAGTGGGTTTGCGATACACTGATGTCTTGAACCCACACTCTGTGCGTGTTATGAGAACATCCAGGAAGGCCAGTTGGTTATCTCTTTCCTTCTCCATTGTGAACTGTATGGATGGTCGTATTGTGTTCACATGCTCCAGTAGTACCTGGACGTCTTCCTGGTGAGGCCAGAGTATGAAGGTGTCATCAACGTATCTGAGCCACATAGTTGGCTTTAAGGGAGCTGAACCTAAGGCCATGTCTTCGAAGTATATATATATATTGCATACACCCTCTCTTCATATATATATATATATATATATATATATATATATATATATATATATATATATTGCATACACCCTCTCTTCATATATATATATATATATATATATATTGCATACACCCTCTCTTCATATATATATATATATATATATATATATATATATATTGCATACACCCTCTCTTCATATATATATATATATATATATATATATATATATATATATATATATATATATATTTCACACACCCTCTCTTCATATATATATATATATATATATATATATATATATATATATATATATATATATATATTGCAGACACCCTCTCTTCAATTCCACAACAAAGCTGCATTCTTCCCTCTCGATCATTTTCTTCCAGTTGGGTGATCTCTAGTTGGTTTGCAAAAGCAATTTTGACTTTCTCCTTTATTAAACATGTCCACGTGTTCAGTTTTAACTGGCCAGTGGGGTCGCTCTATCAGCCCAACTGGGGAGCAAGTTCCTCGAGACACGAAATAACCACGTCTAATGTGCATGGCGTGTAGAAACTTAACTCTTTGAAATCATTTTCTGTCTCTCTAACATTCCTACGTTCGGCTCAGCTAATGAAAATCGGCATCCCTATTTTGTCTACCATCTGACCTTAAGCGTCAGCCTCGGAAGTTCTGAGCCAAAATACACTGCCACTAAAAAATAATAGTCTGAAACTATTATTTAACACGCACGCACACCCACCCACCCACACGCACGCGCACACACGCACACACACACACACACACACACACACACACACATATATATATATATATATATATATATAAGCGTGAAACTCAGAGTCACAAACTAATATCCATACAACTCAATACGTTAGGTCTATCACTGATATTGAACACTTTCCACCAAGTACTGCGCATATATATATATATATATATATATATATATATATATATATATATATATATATATATATATATATATGTGTGTGTGTGTGTGTGTGTGTGTGTGTGTGTGTGTGTATTTAGGCAGCAATCCTTCTTTCATGCACATTTCATTGAATACGACAGACAAGGTGCTTTGATTTAGTTTTTTTATGCAATTTCTCATGTGATCTAATTTTTTTTTCTTTTCGGATGATGAATTATATAAAAACTGTCCAATTGTTCTTTTTATCCGAGAGCTTTCGGCTATACATTTAACCATTTTCATATATATATATATATATATATATATATATATATATATATATGTGTGTGTGTGTGTGTGTGTGTGTGTGTGTGTGTGTGTGTGTGTGTGTGTGTGTGTGAGTTGCAAACCACAGAGCGATGATTTGCAATTTGCTAGCATAGCTAATTTCATCTTCACCGGATGAAGATTGTAAGGTATACCTTAACTGCCGTAAAATGATAATTAGCATGAAAGAAGCATGTCGTACAGGTAAGATAAGCAGAAGTATCAAGTTTAGCTTTTATAAGATCAGGGTCATCTATGTTCTGTTATATAGATCTGGAAAATGAACCAAGTACATGGTAAACTTATTGGCCTATTAAGTAGATAAGTTCGCTCCGGTCTTCTGAACAGGGGTAGAAGTTTATCTCTTGTTTCCTCTTTAGGAATGAGTTTCCGGTTCGTTCTGAAGTCTACTTCAACTCTATATTTCTAACGTTTCTAAACTCGGAAATTTTATTTATTATCTTTTCTCAATAAGAGTAGACAAGTTTGCCTATCGCCCGCTTCACATTTCTCTCTGTTCTTTTGGACAAGAGTAGATGTTTATCCTTTGTTTCCCGTTTCTTTCGTTCCCAGTAGCCATTAATGGCATTATTGCTTTGCTTGGTGGCGAACTGATTTTAAAAAAACTGCTTAAGATGGATCCTCAAGATTAGATGGCAAGATTTATTTTCTTAAATCACTTCATTTGTTGCCCATTTCACTCTCTGCAAATAGATTTTTCTACCCAGGGAGCATATTTTACATCTGAAGAATTCTATTGGTGGAATTAGTCGAAACGTCCGTCGAGTATACATGGTTATAAAAAAAAATTATAATCTCAAAAATGATGAGAAGAACGCCCGTTTAAAAGTATTATATAAAATACCAGGTTTATTCAGTCAGAGTTGAAACTTTGAGTTGACTCTTCTCCATTTGAAGTGTCGGCTCAAGCTGAGGTAAGTCGGCTAACTTCTAAGCGGGTATTCTTTACAAAATCGAAGAACGTCTAACGCCAAAAGGAATTCAGTGCTGGCATTGACAGGGAACTGTGGTGTGGGGCCTTTTGGCAGAAGGAGTTTTCAAATTCAACTTCGTAATTTCGACTTGGTCGGGAACTTTTGAGTTAGAATTTATTCGTTCTCCGCAATTCTTCGGTCGAAAGAGTCGTCTTGCTGGATAGAGTCGAGCATTCGCCGAGCAGCATGTCGTCATGCATGGGGGTGCAACTGGTACCAACTGCCTGAAGGCCAAAATCGAAGAATTTATAGTGAGAACACTTAGAAGGATGGTTAGAAATTAGATTCCTTAGGGTCCCATGCTATTCCAAATTTGACTGGCCCAGGCTCTATAGCATTACTTCGTAATTTTAGTGACCCAATTCTTTCTTACAGAGAAAAAGACTGAATTACGTCGCTTACACCTTCACTCGTAGCCTATCATGAATCCCAGCTAAAAAGGAAAGACTTCCTGTTTGATATCTTCCAAATAATATGTCTTTTCCGCGTTGGCAAAATTTAAAATTAATTATAGAAATTTCTTGTTTTATCGTCTGGAGCGAAAA
Source organism: Acanthosepion esculentum (assembly GCA_964036315.1). Lineage (NCBI taxonomy): Eukaryota > Metazoa > Mollusca > Cephalopoda > Sepiida > Sepiidae > Acanthosepion > Acanthosepion esculentum. The sequence goes on from OZ038504.1 coordinate 10,237,153, forward strand.
GAATTCAATTTCTCAGGTGCAGTTAAGGCAAAGTCGTGAGTTCGCAGAACCAAATGTGAAAGTTTCATTGTGGTTTTAACAAGAAAGGAAGAGGTGAACATGAAGAAAGAGAAAAGAAAACTGCTATGGGAAAGGAAGAAAGAGAGAAGGAAAAGGAGAACGTGAATAAGATAGAAAGAAATCGAGAACGAAAGAAAGAAAGAAAGAAAGAAAATGAGAATGTATGAAAGAAAGAGTGTAAATGAAAAAGAAGGAAAGTAAATGGGAAATAAAGAAAACGAGAACGAAATAAAGAAAGAGTAAATGAGAAAGAAAAATAGAAAGAAAGAAAAAAGAAAGAAAAAGAGAGCGAAATAAAAAAAAGAAATGGCAAAATAAATATGAAGAAAAACAAATACAAAAGAATTAAGTGAAAATAAAAGCAAAAAACAATAAAAAACGAACGAAAGAAAGTAAATAGAAAAGAAAAGAAAGAGAGAAATCGAGAAAGAAAGAAAGAAAGAAAGAAGTGGGGAAAGTAAGTAGGAAGAAAGGCAAAAGCAAAAGTGAAAAAAAAGAAAGAGAGAAAGAAAGCGAGAACGAAGGAAAGAAAGTAAACGAGTAGGAAAGTAATCGAAAACGAAATAAAGAAAGAGTAAATGAGAAAGAAAGAAAAAAGAAAAAGGAAAGAAAATACTAGAAAGAAAGGTAAAAGAAATAAAGAAAAAAGAAAAACAGAAAGAAAGAAAAAAGAAAGAAAGCAAGAAAAAAAGAAAAAAGAAAGAAAGAAAAAGAGAATTTGAGAACGGAATAAAAAAATAAGAAATGGGAAAATAAATATGAAGAAAAGGAAAAACAAAAGAGGCAAGGGAAAAGAAAGAAAGAAAGAAAGAAAGAAAGCAAGAAAGAAAGAAATGAGAAAGAAAGAAAGAAAGAAATAAGAAAGAAAGAAAGAAAGAAAGAAGTGGGGAAAGTAAATAGGAAGAAAGACTAAAGCAAAAGTGAAAAGAAAGAGAGAAAGAAATCGAGTACGAACGAAAGAATTTAAATGAGAAAGAAAGTAAGTAAGTAATCGAAAACGAAAAAAGGAAAGAGTAACTAAGAAAGAAAGCAAGAAAGAAAGCAAGAAAGAAAGAAAGAAAGAAAGAAAGAAAGAAAGAAAGAAAGAAAGCAAGAAAGAAAGAAATGAGAAAGAAAGAAAGAAATAAGAAAGAAAGAAAGAAAGAAGTGGGGAAAGTAAATAGGAAGAAAGACAAAAACAAATGAGGCAAGGGAAAAAGAAAGAAAAAAGAAAAAGAGAATTCTAGAAAGAAAGAAAGACTTGTGAAAGAAAAGCCAGAATTTCGACTTTAAAATAATAAAAAATATGCATAAGGTAGATAGTCACATCAGTTTATAGTAATTAACTTAAACCTTTAAAAAACTACTTTTTAAAAATATTACTTATTTCATTATAATAGATGCAATATAACTTTTAGTTAATTACAACAAATTATATCAGAAGAATTTTTATAAAAAATATTATCTTTTTATCGCTTCTGCTGCTGTGGACGTATTTATACGTCTAAATGAAACGGATATGTACGTTTTAATGTCACCGTGAAATGTCTGTGATTTTAACCAGCGTTTAGTGATATTTTAGCATAGATATATAGTGGCGCACAAGTTGACTTTTTTGTGGCGTATTTTATATTATATTGTGTTTTTAGGTGTATCGTTTAGCTTCGTATATACTGCAGTTATCAAATCGAAACCAAAACCGCGGCACCCATGAAAAATGGCCCTGAGTAACTTGATCGACAAATAGACGAAAATTTCCTGTTTTTCCCAAAACGGGTTCTCCTTACCACAATAGTATTACAGCTGATACCAAAGGAAACAGACTTAATTGATAGTTGATATCAGAAAGAACTATTTCAATTCGACTTTCATACGTGCACTACTTCTCTTTACTACATTTAAATCAACCCGAAAATCTCAATCTACTTTTAAAGTATCGGATTTCGGATACATGCAACTTCTGAATTTTCCCCAAAGTTAAGACTACAATTGTTAGTAAGGTTTTCAAATTGTGGACAAGAGAACGCGACAAGATAGCTTATGACAGATCCTGATGTGTTTGTGGTCCAAATGGGAGTACTTAAAAAAAAACTAAGGCGTTATTTCCTTAGTAAGGCTACTTTGCCGTTCATATTGAATGACGGGACAAATCTCGTACGTATACATATAAACAAACAAATATATTCAACCATACTCTCATACGCACATATACATGCACATACACACACAAGCACGTATACACATTTAGTACACAAGCAAATATACTCACCTAAGTATATACACGCTCACGCACACGCACACGCAAGAGCACATACATAAAGAAAAATTCGCAAACACACTATATACATTCTCAAATACGCGGTGAAAACATAAAAGCTTATATACGTTTACATAATCACACATGCGCACACGTGAATATAAACTCACACGCACATGCACAAGGAAAATATTTGCACACGCTTTATATGCACATACACGCACATTCAAATACGTGTGGGGGAACACAAAAATACTCATACACACAAGTACAACCATACATACGCGCATATATATATAAATATATTGTATATACTCGGATTACGCGTGATCTCGCGTGTCGTGTTAGCCTCAAATCTTCCCTTATACAAAAAACATTTTATTATGTACTTCGTGTATAATGCGAGTTCCTTTTCTGAAAGACCAAATTACTGTTAAATAATAGTTTACCAGACTATTATTTTTAGAGGAAGTGTATCTCGGCTTCGACTCCCGGAGATGGTCAGCCGGGGTCAGATGGGAGCCATAATAAGCAAGTCGATTTTCATTGGCTGAGCTAGCGTGGAAAGGGATAGGAGAAAAGCTTTCAAAGAGTTGGTTTTTACCCGCCAAGCAATGTAGACGTGTTCTCTTTCGTGTCCGAAACGGCTCCCCACTGAAGGGCGAGGCGACTCCCACTAGATAGATAATTTACAAGTCGACATGATTAATAAAAATAGTTAAGTCTTTCATTGCTGGACCAAAACGATCACCGATCGTCGGTCGAGAGAAGAATTCTACATAACCTTTTTTCCTTTATCTATTTATCTCATCTTCTATTTAAATAAGTTAAAAAAGTAAAAGAGAATGATAAAAGTATCGTTAGTAAAGCTATACTCGTTGAGTAAACGCGTACAGCCATAAACAACCGAGCGAGAAACAGTTAAACATTTTATAAACGTAAACAATGGAAAAGATGCATATTCGCTATGTTTGTATTTTATAATACAATACTAAGATGTGAATATTACATGCATTATTATTGGATACAGTTAAGCAAAACATCAGTTTTATCAAAATGATGTTTATTTTAAATACTAGAGGGCTAGCAAAAAGACGAACGTTTCTAAGAGCTAAGATAAGAAGTTGTGGAGAGCCCCAAAATTCCCTGCCTTTAAAGTAAATAGGAAAAAAAAATCAACGCATATGCTAGGCTATGAGGATCTCCTCGGTAGGCCTAGCATAGAAATAAATACATTATGGGAGCCGTTAATAAAGACAGAAAGACAAATCTCAGCAAGTCTTCAACTGCAGCAACAGTAGCAATCAAAACATGCGCAGCAACATTCAAAACGTGAGAGTAGCAGCAGTTTAAATTCTGATCAGCAGGCAGGCTAGGTTTAAGGTTCCAAGTTCGCTACAGAAAATTGTCCTACGAGACAAAGAATGAATTTGTGATATAGTGATTGTGAGTTCAGTCTCTGGGTAGTTTGCGCTGGCACTCAGTGGAAAACAGGCGAGAAATAAAAACAAAATAAAGAGTGAGAACAGTCTACACCCGTAGAATAGATAAAGTGTTCAGAATTCCCTGTAGGTTACCCGGAACAATATATAAACTTGTCATAACAACAACAAAGATGAGGACAAAATAAGAACAAAATTAAATTATCAAGCTAACAAATAACACGAAGAAACATGCATATGGCCAAGTGGAACTTCTTTCGCTTTTCTTAATTTTATCAGCTTAATAATTTATGTATATTGCCATTGTTTTCAGGTCTCCGCAATGCTGATAGCCGCTGATAACAAGACACACTTCAGACTTCCGCACGTTGCCAGGCGAAAATGATAGGATTTCGACATTTACGTGACCAAGTTGGTTAAGGCTGTCGACAAGGAAGTCTCACAAACGCAGACGAGAGTCCCCCGTTTGCAATAATACAACAATCTGCACATTCACGAGATTCCCAACCTCACCAGTTTGTTTTTGGTCCTCCTTCTTTTTCCTCTCGACTGTGTCAGCTTTCTTCTTTCCCCATGGCTGTATTTATTTTATCCTTTCCCTCTCCCTTAGTGAGGGAGCCTTTTGATTTTGTCTAAAGGCAGAACACAGCGGCCTCTCTGAATTCTTTTGAGGGCTTGACGGGTCCAACTAACATCAGTTATCCTATTGTTATGTATCTGTCTATATTTCTGAGATGAGGTATTATGTACACTATTTACATTATTCGGACTATTGTCCTCATCTTTGTCGCCATATTTATTACAACGTTTCGGACGTTGTACGCTCCGGCCTCCTTCAGGTGGTTGGAATGTCTACCCCAGTGAGCGAAATAAAGAGTTCAGTTTGACATTCCAACCACCTGAAGAAGGCCAAAGCGTACAACGCCCGAAACGTTGTAATAAATATGGCGACAAAGATGAGGACAATAGTCCGAATAATGTAAATAGTGTACATAATACCTCATCTCAGAAATATAGACAGATACTGAAAGGCCGATACGTTGTAATAAATATGGCAACAAAGATGAGGACAATAGTCCGAATAATGTAAATAATGTACATAATATCTCACCTCAGAAATATAGACAGATACTGAAAGGCCGATACGTTGTAATAAATATGGCTACAAAGATGAGGACAATAGTCCAAATAATGTAAATAGTGTACATAATACCTCATCTCAGAAATATAGACAGATACTGAAAGGCCGAAACGTTGTAATAAATATGGCGACAAAGATTAGGACAATAGTCCAAATAATGTAAATAGTGTACATAATACCTCATCTCAGAAATATAAACAGATACTGAAAGGCCGAAACGTTGTAATAAATATGGCGACAAAGATGAGGACAATAGTCCAAATAATGTAAATAGTGTCCTTTTTTGTGTATTTATTTTGATATTTTAATTTGTTTTGGGTTTTATTCCCTCCTCCTCCTCCCACATTACGTATCATCAAGAGATTTCCTTTTATATAGAATTTGTAATCCTTAATTTTTTATGCCATGGGGTGTTTTTTGTAAGTCTCCTGAGAGTATTACGGTATTTGGTATATGGAGTGTTGAATGATGATGGATAAGTTCTTTTGGTGGAGGTGAAAATTGTAATGAATAAATGGGCCGCGAATCTGATTAGCTAGGTATATAAAGTAGTATGTGATGACCAGGCTCAGCCCATTCCACCCATTTTTGGCCTTGTGCCACAATTTGTATTTTATATATAATAAATCTAGACATTTATGTGGCTTACTTTGTTAAGGCTCTCGATAAGGAAGTCGGACACACCCAGACGAGAGACGCCCGTTTGCAATAATACAAAAATCTGTACAATAAATAATCGGTCACTGAAACTGTGTCCGGCCAAAAAAGCATTCTTTGACTTTCGGTCAAGGATGGTTCTGCAGGGATAAAAACCAGATCTTTAAAAAAAATATGGTATATTCTATTTGTAAAAAGGAAGTTCCACTTTAACAGCTTTTTCCCATGATTGACGAGACGATGTTCAGTCGATCACTAACCTATTCAAGTGTAGGGTTAACCGTTATCTCTCATACATAACCTCATAAACTGCACTTCTTACCCCCTCTTCTTATACTCATGAGACATCATTCAGTAAGCCTCTATCTTGAGTGGCTCTTGAGCCTTATACTGAGTGAAGATTACTAAGAAAAGAAACAAGTAAATGTTTAACTGCGTAGAAAATCTAAAATGAAAAAATAACAGGCGAGACAAAACACACACACACACACATACACACACACACACACACACACACACACACACACACACACATATATATATATATATATATATATATATATATATATATTGATAATATTAGAAGTCAATATATACATATATAAATTTCCAAGAAGATAGAATCCAGGTAGAGCTCAATGTCCAGGACAGAGTAAGAATATAATATAAAAGGCTCAAACATTAATTTTCCGTTGTTATACTTTATTACATTGGAATCGTAATCACGATCCAATTCATCAGACCTACAAATTCAAAAAGCCTTTTGAATTTGTAGGTCTGATGAATTGTCAGAATTCGTTGAAAAATACATGCTTACCCTCCCTAAACTTAACCCCTTTTTCGAACGTAACTAATAACTGATACAACCAAAGTTAATAAAAATGAGCACGCTACCACCCCTTGTCTGAATGATTGGATTTCTCTGTATTCTTGGAAACAGTGAATTATGAATATTTGTGTGCGTTTAAAACTCAGTAAATTTTAAAAAATAAGTGACTCCAATATTCGCTTGAAGATGAAACGGAACTAATGTTTTTAATTTAATTACAAAATTAAATTTGAAGTTTTTAGCTTCCATTTTTAAAACATGGTTTAAACATGGTTTTCGCTGTGTAGCGAAAAATCCATATTTTAAATCAGTTAATTTATAAAATTTATGCTCTGTAAATTTACATTGAGCACTGTTTTGTAAAAAAAAAAATATATATATATATATCAATAAGAACACCGGATTATATATCTTACTGTTCTTTCTTTCTATATATATATATAGTTGCATGTATAGTAGTTTGTAACCCCGGGTTTCACGCTTAACTGGTTTATTTTTTTTCAAATGTGGATCTATTTTTGCTTATTTGTGCTTGATTATTTGTGTGTGGTGGAGGGGGAAATTTTCTTCTGTGTTTTTTGGGGATGACACTCCCATATACACAGACACACACACATACAGGTGTATGCGTTTTAGTTCGGGGTGAATTAAACATCACCCACCTCGACGCGAACTTTTATTGTCGATAACCCCAAAACGGTAGATTTTATCAAAATTTCTTTGTTATTTTCGAATTAAGCGTGTACATTTACACCTGAATGGAACTATTCGGAAAATATTTATTAGAAACTGAGCGCGGGGCTTGAACTGAAAATTATCTTTTTCAGGTTATGAATTAAAATTAATTCTGTCACCCTTTACTTCATACAAACACAGCCATATAAATAATCTGAGGTTACGCGCAGTTACACATCCATGCGTTCGAGCATACGTATATACGTAATTGTCAATCTATTTTGGTGTCAAGACTTTTTTTTTGTTTACCATTGCTGTAGCCTGGTATTAAACTCACAACTCCTTGAGTCTAGTCATTGGATACATGGTTCAGTGGATAAAGGAATATATAGTGTATATATTTGCATTTATTATGATGGTATTTTACAAGTTATTAGCTTTTAGTTTTCGATTTTAAGTATCGTAGTAAATATCTGTTTTTGTGTCTCTATTGTGAGGTAAGTTTTGATTATTTATTTAGTAATTTTGTTTGTCTGGAAAGGAGATTTTAGCTATTTTCTCCTCCGGACAGAATTTACAGTTTTGGGATTTCCTGTTGTAGGCTGATGCTGTTTGCCTTATTTTCCATGATATTTTTGGTGTAATTTAGTTTTTATTTCCCATATATGCTTAGAAAGCATAGTGCTGCTCAAGTATTTACTATTTGTAAAGGATGTTTTATGTGTGTAGTTTCTCTGTTTCCAGGGTGCTTTAGTTACTTCTATATATTTTTTTTCATTATCTGCTGATTTTACAGTGGCTTGGTATATTACATTGTTTTACAAGCAATTGCTATTTAAGGAATATTCGTTATTTACTCTGCAGTTGCAAGAGGGTTTGGTTTGTGCGGGTGGTTTGTTGGTTATTTTTCTGCTTTTTATTGTGTCATGTTCTCAGTGCAACTGGGATTTTTACCCTTCTTCTATTGCTTGTTTTTTCGATTTTGCTGTACGGTGAGTAAAACTAAATGATTTTTTTCCTGTTGGTATTTTTGTGCTATGTTTTGTGTTTGCGAGTGTTGGCGAAAATCCACTATCTTTTAGGGCTGTTTCATAATCTTTTTGGTCTTCGTTGAAGATGGTTTCGTTGGAAGAATTGTCAGATAATCTGGGGTTAATTGATTTTGGGATCTTCTTGATTATTGTTGGCGAGTGGTTGGAAGATGTGTATATGTAAAGTGGTTTGTCGTAGGTTTTTCTATATGGCTGATATGTTTCTTTACTTACTTGAGTGTGGCATCTTGGAAATTTAGTTCTTTTAGGTTTGATTTTATGTCTATGTCGAATCCCATATTTTAGAAAAAAATTATAATTATTTTTCTGGTTTTGTCTGTTTTTTTTTGTCTGTTACAGTTTCTTAGGATTATGAGACCGTCGTCCCTGTAGAGGCCTATATCATTTTATCGATTGTTTTACTTACTTCATGTAGTAAATGTATACCTATAAACGCACAGATTTTTGCGCCATCGAAGTTTCCCATTATAATGTCGAAAATTCCTTCTTTCTTTATCTACGTGTCTCCATTGTCGAATAATAGGTGATTTTCGGGGGTGTTTAATGATTTTACTTTATTTTTCCTAGAGCTAAGAAGGTGGCCTTATCTAGTATGAGTTCGGTTATAGAAAGGAAGAAATCTTTTATATATAGTTCTATATATTCGCAATTATGCTTGTTTTTTAGGTTTCGAAACAATTCTACTGCAGTTTTGCGTTTCCCACTGCTTTACTCCTAACGCTCTTCTTAATTCTGACTAAATTCTTTTTAGTATTATGTTACTTATTTTACCTAGATCACATTTGTTTGGGTTTATGGGTATGCATAGTGGGTTTTCTGAATGACCATGATCCTTCAATCTCTATCGGTGGTAGACCCGTCTGTAACCTACGTTTTAAAGATGACATTGACCTCATAGCAGGTAGTAACAGAGTGATCCAGGACTTGACCAACAAACTTTTGGAAAGAGCAGCAGCATGTGAAATGGAGGTCAGATCCGAGAAATCCAAAGTAATGGCGAACAGCACAAACAGTAACACCCGTGTCAACATTACCATGAACTGGAATTCACTGGAGAAAGTGTCCAGGTTTAAATACTTAGGAGTAATCTTGTCTAAAGACGGCGCCTACAACTCGGAAATTCGCACACGGATTGTCGGAGCCATGGCCAAATTGGCAAGAATATGGCGGAGCAAAATCAGCTTTTAAACAAAGTACAAACAGTACAAATCGCTGTTAGTCTTCGTTCTCCTATATGGATGTAAAAACATGGACACTATCGCTAGAAACAGAGAGGGATGGTACAAGGTTTTTAGAACAAATGCATGAGAAAAACTCATTGGCATCTTCTATCGGGAGGATAAAACGTTTGTGCGGAAAAGGGTTAAAAGTTTTGTGGGCCACGAGGAACCTCTTCTCGCTACTGTCAAACGGTGAAAAATGGCGAGGTTTGCACACGTGAAAAAATAATAAAAAAGAGAAACATTATTAAGGAGCGAGAACAATAGAAGACTAATCAAGAAGAAACTAGATTACGATTGACATTGCATTAAAATTTTTGAAGATCAAAGTTGGCTGGAAAGCATGAAGCCGGAAGAGAGTTCCACAGGCGAGAAGTGAGAACAATAAAGGAAGAGGAATCAAGAAGAAACTAGATTACGATTGACATTGCATTAAAATTTTTGAAGATCAAAGTTGGCTGGAAAGCATGAAGCCGGAAGAGAGTTCCACGGGCGAGAAGTGAGAACAATAAAAGAAGAGGAATCAAGAAGACAGTAGATAACGATTGACATTGCATTTAAATTTTTGAAGATTAAAGTTGGCTGGAAAGCATGAAGTCGGAAGAGAGTTGCAGAAGCGAGAAATAAACTGTTAGCATAGAACTCACGATTACGTTTACCCAGTACAACACTGTATTGATGAGGCCTTGTTTCCAATCAAGTACTACGCTGAAATTCATAAAGTCTAGGTACCATAGCAGTGACTTCATATTACCCTGAAATATTTATATAAAAGGCGTTTTGAAGATACATTACAGAGGTAAGAAAGTGACTGAAGCCGAGATGTCAGGTGAGGGTCAATAAACATTGCAAATATTTCTCTGGATTTTATCAAGACTCTCTAAATATATAGCAGGACGAATGCTAGGCTTATAAATATATAAGATAAATTCTGGAAATAAAAGAAAATGTCTAACACGATACCGTGAAGCAACTTCCTTAACTAGCAATTGAGTCAATATAATATTATATTACGTTTTCATTTTGAATTCTCGGCTAACCAAACCAGTGACTCCCTTTATGACTTTCATCAGACCAAAATTGTGTCTACCTTTTTGACTCTTGTATTATCTATCTATCTATCTATGTCTATTCATTATCTATCTATCTATCTATCTATCTATCTCTGCCTATTCATTATCTATCTATCTATCTATCTCTGCCTATTCATTATCTATCTATCTATCTATCTATCTATATATATATATATATATATATATATCTGCCTATTCATTATCTATCTCTGCCTATTCATTATCTATCTATCTATCTATCTATCTCTGCCTATGCATTACCTATCTATCTATCTATCTATCTATCTATCTATCTATCTATCTATCTGTCTGTCTATCTCTGCCTATTCCTTATCTATCTATCTATCTATCTATCTATCTATCTATCTATCTCTGCCTATTCCTTATCTATCTATCTATCTATCTATCTATCTATCTATCTATCTATCTATCTATCTCTGCCTATTCATTATCTATCTATCTATCTATCTATCTATCTGTCTGTCTATCTCTGCCTATTCCTTATCTATCTATCTATCTATCTATCTATCTATCTATCTATCTCTGCCTATTCCTTATCTATCTATCTATCTATCTATCTATCTATCTATCTATCTATCTATCTCTGCCTATTCATTATCTATCTATCTATCTCTGCGTATTCCTTATCTATCTATCTATCTATCTATCTATCTATCTATCTATCTTTCTATCTATCTATCTGTCTATCTCTGCCTATGCATTATCTATCTATCTATCTATCTATCTATCTATCTATCTATCTATCTATCTATCTATCTGTCTGTCTGTCTGTCTATCTCTGCCTATTCCTTATCTATCTATCTATCTATCTATCTATCTATCTATCTATCTTTCTATCTATCTATCTGTCTATCTCTGCCTATGCATTATCTATCTATCTATCTATCTATCTATCTATCTATCTATCTCAGTCTTTTCCTATCTATCTATCTATCTATCTATCTATCTTTCTATCTATCTATCTATCTCTGCCTATTCCTTATCTATCTATCTATCTATCTATCTATCTATCTATCTTTCTATCTATCTATCTATCTATCTCTGCCTATTCCTTATCTATCTATCTATCTATCTTTCTATCTATCTATCTATCTATCTATCTATCTATCTATCTCTGCCTATTCCTTATCTATCTATCTATCTATCTATCTATCTTTCTATCTATCTATCTATCTATCTATCTATCTATCTATCTATCTATCTATCTCTGCCTATTCCTTATCTATCTATCTATCTATCTATCTATCTATCTATCTATCTATACATCAATACACCTTTGCAAATAATCTCGTGCAATACATTGCTTTTACAAACGCCCTTTCCCCGTTCAGTCCTAAAAAGAACATCTTACATATTTCTGTGGCAGAGGCAGAATTTATTGATAATGTTTTTTCGGCCGTGACAATTCAAGTACGCGCGGTGTCGCAACTGCTTTTTGTGAGGATAAACTGATCTTAAATGGGTTCCACTGATCAATAAGTGTTTTTCTGGTAAGAGGTTTGCTCAGTTCAACTATCCGAGGCGTTGGGACCACATACCTGGCTGATTCTGCAACCGAACGTATCACGGGCTGGCCAGGCACATAATCCGGAGGAAGGGGCTTTGGCTTTGCAAGCTGTACTATTCTCTCCGAGACTTTTCCCAACGCCGAGACGCAGATTACTTGTTCTTTGGGTCGGAGGTCAGCTTTACCGTTGATCTTTCGAGACTGGGGTTGAGCGAGGACGACAATACGCGGAGTGGTTACCACCAGCTTGGTACCTCTCAAGGCATTGGGCTCGACTGGACGAGGTTCACGATAATTGATTGGACAGGCTTTTGGAACGGCCAAAATAGAAACACGGTGACTGCAGGTAGCGTTCAAGGCGTTTGGAGTCACTCTCCATTGGGGATCTCTGAAATCAGTATAATAAACAATGTAACGATGATAAAACGAAAAACTCAAATGTCTTGGTGGCTGAAAAATATAAAATTCGGTGGTACTATCGGGATATCAACCGAGGCGTTTGCGACCAACCGAAAATGACGATACACTCATTATTGCTGGAAAATATTCAGGAAAAATGATGACCTGTTTACTGTATTTTTTTTTAATGACATCAAATCAGGTAAGAAACATTAAAATCACGACTTGATTATTTTTTTGTATAAAAAATTGTTAATGATTTTTAATACATAACCAGTTCGTTGCTCACTTCCTTTAACCCTTAACCTAACGCCTAACCCTAACCCTAAACCCTAAACCCTAACCCTAATATACATGCTGTTGTTCCCGGGTCCACACTCACCCGGAGTGGTAGCACCTGTTAGGGTCTCAGTTATGGGCAAATAGTTAATCCCAAAACTGGGAGCCAAAACACTATGACACTATAAAAAAAATTTTATAGTAAAATTACCAGCAATACGTTTTAGTAAAACAAATTACTAATGCTACCAAGAAAATTAAATTTCGACATTAAATGACGCATAAAAATGTTGATATGCCGCTAAAAAAACAAACAAATATTAGAATTTCAGTGATTTTAAGGTTTATAAGAAGAAAAAAAAAACTATGATAACCTAATAAAATATATCAATGAAAGATTTTCAAAACATATATATATATATATATATGTATATATATATATATATGTATATATATATATATATATGTATATATATATATATATGTATATATATATATATATATATATATATATATATATATATATATATATATATATATATATATATATATATATATATATATATATATAAAAAAAGTAATGAACAAAGTCCGACAATTATTTTAAGAAATTTTTATGTTTATACATTCTTTTTATAGATACAAATATTTAAGTAAATTCTCTGTTTATAATAAACAGTATTAACAACATTTACCGGCCTGAATGTCCGAGAAATTGTCATAGAAAATATTCGTCTTCCGACAGGATTCGAACCTTTTCATAGATACAAATATTTAAGTAAATGCTCTGTTTATAATAAACAGTATTAAACAACATTTACCGGCCTGAATGTCCGAGAAATTTTCATAGAAAATATTCGTCTTCCGACAGGAATTGAACCTGTATCATATACGGACCTGTCATATAGCCTGGCGTGCCATAACCGTTTCGGCCACAGAGGATCGTTCGATTAGCAAAGTCTATTTTACTGTTTTTAAACTTCAATCTTCCATGAATCTCTCACGTACATTCATATCTGCTCATGGCGTATCCGGATGTAAACAAATGACGTCACACAATATGAAATGGACAAAGTCCGACAATTACTTTAAGATATTTTTATGTTTATACATTCTTTTTATAGATACAAATATTTAAGTAAATGCTCTGTTTTATAATAAACAGTATTAACAACATTTACCGGCCTGAATGTCCGAGAAATTTTCATAGAAAATATTCGTCCTCCGACAGGAATCGAACCTGTATCCTATACGGAACCGTCATTTAGACTGACGTGCCATATCTAAAAATGTTTTTCTTTTCGGATGATAAATTATATAAAAACTGTCCGAATGTTCTTTTTATCCGAGCGCTTTCGGCTATACATTTAGCCATTTTCAAGGATTATATTTTAACTGTTAGAATGAGAAATAGTTTGTTATATATATGTTTTATAAAATGTTTCATACATATAACAAACTATTTGTAATTCTAACAGTTAAAATATAATCCTTGAAAATGGCTAAATGTATAGCCGAAAGCGCTCGGATAAAAAGAACATTCGGACAGTTTTTATATAATTTATCATCCGAAAAGAAAATCATTATTAGATCGCATGAGAAATTGTATAAAAAACTAACTAAAAGCACCTTGTCAGTCGTTTTTAATGAAATGTATATATATATATATATATATATATATATATATATATATATATATATATGTATATATATATATATATATATATATATATATATATATATATATATATATATATATAGAGAGAGAGAGAGAGAGAGAGAGAGAGAGAGAGAGAGAGAGAGAGAGAGAGCTAAAACTTATGGCTAATGAGCATTAGTGGTGTACTTGGTGGGAAAAATACGAGTCTAACATGATATGATTATCAGAAGTATTGATAAATAATTTGAGTTATTTTGCGAAAGATTTTAACTTCTCATGGAAAACAGTCTAAAATAATTTGATTATTTTTTCATTTGTTGAAAAATTAATATGAATTTTCTGTTTTTTATGGTTGCGTGATATTTACATATTGTATTAACCCATTACCTGCCATGAGCCCCATTTGGGGATCTGTTAAAATTAAAAACACATTTACATTGAATTGCTTACATACATTGCATTTGCAGAGGTATATTTTAAAAAACTTAGCCTTTAAAATTTTTTATTATTAGCCGTAAGAAGACACTTTCTGTCGTAATTTTACATTTCACGAGTAGAAAAATAATAACTATTTTGAAAAGTATTTTTTTTATTATTTCTAATCAATATTATTTTTTGATGTTTTATACACAGTTTTGACATACAACGTGTATTAACACGTGCGATACCCTGTCTTCATCAGCCGCCGACCAGGAGTGATATCACGGTTTCGGTGGCTATGGCGGGACCGCCACCACTGGCGCCACCAGGCAGGGTATGAAGATTAATTAATCGTTCCTATTTGTAAATTCTTGTAATGAAATAAATAAACGATTGTTCCTCGTTGCAGCTTCTATCCGTAATGGAAGTTCCTGAACGCGTTTGCCGTTATTGACGCGCTCGTAAAAACCGTTGTAAACGACCACGCAAATATTTCACTCGCGCATGTTAGGTGGTGATGTTGCGCGCGTTTTATTTGCTTGTTTTGATCTCGACCAAATCCAACCTGACGCCTGCTGAACTGTTTTTTGAATGTGATGCGAAACGCTCTTCAACCAACGGCCAGTGATGCCTATTTTTGAAAAGAAGGAAATGACCGAATGTCCCAGAAACCCACGACACCCAATCTCAATAGGCATCACATGACACGTCCAACCATTTTCCACACAATCTGCATGCAGTGACTCGTATCGATTTAGTTCGTCATATATCTGATGTTCTAGTTTCTATGAAAACGACAATGGTAACTACTGAAATTAAACATAAGGAATAAATAAACTCCTAAGACACCCGTCTGGGCCAAAAAATGCGAATCAAAAAAATCTGGCAGTTAATGGGTTAAAAGCGGCGAAATCTACTTTCAAGGTATATGTTATTTATATGAAACTATCTTCAGTGTATATGTATAAACTGTGTTATGAAATGTAAAGTGATATCGTGTTTATGCTTGGGTTCAATTCCCAGTCTGTCCCATTTTATTTTTTTCAATAAATTAAATAGCCTGTATTTCAAAATCCCCCCAAATCTGAAAACTGAATCACTTCCAGTCCCAATAATTTCGGATAAAAGATTCTCAATTTGTATTTCAATTTATTTAAACTATTTGAATAAAATAGAACTCGTTATCTATTGCCAACATTAATTTTATTAAATATTATTAATTTATTTATTACTAGCGAAGATTTCACGGTTTTCCTATTTGAAATTTCTGATAAATCTTAATTCTTCAGTTAATGATTGAATAAGCTGATGGCGAGTTCTACGACAATAAAATATCCGTAGAAATTCCCCCATCACATCGTTAAATATTTCAGCTTAACAACTTTAACAAAATATTGCATTAACGATCATAAATGGGATTTATTTGAAGAAGTAAGGGGGTACAAATGAAAAGATTTGAAATTGACAACTTCTTTTCATTTCACTAAAACAGATGTTAAACATTTCTATCTTCCTTTCTTTCTTTCTTTCATTTTCTCACTGAAACCAAGTAGCGTCTATGATTTCTTTTGTTTTCTCACGCGACCAAAATGGAATAGTCAGTTATTTATGAGGTATTAGCAAGAGATGTTAAGCTCTTCTCTCTTTCTTTCTTTCTGTTGTGGTAATTTAACCACGCACGCATGGACTCTCTCAGCTATAAATAGGAGAAGGTACTGCCTTTTTGAGGGAGGGAAGCTTCCAACAGTCAGCTCTGACAGTTGGACCGAACATTCTTACTGTAACACTTTCGTTTGCTGTAACACTCTTGTTTTTTCCTGTTATGGCAATTTACCAACGTACGCATGAACTCTCCCAGCTATAAATAGGAGCAGGTACTGCCTTTTAGAGAGTGAAGTTTTCAGCAGTCAGCTCTGACAGTCGGACCGAACATTCTTGCTGTAACACTCTCGTTTGTATATGTTTGTATTACTGTTTCTGTTAATATATTTGTTTAACTCAATTCCTTTCTTTGTGTCTTTATTTCTGGCCCTAACAAGTCCACAACAGTTCCTTATCTCAGTCTGTTCATTATCTATCTATCTATCTATCTATCTATCTATCTATCTATCTATCTATCTATGTTTGTTCCTGTTATGGTAATTTACCCACGCACGCATGAACTCTCCCAGCTATAAATAGGAGCAGGTACTGCCTTTTAGAGAGTGAAGTTTTCAGCAGTCAGCTCTGACAGTCGGACCGAACATTCTTACTGTAACACTCTCGTTTCTATATGTTTGTATTACTGTTTCTGTTAATATATTTGTTTAATTCAATTCCTCTCTTTGTGTCTTTATTTCTGGCCCTAAGAAGGTCGAAACACTTTCAATGAAACCTAAATGTCCCGTCTCCCCACGTGATCAAAACAGAATAGTCGATTATATATTGGCATGGCGTAACGGTCGCGCAAACTAACGAAGGGAAGAACAGGCGAAATTATTATAAGATTCTCTCTAGATACTAAGCGAAACAAGCGTATTGCTGAGGCTACTGCCACTTTGTCTAGACTGACAGAGAGACTATGGTATGACAACAAACTGACAGAACACACCAAGGTCTTGGTCTGCAAAGATTGTTCCAGGAAAACACTTGTGCAGTGGTGAAACTTGCGTCTTCAGACAGGAACTGAAACTCAGTCATTTCCACTTGTGCTGTTTCCGATGCAACTTGAAAATCTCTTGGCAAGACAAAATCTCTCAGCCACCAAAAACAAAAATATATCCTCAAGTGGGTTGGAATTTACCGACATATACATCCTCTTAACACGTTACCACAGAAAAGTATTAAAATATAATTTAACTAGCAGACATTCCCAACTGGTTGATCAGAAAAAGCGTTCAATTAGAATGGAGCAAAAACAGCATCATGTTTACATGTAACAGAGTCTATCTTCTTCAATTACTCTAAAGTACTTTCGTTAAAAAACATTTTGAATTAATGCAGTTACTGATATAACAGAAGTAGTCTGTATTCATTCAATCGAAGTTAGCCGAGGACATGAAGGGGTAAAACAGGCAACATGAAGACCCACTTCAAACCACAATTATTTTAGAGTTTTTGAAATTCAATTTGTCAGTGTGCTACCAGGGATGTAAATGAGGATACCTTTATAAAGCAATTGTTAAGTTTGATAAAAATTGGTTGAAAGATCAACGAAAAATAAGAAAGAAACCAGTAAAAATCGCCATTTTTCGCTATTTACGCGGGTTTTCACTATATTGGTGGACTCAATTATCAAGTTAAATGACTGTTAAACAATCAACAACAATTGGCTACAATTGAGTGAAGTTTGTATTAGATTGCTTGAAAATTAACGGAGTTTTTAGTTTAAAATTTGTGTTGAAATCGATTTTTCCTTTTTCGCTAAACGCAGGGGAATAAAGATGAGGTATCTTTGAGCTCGTCATGATGTAAGTAACCTACATATCGAGTTTGAACAAAATTGAATTTACCGATTTTGATCGGCTTGATCGATTATTGATTTTTTTTAATTATCGATTTTTACGCTAAGAACAAATTTTATACACTGTACAATGTATGTGCCAAGTTTGGTCAAAATCGGTTGGATGGATATCGAGTGAAAATGTATCACACAGACAGACAGACATCTTCTGTTTTATATATATAGATAATCAAAAAAAATCCTTTGCTATTTCCTCTTAATAATAGCATTAAAAATTTGACGAGAAAACTTTGTCTTTATTAAGTTTCGGATATTTTTTTCATCATACATGCTCATTTTTAGCGATACTTTCGAGGTATCCAGGTTTAAAACAAGCATTGTTGACAGAATACGGTTATTATATCTTAATATAAGTGCATTGCTAAACTAGTTTACTATAGAAATGTATTGATTGTTAGGAATAATGCTGTTGTCATCTATCAGTGATTAAAAGAAGCATTAACGTAAGTACGAAAATAATACGCTGTCAATGATTTTACTATAGAAATGAGTTATATTGTCGGAGTTAGCTCCTCCTTAATTCCGAAATTGTCACTAGGGGGCACTCTCCCTATACTATAAATACTGGGCGATTTCTTGCCTCATTCTCTTTCTTTCAGGCCTCGTGCCGCATCCCACCTCGCGTGGAGGTGAGGTAAATCCTCTTTTTCATTTCTTCATTTCAGCGACTACAATGTAAGCTCTCTTAGAAGATCCGCGTCTTCCCATTTGTGGGAGACGTCATGAACATTATACACACATACACGTACGTACGAACATTCACCAAAGAACAGACACAAATGTTCACACACGCACAAATATTATTGTCTATGTCCATTGTAAAATTGTTTTGTTTAATACATATATTTGTTTATATATATATATATCGGTGTTGTTAGTTTTTTTTATCTTCAGTTGGACTTAATTCAAGTCCGGCCATTTTCTTGTAGTTGGACCTTTTAATATTCTACCAGGAGTTACACATGTGTTTCTAATACAACAATAAGCAAACACACCTGGTCCTCTACAATATATGTAATCGTAATAGGATATTAATTATTTGGCGTATTCCTATAATAAATTCTAGACGCTATAGAAGTAATCATTATAGAAATTAATGTTTTTAAGCATTTGTACATTAAATTATAGCTGTTATAAATGTAAATGTTGCCGGCCAGTGTATGCGGTAAGAGATAAACACGTGTATCTCCTGAAATGCCCACAACAAACATGGCAGACTCAGGATGTGAGTCCATGTAAAGAAACAATAAAACAACAATAAGCGATATATATGTACAGGCGAATGAATATGTATGAAATGGACAAAGTACGACAATTATTTTAAGACATTTTTATGTTTATACATTCTTTTTATAGTTACAAATATTTAAGTAAATGCTCTGTTTTATAATAAACAGTATTAACAACATTTACCGGCCTGAATGTCCGAGAAATTGTCATAGAAAATATTCGTCCTCCGTCAGGAATCGAACCTTTTTATAGATACAAATATTTAAGTAAATGCTCTGTTTTATAATAAACAGTATTAAACAACATTTACCGGCCTGAATGTCCGAGAAATTTTCACAGAAAATATTCGTCCTCCGACAGGATTCGAACCTTTTTATAGATACAAATATTTAAGTAAATGCTCTGTTTTATAATAAACAGTATTAAACAATATTTACCGGCCTGAATGTCTGAGAAATTCTCATAGAAAATATTCGTCCTCCGTCAGGCCGGTAAATGTTTAATACTTTTATTATAAACAGAGCATTTACTTAAATATTTGTATCTATAAAAAGAATGCATAAACATAAAAATGTCTTTAAAATAACTGTCGGACTTTGTTCATTTCATAATGTGTGACGTCATTTGTTGGATAC
The DNA here is from genome assembly GCA_964036315.1 of Acanthosepion esculentum. NCBI lineage: Eukaryota > Metazoa > Mollusca > Cephalopoda > Sepiida > Sepiidae > Acanthosepion > Acanthosepion esculentum. The sequence goes on from OZ038504.1 coordinate 10,257,191, forward strand.
GCTTTGAGCAGATATGAATGTACGTGAGAGATTTATGGAAGATTGAAGTTTAAAGGCAGTAAATTCGACCTTGCTAACCGAACGCTCCTCTGTGGCCAAATCAGTTAAAGGTACGTCAGGCTATATGATGGTTCCGTATAGGACACAGGCTCGATTCCTGTCGGAGGACGCTTATTTTCTATGAAAATTTCTCGGACATTCAGGGCGGTAAATGTTGTTTAATACTGTTTATTATAAAACAGAGCATTTACTTAAATATTTGTATCTATATAGAGAATGTTAAACATAAAAATGTTTTAAAATGAATATGTATTAACAACAAAAGGTTACAAGTGTAATGATATGTGTGTAACAAATGAATGTGGAAACTTTTAGGTCCTAAAGTATGTGAAGTGAGTGAATGTGCGTACGTACGTGTGTGTGTGTGTGTGTGTGTGTATTGTTCATGCGTGTCCCAAAATGGGAACACGTCATAATCACATTCTTCCGCGATAAGTTTACATGTTGACGTAAAATGTAAAAAAAGGGAGAGAAAGATATCGCCGAGTATTTATAGTACTGGAATGCGCCCTCTAGTAACGGTTTCGGATATTAGGAGAAAATAACTCGACAGTTATATGAAATTAATAAGTACCGCGTAAATTTGAACTAAAAAACTTTAAAATGCACCTAAAAGAATTTAAATGGCTCTGGGTTTGTTTTTGTTTTTTGGCGAGGAGGGGGGTTTTAAAGAAAAACAATATTACGCTTTTTTTCCCCAATTCTTCAAAAATGTATTTATTTAATAATAATAAAAAAAAAAAGACCTCTTTTTCACCGGCCAAAAAACAAAACAAAAAAAAAATTCAAAATCGTACTGAAAAATTACAAATAAACTTTTCAAAAATAAATATTGATTTTAGATTTCTTCCCCCGTTCAAATTAACAAATTTATATTGATTAAATTATGCAAACACTGGCTCTAAAAAAAGATCTTTTTTTTTTTCTTTTATTGAATTATTTTCGTAAAATTTCAGAACAACTTCTTAAATGTTTTCGCGTGATATTGCAAACATTTTTTTACTGAAATAATATCTTTTAGGATGATTTTTTTCTTTTTAAATCAATTAGCGGGGAACAGTTACCTCCCTCTTTTGATATATCGTGAATACATTTGAAATTAGAGAAAATGATTTTTATCTGTAATCATTTGTCTAATTTTAAAAACATTCACAATATATTGAAATCGGGCGGTAACTGCACCTCCACCCTAGTCTTACAAAATTTTCTAATAAAATAAACTAGTCAGTATTTCCGGCTTACAAGACGCACTTTTTTTCTTCCTAAAAATACCCTGAAAGATACATGTGCGTCATCCAAGACGAATGTAAGGCAACGCCCAGTTTCAAGTAAGCTTGGACGGTCACCTAATTGGCTTGACTGATAGAGACGTAGGTTTGAATGTTGTCATTACACTGTTAGATATCTATCTAATTCAGCCTTTTATATAATGTAACCTAAGTACTTAGATGTTACAAGTATTGCCAAGACTATAAACCTTCCTGGAGCCGAGCCATAAGCTTAAACATGCTCCGTTTACGAGCAGTGGTGAGAGCTTTTCTGCTCTTGACTAGTATGTCATTGCCATACAAACAAAATCAGACGAGTGATTGTAAACAATGCGTGGCCCCCGTATGTGAGGAACTCATAGTGAATGTGTTGTTGGATGAGAATGATTTTTTTTTCTTAGAAGTTTATTTCCAATATTAAGGTGCGTCTTCCAAGCCACAGCGTCTTGTAAGCTGGTAAATACAGTAATTCATTCATTACTGGACAAGTGCTGAAAACTTTACTGAAATTGGATAATTACCGTATTTAACGGCATATAAGGTGCACTTTTTTCTTTTTTTTTTTTTACTAAAAATATCTTTTTAAAATTCCCCTGCGTCCATATGTAGGTTTAAAAATCGCGATAGTCGACCGAAATTAGCTAACTGGCAACTCCTATTAGCTTAGACTTTAGAGTAACTTTCATATACCTATTATCATTTATTTAAAAGGCTATTATGCAAATTAAAAGTGGTATCATTGATAATATTCCTTATATTAATTTCATCACGTTTAATATTAATGCTTTGTTTCACTAAAATTATATGCAATAAATTCAAATTATATCTTTGTAAAATATATCTGTTTCATTAATATTTTTCTTGCGATAACTTTCGGCTGCATTGGTATAAATACAATTAGAATTTTTATATCCTAATTATTCCACTGAAACTTTTACAAGGCGCAGGTTGTACAGATCATATAAAGGAAAATTTTTGATTGAATTTTAATGTTAACTGTACTGTTTTGCTCAATTGCAATAATTGCTTGATTTTTATTTTGTTTTCTTACCATTGGATATAATAAAGTTTTTATAGGCTCTTGTTCTTTTTTTCCTATTATTTTTCATTTAATAGTAATCATGGCTTGCTTAACAAAAATAATACCTCATAAATATAGCTTAGGCTGTACCATTTACTAATAATTTTACTAATTACTAATTGTTTCTTGATTTGCCCTGCTGAAATTAGGGTGCGTCTTATACTCACTATCGGACAAGCAGTTCACACAGACAGGCCGCCAAAACATGCGTCAACGAAAATTTCATCTCCTTTTCCTTTTTCAGGCCATAATAGTAACATTTATCATTTAATACTCAACAAAGATTACAGGCAAAAAATTAAAAAAATAAAAACTCAAGAGGCTTTTGTGTATTTTTCCAACTAATCTAGACAATTACACACATCTATAAAAGAAAAAAATAAATTACGAGAAAGACACAATCTTATTCTGTCGGATTCTGATCCATATTTAATCGACATTTGACTCCAAACTCACAATGTTACTATTCTGTGTCTCCAACACCATAACCAGATAAAATACTTGTTTTGTTTGTGGTTTCCACGTCTTGCCGTTTCTCAGTTTTACGAATATTTTTATTTTTTGTAGTAAGGAATTTATAATTATTTACTCAAGAGTCAAGATTTATAATAACTCCCCTACAAAGGCAATGGAAGGATCATTACGGACAGAAAGGATGAATAATAGTAATACCGTGAGCGGATGAAAACGTGCACTTGTTTTTTTTAGCAAATGTATCTTAAAACAACGATTTCGAAACCAGCCACCACAATACGTCCCAAGAAATAACATCAAAGAATGCCTACAGATATTTACGATGATTCGAGAGTTTTACATACAACAAATCCCTTTCAGTGTTAGCGCGTGTGATTCTCAATGTATACTCCAATATTGTGTCCTTGTGCCAGATAAAGCTAAATTTCACGGGGAGCCTTCAAAATGAAAGAATAAGGCTTGATGTCACGAGGTTAAGAAGAAGGAACCAACCTAACGTAACATGTGAAAAGACGTTTGGAATAATTTCAACAAACGACACATTTATTGTTTTTTTTTTTATTCCTTTGATTTTGGTGAGAGGATTTGTTTTGAAAATTTTATTTTTTAAATCTTTTCCGAAGTAAGCTTATTTAATTTATTGAAATTGCGAAACTGAATGTGTTCTAAAAACCTAAATATATATTTTTAGAAACAGTCTATGGAGTCTCTAAATTAAATAAATGTAGTTTCTAACTAAAGAAAGATTCACTTTTGAAATAACACACGCACCCCTGAAAGATTTTAAAATTAAATACACAGGGTCAAACACAAAATTTTAAGGGTCACTTGGCTGTATCTAATTTGAATTTTTTAAGGCTGGAACCATGTGAGTGTTGATAAATATTATTTTATTAAAATTAACTATTTTAAAAAATGAAAAATTAATTTTTCTATTGCATTTTTTTTCCTAAACAGAAACTAAAATTAGCTTATTTCTGAGAAGTGGTATAAAAGAGGAAGATGTTGGAGGTCAACAGTTCATGACCAGACTCCTCACTTTACAATTGATACTGGACAAGGCCTGCCTATGTGCCTGCTATGACCATCACTCACAAAAAAATCCATACTGTTGATTGTAACAAAATATCTGAAAGACAATTCTCGGAAAAGCATGGTACTGCTTATCATCTGAATTCAGAGAATTGAAACTCAGCTAATTTAATTCTTATCAACACACTTTTTATTGAGAAAAAAAACTTGGAATTTATTCACATACCCTTTTAAATTTTAAATAAATTTTTACAGTAGAGACAAAAAAATATCTTTTAAAGAACAGTTGGTTGGCAGAGCAAAAGCAGACAGACTGGTCGAATGCGAAGAGAAAACTAAAAGGTACTTTTATGGTGCACAGATTAAAATGAAAGAAGAAGAGAGAGACGAAGCAAATCTGTTGCTAGGTGACGATGAATGAAGAAATGAATTAAAAAATTTAAGTCATGATGTTGATTGATCCTACCTAGAGCTTACGAAATGGTGACTGGCCCCACTCTTTCTAAATTTAGAGAAAAGAAGGTAAAAAGAAATGACTTTAAAAAAAAGAAGATATCGCAGGCAACAAAGATAAATAAATTAATCTTCTTTTTTTTTATTAACTGTTGTTTTTTACGGATTATCAACCCTTTAAGGGTTATTTAAAACCGACACATATTTTGGATTGTAAGAATAATTATTTCTTTTTTGCGAGTTAATAACGCATTAAGAATTTTCCAGATACAATTCCTGCTATTTAACCCATACCTGGGGGTTTGGGGATAAATTCATAACTTTCATAGGGTTTTTGCGCATAAGTGAATGTAATAAACAAGTCAGCAATTCTGTTTTTTTTTTTTTATTCCGCCCGCACACATTCTCTGAATAAATCTGGATCCTATGACTACACTGGTATGGGATCTTTGTTATTTCTACTTCACCAGAAGATTATTTATATATTGTGAAGTGTAACTACCACGCTTTACGGCGTCACACGATATAATCGTCATAATATGTGTAAAAACAGATGTGGGTCATCCCCTCGGTGACCTAAAATCTTTTGTTTGTCGCTTCCAAGAGATGAATAAAAGAGTTATTTTAAGTAGGAATGTTCAATAATTCGCCCCCAAAACTGCATAGCGTGACGAAAAAAAGCCCCCAAACTTAATAACAGCAAAGTTATATCGTGAAAAAGTTTGTTATTAATAAGAGTAAAGATCAAAGTATTTTTTTTTTTTTTGATTATTTAAAAAAAATTATTTATTCCTTTCTAGCACGTTTGAAATTTGGGTTGAAAATCTTGTGTTTTTTACGTCAGCAGTCGCGTAATATTTAGTATCAGTAGTTTTTTAGCGTTTTTTTTTTTTTTTTCAGTTAAAAACAAATTAATTTGTAAATTCTTGCAAAAATCAAATAATTATCGGATTTTAATAAAACTTTCAGAACTTATTAAAAAATGAATGAAATTATTTCAGAAATGTTTTCTTTAGAAAGTCATGGTAAAAATATTTTTTTACATCTGTTACTCCACTTTACCTTGTTTACATCTGTTACCCTACCTTACCTTTTTTTACATCTGTTACCCAACCTTTATGAACACTCCAATATGTGCTTTTTTTTGTAATTTCTTAATTAAATGCAGAAGACCGAAGAAAATAAATCAACTTTTTTGTAAATCGAATAGCGTTTCTACCCAAACTTTAGTTCTGAATTCTAAAACACAACACCCAATAAAACTAAGACATTATTAAAAAAAAAAGCTTTTAGTAGCTTTTATGAATAATATATATTAAGGATATTATTGTCTGAAGTCGAAATATTTTTTCGACGAAAAATGAATTTTTAAAAGAATTGTTTTCTTTTTTTTTTAATTTTAAGTATAAAATGTGATAAAGTTGTTAAATATTTTAAAATTAAGTTTGGATATGTGTATCTCTGGAAATGCTCTTGTTAAAAGATCTGTTTTTACAGATCTTAAATGTAAAAGCTTATTACAATCTGCGAAGCGTTTCTATTTATATACAATATTTTTTTAATATGCCAAAAAAATGTATTAAAAACATTTCCGGTAAAACTACGGAGGCACAATTCAGAAAGAATGTCCCGTGTTTTAAGAGTTGTTTCCCCCTGACAGCGAGGATCCGGCTTCATAAATTGTGTTGATTTCCTGTTCATGGAAACCGAAAACAATCGCAGTAATGAAAATTTGGGAATCCAAGATTTCAGGATCCGGATCTGGCCCGGAATGTTTTTTAATTTGCTCACGGGGTCGGCCTGATTCCAAAATGGTATGATATGTTGGGTTACGGCCTCTAGGAGTAAAGTTGAAAAGTGTGACACACTAACACATTGATATTCGCATTTATTATATTGAAGAAGTAGAATAAGGATTTTAAACGAGGACTTGATATTTTATCTTTGCCATCATTTTACGCTGACATTAAATTCTTTTTTAGCTCTAATTCGATATACATATGCTTATAATTCATAGAATTTTTTAATGAGGAATCCTCGTTACTAGCAGGATCCATATAAATTGTACGGTTGACAGATTGACGCTTGATATATTGCCCTTACACTTTAAGCGGCATGAATTATAAACATTGGGGCATAAATTGTAAAAATTCACTAAATACCCATGCATATTTCCCTAGTATTTTCAGATAATATTAGCTCAATCCACAGGAGGTCATCCCCACTAGGCAGTACCGCTCCTTCGGGAGGAGACTAAGATTATTGCCTGCCGCCTGAGGCATCCCCAAAAGGGAAATGTCGAGGTGGCTTGAGAAATTTTCCACGGTATCGTCGTGAAACCCACACCAAGATGACTTTATATCATATTCAGACGCGATGTGGGAGTGCTGAAAAATACACATTAAATGTCCATACAGTCATAAACGGATAGCGGCTCGGATTGAGGAATCGGAGAACCGAGTTCGAATCCATTACATTCATTTACGTGCTAATATCCTTGGGAAAAGTATGAATCCTCTTCTTCTCCTCCCAGCTATGGGTAAATAACAGGACAGACCGGGTTCTATAGCCTTTGATGGCAATTGGTCTACCACAGAAAGAAATGGCAACCTACTACGGGAAAAAACCTGTCTCGTCAGTCATGTATCGAAAGTTACATGGTCGCCTAAGCGTGTATCACGCATGGCACATAACTGACTGTTTTGAAAATAATGCAGGTTTTGTCATATGTTTTAGCCTATTTTTTAATATAAAAAACAATGCAAATAAGCAAAAATTAAATATTATTTTAAACTTTTATATGGTTTTACTTTCTCTAAATGAACCATTTTTTTTTTTTACTTACTGGCTATATATTGTTATGGGAACTTACTCATAATAATAATGGACTATTCCGGACATCATAAATACTGCGTCTCAAGAGGGAGCAGCAGTCAGAGTCAGTCGTTTTTGGACGACTCGGCTAGACGGTCGAACTCTCTGCCTCTGGGCGGAGAGGAACCCTTCGGCGGAGCCTCGTTCGGGGAGGTTGACCAACTCGATCCAGTTTATACGGATTCTACGGGCATTTTTTGGCCGAGCCTACGGGCTCGGTGAGCCCACATTAAACCGGCCTTGTGCCACATTCGACACACGTGGGCGTGTTGTTGAACATCTTCAGAGTCAGTCAGAGTCAGAGTGTCAGAGTCAGAGACAGAGTCAGAGTCAGAGACAGAGTCGCAGTCAGACGATTACTGTAAGACATTGGAATAGTGATACTTGTCGAGACAACATAGTTCACTCTAACCAAATCTTATAGTCATTACTAATACTTCTACTTCTTTGTACATATTTCTGTTTGTAATATATCTGTGTTATTCCATACCTGTGTTAGAGTTATTCTTCATTGGTTCTACCTTGGACCATCACCGTGGTACAAGGAACTTGGACCATAACAGAATATTTTACACTAGCTTGATTAAGTAAAACCTATGCAGGGAAATTTAAAAAAATATTAAGCCCATAAACTGGGGGGGGGGGGCTTCCTCCTGTGAGAGGGGCTGGGTTTATTGCCCGGCGCCTGAGGTGTCCTCAAAAGCGAAAGTGACGGGGGGGGGAGCTTGGGTAATTTTTGCCGTTAAGCTCACTTTAAACTTCGACCTTGTGTCACCTTCGATAGCAACGTGACCCCGCTGAAGAATACCCTTTCTTTGGGAATGTCATATCATCTCTCAGATGCGTCTCTGTCTTTGTCCAGAGTGCAACTCACTTGCGTCCCTCTCAGCGAACAGAGACGCAGATGAGGAAAAAATGCTGGGAGGTTCCGGTCCCGGGCAACAGCTGCCCGAGTGTACGCGCTCGGGTGGCCCATATTAAACCCGACCGGTAAATGCATCCTGGATATATATTTTTTTTTCAGATCTCTTAATTAACATGTAAAAAAAAAAAGAATTTGGTCAAATTTACTTTTATGAATATGATATTGACTGTAGCAGAGCTCAGCTGTACGAAACGTTAACAAAATCTCGGGAGAAGGATCTGTAAACGAAAGCACAGAGCGACGTTTGTTTTAGAAATGTCGTCATGCTGAATGAAGCCAGCCTTGAAGATAAGAAAGGACGTAGATGCCAGTCTTGCATTGCAGTTGAGGCCGTCCTGGGTAAGACGATAAACTACATCCGCGTCCTGGGTAAGATGATAAACTACATCCGCGTCCTGGGTAAGACGATAAACTACATCTGCGTCCTGGGTAAGACGATAAACTACATCCGCGTCCTGGGTAAGACAATAAACTACATCCGCGTCCTGGGTAAGACGATAAACTACATCCGCGTCTTGGGTAAGACGATAAACTACATCCGCGTCCAAGGTAAGACGATAAACTACATCCGCGTCCTGGGTAAGACGATAAACTACATCCGCGTCCTGGGTAAGACGATAAACTATATCCGCGTCCTGGGTAAGACGATAAACTACATCCGCGTCCTGGGTAAGACGATAAACTATATCCGCGTCCTGGGTAAGACGATAAACTACATCTGCGTCCTGGGTAAGACGATAAACTACATCCGCGTCCTGGGTAAGACGATAAACTACATCCGCGTCTTGGGTAAGACGATAAACTACATCCGCGTCCAAGGTAAGACGATAAACTACATCCGCGTCCTGGGTAAGACGATAAACTACATCCGCGTCCTGGGTAAGACGATAAACTATATCCGCGTCCTGGGTAAGACGATAAACTGCATCTGCGTCCTGGGTAAGACGATAAACTACATCCGCGTCCTGGGTAAGACGATAAACTACATCTGCGTCCAGGGTAAGACGATAAACTACATCCGCGTCCTGGGTAAGACGATAAACTACATCCGCGTCCAGGGTAAGACGATAAACTACATCTGCGTCCAGGGTAAGACGATAAACTATATCCGCGTCCTGGGTAAGACAATAAACTACATCCGCGTCCTGGGTAAGACGATAAGCTACATCCGCGTCCTGGGTAAGACGATAAACTACATCTGCGTCCAGGGTAAGACGATAAACTACATCCGCGTCCTGGGTAAGATAATAAACTACATCCGCGTCCCGGGTAAGACGATAAACTACATCCGCGTCCATGGTAAGACGATAAACTACATCCGCGTCCTGGGTAAGACAATAAACTACATCCGCGTCCTGAGTAAGACGATAAACTACATCCGCGTCCTGGGTAAGACGATAAACTACATCTGCGTCCAGGGTAAGACGATAAACTACATCCGCATCCTGGGTAAGACGATAAACTACATCCAACAGCAAGGCTTATCATCAGGAGGCTTTGAGGAGCGTGGAACCACCTCTTAATTGGTGGTGTTTCCAGGTTCACCCTGACCTGGCGTGGTAGTACCTGTCTTGGTCCCAGTTATGAGAAAATAGTTCCCTCCCACAAAAAATAAGGGTCAAAACACTATGGTTTGGTTTGGTTTATTTTGTTTTACGGCATATCAACCTCAATGGGTCATTTAATGCCGACAACATTTTAAAGATAGATTCGTATGAATAGAATATGTATTCTTTAGTTTAGATTGGTTTAGTTTATTTTGTTTTACGGCATATCAATCTCAATGGGTTATTTAATGCCGACAACATTTTTAAGATAGATTCGTATGAATAGAATATGTATTCTTTGGTTTAGATTGGTTTGGTTTATTTTGTCCCACGGCACACCAACCCCAATGGGCTACTCAATGACGACAAAATTCTTTATTGCTGGTAATATTTTGTTTTGTCAAAAATCTGTTTCTGCTAATATTTTTCCTTCAAAATTGTATTGCTGGTAATAATTTTTTCAGAAAAGAATTGCTGGTAATAGTTAGCTATTTGTCCATAGCTGGAAAAGGGAAATCACAGCCGTGAAGTATTGCCAAGAAATCCCTCAAATCGCATCAGAAATTGCAGCGTATCTGTCCAACTCTCGTCAACGAGAAAGGTCCAATCCTCTTGCACGAAAACGAAAACTACAGAAATTGAATGACATGGGCTGCGAAATTCTGCCTAATGCACCTTACTCAGCTGAACTCTCGCCAACTGATTACCACTTTAGATTATTCGGACTATTGTCCTCATCTTTGTCGCCATATTTATTACAAAGTTTCGGCCTTTCAGTATCTGTCTATATTTCTGAGATGAGGTATTATGTACACTATTTACATTATTCAGACTATTGTCCTCATCTTTGTTGCCATATTTATTACAACGTTTCGGCCGTTGTACGCTCCGGCCTTCTTCAGATGGTTGGAATGTCGAACTGAACCCTTTATTTCTCTCACTGGGGTAGACTGTTCTAGTTCCACGTGCCATGTTTAATGGATGTCAGTTATCAGTTATCTCCTGTTATCTCCCCTCTCCAAGTTCTCCACTGCCTTAACAGGGTATTGAACTCACACTCTTTGGGTCCTCTCACTGGTTCTAACTTGATGACACATGGCAAAGTGGATACAGGCGTTAGTTAGATCGTTTACGCCGAGCAAATCACGTCCACCAGTAAATCACTTGAGTTTAGCGAGTTTAAATGCTAGCAATTATTTGAAAAGTTCAAGAGATTTAGCTTTCAACTTCAAATTTCACAGATACGCCGTCTGTCAGGGTAAGATAAATCTATTGACTTCATGAACAGATGTTATGTCGAAATAGACTACATAAAACACACAAAGACACACACACATACACACACACACACACATATATATATATATAATATCTATTCAGAATTAAAACATATGCATGTGAAAACATCACTAGAAAAATAGCCATTTTGTTTCAACACTTATGGTGTCTTATCAAGTGATGGTGTTCATTGCAAAATAAAGGGTCTTAAGAGTTCAAAATCAACGAATCAGCCTCATTAGGGGAAACATTGTTACGTAAACCATTAATGACCAATCAGAATACAATGTATTCTGATTGGTCATCATAGGCTGGTTTTGAATAGATCTTCAGGTGAATATTTTAAGACCAACACTAAATATGCGATATCACACACACACACACACACACACACACACACACACACACACACACACACACACACACATACACACAAATATATATATATATATATATATATATATATATAGGGTGACCCCAAAAAACGGGAACTTTTTAACAGTCCAATAAAACCAAGAGTGATGGAAGAAAAATATTTAATTCATAGTAATTGAAACCTAAAACATGCCATTTAAGAAACAATAATGAAATTTTCATTCTTTTTTAAATGACGTCCTGTAGATGGCGTCCTCCTGTACGAATGCATTCTTGAAATCTGCTGTTGAGATTCCTCATTGACTGCTGCAACATCTCAGCTGGGATACTGCGAATATCATTCTCGTTACTAAAATGGCGAAATGTTTAATTGCTCAAGGTCACTGCCTCGCAGTGTTGCCACTTGCTCATGTCTGGCAATACGCACTTCAAAAATTACCGTTTTTTGGGGTCACTCTATATATTACTTAAACGTTTATTCGTATTTGTGTAGACACTCCGTTTATTTATTAAACAGTATATTTTTCTCTACCGGCCTGAATACTACTCAAATACTCCATATATATATATATATATATATATATATATATATATATATATTATGAAATGGACAAAGTTCGACAATTATTTAAAGACATTTTTATGTTTAACATTCTTTTTATAGATACAAGTATTTAAGTAAATGCTCTGTTTTATAATAAACAGTATTAAATAACATTTACCGGCCTGAATGTCCGAGAAATTTTCATTGAAAATATTCGTCCTTCGACAGAATTCGAACCTGTATCCTATACGGAACCGTCATGTAGCCTGACGTGCCTTACCGCTCGGCCACAAAGGATCGTTCCGTAGGCAAGGTCGAATTTACTGCTTAAATGCCGTAAAACAAAACAAGTCAAACCAAATCAGCAATAATAATCTTGTCGGCATTAAATAACCCATTGAGTTTGATATGCCATAAAGCAACACAAGTCAAACCAAACAAGCAATAAAAATCTTGTCGGCACTAAATAACCCGCTGAGTTTGATATGCCATAAAGCAAAACAAGTCAAACCAAACCAGCAATAAAAATCTTGTCGGCACTAAATAACCCATTGAGGTTGATATGCCATAAAGCAAAACAAGTCAAACCAATCCAGCAATAAAAATCTTGTCGGCACTAAATAACCCACTGATTTTGATATGCCATAAAGCAAAACAAGTCAAACCAAACCAGCAATAATCTTGTCGGCACTAAATAACCCACTGATTTTGATATGCCATAAAGCAAAACAAGTCAAACCAAACCAGCAATAAAAATCTTGTCGGCATTAAATAACCCGCTGAGTTTGATATGCCATAAAGCAAAACAAGTCAAACCAATCCATAACCTAGCCTTTTTATTTTATTTCTTTTGATTTCTTCATTCAGCAATTATTTTGAAGCCATCATTATAAAACAAAAAAATGTAAATACAGAATTCAGCATCGGAAATAAAAAAACAAAAAAAAACAAAACATGGATTCGGTAAGCCAAACGATAACGGACAACTCTTAAATTTCTTTGCAGAAAACGACCGATGTATTACGAATATTTTAGCAGAAATATGATGACCACATAAATTGCTCAGGGACACACATGGCCCCAGTGGATAAAAACTTCGGTTGAAATAATCCAGTGATTTCACTCAAAGAGTTATGAGTTCAATACCTGGCTACAGCAGAGGTGAACAAAAACGTGGAGAATTGAATTAAAGGGCAATAACTGATACTGAGACATAATCCGGAAGAGGCATGGCACGTGGAACTAGAACAATCTACTCCTCTGGACGAAATAAAGGTTGTGGTTCGAAATTCCCATCACCTGAAGAAGACCTGAGCGTAAATATGGTCAGAAAGATGAGGACAACAATCTGAACATTGTAAATACAGTAAATAATTACAATACCTCATCACAGAAATATAGACAGATCCTGAAGAAGGTGAGAGTGTAGAACGGCCGAAACGTCGTGAATGTGTAAACAAATATGAGGACAACAATCTGAACATTGTAAATAGTGTAAATAATTACAATACCTCATCACAGAAATACAGACAGATCCTGAAGAAGGTGGGGGTGTAGAACGGCCGAAACGTCGTGAATATGTAAACAAATATGAGGACAACAATCTGAACATTGTAAATAGTGTAAATAATTACAATACCTCATCACAGAAATATAGACAGAGACCACATGGATGTGTAAAAAAACTTTTTTTTTCCTAGAGAAATGAAATTTTCGGTGGGGGGGGGGGGGCTAAAAGAGGCTGGAGAAACATCGAATTTTGAATGGTCAAATTGATATTTTTTTAACCAATGAGAGCACTCTAAAAAGATCCCTCCATTTTCTGACACTTGCAGGTGATCTTGTTTAGAAAAAAGTTGACGGGTCAAATCACTGTCAATTCTTAGTGTCTTAAATAGTCTTGTCTCTTGAATGACTGAATTAAAAATTAAAATATATTTGTTATAAAGTGTGATTCCCTTCGTATGTTCTCAGTCCATTGGTGGTCATTAATCTCGCCCATCTTATTCGGCATTTGAACGCACGCCCACGACGAAACGCGACGTGGCACAAGATCGAGTTTAATTCTCAATCCTCAAGGGAAATCACCATTTTGGGGATACTTTATTCGCCGGGCAATAAACTCATCCCCCCTCCCAGAGGAGATGTAATGCCCGGGAGATGACTCCCCTGGACCTTGGGCCAATATTAATAGCTGAAGAGCGAATTCCCGCGCACTTACGATTGGCAAAGATGTTCGCTCCTCTGCCGGTCAGAATAAAATAATCACGTATCATATGCGATACCTACTTGCCGCCTTAAGCAGTCAGGATGCGACACAAGGTCAGTTTAATGTGGGGAGTCCGAGCACGTGCACCCTGGCTAGGTCCCAAAAGAGCCCAGCCCATGCAACCATTGGTTTAGCTGGAATCGGTATTACTAACGACCCCCACCCCACCACTTTAGTGCAATGAGGAAGGTACTATCGCGGGCAGCTCTAAACCGGGGCTGGGTACCTCTCAATTTTTTGGTTGCGCTTCCTTCGAAGACGAAGACAAAACAGAATTGCGCTCTGCCAGAAGACAGAGACAGTACTATTGGCAGAGGAGTTCGCTACTTTGTTGGTCAGAATACAATACTCACATATCATATGCGATATCTACTTGTCACCTCACGCAGGATGCGACACAAGGTCAGTATAATGGGGGAGGACCGAGCCTGGACCCGTCCGAGGTCCCAAAATAGCCCAGTCTCTCACTCGAGATAAATACTTGAACGCTGGATGAAAGCGTCTGCGTATACAAGAATGAAATTTAATTAATACTGCATAGACTTGTTTATAAGTCGACCCATCAAAACGACTTTAAAACTAGAGAAGTAAAAAAAAACAACCCCAAAAACTAAAGGGATTTCACCTGTTAAAAATTTGCTCTTGTATTAATAATATGACTGTTAGGAAGTGTGATTTCTTTCGTATGTTCTCAGTCTAGCTGTAGTGTTTAATCTCGACTCTCATATTCGGTATTTACATGCACACCCACGACGAAACTTACCGTCGAAGACCAGCGTGTCAAACCCTGTCAAAAGGCTTCGGCATATCATTTCTAGAGAAACGTTTCCTAACCTTTGCGCTCGGGCACACAAATGCGCCCTGAAAGATAGCCAGGTGCGCTCCAAGTTAGCAGAAGAGTAACTTATGTCAAAACATATGCCGTCTAGCGTATGACGATAAACTACATCCACATCCTGGTTATGACGATAAACTACATCCGGCAGCAAGGCCTTTGATCAGGAGGTTTTGAGGAGTGTGGAACAATCACTTAATTGCTGGTGTTCCCAGGTCCACCCTGACCCAGGGTGCTAGCACATGTTAGGGTCCCAGCTATGGGTAAGTAGTTAATCCAGTTTAATGGTGGAGAGCAGCGAGCGCGTGCACCCGTCCGACGTCCCAAAATAGCCCAGTCTCTCACTCAAGAGAAGTACTTGAACGCTGGATGTAACAGTCTGAGTATACAAGAACTAAATTTAATTAGTACCGCATAGACTTGTTTATAAATCGAACCATCAAATCCGACTTTAAAACTAGAAAAATAATAAAAAATAACAAAAGGGATTCCACTTGTTAAGAAATTCCTCTTATCTTAATATCATCGCTGTTAAGTAGTGTGATTTTGTATGTTCTCAGTCCAGCGGTAGTCTTTAATCTCGACTCTCATATTCGGTATTTACATGCACGCCCACGACGAAACGCAACGTACAAGACCTGCGTGCCAAACCCTGTCAAAAGCCTTCGACATATCTGGAGAAGCGTTTCCTAACCGGTGCGCTCGGGCACACTAATGCGCCCTGAAAAATAGCCAGGTGCGCCACAAGTTAACAGAAGAGTAAGTTATGAATTTTTTTTTTTATTTAAAAAAATCTTTATTTTTAAAAAGCTAGAGACACCAAAACACATGTCTTCCATGTCTATGTCAAATCTTTATCATTTGATATTTTTAACCGGATGTTAAATTTCTCAATCTTTAAGGAGTGGATAGTCCTTTCTTGACTTCCTCAAGGGATTTAAATCAGTAATTATCCTTCTCTAAAAAAAAAAGTAGGATATTCTTCATAAATCCGTTTAAATGAAAACTGTACAGCTAATCTTTGACAATGCTAAACCCAAAATTGATAGAGTGTAACCCGGATATAAGAGAGTTGTCGGGACCGGAGAAGAAGTCTCTTATACCCGGGTTTCTCTTATATCCGGGTTTGGTCTATTATATATACATTAACACAGGCTCTAATTTGGGACCAAAGAAAATCTCTCTTATATTCGGATTTCTCTTATATCCGGGTCTGTTATATCCGGGTTACACTGTATATATACATTAACACAGGCTCTAATTTTGTACCAGAGACAATCTCTCTTATATCCGAGTTTCTCTTATATCCGGGTCTCTTATATCCGGGTTACACTGTATTTTCAAATTTCATCACTAATTTTTCCATATTTAAATTTAAAGTGCACCCCAGAGTTTTAGTTATTCTACACTTGCGCCCTGAAGTAAAAACGGTTGAGAAACACTGGTCTAGAGTCACAGATCGAGCTTCGCCGTTATTATCAAGACCTTGATATACATATTCAGCGATGGCTGTTAGCACATCAGCGATAGAATTTGCGAAACGGAAGCCATATTGTTTGTTTGAGAAGAGGTCATGTGTTAATCTGAATTATCAAGTCTCCGGTAAAATTTGCAGTTTTAACGATTATTCTTTTCGACATTGTTCAACTCTCCGTGGTATCTATAAAAATCTTATGTTTTATTAACTTTCATTTTATTGGCAGCATTGATTAAAATAACTACGCAATATATCATCTTCAACCAAATTTACATATTCTGCATTACGCTTGTTGCTGCTACGACAACATGCACATATACGATTTTAACGTAAACATAATGTTGCGTATTAAAAATCCACATGCACCAAAGAAGGCAAATTTATCAGCACACACATACAGATAAAAATGAAAACCAATTTGATATTTGGATCAAATAATTAATGGTATTGCTGTTATTTCAACTTTTGTAACGTGACCCCTGCTTATTACCCTTTATAATACTATAACATAGTATGACTGTTGTATTAACGCATATTAACAGTCAGACTCACTAGAAAAAAAATTCACTGTTAATAATTAATTCTCGAATTGCCCCCCTTATATAATAAGCCGAAGGTTGCATATCGTATGCATGCCCCACCAAAATATTACCATGCCCCCACCGGTGGGAATCTATTTCTATACAATGTTCTCATGCGATCTAAAAAACGACTAGCAAACGAGAATAATGTGCAGTGGAGTATGTCTCACCGATCACCAATTTCAGCTTCCATTAAATTGATTAATGCTTGGAGATGAGATTTATGACACTGTTTCATTCTTCAATTTTCAGCATTTTTTATTATTTAAAAAAAAAAACAGAACAAAAAAAAACTTGATTCCTATCTGCAAAATAAGTGACATCCAATTTGATCCTTTCGAACCAGGCTTCTGCAGATTCACCTTCACTTTGAATATTGGCATCTTCTATACAAGTGGTTGCAAACCGATTTGGGCCCATGCCCCGCTTTGGTATTTCTAAAAATCTGGTGCTCCCCAACCCTTGTAATATTTAATTCTTACATGTATGTACACACAAAATATTTTTCTGTATGCATCGTAGGAGTAACGGTGGAGTAATGGATAGCGACTCGGAGGGCCGAGTTCGAATTCAAGTCGAATCCATTACATTCACTTAAGACGTAGGTCTGGTTTACATGAGAGTCAAAAAGTGAAGACAGGTTTAGTTTACAACGTGTTAATTCCTTTAGGAAAGGTATGAATCCTCTTCTCCCCCCAGCTATGGGTAAATAGATGGATGACAACTGGTCTACTGCAGAAAGAAAATAGCAAACTACTGCGGGGAAAAATCTGCATCGTCAGTCATGTATCGAAAGATACATGATCGCCTAAGCGTGTATCACGCATATCACTGTTGTATTAACGCACATTAACACTCAGAGTCACTAGAAAACAATTCACTGTTAATAATTCATTCTCGACCCCCCCCCCCGATATAGTAAGCCGAAGGTTGCATATCGTACGAATGCCCCACCAAAATATTACCATGCCCCCACCGGTGGGAATCTATTTCTATACAATGTTCTCAGGCGACAGAGGGAACTAAAAAACGACTAGCAGACGAGAGTAATGTCCAGTGGAGAATGTTCCACCGATCACCAAACTCGGCTTCCATTTCAAGCAAGGATCAAGGAAAGTGGAGCACCCCAAGGAAAATGTCAGTGTCAGCAGCCTTCAAAAACAAAACGTCCTATTGGTTGCGATCAAAGATATACTGACTGCATCCCCATGCAAAAAGGTACCCACCAAAAGTCAGCATCAGTTTAATGTACCGTTTTGAGTCTCGTGTAAACCAGAACTACATTTTTTTTTTACTAAATGTTTTCTTCTCCGATGAAACGAAAGTTGAGCTAAATTCAAAGGATAAGCGATCTAAAATCCGAAGAAGAAGCTTTGAAAGCTCTTTGAATTTAGCAGTAAGTACTGTCAAGCATCCGTTCAGTATAATGTTCTGGGGATGCTTTTCTTTTCATGGAACTGGTTTCTTAAAACCTATTGAAAAGACCCTCAGGAGCGAGCTGTACAAGAGAATTTTAGAGTCTTGACTGTTCCCTTCTGCTGAAAAGGTGCAAATCGACCCCACCAAGCTCATTCTTATGCAGGATAATGCTCCCTGTCACAAATCAAAATTGATGAAAGAATACTTTAATGAGAAGTAGGTGAGTGTCATGACATGGCCGCCCCAATCTCGTGACTTCAAACCCATAGAAAACTTATGGAGCATTATAAAGTACAGGCTCTCGAGAAAGCATTGGAGCAACAAAGAGGATTTGATTATGAATTTCATATCCGAATGGAATTCAATGCTTGGAGATGAGATTTGCCAGAACCTAATCAAGTCAATGCCAAAAAGGGGTGAAAAGGTTATTCAAAATAAAGGAGGACCCATAGATTATTAAATATTTCGAACTATATTACCTATTATAAATAAATTATACCTCTATTATTCTTTATTTAAAGCTGTTCGGTTATGTTTCTATTGATTACTAGTTGCAGGAAATAAGTGAGTCACTTTTTTGCACAGATCTTATCCCTAAATCTCATTTATATCCAAAAATTATAATTATCAATAGAATGCCTTAGGGTGAATAAACTTTTTTACTAGGTGGTCGGGAAGGGGTCTTTATATTAGTAAGATTAAAAATTAGTTTCACCCAAAAAACAATAGCGAAAAAATTTTTCAGTGAAAAAAAAATCAGGTGAGTCACTTTTATCGAACAGCACTGCATGTCTACGTCTTTGACTCCCGTGCAAGCTAAACTCAGATCTTAACTTTTTCACTATCGTGTAAACAATGTCTACCTTTTTGACTCTGTGTAAACCAAACCTGTCTTAACGTGTTGACTCTCATGTAAACCAAACCTATTCACACCCTTCCCCACAACACTCTGATTTTTTTCCCCTTTGATTTAAATTAAATTGAAAATTGAACAAGGGAATAACACCTAGTATACTTGGATAAATATATTTCATTTTGATTAAAGCGGCTCTTAGAGAGTGGGGCGGGGCACAAACCCCTCAATGATTTTTTTCTCTCTTTGATTTAAATTAAATTTAAATTTGAACAAGGGAATGACTCCTATCCAAAATATAGAAGGAGAAAGCCAGAAGATGGAGGTCACATCGGCAAGATCATTGAGTAATATTGAAATGCATTATTTTTCTCCGCAGATTCTAACAATGATTTACAAAAAAAAATGTGTGACACGCAGCAAGGCGCGTGTAATTCGGCTAGTCTCATATAAAATAATTTTGAGGCCACTTCACCTTATGGGTGGCCTAAGCCAAAATTTGTCGTGTTACGCAAATACCATTTGCAATGAAAAACTTTATAGGACGAACAAAAAATTTTCGGGGCATTTTTAGAAAAAAATCAGCAACTGTTTAAACATTTTTTCAAAATTAACTTTTTCAAAAAAGAGTGGGAAGGCAATGGTACGCTATAATTGCTTGAGTTACGGGCCTTGGATTTCTACTGTATAGGTATCTTGGGTCACAGTTATAAAAAAAAATGGAAAATTAAAATTAATGTGAAATAAAAAATAATTTGAAAAGGAAATATATCATGGTTCGGAAAAAATCATGTTTATTTAAATTTGTTCTATAGTTCATAGATATTTTTATAAAATTACGAATGAAAAAAAAACTTTCATAGCTATTTATTTATAAAATGGTTAAATAATTGTAACCTAGGAAAGGTTACTGAATAGAATAATCAAACGAAGGTTGGTAATGAACGATAATACTTAGGACAAGAACAACACATATAAGATTCGCCAGCGGCGCGTAGAAGTAGTCAACTGCTACAAGTGAGTCAAGTGAAGTCCACAATGAATCTCCAACTGCATTATATCTACCAACCGCTCCACGCCGTCAAATATGGGACAAGGTCGAATTTAATGTGGGGTATTCGAGCCCGTAGGCTCGGTCAAAAATTCTCCGTAAACCCCGTATAAAACGGGGTCGGGTAGCTGTTTCCCGAGACGAGACTCTGCCCTTCGACATAGCCTCGTCTGGGAATCCTTTCTGCCTGGAAGCAGAGAGTTTGACCAGCACAGCTGGGTTCGAACCTTCAACTACAGGATAGCTACCAACCGCCCCACGCGCTCAGATGAGGCGCAAGGCTGAATTAAATGTGGGGTATCTGAGCCCATATGCTCGGCCAAAAATTTCCTGTCGACCTCGTATAAAACGTGGTCGGGTAGCTGTTTCCCGAGATGAGACTGCCCTTCGACAGCCTCATCTGGAGATCCGCTCAGCCAAGAAAGCAAAGAGTTTGACCAGCATAGCTGGAGACGAATCACCAACTGCAGGATATCTACTAACCGTCCCACGATGTCAGACGTGACACAAGACCGAATTTAATGTGGGGTATACCAGCTCGTAGGCTCGGCCAAAACTTCTCGGTGTAGCTGTTTTCCGAGACGAGATATAGCCTCGTCTGGTGACCCTCACTACCCGGAGGCCGCGAGTTTGAACAGCATAGACGAATCTCCAAGTCCAGACCAACATACAGTATTTACTACTGTATTTACGTGAATGGGGACATACCCATTATCGTTCGTAGGTATGCTACAACAATAATAAATATCGCATTATACTTGGTACGCAGATTTTGTAAATAAACATGACCATGTAAATTTCGGTAGTAAACAATAATAGTGGTGTGAACAGAAAAAAATGTCCTTCCGAAACAGCTTTTTTTGCAGGCACACAAGTAAAAGTTTATTTACATTATTCGGACTATTGTCCTCATCTTTGTCGCCATATTTATTACAACGTTTCGGCCGTTGTACGCTCCGGCCTCAAGGAAACATGGCACAGTGAATAAAGGCGTTGGTTAGATCCAGTGACAGGACCCAAAGAGTGTGAGTTCAATACCCGGATAAGGGAGTGAAGAACTTTTAGAGGGAAATTAGCAGGAGATAACTGATAACTGACATCCATCAAACATGGCACGTCGAACCAGAACAGCCTACCCCAATGAGCGAAATAAAGGGTTCAGTTCGAAATTCCAACCAGCTAAGAAGGCCGGAGCATACAACGGCCGAAACGTTGTAATAAATATGGCAACAAAGATGAGGACAACAGTCCGAATAATGTAAATAGTGTACATAATACGTCATCTCAGAGATATAGACAGATACTGAAAGGTCGTAACGTTGTAATTTATATGGCGACAAAGATGTGGATAATAGTCCGAATAATGTAAATAGTGTACATAATACCTCATCTCAGAAATATAGACAGATACTGAAAGGCCGAAACGTTGTAATAAATATGGCGACAAAGATGAGGACACTAGTCCGAATAATGTAAAAAATGTACATAATACCTCATCTCAGAAATATAGACAGATACTGAAAGGCTGAAACATAATAAATATGGCGACAAAGATAAGGACAAGAGTCCGAATAATGTAAATAGTGAAGATAATACCTCATTTCAGAAATATAGACAGATACTGAAGTAAAACTTTGCCCGATTATTTTATAATCTATCTTACAAATGTTACAAAGACTCTCAACAAAGTTAATTTTAATGTCTTATGTTTTTTTAACAGAGACTTTTCTTTCAAAGATCTTTTTCCTCAATATGTTTTTACTCTGCAAAATGTATGATAATGGCATTTTTTTAATAGTGAATCATGAAAATAAAACTTTATTTATATGTATATATATTATTTAGGTGTTAAAAAAGAAAGTACTACATTAAATTGAGATGTTTAACAAGTACCTCTTTTAGTATTTTTTTTTCAGTATTTTAGTCTTGTCTCCAGAATCGTATCTTACATATATATAAGCCTACCATTCGACCATGTTTAGAATCTTGCGGTCACATATGGTCCGGTGTTCCTGCTATTTACCTTGAGCTCCTTGATAAAATCCAAAAAAAAATCAGCAACATTATTGGTCCTGATCTGGCATCTCGGCTTCAGTCATTTTCCCAATGTTGCCTCTCTATGTCTTCTACAAATACTTTAATTGTTCGAATGAGCTTTTCGCTATGGCTTAATTCCCCTTGCTAGGTGGTCAGTGATGTCAGTTCTCTGGTGGATGCGGGACGCCTTTCCTTTCGGGTGTATTTTTGTTAGTGTGTTTGAATAAGTGTGTTTGTGTGACTGCTTGGGATGAATGAATGTTTTATATTATTAATGTCCCGCATTGATTTCATTTAGCTAATTTCTGCCACAGTTAAGTATTGGTGGGGTATTAGTAACATTATTTAATTTGGTTTATGGTAAATAGTTTTGTTTCCATATTGTAAATACTAAGTGAGGCTAGTTTGTAAATTGTTGTTTTATTCCCCTTCCCTCACAGACGATGAATTGTATATATGGGAACTAGTTAGGTTTTACATAGAGACATGTGGTATTATGGTGGATGTAGTAAGAAAGGTAAGTGAGAATGTGTTGTTTTGGTATTAGGGATATTTTGGTATGTTTAGGTCAGTGTTTGTGGCTAGCTAAGTTTAAAGTTAAGAGAGAACAAGACCGTCCTTTTCACCATTCCCCATTTTGGCCTTGTGCCACATTTTACAAATAAATTACAAATAAATATCGCTCCTCGCTACGGTATCTAGAGTTTTTGAATTTAAGCGCAGCACGAGACTGGCGTCGAGATCTCATCAATTTACAGTTGAGCTGGCGAGATGTAGCCGTAAGTTCTATGCTAACAGTTTCTTCACTCGCACTTCTCGCTTCCGGTTCCAGGCTTTCCAGCCAACTTTAATCTGCAAAAATTTAAATGCAATGTCGATTGCTATCTACTGTCTACCTGATTAACCTTTTCTCTTTCTGCTCAGCATTAATGTTTCTGTTCCTAATTCTTCCACACCCAGTGAATTATTGTGTTTTAGTGGCATTACTGACTTGCTTGGGGGTGATTCCGAGTTTTTAAAAAATATATAAAAGGTGATATGCTATAAAATATGTTTCTAAGATAATATTTATTCGAATAATAAATAACTATAATGATATTGCACGTATTTTAAAATAGATTATAACTGTTCTTCTGAAACTCCATTTTGTTTTGTTCTTTGAAAGCACGAAGTTTAAACTTTGCCGCCATCTTTACAGTAGGAACAGAAGACAATTGTGCAAAGTGAAATACAAGTTTTTTTTCTTTATATGACCGCAGTTCTCTTCATTTTTATTATTATTTTTTTAAGCGTTTCACCCCAGGCAAGGCGGGAAGCCACTAGCACGCAAGGGGTTACAGAGAGTTGGAGCGAGAGCAAATAGGAATGATAGAGGAAAGGATGAAGAGAAGGATAGGGGATAGATCAGGGCATCTGGAGACGTCGATTGACATTACATTTGAATAGTTGGAGATTATAGCTATCAGGGAAACAAGAAAAGGGGATGTATTTCCACAGGCGAGAGGTGCGAGACATGAAGCTATTGGAGTAGAAGAGATGGCTACATCTAACAGTTTCGACAGTGAAAGGGTGTGAGCGAGATGCCAGCCTAGTTTGACGCTTAAATTCTTGAAGTCTGGGAACCAGCGAAAGCGGATCATCGGAGCAGTTACTGTGAAAATATTTGTAAAAAGACAGAGGGAGACGACGACACGTCTGTGAGAGAACGATTGCAGACGAGATGCCAGATCAGGACCTATTACATTGCATATCCGTCTCTGGATTTTATCAAGAACCTTGAGACAAACAGAAGGGGCACCGGACCGTATATGGCAGCAATAGTCCATGCAAGGGCGAATGGTTGGTTTTGGTGGCGGCAATCGAAGATTCAACTTTGCCTTCGTTTTTATTCACATAAATTACAACCGAACAACAGTTCGCAGGTAAATCGTTTTAAAATGCAAACAAAATTCTGACTCACCTGGCGAATATGTATCTCTTATCTAAAATCTTTGGTTGGGCTAATTCCATAAGCCGGGACGAAATAACTGTTAATAAAAAAGAAAACAGATACAAAGATGAAACTGGAAATGATAAATAATAATTGAATAAATCATATTTGCTCAGCGGGTATCATAGCAGACATGAGTGAGTAGGGACGGTGATCACCAGGGAATTATGCAAACGACTGAAAGTGGTCTAGGGAGACCAATGATATCTGAAGAAACTAGCTGATCTTGAGCAGTGGTCGCCAAACTTCGGTCTTTGGCCAATTTTCGATTTTGCTTCTTTGAAATTGTTATATTTTTCTTGTGTTCTAAATTACAACAAATAGCTAACACACTTAAACAATTTTTTTTTAATAAATGTTAATCCATTACAAGACCCAAGAGCCACTCAAGGTAGAGTATTATTGAGTGGTGCTGATGTATGGACGTTAGAGGAATAAGTAAGTGCAAATTATGAAGATACACCCTTGTGCAAATTAACTGAATCAACTGTTTCAATTTCTTTTCTTTCACTATACGGTCAGTTTTAGACCCACTGGAGTGACAGGGTGTAATCGATTTCTGTTTTTTTTCCTTAGATTAAATCATTATCATGAATCATGAATCTATTTTCGGAGTGTATGATGAAATTTGTTCACCGTTATATATATATATGTGTGTGTGTGTGTGTGTGTGTGTGTGTGTCTATATATATATATATATATATATATATATATATATATATATATATATATGTAGATAGATAGATAAAGCTAACACACACACACACACACACACACACACACACATATATATATATATATATATATATATATATATATAAAAGTGAACATAGAAGTTAACACTTAGAGGCGACAGTCTGTTTCATGCTAGTTGCCTAACGATTGCACTAGCATGAAACAGACTGTCGCCTCTAAGTGTTGACTTCTATGTTCACTTTTATATTTACGCACGCTCTATCTCTGATATTGAGCAATTTATCCCATAAATATAGCACACTTTAAGACTATATTTCTTCATATATATATATATATATATATATATATATATATATATATATATATATATATATATATATATATATATATGTTAGCTTTATGTGCAGCAGCGGTCTGAAGAGATCAATATTAAAATATTCATGAAATAATTTATAACTGAGATGGCTTTTTTAAGGTTTTTCTTGATTTATATTCTATACGCAACCGTCAGTTAGCCTGACGTGCCTTAACCGATTGAGCCACTGAGGATCGTTCGGTTGGCAAGGTCGATTTTACTGCGTTTAAACTACAATCTTCCATGATTCTCTCTCGTACATTCATATCTGCTCATGGCCTATCCAACTGTAAACAAATGACGTCACACATTATGAAAATTTCTCGGACATTCAGGCCAGTAAATGTTGTTTAATACTGTTTATTATAAACAGAGCATTTACTTAAATATTTGTATATATAAAAAGAATGTATAAACATAAAAAATGTCTTAAAATATATATATATGTTAGCTCCTGAAAAATTAATTTCGGTTGAGCCCTCTGGTTTGGGGTGTGGATTTGTAAACCGTGACTATTTAAGCTAATATTGCACGACTCTTCGACAGAATTGAGTCACTGTCAGTCACTGTGTTTATCTAAATCTAAAAATAAACACGCTAAAATTCACCTTCATCCCATACCGTGCCAGTAAATGTATATGACGGCTTAGTGAGAGAAGTTCCGACTGACGCAAATTCAGTCGGGTTTCGATCCTAGCTAGAGGCAACCGGACGTCTAGCCACACTTTAACGGTAATACTATACAAAAATTGAACAAGGACCGGTCGGCACTTCCTCTTTTCGGGACACTCGGGCAACAAACCTAGCACTTTCGCGGAGAGCTACTGTCTGGGAGAATCCTCCACCCCCTGTGGCTGGGGCTTAAAATAATTTGAAACTCCTCGAGCTAAAAGACTGAGAAGTAGTGGCGACAGCGATAAAGACGCACAGTATTGAAAGCCGGTAACTCAGTAAAACAATCGCCAAAAATACAGTTACCATAAATAAAATAACATCGTCTGCTGAGTTATTTTAGAATTATTATTGAGAGAAATGTTCGTAAGACAGGGATTTGGCTAGTATTTATTCATGCAATAGTACACAAAATATGGCACATGGCCAAGAATTGGGATAAGTGGAAAGGCTCTTTGTTTCTTTCTTCTTCTGTGGTCTTTGTTGCCACGGCCCTTCAGGACATAGACGATCATGGCTCTCCACAACATCCTATCCCGTGTGGTTCTTAATGGTTACTATACATTTTCTGTTATATCTGAAGATATAAAATCCATGTTTTTATAAAGAATAGTGTCCGGATCGTTGTTGGTGACTTCTTTCTCGGTACGGCCATTCATAGGCGATCATGGCTCTCCACAACATCCTATCCCGTGTGGTTCTTAATGGTTACTATACATTTTTTGTTATATCTGAAGATATAAAATCCATGTTTTTATAAAGAATAGTGTCCGGATCGTTGTTGGTGACTTCTTTCTCGGTACGGCCATTCATAGGCGATCATGGCTCTCCACAACATCCTATCCCGTGTGGTTCTTAATGGTTACTATACATTTTCTGTTATATCTGAAGATATAAAATCCATGCTATTATAAAGAATAGTGTCCGGATCGTTGTTGGTGACTTCTTTCTCTGTACGGCCATTCATAGGCGATCATGGCTCTCCACAACATCCTATCCCGTGTGGTTCTTAATGGTTACTATACATTTTCTGTTATATCTGAAGATATAAAATCCATGCTATTATAAAGAATAGTGTCCGGATCGTTGTTGGTGACTTCTTTCTCGGTACGGCCATTCATAGGCGATCATGGCTCTCCACAACATCCTATCCCGTGTGGCTCTAAGCGGTTGCTATATATTTTCTGTTATATCTGAAGATATAAAATCCATGCTGTTATCAAAATAGTGTCCTTATTGTTGTTGGTGATTTCTTTCTTGCCACGGCCCTTCAGGAAAATAGGCGATCATGGCTCTCTGCAACTTCCTATCTCGTGTGGCTCTTAGCAATTTTTCTCCCTTTGCTAAGTCATCCATTCGCACAAATTCGTCCACTAAATGGCTCACTGTCCCTACCCTATTTCAATATACCTCGAGAGGGTCAAGTTTTCCAAACTCTCCTTCTTTATTATGTTACCAAGGAATTTCAGCTACCTTTTCCTGATTCTGAGTGGGTGTGTTCTTTCTGTCGCAATTTTCTTTAAAACTTCCTTGTCGTATACTCTTTTTTTAAAAATTTTTTTAAGCTTATCACCCCAAGCAAGGCTGGAAGCCACTAGCACGCAAGGGGTTACAGAAGGTTTGGAGGAAGAGCAGATAGGAGTGGTAAAGGAGAGGATGTGGAGAAAGATAGTGGATCGATCAAGGCAAGGGGGTTACAGAAGATTTGGAGCGAGAGCAGATAGGAATGAAAGGGGAAAGGATGTGGAGAAGGGAAGTGGATAGATCAAGGCAACTGGAGATGTCGATTGACGTTACACTTAAATAGTTGGAGATTATATTTGTCAGGGAAACAGGAATAAGGAAGGGAGTTCCACAGGCGAGATGTGCGAAACATGAAGCTATTGGAGTAGAAGAGACGTCTACATCTAACAGTTTCAACAGTGAAGGGGTGGGAACGGGATGCCAGCCTCGTAGGACGCTTAAATTCATGAGGCCTGGGAACCAGCGAAAGCAGCTCATCGGAGCAATTACCGTGAAAGTATTTGTAAAAAAGACAGAGCGAGGCAACGGCGCGTCTGTGAGAGAGCGACTGCAGACGAGATGACAGATCAGGGCCAATTACATTGCATATCCGTCTCTGGATTTTATCAAGAACCTTGAGACAAACAGAAGGGGCTCCAAACCATATATGTCAGCAATACTCCATGCAAGGGCGAATGGTTGATTTATAGATTTGGAGGATCGATTCCGGGGTGAAAAATTTCCTGGCTCGGCACACGGAGCCAACTTTCCTTGCGGTGGATGAAGCAATTAACTCGATGTATTTGTTCCATCTCAGGTCAGCGGACAGCGTGAGACCGATCAGCCGCAGAGAGGAGTTCTCGAGAAGTTGGTCTTCAGACATTCTAATGGGATGCAGGGATGGATCCCTGTGGTGGTTAATAGAGAGCAGTTTTGTTTTAGAGGCGTTAAAGTTAACCATCCATTTCTTGCCCCAGTTCTCAAACGATTGGAGGTCCTTTTCGAGTCGAACTGCCAGGTTAACTTTGTCAGCATCACTAGATTTGTTTTTGAGGGAGGAGTAAATTGTGGTGTCATCCGCGTAGATGCCGACTTGGGAATCTATGGCGTCAGGAAGATCATTTATGAATATGAGGAACAGAGTAGAACCTAGGATGGAGCCTTGAGGAACACCTGCGTTAGTGGGATAGGAGCTGGAGATGAATCCATTGAGAACGACCTTCAATTCACGGTTTGACAGGAATTATTGTATTAGCTCCATCAATGGAATTCTCAGTATCCTTCTGTAGAACCACATTTCTAGTTTTTTCCTCATCCTTAAGGAAATTGTCTAGCATTCACTGCCATATAAGAAGATATGATAACAAAATTTCTCGATGAAATCCTAACTCATTTCAATATTTATGATTGAGTAATAACAAGAGTTTGAATTCATGTCGAGTTTATTACATTCACTTACGTGCTAACATACTTTCGAAAGGTATGAATCCATATCTTCTCCCTCATCTATGGGTAAAATAGCAGGACGAACTGGGTCCTAAATTTAGGAATAAGTGAAATTAATTGCAAAATCCAGCGAAAGTCACCCATGAAATATAAAAATAATTGTTTGTGCGGAAAGTAAGGACCTACGTACATCAAATTGTCTTTAAATAAAGTGGCGACAGAAGAATTTATCGTTGAACTTTTAAAAGGTAAGCTTAAATATTAATGCAATATTTAAATGCAGCGATCAATTTTGAGTTCTTCTGTAGTTTATTGATGCCTATGGCATCTAAATCCTCCCTACCTATTGTGATGAAAGCCAAATCAAGAGCCCTCCACAGGGCTGATGAAGGCATAATCAAGAGCCCTCCGATAGGGTGGCTTTTACACTAATATAATCTAAATACCATTTTTATTTTCTTCTTCTTCCCGGACGTGAGCGATCATGGCTCTTCACAACTTCCTATCTTGTGTCGCTCTTAGCAGTGGTTCTTTGCGAGGTCTCCTCACTGAGACGGGATATGACACAAGGTCAAGTGTAACGTGAGGACCTCGGACTTGACTTATCCCACGAGGTATCTCTGGGACACTTTGACTATTGACTATTTGCCTTAACCAGGTATTGAACTCACACTCTTTGGGTCCTGTCACTGGATCTAACCAACGCCTTTATCCACTATGCCATGTGTCCTTAAGACAGTGGAGAACTTGGAGAGGGAAAATTAACAGGAGATTTTTTTTTTTTTTTTAATCGTATCACCCCAAGCAAGGCCGGAGGCCACTATCACGCAAGGGGTTAAAGAAGGGTTGGACGAAGAGCAGATAGGAGTGGCAAGGGAGGGGGTGTGGTGAAAGAGAAAGACAGTGGGTCGATCAAGGTAAGGGAGCCACAGAAGACCCGGAGCGAGAGCAGATAGGAATGAAAAATGAAAGGATGTGGAGAAGGGAAGTGGATAGATCAAGGCAACTGGAGATGTCGATTGACGCTACACTTAAACCGTTGGAGATTATATTTGTCAGGGAAACAGGAATAAGGAAGGGAGTTCCGCAGGCGAGATGTGCGAGACATGAAGCTATTGGAGTAGAAGAGACGTCTACATCTAACAGTTTAACTGATAACTGACATCCATTAAACATGGCACGTGGAACTAGAACAGTCTACCCCAGCGAGCGAAATAAAGGGTTCAGTTCGACATTCCAACCAACTGAAGAAAGCCGGAGCGTACAACGGCCGAAACGTTGTAATAAATATGGCGACAAAGAGGAGGACAATAGTCCGAATAATGTAAATAGAGAGACTAACCTATGTAACGAGCTTGTGCAAATGGACGTCAGAACAGGGATTAGAAGAGATAGCAAAAAGACAAATATTGCCAAGTGCTACAAAGATCAGGGGACTTGTGAAGAGCCATTATCGCTTATGTGAAGAAGGAGGAGTAGGAGGAGGAAGATGAGGAGAGGAAGAGGAGGGGAAGAAGAGGACGAGGGAAGAAGACGAAGAAGAAGAAGGACGAAGAGGAAGAGGTGAACAGGAGGAGAGTGGGAAGAAGAAGGAGAAAGAAGAGAGGGAAGAAGAGGACAAGGGACGAAGAGGAGGAGGAGAAAAAGAGAAGGAGGAGGATGGAAAAAAGAGAGAAGAAGAAGAAGAAGAAGAAGAAGAAGAAGAAGAAGAAGAAGAAGAAGGTCGAAGAGGAGTTTGGAGAAGAGGAGGAGAGTGGGAAGAAGAAGAAAGATGAAGGGAGGAAGAAGAGAGGGAAGAAGAGGAAAAGAGGACGAAGAGGAGGAGAAAAAGAGGAGGAGGAGGATGGAAAAAAGAGGGGAGAGGAGGAGAAGGAGAAGAGCGGGAAGAAGAAGAAGAAGAAGAAGAAGAAGAAGAAGAAGAAGAAGAAGAAGAAGAAGAAGAAGGTCGAAGAGGAGTTTGGAGAAGAGGAGGAGAGTGGGAAGAAGAAGAAAAAAGATGAAGGGAGGAAGAAGAGGACGAAGAGGAGGAGAAAAAGAGAAGGGGAGGATGGAAAGAAAAGGGGAGAGAAGAAGAAGAAGAAGAAGAAGAAGAAGAAGAAGAAGAAGAAGAAGAAGAAGAAGAAGAAGAATTAAACAAAAGAAAAAATGGCGGACGTAAAAATAGAATGACCGATAAGTACACGTAGCCCAGCTAAGTTAACGTAAGGATAAAATAAATAAATAATTGTTAAATCTCACAATGGCTGCACTAGTTATAACACTCGATAATAACTGCTGAATGGAAACCTACAAGACATTTTAAAACCTTTCTTTGATTCCGAATTGATCTGACGGCGACAGAAGTGGTCAAGTCAGGTCATGTAAATAATGAACGAATACTGAAAAGGTGTTGCTGAATCTAGTTGTTATACTGGTTATATTTTATAGTTCAGTAGCTTAAAAACCGGCCTATCGGGCGGCTTTTACGTTACCTCCTGCGAAGGGCTCTTGATTGGGCCTTTATCACAATAAGTAGAGAGGCGTAGATCAAATTGTAATTTTCCATACAAAAAAATTATTTTTATTTCATGGCTGACTTTCGCTCGATTTCTCAGTTTATTTCCAAGTTATAGAATTTATTTCCAAGTTATAAATATTTTTATATTACAAAAAAAATTCGTCGCAAAAAATCACGTAAAAAAATAGCCGAAAACAACTTGTGAATCCAGAATTTCTGGATTGCAGGCCCGGATCCAGTCCGGAATGTTTTTAATTTGCTTTCGGATTCGGCCTGATTCCAAAATGGTATGATATGTTGGGCTACGGCCTCTAGGAGTAAAGTTGAAAAAGTCTGACACAGTGACACACTGACATTCGCATTTATTATATAGATGTTTTATATACGTTTGTTCTCATTATACTGCGCTTAAATGTCGCTATAAAAACCGCACGCGCCTACGCGCTCACTCTCTTTTCTTTGTTAACTTTTCATTCTTTATCAGCTACAGTACTTCCTCGATTATCCGGACATCTTGAGACAGGGTTTGAAAAAAAAATATGTTCGTATAATTAAAAAAAATGTCCGGATAATTGAACACATAAACTATCGAAAAGGGAATGAACAAAACAGTCACTTTCTGAAATATTAAATGAGTAAGAATTGGCTGCTTACATTCAATGCATCAAAGACCAAATTAGTTACATTCCACCATCGTAGATCTGAACTACTACCAAGCAGGATGAGCGGAGGTCCTCTCGGGGAAGAAGCGCGCCTTGAAAGTCTGTCAGGACTCAAACTCACACCCAACCTCAAGTGGAACTCATAAATACGATCCATTCCTAAGGATGCAGGTACTGCTCTATCCTCTACCTTTACAAGATTTAGATCCCTTGGGGGTGACGAACTATTCTCCACCCTTCCACCTCTCTCCCACAGGCGGAATGATTCAACCCTGTCGCTGCTCTATCGCTACTTCTATGGAAAGTTCTCAGACGAACTACACTCCCTGATCACGCAACAAGAATACGCCATGCCACTTACATAGTAGCGAACCACCCAGATTCGTTCTGTATTCCATCGGGGAGAAGTAACTTCCACTCGAACAGCTTCTTCCCGCGAAGCACTGCCCTGTGGAACCGACTCCCAACAGGATGTTTCCCCGATCACTACAATCTTAACCTGTTCAAGGCTCGGGTTAACAGTTGTCTTCCACTCCTATACACACAAATGGTCTCCTAACTTAACCCTCTACCTCGAATGGGTGAACAACCCTGCAAAAATGCCTGCTTAGTTTCATTCGCTAAGACTATGTAGAGGCCCCTACTAAAATATGCAAAATTCAATCAATCTAATTTGAACCACTCCCATAGTAGCAAACGACCCACATTCATTCCGTATCCCATCGGTGAGAAATAATTCCACTCGAACAGCTTCTTCCCGCGAAGCACTGCCCTGTGGAACCAACTCCCAACCGGATGTTATCTCTAATCACTACAAACTTAACCTGTTCAAGGCTAGGGTTAACTGTCATCTTTTCTATCTTATCCGTATAAACTGCCTCTTAACGTAACCCACTACCTCGAGTGGCTCCTTACTGTAAAAAAGAAAAGAAAACTATAGATAGATATTTGAGTGAAACTAGTTTCACTGTTCAGTGAATCCATAGTAACTCGATGTTTTTCTGACTGAGGTTTTGTGCTTCAATAAACAACGAAGGTAGATCAATAATTGATTAGCCTGACACAGTTATTAGATGAATTTCCTTCGGAAGTTTTCACTGTATAATATATGTGAGTAATGAAGAAACGTTGGATTAAGTGCATTGACAAGGAAGGTGAGTATGTTGAAAAATAAATATACGTTGGAAGAAGAAGAAGAAAAAGCGGAGGAGGGGAAGAAAGAGAAGAGGAGGAGGAGAGTGGGTAGAGGAAGGGAAGAAGAGGAGCAAAAGAGGACAAGAAGAAGAGGAGGAAGAAAAGGATAAGAAGAAGAGGAAGGGGGCGAAGGATGAAACAAAGGGGGAAGGAAGAGGAATATGAAGGTAAGAAGAAGGGGAAGAAGAGGAGGAAGAAGAAGACAAGAAGAAGAAGAAGACGACGAAGAAAAACAGGGAGGAGGAGGAGGAGAAGAAGAGGAGGAGAAGGAGAAGAAGAAAAGGAGTAAGAAGTGAGGGGGAGAAGAAGAGGAAGAAGAAGAAGAAAAAGAAGAAGTATGAGGAGGCGCAGTAGAAGAAGATATGAAATATTCATTGTAAATGTGATGTCAGGTTACCTCCTAATTTTCGAAACCGCTACTAGGGAATGCTTTCCGAACTATAAATACTCGCCCTCTTTTTCGCACTTTTTCCGCTTACACGTCAACATGTAAGTCTTTCGCGGAAGAACGCCTTCCCATTTGGGAAACGTATGAACAATGCACACACACAAACATACGTACGCATCTTTCACTTCATTTTTTCTAAGACTTTCTCCTACACTAAACTACACATACGCAAACAATTCACTAGCTTAAATGCTTCCACAAATTCATGTTCATTGTTCGGTAACACACAACAATATTCTATTTTATATGTAACCCTTTATTGTTAATACATTATCATTTGTTCGTACACATATATATTGGTCCTTGTTTCTTTACATTTTTTACATGGACTCATATTCCGAGTCTGCTATGCTGGTTATGGGCATTTCAAGAGACAGACGTGTTTATCTCTCAGCGCGTACATTGGCCCGCAACAAGTGATTTATGGAGAAGTGCTGAGTTAAGTGCATTGGGAAGGAAAGAAATGATGTTGAAAATAATTATCTTTTATGTAAAATAAATACTTTGGGAAACGGACTCATTGACGTACTTGCGTACGAAAGTTGATCAATAACTGCGTAGCCCGATGCATTTATTAACTGAATTTCCATCGGGAATGTTCGATAAACGCGATTAATGAAAAAACGTTAGATAAAGTGCATTGACACGGAAAAAGAATATGTTCAAAAATAATATATCTGCTGATTTAAAATAAATGTTATTTCACCATTAGGCTATATTGATGTATCTATGTATTAGTGAAGATCAATAAGTGTGTGGTCGGATACAGTTATTAACGGAATTTTGTTACGGGGTTTTCACTGTAAAATAATTCCTATACGTGACTAATAAAAAAAAAAGTTAGATTAAGTGCATTGACAAGGAGAGCATATTGAAAAATGAATATGTTGATGTAAAATTAATATTTATTTTGTTCCTGGCCCGGGTGTACGCGCTTGGGTTCCCGACGTTAAACCCGAATTTGAGTCACATCCCGTCTCAGTGGGGAGACCAGGGTAAATAATTCTTAGACGTTAGGTGCTGCGGAAAGGATTTGGGCGTTCACATGTGTTAGTCGCTAGGAGTGCCAAAGGCTAAAATGTTTCAGCATTTCTCAAGGACTTACACCGACAAATTCTACCACGACGAAGAAGAACTAAAAGAAACTTTAAGCCGACCACACCGCCGCCGACCACGTAGCCGACGATCACGCTGCCGTCAACAAGCCCGCCGCAGCCGACAGGGCCACCGCCGATAGGGTCGCCGCCGATACCGACAGAGCTGGCACTAGGGTCTCGCCCCATCCCCGAAACTTTGATACGGGTTTCCCTCCTTACTACAATGTTTCCCAACCTAGGGGCCACAAACACTTGAAGGAAAATTGGAGGGCGGCAGCGATTTTTTAGATCACCAAAAATCAGGAAATTAGCCAATTTAAAAGGATAATGTCAGTACATATTCACTAATTACATACTTTTATAATGAATAGGTTTTTTATTTAAAAATATAATTTGAGAAAATGTTATTCTTTTTGTAATAATTCCCAATATTTTCATAACTAAATTTTATTCGAAAAAAATGTTTAAATCGCAGATTTTTACATTTCCATAACAATTAATCGCCGACGCATCTCCGCCGAGGAAAAAAAGTTTTTACAAAGATTCCAACACAACACAAACGGGATTGGATTAAAAATAATTACCAATATTTTCATGACAAAATTTTACTCGGAAAAAAAATGTTTAAGTCGCAAATTTTTACATTTCTATAAAGATTAATCGCCGACGCATCTCTGCTGAGCGAAAAAAAAAGTTTTACAAAGATTCCAACACAACACAAACGGGATTGGCTTAAAAACTTGTTTTAAAAACAGTATTTCAGTTTTCGCGAAAATTTTTCATGTATTGAAATCTTTAGAAATTTTAATTTTTTAAGCGATCATTTTTTCGGTTTTTATCTTTCTAGAAATGTAAAAAATAGGGACTAAAAATTTTATTGTTATTACTAGCCGTGGACTTCTGGTTAGTATATTACGTCGTCGGGGTTTCCTGCGTAGTACGCACCCCACCGTCTATGCAGATACACGATGTTGATTATTAGTTGATGACTGACAATGTAACGTCAGTTTAAAAATAATTTTAAAAAATGGCGGATGGCCATAAATCAGTGCTGAAAAAATAAGCAGAGGCCACAACGGAGCCCTCCAAAAGCCACCCCCGGTCGAGGGTTGTGGGGATAAGACGCGCCGGCCCTATCCGCCGACCACGAAAAGGAAGCTTACGGAATGTATAAAAAAATTTAAACTATTTTTAAACGCCCCGGTGAAGCAGGTGGGTAGCCAAACAGAAAGAAAACCGAAATACCTGATTAAGGCAAATAGTCAATAGTCAGAGATACCTCGTGGGATAAGTCAAGTTCGAGGTCCCCACGTTATACTTGACCTTGT
The DNA here is from genome assembly GCA_964036315.1 of Acanthosepion esculentum. Taxonomy (NCBI): domain Eukaryota; kingdom Metazoa; phylum Mollusca; class Cephalopoda; order Sepiida; family Sepiidae; genus Acanthosepion; species Acanthosepion esculentum. Next base: position 10,293,512 of record OZ038504.1, read on the forward strand.
GTCACATCCCGTCTCAGTGAGGAGACCACGCAAATAACCACTGCTAAGAGCTACACAAGATAGGAAGTTGTGAAGAGCCATGATCGCTCATGCTCGGAAAGAAGAGGAAAATAAAAATGGTATTTAGATTATACTAGCTTAAAATCCACCCATCAGCCCTGTGGAGGGCTCTTGATTTGGCTTTCATCACAATAGATAGGGAGGATTAGATGCGATAGGCAACAATAAACTACAGAAGAACTCAAAATTGATCGCTGCATATAAGTATTGCATTAATATTTAAGCTTACCTTTTGAAAGTTCAACGATAATTCTTACTTGCCGACACTTCATGTAAAAACAATTTGATGTACGTAGGTCCTTATTTTCCTTACTTTTCAAGTTATAAAAATTGTTATCGTACAAAAATTTCGCCGGAAACAATCGCAGTAATAAAAACTTGATAATCCATAATTTCATGATTGCGGGTCCAGATACGGCCTGGGATGTTTTTAATTTTCTCACGGAATCGGCCTGATTCCAAAATGGTATGATATATTTGGCTACGGCCTTTAGGTGTAAAGTTGAAAAAGTGTGACACACTGACACATTGACATTCGCATTTATTATATAGAACAATGAAAAGAAATAAAACTAATCTTAAGTTTAAAAATTGATTATTTTTTAACATTAATTTTAACAGTATGACACACCATGAAGTAGCCAACTCACAATGGTTATTCTGGAATCTTTGAACCAAGTTATCACCATTTCGACTTCTTTTCTCTTTTAGAATTATGCATACAGACATGGCACTATATATTTGGCTTGTTTTTACAGCTTTATTTTTGGTCGAATACTCCCTGAAATGGCGTATCCTCATGAATCCGGGTAGAAATGAACCTCACGAAACCTAAAGTTCTAAATTAATCATTTAGATTCGAATCCGGAATAAATGGAAAAATCGTCGGAAAAAGGTTTAATTCATCAATCCAATGACATCCGCTGATCTCCAAGGAAACATCAATTGATGATGATGCCCGCCGTTTAAGGGTTAACAGAGAAACGTTGCTTTAAAAACATCAGCGAAGGGGGAGATTATATTGAAAATTTTATTTATTGTACATATGCAAAATTATGGCACAAGGCCGAAAAGTGAGGATGAGTCGAGGCTGGTCTTCACTATCTATTTTATACCTAGCTAACGGATTCACGATTAGCTAGGTATAAGATAGATAAAGTTGGACGGGTCCTACTAAGATAATTTATGCTTTAATTTTGCATTGTTTTGATATTTAGTTTCTTTTGGGTTCACCCCTCCCCTTTCATGATCAGTCATCCGAATTGTATATATAAATTAAAAATAATATTTATCATCTCATTAGGATACGTTTTTATAGCCCCCTCCTCCCGAGAGGATGTCGCATTATGGTGCATGGAGGATTGATTGTCGACGGATGAGTTTTTATAGTGAATGAGGGGATTATGTTGAAAAATAAATGCTTACGCTACAAATTTATTGATATAAGTCCATAGCCTGAGACAGTAATCTGAAATTCTTAATGTCCGATTGATGTGTTTAATGGATAATTTTCAGTGTTTTGATCATTGACAACGAAAGTGATTATGTTGAAAACTACCCGATAGTCTAATATAAATGTTTGTTTTTTTTTTATCATGAGACGACGTGCTTGTGGATGTTTTACGAATGCCAATGCCGTGAGCTTCAACCCTTCATTCGCAGTGCTTAACTGCTGATTTACACAGAAATTTTATGAAGGGTTTATGCGCAATGAGTCTAAAGTAAAATTAATCAACGTTTACTCACCGAACGACGACATTCCTAGGTCACATGGATAGGAAACAGTAGTTGGACACATATAGTTTCTAATTTCTAAATCACCTCGAAAAAAATTTCTGTCTGACACTTTTTAATGACGTCATAAACGCGGCGAACACGTCAAATTTATTTTGGACGAATCCATCAACGAGAAGCAATTTGATAAAGAAAAATAATCTTTAACACGCTCCTCTAATGAGGACAATATTTAGCAACCTCCCCACAGGGTAAGATGTGGCACGAGGCCGAGTTTTAAAGTGGGGAATCCGAGCCGGTACGCTCGGTCAAAAATTCCCGTATAAAACGGGCTTGGATAGCTGTTTCCCAAAACGAGACTCTGCCCTTTGACATAGCCTCGTCTGGAGATCATCTCTGCCCGAAGGTAGAGAGTTTGACCAGCACATCTGGAGAAGACTCCAGCTGAACTCCGATCAAACCCCGGAAACCAGAGTTGAGGACATGATGGCATTTGGAAGAAGAGAATGGAAGAACTTCCTCTCGGAGTAGATACTGCAATTGTAGTAGCGATTTTCCAAGCATAGCTTACGTGCGGCACAAGGCCGAAAGTATGGAGCACCCAGTGAGGATCGAGCTCACTACTCATTCGTAATCGTGCTAGCGAGACAAGCCTGCTAACCATTACACCGCCTCGGGGTGCCTATGCTGTGATTGTAGTATCTGTTCTGTGCCGGAAAACTTCTCTTCCCCCGTTGCGTGAACAAAATCCTCGGTCTTATTCCGTAACATCTGTTCCGTAGCGGTGGTATGGCAGGCTATAGCGAGTTTAGACAAGCTCTTACCAGCTTAGACGAGCTATGTCCAGCTTAGACAAGGAACGACCAGCTTAGACCATCGGCCTGAGTGGAAACACTCAGATCCCACAGTATTTGTCTATATTTATGAGATTAGGTATTATGTACACTATTTACATTGTTCCGAATATCATCCTCATCTTTGTTGCCATATTTATCACAACGTTTCGGCCGTTGTACGCTCCGGCCTTCTTCAGGTGGTTGGAATGTCGAACTGAACCGTTTATTTCGCTCACGGGGGTAAACTAGTTAAACGTGCCATGTCTAATGAATGTCAATTATCAGTTATCACCTGTTAATTCCCCTCTCCAAGTTCTCCACCGCCTTAACCAGGTATTAAACCTACACTCTTTGGGTCCTGTCACTGGATCTAACTAACGCCTTTATCCTCTGTGCCATGTGGTATTAAAATAATAATTTCCTTTATTATTCTTTTATAATATAGTATTAAAATAATTTCTTTTAATATTCTTTTATCATATGGTATTAAAATAATTTCTTTTAATATTCTTTTATCATATGGTATTAAAATAATAATTTCTTTTAATATTATTTTATAATATGGTATTAAAATATTAATTTCCTTTAATATTCTTTCATCATATGGTATTAAAATATTAATTTCATTTAATATTCTTTTATCATATGGTATTAAAATAATAATATCCTTTTATATTCTTTTATCATATAGTATTAAAATAATAATTTCTTTTAATATTCTTTTATCATATGGTATTAAAATATTAATTTCCTTTAATATTCTTTCATCATATGGTATTAAAATATTAATTTCCTTTAATATTCTTTCATCATATGGTATTAAAATAATAATTTATTTTAATATTCTTTCATCATATGGTATTAAAATAATAATTTCTTTTAATATTCTTTCATCATATGGTATTAAAATAATAATTTCTTTTAATATTCTTTTATCATATGGTATTAAAATATTAATTTACTTTTAATATTCTTTTATCATATGGTATTAAAATAAATATTTCTTTTCATATTCTTTTATCATATGGTATTAAAATAATAATTTCTTTTAATATTCTTTTATCATATGGTATTAAAATAATAATTTCTTTTAATATTCTTTCATCATATGGTATTAAAATATTAATTTCTGTTAATATTCTTTTATCATATGGTATTAAAATAACAATTTCTTTTAATATTCTTTTATAATATGGTATTAATTGTTTAGTATCTTATTATAGTATATTAAATAAAGACTTCTACTTTTTT
>OZ038504.1:10302392-10309892 GCA_964036315.1 Acanthosepion esculentum
TATGTGTATGTGTGTGTAAACACTACTTCATCATTTCTTTTTCATGTATTCTCCTATTTTCTTATTCTAAATATTAATGTAGGACACTTTCTCAGATCGCATTAGGTATGTAGATCGTACGCTTCAGTAGATATGTGTCGTTGTAGGTCACACATTGAAGTAGACACCACAATTTCTCTAAGAATTCCTAACTTGTCCCACATCTGCAATATGTGAGGGTGTTTTAGCGATACTTATTAAACTTTGTTTCAATCAGTCATGTGCCATGCGTGATACACGCTTAGGCGATCATGTATCTTTCCCACAGTAGGTTGCCATTTCTTTCTGCGGTAGACCAGTTGCCATCCAAGGCTATAGAACTCGGTCTGTCCTGCTACTTACCCATACCTGGCGGGGGGAGAAGAAGAAGAAGAAGAAGAGGATTCATATCTTTCCCAAGGGTATTAGCACGTAAGTGAATTTCACTCTGTTATGTGTCATGTGTGATACACGCTTAGGCGATCATGTATCTTTCGATACATGACTAACGAGGCAGATTCTTTTCCCGCAGTACGCTGACATTTCTTTCTGAGGTAGACCAATTGCCATCCCAGGCTATAGAACCCGGTCAGTCCTGCTATTTACACATAGCTGGGGGGAGAAGAAAAGGATTCATACCTTTCCCAAGGGCATTACCACGTAAGTGTATTACACTCTGTTATGTGTCATGCGTGATACACGCTTAAGCGATCATGTATCTTTCGATATATGACTGATGAGGCAGATTTTTTTTCCCGCAGTAGGTTGCCATTTCTTTCTGCGGTAAACCAGTTGCTATCCAAGGTTATAGAACTCGGTCTGTCCTGCTATTTACCCATACCTGGCGGGGGGGAGAAGAAGAAGAAGAGGATTCATATCTTTCCCAAGGGTATTAGCATCTATTTTGCCGGTCTCTGAAGATACTGTAAAAGAAAAACCCTCTTGCAATGCCAATAGTATGGCTGGATGAAAATGTGTCAATCCAGATGACATTTTGATCCAGATAGTTGAAAAAAACTATCCAACATGCTTACTGAGCCTTGAGATCGCCAATGCAGTGGTTGTGTGAGATGTGTAGGCAGGACTTCAACAACATGGTTTCTGTGACTGTGGTCATCAGTGGGTGTACCTGAGGTGTATTGGCATAGGAACCATGCCCAAGGCCATATTTGTGATTTGCAGAGATTGTTATGCCTGAAGTGCTTAAAATATTCAGAGACTTCTATATTTCATTTAATAATCGATGATGAATGATTTTAACTTGAGTTTTGACATCTGACAGTGGAAAAGTTTTTAATTGTCTTTACAATTAATGTTAAAATAAGTTTCAAGCATGTTTGTCTGTTTTTCCGGGACCGGCAAAATAGCCACTTCGTAAAAAAATTGACAAATATGGAGCTTCGTGCCCGCAAAAAGACCTAGTTTCAAAAGAACGGTTTTTCACGTGACACCGCTTTGAGTTTAACTACAATCCACTCGTTGACAACGTTTATTGTTTTAAAAAGCAATGATTAGAATTGCAATAAAGCATAAACATATGATGTAATTGAACTGATACATTTTTGTTCTTGAGAATCTACAACAAAAATATTAGACATTATTTATTATATTGTTTATTCACAAGGATAATTTTATATTTACAATATTCTAAAACCTAATACATTTTTTAATCGATATCACTCCATACAAAAAAAAGCCACTGAAACACAAGGGGTTACAGAGTGCGGAAGAATTAGGAACAGGAACATTAATAATGAGCGGGAAGAGGAAAGAGTAATCAGGTGGACAGTGGATTACGATTGACATTGCATTTAAATGTTTGAAGATCAAAGTTGGCTGGAAAGCATGAAGCCGGAAGAGAGTTCCACAGGCGAGAAGTGAGAACAATAAAGGAAGAGGAATCAAGAAGACAGTAGATAACTATTGACATTGCATTTAAATTTTTGAAGATCAAAGTTGGCTGGAAAGCATGAAGCCGGAAGAGAGTTCCACAGGCGAGAAGTGAGAACAATAAAGGAAGAGGAATCAAGAAGACAGTAGATAACGATTGACATTGCATTTAAATTTTTGAAGATCAAAGTTGGCTGGAAAGCATGAAGCCGGAAGAGAGTTCCACAGACGAGAAGTGAGAACAATAAAGGAAGAGGAATCAAGAAGACAGTAGATAACGATTGACATTGCATTTAAATTTTTGAAGATCAAAGTTGGCTAGAAAGCATGAAGCCGGAAGAGAGTTCCACAGGCGAGAAGTGAGAACAATAAAGGAAGAGGAATCAAGAAGACAGTAGATAACGATTGACATTGCATTTAAATTTTTGAAGATCAAAGTTGGCTGGAAAGCATGAAGCCGGAAGAGAGTTGCACAGGCGAGAAGTGAGAACAATAAAGGAAGAGGAATCAAGAAGACAGTAGATAACGATTGACATTGCATTTAAATTTTTGAAGATCAAAGTTGGCTGGAAAGCATGAAGCCGGAAGAGAGTTGCACAGGCGAGAAGTGAGAACAATAAAGGAAGAGGAATCAAGAAGACAGTAGATAACGATTGACATTGCATTTAAATTTTTGAAGATCAAAGTTGGCTGGAAAGCATGAAGCCGGAAGAGAGTTGCACAGGCGAGAAGTGAGAACAATAAAGGAAGAGGAATCAAGAAGACAGTAGATAACGATTGACATTGCATTTAAATTTTTGAAGATCAAAGTTGGCTGGAAAGCATGAAGCCGGAAGAGAGTTCCACAGGCGAGAAGTGAGAATAATAAAGGAAGAGGAATCAAGAAGACAGTAGATAACGATTGACATTGCATTTAAATTTTTGAAGATCAAAGTTGGCTGGAAAGCATGAAGCCGGAAGAGAGTTCCACAGGCGAGAATTGCAAGGAAATAAACTATTACGATAGAACTTACGGCTACATCTCGCTTTTGCGCTTAAATTCAAAAACTCTAGATACCATAGCGAAGAGCTCATTCGAAAAATTAACATGAAAGTATTTATAGAAAAGACATAGATAGTTAACCTTTGGGCGGTGGGAAAGTGACTAGAGCCGAGCCACCAGATCAGCACCGATAATATTGCTGATTCTTTTTTTGGATCTTATCAAAGTGCTGAAGGTAAATAACAAGAGCACTGGACCATATGTGGCAGCAATATTCTAAGCATAGACGAATGATAGACTTATAGATATGTAAAAAAATATGTATTCTAGGGAGAAAAATTGTCTCGTACGCCACAGTGAACCGACTTTCTTAGCAGCTGACCTAGCAGTGGATTCAAAATAGCCTTTCCCCTTCATGTCAGCAGAGAACGTTAACCTGAGAAGGTGCAAAGAATCACTTTCCTGGAGGTTAGCATCAGCCATGCTGATGTCAGGCAGAGAGGGGTGTCTCAGATGATTAATGATGAGAAGTTTAGCTTTGGAGACATTGAAATTAACAAGACATCTTTTGCCCCAGGCAACGACGGATTTGAGGTCGTTTTGGATATCGGCTGCCCTTTTGACCTTGTCGGACTGAGCAACCTTACTATCGAGGCGGGACTAAATGGTTGTGTTAAAGGGATTAATCAAATATTGGTTAAACAAAGTCAGAAAAAACTGATCAATCGCTTAATTTATTCGCATAAACTCAATTCTTCTTCTTTGTGCCATGTCTCTCCAGGACGTTGCGATCATGGCTCTCCACAATTTCCTGTCCTTCGTACCTCAATAAATTCTCTCCTAAACCCTGTTCTGCCATCTATTTACTCAAGTATACTAAGTTATACGTTGTTTTCCTCTGTCCGTCTGGTCTTCAATCTACACTGTGAGTACCAGATTTTCCAAGCCTTCTTTCCTCATTATGTGCTCTAGAAATTCCATCTCTTCCTTCTTGATGTTAAATATAAGTTTCCTTTTTGTTTCCATTTTCTCTAAAACTTCGTCGTTGCGCCCATGTTCGGTCCATGGTATCCTCATCATCCTTCTGTAGAACCCCATTTCTGTTGCTTCAAGTCTCTTCTTCATCTGTAAGGAGATCATCCAGCATCCAGAGCCATACAGGAAGACAGATATCACGTAACAGTCCAGTATCTCTCCCATACCCTGCTCCGACATCCATTCACTCAAGCTTGGCAGGCAGGTTAACTCCGAAGTAAATTTCTATTATAATTGTTATTTATTCTAAAACTAGTTTTCTTTTGTTCATTGATCTGATTACTGGAGATAAATTTGAAAATATTTTATTAGTTACGATATAAGAGCAGAGTAGGGCGAAGGATATAGCCGTGGGGGACACCCACGTTAGTACGAAAGGATCTGGACGAGTGGCCGTTCAGAACAACTTTCATTTTCCGATTTCATAGGAAAGACTGGATCAGTTAAAAAAATGTCCGGCGATATCGTAATTTTCAGCTTGTGGAGGAGACCTGAATGCCACACCGTATCAAAGTTTTTCGAGGCTATGTGGTGCCTCATTCTCTCCGCAAATAGGGACTTAGCTCTTTCGAGGACTCGCTTACATTTATTGCGAGCAGTAACGAATAGGCATCTGTTGTAGCGAGAGCTGTCATCCTGGTATAGCCGAAAATAGTGCTTCCTATGTGATATAGAAGCCGAGCCTGCTGGTGTGAGATTGAGGATTGAAAGTTTCATCTGGTATTTCTGAGAAGGGATGAAAGCATCTTTTGACCCAAAAATAAACCTCAGTGGCGCAGTTTTCATTTGTAAGGTTAAATATGTCCGTCCCAGGAGCATCACAAAGAAAATCACGGAGTGAGTCCCAGTCAGCTTATGGATAGGGTGTTCCTGTTTAATAGATTCTTAGAAGGAGATATAAATAGTTACCATAGAGTGGTTTGAGTTTCCAAGAGGGCAGTGTTGTGATGCTTGGCAAGAGCGAGGAGAGGAGGTAAGAAATAAATCAAGTACAGAAACGTGTTGTTCGGCTTTGCTAGGGAAACGAGTAGGGAAGTCCATGATTTGAGTAAGGGATTGGACAATGCAAAGATTTAATGTCTGAACACCGGCAACATCAGTACATTTAGAATGTTTAAGCTACGTGTCGTAGTGAGCATTAATTAATTGATTGAAGAGGGGGGAATAGAAACATTGCACTTATTTAATAAACTATTACAGAGCCGCCAGTAATCACCAGAGACAAAGTTGTTAGAGACTATGCGGTGCCTCAGTCTCTTGACAAACAAGGAAGCTCCTTTGAAGTCTAGCTTACATTTATTACAAGCATAGGCATCTGTTGTAGCGAGAGCTGTCATCCTGGTATAGCCGAAAGTAGTGCTTCCTATATAATATAGAAGCCGAGCGTTCTGTTGTGAACCATGGAGAGGGTTGAGGTTTCATCTGGTATTTCCGAGAAGGAATGAAACCCCCCATGCTGGCTTTTACCCCAAAATAAACCTCAGTGGTGCAGTTTTCATTTGTAAGGTTAAAGATGTTCATCCCAGGAGCATCACAAAGAAAATCACGGAGTGAGTCCCAGTCAGCCTATTGATAACGGAAATAGATCTTATGGATAGGGTGTTCCTGTTTAATAGATCCTTAGAAGGAGATATAAATAGTTACCACAGAGTTGTTTGAGTTTCCAAGAGGGCAGTGTTGTGATGTTTGGCAAGAGCGAGGAGAAGAGGTAAGAAATAAATCAAGTAGAGAAACCTGTTTTTCGGTTTTGCTAGGGAAACGAGTAATGAAGTCCACGATTTGAGTAAAGGATTGGGCAATGGAAGAATTTAATGTCCGAATACCAGCAACATCAGTACATTTAGAATGATTCTATCACATGTCGTGGTGAATATTAAAGTCACTGAAGACAAAGATGTTCGCAGATGGATGGAGGAAAAGTACCTTTTCTATACTGTCAGCTATTACGTCTAATATACTGCAGTCCTGGGAAGAAGGGGAGCGATAAAGGAAAAAGAGATAGCTAACAAAGTTTAGTAATGAAAGACGGAATCATATGAAAGAGTAGACTGCGGCCTTGCGAGACAATTCCCTGGCCAGCAGAAGATTGTCCCGGATGTAAACACCAATTTCATGCATGTGAATCCTGGAATATTTTCAGCAAAGGGGAAGATAGCCTGGAACCAAGAATTCATTGATAGCAATGGAAGAATTTCAATTCGTTTCACAGAGGGCTAAGATATCTGGAGACTGTTCCAAGAGAAAAGATTCTACGCTGCAGAAGTTTTAACGTATACAACGAATATTGGAGGAGGAAAGGCTGAAGGGGTTCGGTGGTTTTTGTTTACTTGTTTAGTTGTGTTTCTTTCTGTTGAGAGAGAGAGAGAGAGGGGGAGAGAGAGAGAGAACCAGTGTAATTGTCACTATCAATGATGTGTCTGGACGAATATTTGGTTTAATCCAATCAGTCTTAACAATTCTTGTAATGGAAAACGTGTTGAACTCATTGCACCTTAGTCTCATATTTTCCATTTAAATGAAAATGGGTTGATTCTATCTAAAGTCACCGTAGAAAGTGCCTTTTCTATACTCTCAGTTATTACGTCTAATATACTGCAGTCCTGGGAAGAAGGGGAGCAATAAAGGAAAAATAGATAGCTAACAAAGTTTAGTAATTAAAGAAAGAAACACATGAAAGAGTCGTCTGGGATCTCAAGAGAAAATTCCCTGGCCACTGGAAGTTTATTCCGGGTGTAAACACCAAGCCATGCATGTGAATGATGGAATATTTTCGGCAAAGGGAATGATGGCCTGGAACCAAAAATTCATTGGTAGCAATGGAAAAATTACATCTGTTACTACTACATTGTGTAACAAAACAAATAAGAAATGAAAGAAAGACTAGTGTAAAATCAATAAGAATGTATAATCTAAGAAAATCAAATGTTTCGTCAGTAGTTTAAACAATTCATGTTTATTTATCATTCATACGCATACTAGTTTTGTTTTAAATCACATGAAAGAGTAGTTTAGGGCCTCGAGAGAAAATTCCCTGGCTGTCGGAAGATTATTCTGGATGTAAACACCAAGGCCATGCATGTGAATCCTGGAATATTTTCAACAAAGGGGAAGATAGCCTGGAACCAAGAATTCATTGGTAGCAATGGAAGAAATTAAATTCGTGTCATAGACCCCAAAGATATATCTGGCGACCGTTCCAAGAGAAAAAAATTCTATGCTGCAGAAGTTGGAGGAACAGATATCGCGAATATTAGAGAATGAAACGCTGAGGAGGGAGTAGTAATTACTTTTTTTAATTGTGTTTCTTTTTGTTGTGTTTTCTATGAGATTCATTTTGAGAAGAGAAATAGAAAAGAACACCGTAATTGTCACTATCACCAATGGCAATACAAATACTCCGATATTATGCGACTGCTGATCGGAGCAGCCTCTCTAAGGGCGACTAAATAGTTCGGGCTCTTAACGGCCAGTCGGAAGCAGCAGCCAGCAAAATGCCAACCCGGTATTCTCACAATGGAAAATCACAGACATTAGTTAGTCTGATAACCACAAAGTTAAGACAGTTAAATCATTTT
>OZ038504.1:10312392-10314892 GCA_964036315.1 Acanthosepion esculentum
ACTTTGGGTTTCACGCTTTTGTGATCATCAGTTTGTATAATGATAGCAAAAGCGTAAAACCCAGAGTCAAAAACTCATATCCACACAACTGAATATGTTCGCTCTATCACGGATATTGATCCCTTTCCAATAGGTACCGTATATATATATATATATATATATATATATATATATATATATATATATATATGTGTATGTGTGTGTGTGTGTGTGTGTGTGTGTGTGTGTGTGTGTGTGTGTGTGTGGACACACTTTTATAAAGTCCCAATATCCACTTTCTTGGAAAATCGTCAAGCCAAAGACTGCTTTCAGTTTACCACACAAGTGATGACTCCCATTAAAATGCAATATTTAGAATTACCAATGAATTAATGTGCAAATAATTTATGCAGACGTGCCCGTATGCGCGCGCACACACACACACACACACACACACACACACACACACACACACACACACACACACATATATATATATATATATATATATATATGTAGCATAATGAGAAGCCACGTATACTTTCTTAATATGTATATAATATAGAAAAACAACTGAAAAGTTGTAAATTAAAAAAATTTGAATGTTTTTGTGAAAGTATTTATTTATATTTTTATATATATATATATTTGATATTTCTGATCGACCCCGATCTTTCATCAGAAATGACTGTTTTCAGAAGTTTGTTTACATTAAGTAGCGTCCGTCGCGAGACGCGGACGTCACGTGATATGGAATGCAACTGTGTTTGAATATTTCTAACGTAAATCTAACTGTAGTAATATTTTAGATATTGTTTTAAAAAAGTTTTAACTATATGTAAAAAAAATTTTGTTTAATTATTGAAATATTTATAAAGATTTAAAATACCCCAAAAATCGTCCTTTTGACATCATCATCTTATTGCGGGTACGAAGGTCCATGTTTGCCAAAAAATATCCTCTAACAATCTCAAGCATGATTAAATAAGTGTCATATAGGAATAACGTGTCGCTGAAGGCACTTGGGTTTGAACATGGGTCGCCAGTGAGCAAGCAGAGTCCACCTCATCTTGCAATACTTAGATCACGTGGCATGTAAAAAAAATATATATATGGGAATTAACGGCGTCTGACCGAGTATTATTCGAAGGCGTTACTATTATTGTATCTGTGATTTACAAGGTCTCTCCTAGAAATGGGAATTACAAGAATAAGGAACAAGTCGAGAAAATTGTCGGATTACCCCCACTTGGTTTGCCAAGACGCCGTTACGCGGCGGTGTGTAAGAACTATAATGATAGGATACTTCCTGTTTCTTTCCCTTATTTCCCTCTTTCCTTCTAGAAACGTTAACAACCAACACGAGACTTGTTTCCGGCTTGGGGACAATATCTTTCCCTTGGTGATTGAACTCTTTCTCACATGCACACACGCGTGTATCACACACACATATAGCCATGCACAATTCCCACATTTTAATGTTGTCTTACTTGTTAGCTATTTTTGCAATTCATACAAGTATATTTTATTTCTTGTTCATCATTCATTGGCCTTTTGAAAATATCTCCTTGTTGAAATTTATCGAATTTCTTTTCATGTCTTACTCAAAACGCTGATACATCATTTGCATATGGAAATGTTCTTTGTCCCTGCTTTTAGTCCAAATAGAAGCAGATGTATAACACTTTTCTGCCGGTCAGACCTTGGTCAAATACTGCTGCTGGTCGTAGCGTGCAAATTACACTTTTTGAGTAATTTCACGTCTACTTATCATCTCTCAGTTGCGTCTCTCTCTTTGGGCAGAGTGCACTCAGGGGCAACTCCGTCAGAGTCGCAACTGAGGAAAATTATACTGAGAGGTGCCCGGCCCTGGTGAACAGCTGCCCGAGGCCGCGCTTTCTCATTGCACGAGAGAGAAGCATCGGTGCACGCACAGAGGCCAGCGCAACCGATGGTTGCGGTGGCTCGAGGAATTTTTTTTCCTTGCCCGGGTGCACGTGCTCGGGCTCCACACATTAAACCGGTCTTCTGTCACAACCTGACCTCGTGGGGGGGGGGGGGGTGAGTAAATACAAATGTTGATGTTGGCCGTTAGTTAGTCACGTGGGATTTGCCAGAGTGCTCGCCTCTCGTCTAGAACTGCTGTCTCCGGAACTTCTGGAAATCCTCTTATATTGACTCCCATGGCATGGGGGTTGATGAGGGTTAGGGGTCTCAGTGTTTCCCCTATCCCACATTATCATCTGAATCTCACAAAGACAAACCAGAATTGTAATACACTAAACATACCTAAAGCAGATCCCATATTGGAAATAAACGTTGCGCTTGCCTGGGCAGTCAATGCAAAATGACTGTATGCAAAACTATAGCACTTCTCTGACAGTCAGACCTTGGTCAAATACTGCCGCTGGCCGTTAATTTGGTCAAATGCTGCCGCTGGCCGTTAATTTGGTCAAATGCTGCCGCTGGCCGTTAATTTGGTCACTCTGGTCTAAACCGTTGCTCTGCTCATGTTGTGTTG
>OZ038504.1:10322392-10424892 GCA_964036315.1 Acanthosepion esculentum
GATAATCAAACCCTATAAATTGTACCTCTCCAGTTTCATTACGGCCAGCGTTTCCTAGTCTAATTTAGTTATATGATAATTCTTATTTTATTTTTCAGCAATTCTTTAAAGATTTTTTGTAGCTGTGCATAATACGCACTCCTGATTTTACTTATTATTTTTTAGAAAAAACATGCGTATTATATATAGGGAATTACGGTATTTCATATGACGGAAAATACGCTATATTAATATCAAATAAAATTCTCCATATATAATACACCTTCATCCATAATACGCACCCTTAAAATTATGCTGAAAATGTGGGAAAATAATTCTACTCATGCATAATACGCACCCCTTGTTTGGTAATCAAACCCTATAAATTGTACCTCTCCAATTTCATTACAGCCAGCGTTTTCTGCTCTTATTAAAAATGGTTTTAGACATAGAATAATATTATTCTAATTTAGTTTTATGATAATTCTTATTTTATTTTTCGGCAACTTTTAAAGATTTTTTTGTAGCTGTGCATAATACGCACCCGTGATTTTGCTTATTATTTTTTAGAAAAAATATGCGTATGGGGAATTACGGTAATTCATATGACGGAAAATACGCTATATTAATATCAAACAAAAAAATCAATATGGCTTCAAATGTATCATGTATAATTGGTAATATTTCCTATCTGAGGAGCAGTGATAACAAAACAGCTTCATAGAGAATTACTACTGGAGTGAGTTTGATCCTAATGTTGTTGTCGTCCTGGGTATGACGATAAACTACGCCCAGCAGCAAGGCCTCTGATCAGGAGGTTTTGAGGAGCGTGGAATCACCTGTTAATTGGTGGTGTTCCCAGAATAAAGATTAAAAAGGAGACTGTTTAAAAAAATTTTTTATATATATAATGAGGAAATAGAGTGCTATGATCCAGAATGATGGGGATATTTCATTATTCTAAAAATAATCTTTCCGCCAGTGATGATTGATGATAAGGATATTTCATCATCTTGGAAATAAAGATAAAAATTTCATCATTCTAAAACAACCTTGCCACCAGTGAGGATACACGATGATGATATTTCATCGTTGTAAAATCTGAAATTTCATCGGTATAAAAACGACTTTTCCCCCACAAGAACGAGAGCAGAGTATCAGTAGCAGTAGTAAAAAGGAACAACACAGACGTATCACCATCGCTCCGTGAAAATCGATAGTTGACGGTCTCAAAGGCTACCCTTAACAACGAAATTCTCGGAACAATCAAAAACAAGGAGGCACACTCTTTTAAAGAAACAAAAAAGACAATACCGCTGAGAACATTTTTAACACTAGGCAATAACAATATGGTAATTAAAATCACGAAAACAAAAACACATTCTTGCCATTAAGGTCAAAAATATCGTTGTACGTTTTATGAATTTCATTTTCAGCATAAAAAAAAGAGAAAAGGAATCCTTTATCAACGACAGATGCATATAACAAAAGGGTAACTTACATACATTAACGCAACTCAACACCCCCATCTGTTACAAGAGCTTATAGAATTTGATACTCACAGGTCATATTAAAAGCAAGAGGGGCAGATGAAAACAGTGAGTAACCTAACTAAAAAAGCTTGGTAAGCAAGAAAAAAATACAAGTTTTATAATCATCAGGTCTGAACTTTGACCTCACAACACACTTTACCCTTAAATTTATCCAGGAGAGGGACTCATTGACTCATTGCATCTTTTTGGACAGTTTTCCGCTGACTTGAAGTGGAAAGATTATATTGAACCAACTGTTAGGTCTGCAGCTACGAAAGTTGACTCACTGTGTTGCAATGGACCGTGGGGTGAAGATGTGAAGAGATATCAGAAGGTTAAAATTTCCTGCTGGCCGGTCCAGCTACATGAGAATGTTGGACTTTAATTAAGTCCAAAGAAGACAAAGAAAACAAACAAGACCGATATACATGTATAAACAAATATATATTAATAACAAGTTAAACAAAGACATGGACAGTTACATAGTGTTTGTGTGGTGAAATTATGTGTGTGTGTTGTGGTGAGTGTTCGTACGTACGTGTATTGTTCTTAGCGTGTTCCCGGAATTTGGGAAACTCTGTGCTGTGAGATGTCACATATTGGTGTTAGTTGAAAAGAGAGATTTACCTCATCTCCACGCGAGGTGGCGGCCCAAGGCCTAAGTGGAAATGAGAGATCGAAGCGAAGGGTCAGCCAGTATTTATAGCCGGGGGAGAGAGACCCCTGTTGAAGGATTAAGGAACCGAGGAAGAGCTAACTCCGACAGTGTCGTGCAAGACAATTTTTCTTGCCGGAATCTGTCTGACATATTTATAAGTCTGTCAGTCACCCATGCATTGAATACTGCTGTCATATGCTTCGGCTATGTATTTAGAGATTCTAGAATCTGCAATGTTATGGGTATTGACCTGGCATCTCAGCTTCAGTCACTTTTCCACCGCCATAATGTAGCTTCCCTGTGCCTTTTCTGTAATCATTTCATGGTAATTATTCTGTTGAGCTTTCCTCTATGGTACCTAGGACTTTATGAAATTAACCCTTTGAGCCCTGGCCACCGCTTTACCGGTTGAACAGTAGTTGATAAAAATAACTTAATGCCCAGCTACTGGTTGAACGGCGAGTAATCACTTGCATCGTGTTTTGCTATTGGTTGTATTAATTTTAAAGAGCCAATTAGAAAAGCCGTAATATTATGATGTCATTGAACGTTATAACAATATGTCAGCTTTTTCAATGTGTTTTATGCATGTGTTTGGAATGAAAAAAGATCGTTTTTAACATGAAGCGTTCGGAGTCTCAACCTGGACCGTGAAGGAAGCAATCAGGAAGTTATATTTTTGTAACTATTTTTATATCTACCGTGAAACTTTAAATGCTAATTATTTCCGAATTTTGACCCAGGAGCTCAAGCAGAATAGTTAAAATTGTTCGGAACACAGGGGTCAAAGGGTTAAGTGCAGTTATTAGATTGGCGGAAAGGTCTCATTATTTTACAGTCGAAATGGCTAGATGTAACCGTAAGTTCTATGCAAACAGTTTCTTCTCCTGCACTATTTGCTTATGGAACTCTCGTCCGGCTTCTTGATTTCCAGTCAATTTTGATCTTCAAAATTTAAGCGCCATGTCAATCTT
The DNA here is from genome assembly GCA_964036315.1 of Acanthosepion esculentum. Classification (NCBI taxonomy): domain Eukaryota; kingdom Metazoa; phylum Mollusca; class Cephalopoda; order Sepiida; family Sepiidae; genus Acanthosepion; species Acanthosepion esculentum. Next base: position 10,325,536 of record OZ038504.1, read on the forward strand.
TATTTTTGTCTTCTTAATTCCTCTTTTTTTAATTGATCTCTCTCTTTAATGACGTTTTCTTTTACTCATATTCTTTCACACACAGTAACCCCCCCCCCCTTGCGTCTTAGTGGCTTTATTGCCCTGTTTGGGGTTAAATGATTGAAAAGTTGTTTTTATTTTATTTTACAAAATCTTGATTTCAAATTGACAGAAGCTAAATTTTAAACTAAAATTTTATTAGTACAGAAAAATACAGTTCCAGTTTACAAACAAACAAACTGCTTTCCTTATATTTAGGCAGCAAGTGTTCATCTAAACAAGTTCAATTAAAAATAACCAACAAGGTTTGACCGTTTAATTTTTTTTAATTGTATTTTTCCAACCTTTGAATAAGATATTGAGTACTGTGCTCGGAGTTTTAGATAAACGGTCTAAAGTTCATATTTTGTTACTTTTTGGTTCAAGTACTTTCGACCATTGCAGTCATTGTCAAGAACCAATGTGGTAGTTAGAATTCCTTTGTCTACATCCTGGTATTCTTCGGAAAGCTGCACATCTGAAATGGTCTAGTGTGACGTCATGCGCAATGGCCAGTGAGAACGAGGCTGCACTGAAAGAATCTGATTTATTTTATTTTATTTATTTTTTATTATTTCATTTCTTTATCTATTTATATTTGTTGTAGCATACCTACAGACGATAATGGATGTGTCCCCATTCACATAAATACAGTAGTAAATACTGTATGTTGGTCTGCAGCTGGAGATTTGTCTCCAGCTGCAGACCGGTCAAACCCTCTGCCTCCGGGCAGAGAGGATCACCAGATGAGGCTATGTCGAAGGGCGGAGTCTCGTCTCGGGAAACAGCTACCTGACTGCGTTTTAAAAGGTGTCTACGGAGAATTTTGGCCGAGCCTACGGGCTCAGATACCCCACATTAAATTCAGCCTTGTGACACATCTGAGCGCGTTGGGTGGTTGGTAGATATCCTGCAGTCGGAGATTCGTCTCCAGCTATGCGAGTCAAACACTCTGTCTCCGGGCAGAGAGGATCCCAGACGAGGCTATGTCGAAGGGCAGTGTCTTGTCTTGGAAAACAGGTACACGGCCCCAGTTTATATGGGATCTACAGGGAATTTTTGGCCTAGCTTACGGGCTAGGATACCCCACATTAAATTCGGCCCTGTGCCACATCTGACCGCGTGGGGCGGTTGGTAGATATCCTACAGTTGGAGATTCATTGTGGAATTCACTTGAGTCACTTGCAGCAGTTGACTACTTCTTCTACGCGCCGCTGGCGAATCTTATATGTGTTGTTCTTATCTTAAGTATTATCGTTCATTACCAACCTGCATGTAATTATTCTATTCAGTAACCTTCCCTACGTTACAACAGTATTTTTTCTTATATATATGCACATTAATTATATCATATGCACTTCAAGATACCATCTCCTGTGGCTAATGATATTTCATTCAATATGAAATATTTATTTTGTATAAAATTAGTTTCTAGATTTTAGAAGGGGATAATAACAAATACTCTACAGCACCCAATACAAGGAGAGACTCAAAACCATTCAAATACCTCTTTAAAAAGCATGAAACCATATCTCCCTGCGCATTTGAGTATTTGAGCAAATCACTCTTTTGTAAGTTATTTAGCTGCCTACCCAAGTTGTTAATAACAAGTAAGAAGCTGCTACTCTCATATTCAACCTTGACAAAAATTCATCATTATCCAGAAGGAGACAGTTGAAATTTCTGGGACACATAATGAGGAAAGAGGACTTGGAGAATTTGGCCCTCACAGGGCATAGAGAGGTAGAGGAATATTGTGAGTAATCTACTTAAATGTAAATGTATGGTAGAAAAGGGACTGGGCGAGATACTAAGGGGACAAAATTTGGGAAGAGCCATAACCCTGGTGAGACACAACACATAAAAGAAGAAGATATCTAACTTGATAATTATCTGACCATCTAGTAACACCAATAAGCTGTTACTCCCATTCCCAACCTTGACAAATTCCAGCTGTGAATGTTTAATTTTACTTCATACGAATACTCTTGGGAAAGGCATGAAACCTCTTTTCCTAGAACTTTATCTTATCACTAAATAACATATCACTACCCCCGCAAGTATTTACATTTTCACTGCATATGCATTGTGTTCCTTTTCCTGCTATTTCCGACTTGTAGCAACACGAATCCACACAACCCCTATATCTCTATGGAGACCAAATCACGTACAGACCTTGGGATATTTCCCCATGTTGCTATGGATGTGCATCCTGTGTGAACAAATATAAACTCCAACACACTGCCTGTTCAATGTTGGCAATATTCCAAGAAAAAATCTGTTCTCGCTTGATCACAAAAGGCCTTGATCAAGTATGCAAAATGGCCGTTAACATATAATGAAGCATAGACAAGAGTAGACAACTCTTCTGGGCTTACTGTGAGTCTATTGTTGAAATATCTATTCAGTTTGGTTTTTATTTACTTTCATCTTAATTTTTTAGTTGGTTTTATAGCTACTTTACTCAGACTACTTTCCTCTACTGCAAATTAATTTATACAGCGTCAAGCGTACTACCCCCTAACTTCTCAACCTAGGGTGCCCAAGCCTAATTGGGGTCCCGGGACGATGTGGGAACCTCGCTATTTTCTCAATATTTGCTTTTTTTCTACCTATATTTATTTACGTTACAAATTAAACTAAGCACATACTATTTATTAAACGATATAAAAGATTTCCCAGATTTTGACGTCATTCTAGGGCTTTGTTTTGTTCATCCAAATCCGAAAAGTCTTAAAAAAAAACCTAAATAAAATTCAATATTTTTTATCAACAATGTTGAATATGTTAAAATTATTCAACCTTTTAACAAGAAAAATCTCAATTTGATGTCAATTGATTTGTTTAACGATATATAAACTCCTAATGGGTCATCTAATGCTGAAATTTAATTCTCTTGGGAATTTTGAAGTAATAAAAACATGATATATGCCATTCTGCTTTCACAGTTGAATACATGGTAGATGATACTCAGCTTTTGTGCATATACATGTGTGTGCAGACATAATTACTAGAGGCGGTGATATATGTGTGTTTTATGATATATGTTATTCTGCTTTCACAGTTGAATACATGGTAGATGATACTCAGCTTTGGTGCATATACATGTGTGTGCAGACATAATTACTAGAGGCGGTGATATATGTGTGTTTTATGATATATGTTATTCTGCTTTCACAGTTGAATACATGGTAGATGATACTCAGCTTTGGTGCATATACATGTGTGTGCAGACATAATTACTAGAGGCGGTGATATATGTGTGTTTTATGATATATGTTATTCTGCTTTCGCAGTTGAATACATGGTAGATGATACTCAGCTTTTGTGCATATACATGTGTGTGCAGACATAATTACTAGAGGCGGTGATATATGTGTGTTTTATGATATATGTTATTCTGCTTTCACAGTTGAATACATGGTAGATGATACTCAGCTTTTGTGCATATACCTATGTGTGCAGACATAATTACTAGAGGCGGTGATATATGTGTGTTTTATGATATATGTTATTCTGCTTTCACAGTTGAATACATGGTAGATGATACTCAGCTTTGGTGCATATACATGTGTGTGCAGACATAATTACTAGAGGCGGTGATATATGTGTGTTTTATGATATATGTTATTCTGCTTTCACAGTTGAATACATGGTAGATGATACTCAGCTTTGGTGCATATACATGTGTGTGCAGACATAATTACTAGAGGCGGTGATATATGTGTGTTTTATGATATATGTTATTCTGCTTTCACAGTTGAATACATGGTAGATGATACTCAGCTTTGGTGCATATACATGTGTGTGCAGACATAATTACTAGAGGCGGTGATATATGTGTGTTTTATGATATATGTTATTCTGCTTTCGCAGTTGAATACATGGTAGATGATACTCAGCTTTTGTGCATATACATGTGTGTGCAGACATAATTACTAGAGGCGGTGATATATGTGTGTTTTATGATATATGTTATTCTGCTTTCACAGTTGAATACATGGTAGATGATACTCAGCTTTTGTGCATATACCTATGTGTGCAGACATAATTACTAGAGGCGGTGATATATGTGTGTTTTATGATATATGTTATTCTGCTTTCACAGTTGAATACATGGTAGATGATACTCAGCTTTGGTGCATATACATGTGTGTGCAGACATAATTACTAGAGGCGGTGATATATGTGTGTTTTATGATATATGTTATTCTGCTTTCACAGTTGAATACATGGTAGATGATACTCAGCTTTTGTGCATATACATGTGTGTGCAGACATAATTACTAGAGGCGTTGATATATGTGTGTTTTATGATATATGTTATTCTGCTTTCACAGTTGAATACATGGTAGATGATACTCAGCTTTTGTGCATATACCTATGTGTGCAGACATAATTACTAGAGGCGGTGATATATGTGTGTTTTATGATATATGTTATTCTGCTTTCACAGTTGAATACATGGTAGATGATACTCAGCTTTTGTGTATATACATGTGTGTGCAGACATAATTACTAGAGGCGGTGATATATGTGTGTTTTATGATATATGTTATTCTGCTTTCACAGTTGAATACGTGGTAGATGATACTCAGCTTTTGTACATATACCTATGTGTGCAGACATAATTACTAGAGGCGGTGATATATGTGTGTTTTATGATATATGTTATTCTGCTTTCACAGTTGAATACATGGTAGATGATACTCAGCTTTTGTGCATATACATGTGTGTGCAGATATAATTACTAGAGGCGGTGATATATGTGTGTTTTATGATAAATGTTATTCTGCTTTCACAGTTGAATACATGGTAGATGATACTCAGCTTTTGTGCATATACCTATGTGTGCAGATATAATTACTAGAGGCGGTGATATATGTGTGTTTTATGATAAATGTTATTCTGCTTTCACAGTTGAATACATGGTAGATGATACTCAGCTTTTGTGCATATACCTATGTGTGCAGACATAATTACTAGAGGCGGTGATATATGTGTGTTTTATGATATATGTTATTCTGCTTTCACAGTTGAATACATGGTAGATGATACTCAGCTTTGGTGCATATACATGTGTGTGCAGACATAATTACTAGAGGCGGTGATATATGTGTGTTTTATGATATATGTTATTCTGCTTTCACAGTTGAATACATGGTAGATGATACTCAGCTTTTGTACATATACATGTGTGTGCAGACATAATTACTAGAGGCGGTGATATATGTGTGTTTTATGATATATGTTATTCTGCTTTCACAGTTGAATACATGGTAGATGATACTCACCTTTTGTGCCTATACATGTATGTGCAGACATAATTACTAGAGGCGGTGATATATGTGTGTTTTATGATATATGTTATTCTGCTTTCACAGTTGAATACATGGTAGATGATACTCAGCTTTTGTGTATATACATGTGTGTGCAGACATAATTACTAGAGGCGGTGATATATGTGTGTTTTATGATATATTTTATTCTGCTTTCACAGTTGAACACATGGTAGATGATACTCAGCTTTTGTGCATATACATGTGTGTGCAGACATAATTACTAGAGGCGGTGATATATGTGTGTTTTATGATATATGTTATTCTGCTTTCACAGTTGAATACATGGTAGATGATACTCAGCTTTTGTGCATATACATGTGTGTGCAGACATAATTACTAGAGGCGTTGATATATGTGTGTTTTATGATATATGTTATTCTGCTTTCACAGTTGAATACATGGTAGATGATACTCAGCTTTTGTGCATATACCTATGTGTGCAGACATAATTACTAGAGGCGGTGATATATGTGTGTTTTATGATATATGTTATTCTGCTTTCACAGTTGAATACATGGTAGATGATACTCAGCTTTTGTGTATATACATGTGTGTGCAGACATAATTACTAGAGGCGGTGATATATGTGTGTTTTATGATATATGTTATTCTGCTTTCACAGTTGAATACGTGGTAGATGATACTCAGCTTTTGTACATATACCTATGTGTGCAGACATAATTACTAGAGGCGGTGATATATGTGTGTTTTATGATATATGTTATTCTGCTTTCACAGTTGAATACATGGTAGATGATACTCAGCTTTTGTGCATATACATGTGTGTGCAGATATAATTACTAGAGGCGGTGATATATGTGTGTTTTATGATAAATGTTATTCTGCTTTCACAGTTGAATACATGGTAGATGATACTCAGCTTTTGTGCATATACCTATGTGTGCAGATATAATTACTAGAGGCGGTGATATATGTGTGTTTTATGATAAATGTTATTCTGCTTTCACAGTTGAATACATGGTAGATGATACTCAGCTTTTGTGCATATACCTATGTGTGCAGACATAATTACTAGAGGCGGTGATATATGTGTGTTTTATGATATATGTTATTCTGCTTTCACAGTTGAATACATGGTAGATGATACTCAGCTTTGGTGCATATACATGTGTGTGCAGACATAATTACTAGAGGCGGTGATATATGTGTGTTTTATGATATATGTTATTCTGCTTTCACAGTTGAATACATGGTAGATGATACTCAGCTTTTGTACATATACATGTGTGTGCAGACATAATTACTAGAGGCGGTGATATATGTGTGTTTTATGATATATGTTATTCTGCTTTCACAGTTGAATACATGGTAGATGATACTCACCTTTTGTGCCTATACATGTATGTGCAGACATAATTACTAGAGGCGGTGATATATGTGTGTTTTATGATATATGTTATTCTGCTTTCACAGTTGAATACATGGTAGATGATACTCAGCTTTTGTGTATATACATGTGTGTGCAGACATAATTACTAGAGGCGGTGATATATGTGTGTTTTATGATATATTTTATTCTGCTTTCACAGTTGAACACATGGTAGATGATACTCAGCTTTTGTGCATATACATGTGTGTGCAGACATAATTACTAGAGGCGGTGATATATGTGTGTTTTATGATATATGTTATTCTGCTTTCACAGTTGAATACATGGTAGATGATACTCAGCTATTCATGAAAGAGTTTGTTCATGTCGGTTGTTTGATTCGTTGATTTTGTTTAGCGGCAAATAATCCTCTATGTGTTATTTAATGCCGAAATTTAACTATTTTGTATGTAATTTTATACTTTCAGAGTAAAGGTATGCTATTTTAAATATATATTTTGTAGATCATAAAATGTATTGTTGATAATTTTACTATAAAAATATACTGTTGATTTTTTTTTTAGGTGTTTACTATTTGACCTTAGTTGGGAGCCTAACAGATTCTACCACCGCATGTCATGTCAGCAATTTAGAGGTAGTTCAACACTCCTCAAAACCACCAATCTTCAGATCAGTGGCCTCACTGCCAGATGTACAGGGTGTTCCGAATGTCTTGTCATCTCTCCGCTATATAATTTTACATTTCAGATGGCTGACACGAAAATGACGATGTTCATACAGACCTCTTAGATGTGTGACAGCGTCAATGAAAGTGAATAAACTGAATTCAATAAATGTGCTTCGTATTAACTGTATTCTTCTATTGTTCAAATTAGGAAGTGGGTGACAAGATTTTCGGACCATCCTGTAGTTTGTCGTCATAAAAAAATAAATCTAAATTATTAGAAAAATATTTGAGAGCGCATATTTTTCTAATAGTATTTGAATATCCAGACTGGTAGATGTAAAAAATGTCATAAAGTTTAATGTACCTAGTTTTAAGTATAGCTAAAATGTGAGACTACCCACCTCTGCAACTCGTTGCACAAAGATATAGACCCCACGTCGTAGAATTTCTGTGCGGCGGATCGAGCGAGAGGCAGGCTCACAGGCAAAAGAAAAACACAACTATAAACTACGAAAAGAGGAGGGAAGGCGTGTGACCTTTTTGTGGATGATAACTCTGGGCTGATTCTTGGCTGGCGAAAAAATATATATATCTTAACTAACAATGTCCGGCTGCTAATGGGTCGCTCTTCGATGTTACGTGCTCCGGCCTAAATCAACCTTCCTCGAACCTAAACTAAGTCTAACTAACTGCCGTGACCCAAAAGCGCTCCCGTATATATGCAGAATCCTCTTTCATCATTTCCGGACAAGGGACACCCACGAATAAACCCATAACTTTTTCATGACCATTTCTCCCTTTGAAGAAAGTGGACATAAAAATATTTCTTAGCCTAGCTGACTCCGATTCAGGGACATTAAATTCAGACCCTTTTAAGTTTTGACCAGTTCACTATCTTCGTATTTTGACAAGTACTTAACACTCATCTATCCTTTTGGCCATATGTCCAAAACATGTTTTTATCTAGATTCCTAATCTAGTCATTGGGTCTTGAAGTTTGATACCCAGGTCAAATCTAACTAATCTTCTCGCACATATGTGTGCGCGCGCACGCACACACAGACGTGGGGGTGTATATATACACACACACAGATGTGCGGGCGCACACACACACACGCGTGCGCATATATCCAACTCATAGTGTCACAAAATAACTACTGTGATTTCATGCATGACTGTAAATCAGTTGGCAAATGTTTTCCGTGAACTGCAAAATCGTATTACCCTTTGTATTGCTAATGATGGAGGACATGTGGAAACTTTAATAAAATTTCAATAAAACCTTAAAAGATATAGATTTAATTCTTTCTAATCCTTTTTACAAATTATTTCTATCGCAAATACAAATAAAGTTATAAATTTTTTAAAGTGCACAAAAACTTTATGGACACCATATATATATATATATATATATATATATATATATATATATATATATATATATCCTGGTTTCAATTCTCAGTAGTGGATGCGCACTGCTGATGAGTCCTAAATATAGGACGAAGCGGCCGTCCAGTGCTTTTTGCATTCTGTTGAGGTTTCTTCTAGACTCGATGAATTACTTAATTATAATTATCTCAAATCCTCCTAATAATTTCTATCACACACACACACACACACACACACACACACACACACACACACACACACATATATATATATATATATATATATATATATATATATATATATATATATATATATATATAACACATATATAAGACAACATAAACTAATTTAACGACATTTCAACTCATACTGGGTCAGTCAATGTTGAGTTTTCTATCTTGTTTGTATTTTTGAGATGAGGTATTGTAATTATTTAAACTATTTACATTGTTCGGACTTTTGTCCTCATCTGTATTGCCATATTCACGATGTTTCGGCCGTTGTACGCTCCCACCTTCTTCAGGATCTGTGTATATTTCTGAGATGAGGTATTGTAATTATTTCCACTATTTATATTGTTTGGACAGTTGTCCTCTTCTTTAGTGCCATATTCATGACGTTTCAGCCGTTGTACACTCCAGCCTTCCTCAGGTGATTAGAACTTCGATCTGAACACTTTATTTTGTTCACCGGAGTAGGGGAAACATGTGGATAAAAAGGTTGGTTGGATTCAGTGAGTTGACCCAAAGAGTTGTGAGTTCATTACCTGGCTCCTGCAGTGGGGAACAAAAACTCGTAAAGTTGAGTTAAAGGGAGATAACTGTGACATCCAGCATGGCATGTGGAACTAAAACAATCTACCCACCGGGGAACAAAATAAAGGGTTTACTTCGAAATTTCAATCATCTGAAGAAGGTCGGAGCGTACAGCTCCCGAAACGTCGTGAATATCGCAACAAAATGTGGACAATAGTCCGAACAACTTAAATAGTTTCTATTTTATTTACTATTTATTTATGTATTTTCAAACAATAATTAAATATATTGTTCTGGTCCAGGTTAGGACCAAGGAAGAACAACACGAACACAAGAGTAGAAATAACGAAGATATATTACACGGAATAATAATACAAGATGTGGAAGGTGTTAGTATGACTGTCAGTCTGGTTTGGAGTGAACTACTATCGGCTCGACTCGATTCGTCTCTCTCTCTCTCTCGCTTGAGAGGCGTAGTATACATAGTGTGAGGAAGAGTTCATTCTGTAGTTATAGGTAAGGACCCATAACATATATAAATGCCACACTAATTATTCTGCTTTAGAAATGCATTGAATGCCAGGGATTGTCAGTGGTCAGGAATTTATATCAGCATTACTGATAATATTGGGCTATTATCTGTATAATGCAAAATGCCACGCTAATTATTCTGCTTTAGAAATGCATTCAAAACCAGAAAGAAAGGGATTGTCAGTGGTCAGGAATTAAATGTAGGTATTAAAGAAAATATTGGGCTATTATTTGTACAATATGCTAATAATTTGTAAATATGCTAATGATTCTGCTTTAGAAATGCAGTGAAGATCATTTCGAAAGGGGTTGTCAAAGGTCAATAATGGCAGATATGCATAATGTGCAACTTACCGAAGCTTGTCCGTTGCATGACCTTACATGAATGACCACAATAAGTTGATGCACTTTAGAAAAATGACATTGAACTGATAATTACCTGGAAGTAATTGAGCTTGACGGTCATGGACCAAAGGTAAAAAAAACCTACGACATCATTAAAACAATAAAAACAAGAAAATACTTCAGTAATCAGGAAATTACTATACAAGTTTTCTCACTCTCTCTCTCTCTCGCTCCCCCTCTCTCCTCCTCTCTATCCATCCCTATCTCCCCCTCTCTCTCCCATTCTCTCCCACACACTCTCTTTCCCTTTCCACCTCTCTCCTATCCTCTCACAAACCTCTCTTCGTATATATATATATATATATATATATATATATATATATATATAGATAGATAGATAGATATGTGAAGTGTTGACCTCAATGTTCCCTTTTATATATATATATATGTATATATATATATATATATATATATATATATATATATATATATATATATATAAGTGAACATTGAAGTCAACACTTAGAGGCGACAGGCTGTTTCATGCTAGACGCAATTGTCTGGCGACAGGCTGTTTCATGCTAGACGTACCTGATGATTGCATCTAGCAAAATATATATTTAAAATAGCATACCTTTACTCTGAAAGTATAAAATTTTCTTTTGAATTTTCTCATATTTTCTAATGAGACTTTTTATTTGAAAATTATATCGAAATAAATATTGTCCGTAAGATAACCGAGTACTTTCGAACATCATTGTTCATCTTCAGGGTCAAATTTTTTTAACAATGTCTTATATATATGTAGAGTCAAAAATTTTTAAAACATTTGTAAATTGTCTTGTAAATCATGTTGCTACATTTTATTTTTTACAAACTAAATAAACGTTACAAAATCATTTTAATTTCAAAAGACGTGCAGGGCGAAGATTTTTATCATGTGACAGCGTGAAAAAGATTTCCACTACACAAGCCTAAAAGATCGAAGATTACGTTATAAATTTAAATATATTATAAACATTGTAATATGTTACCAGAAATATTGTAATCTATACGATTAATAAGAGGTCTTTTGCTTTTAATATGTAATGCCTCTAAGATTTTAAGGCGTCTAATGTCTGTATGTTTATCTATAATTTTAGTATTTTCTATAAGTATTTTACGTATATCAGATTGCATAAGGGAAATGGTATGTGACTTAATATGTTGTTTAATGGAGCTAGAATTATTTAGATGCAGAGTTATATATATATGAAGAAATATAGTCTTATATTTGTGGGGTAAAGTGCTCAATATCAGAGATAGAGCGTGTGTAAGTATAAAAGTGAACATAGAAGTCAACACTTAGAGGCGTCAGGCTGCTTCATGCTAGACGCAATTGTCAGCCGACAGGCCGTTTCATGCTAGAAAATATGCAGGACTATGTTGTCTTTAACATTCAACACAACATGTTTAAAAGAAAAGTTGCTGCCAAATTACACACATATATATATATGTTTCATTAAATAATATAGACAAATTTTGTCTATTTATTTTAAGTTCCTTTCATACTGTCTGATAAGCTTAATAACGTTATCATTGAAAGACGAAAAGAAATCACCATATTGATACATGTTTTAATCCTATCTAAGCTTTCGGCTTACATAAGCCATTATCAAACATGACAATTGCATTTCAATATATCAAACAATACACGGACGAAACAATAATGATAGTCTGTTTTTGTTGCATGAAAAATTTCAAAGCAACGACAAACTCGTGTATACGAGAAGCGGAAGCGAAAATCGTATCGCAGCTCGTGACGTCACACATGACCACGCGAGAGTGAAAACGAGAAGTATTAAGTATGGAAAGCTGTTGGTATAAACCAATGGCTTCTGTTATAAATTATAGGCATTTAAGAATATTTGTGGAGATTTCGTAGTTTATTTTGTTCAGGTTAGGTTTCAACTGTTTTATGTGTATAGCTTCAAGAATTTTTAGTTTTTGTTTGTTGTTTTCATGTTTAAGTATAGTTGTGTTTTCAACGAGGATTTTTTCGGAATTGTGTACGTGGCCAGGCATGTTGTTTTAAATGCCTAAAAATGTTAGAGTTATCATTCAAATATAGAGTCAAGCGTCGTGAAAGCGAGTTTGTGTGTTGTGACTAAAGATAACTCTAACATTTTTAGAGTTAGAGTTTTTTTCAATGAACTCTTGGTTCCAGGTCATCATCCCCTTTGCCGAAAAGATTCCAGAACTCACATTCATGGTCTTGGTGTTTACACCCGGAATAAATTTCCGATGGCCAAGGAATTGTCTCTCAAGGCCCCAGATGACTCTTTCATGTGCTTCTTTGTTAGCTATCTCTTTTTCCTTTATTGCTCCCCTTCTTCCCAGGACTGCAGTATATTAGACGTAATAGCTGACAGTATAGAAAAGGTACTTTTTTTCCATCCATCTGCGAAATTCATCTTTTTGCCGAGAGATTCAGGCACCACATAGTCTCTAACAACTTTGTCTCTCGTGATTACTGGAGGCTCTGTAATAGGACATTAAATAATTATAAGGTTTCTAATCCCCCCCCCTTCAATCAATTTGAGGTGTTATCATCCTCTGCTGATACAGATGAATGCTTTGCCCGTGAATTCTCCTCAAACTCTACTCTTGACTCATCTGGAGTATCCCTGCCTAACTTCCCTCCTAGAACTGATTTTGTTGAGTGATATGCATATAACCCCTTCCTTTTTTTGATGTCTGCTATCATCTCAAACCTAGATTCCACAAAGCATATGGGCCGATCGTCAACTGTCAACTGCTGATGCATTGGTGATAATTGCGGAAAGTGTCTTTCATATTCTAGATAAAAACGGTGAAACCTGGGCTGTAGTATTGGATATCTTGAAAGCTTTTGACAGGGTCTCATATACAGGTCTTGGAACTGAAATATTCTAAAAGTACTGATGTTGCTGGTATTCGGACATTAAATTCTTCCACTGCCCAATCCTTTACTCAAATCGTGGACTTCATTACTCGTTTCCCTAGCAAAACCGAGCCACAGGTTTCTCTACTTGATTTATTTCTCACCTGACAGTATAGAAAAGGCACTTTCTCTCCATCCATCTGCGAATATCTTTGTCTTCGGTGACTTTAGATAGAATCAAGCCATTTTCATGTTAATGGAAAACATGAGATCAACGTGCAATGAGTTCAACACGTTTGCCATTACAAGAATTGTTAAGACTGATTGGAATTCAAACGGAGTGGCTCTTGCAGCGTGTCTCACTGGCGATGGTTCGAGGTAATGCTTTCTCCATCATTGCGGCTGGCAGAGGATAGAAAAAATTGTTTGTAGTTACGTTGTTCTGGAATTGTCATCATTGGTCGACTGAACTTGCTTTGTTTCAATGACTTTTGTTTTGTTATTATTAGTTACTTTGTTCAATAAATACATTCCTATTAGCACGGAATATAACAGAGAAAAAAACCCCCAAAAAACAAATATTCATACAGAGACATCATTGATAGTGACAATTAGAGTGGTTCTCTCTCTCTCTCTCTCTTTCTCTCTCTCTTCCTCTCCCTGTCTCTTTCTCTCTTACTTCCTCTCTCTCTCTCTCTCTCTCTCTCTCTCTCAAAATGAATCTCATGGAAAACACAACAGAAAGAAACACAACTAAACAAGTAAACGAAAAACCACCGAACCCCTTCAGCCTTTCCTTCTCCAATATTCGTCGTATCCGTTCCAACTTCTGCAGCGTAGAATCTTTTCTCTTGGAACAGTCTCCAGATATCTTAGCCCTCTGTGAAACGAATTGAAATTCTTCCATTGCTATCAATGAATTCTTGGTTCCAGGCTATCTTCCCCTTTGCTGAAAATATTCCAGGATTCACATGCATGAAATTGGTGTTTACATCCGGGACAATCTTCTGCTGGCCAGGGAATTGTCTCGCAAGGCCGCAGTCTACTCTTTCATATGATTCCGTCTTTCATTACTAAACTTTGTTAGCTATCTCTTTTTCCTTTATCGCTCCCCCTCTTCCCAGGACTGCAGTATATTAGACGTAATAGCTGACAGTATAGAAAAGGTACTTTTCCTCCATCCATCTGCGAACATCTTTGTCTTCAGTGACTTTAATATTCACCACGACATGTGATAGAATCATTCTAAATGTACTGATGTTGCCGGTATTCAGACATTACATTTTTGCATTGTCCAATCCCTTATTCAAATCATAGACTTTCCCAATCGTTTCCCTAGCAAAGCCAAACAACACGTTTCTGTACTTGATTTATTTATTACCTTCTCTCCTCGCTCTTGCTGAGATTCACAACACGACCCTCTTGGAAACTCAAACAACTCTGTGGTAACTATTTATATCTTCATCTAAGGATCTATTAAACAGGAACACCCTATCCATAAGATCTATTTCCGTTATCAATAGGCTGACTGGGACTCACTGCGTGATTTTCTTTGTGATGCTCCTGGGACGGACATCTTTAACCTCACAAATGAAAACTGCGCCACTGAGGTTTATTTTTGGGTAAAAGCCAGCATGGAGGGTTTCATTCCTTCTCAGAAATACCAGATGAAACCTCAATCCTCTCCATGGTTCACAGCAGAATGCTCGGCTTTTATATCACATAGGAAACACTATTTTCGGCTATACCATGATGACAGCTCTCGCTACAACAGATAGCTATTCGTTACTGCTTGTAATAAATGTAAGCGAGTCTTCAAAGAACCTAAGTCCATGTTTGCTGAGAGAATGAGGCACTGTATAGCATCTAACTACTTTGGTTCTCGTGCATACTGGCAGCTCCGTAATAGGGCAGTAAATAAGTATAAGGTTTCTATTCGACTCCCTTCAATCAATTTGAGGTGTTATCATCCTCTGCTGATAAAGATGAATGCTTTGCCGAATAAATACTCTCCAAACTCTACTCTTGACTCATCCGATGTATCCCTGCCTAACTTTCCACTTACAACTAATTCTCTGTTGAGTGATATGCATATAACCCGTTCCATGGAGTCTGCTATCATCTCTAACTTAGATCCCACAAAGCATGTGGGCCGATGGTATCCCTGTCAACTGATGATGTATTGGCGATAATTGTGAAAAGAGTCTTTCATGTTCTAGATAAAAAAAGGTGATGCCTGGGCTGTAGTATTGGATATCTTGAAAGCCTTTGACAGGGTCTGGCATTCAGGTCTTCTCCAAAAGCTGAAAAGTTACGGACACATTTTTGAATTGATCGCGTCCTTCCTATCAGGTCGGGAAATGAAAGTTACCCTGAACCGCCACTTGTCTAGAGCCTTTTGTACTAACATTTTTCATTAATGACCATCGCAATGGCATCAGATCTCAACTTGGCATCTACGCTGGTGATACAACCATTTACACATGCCACGATAGTAGGGCCGATCAGGTCAAAATGGTGGCCAATGTCCAAAACGACCTCAAATCCGTCGTTAAATGGAGCAAAATATAGCTTGTCAATTTTCACGTCCCCAAAACTAAACTTCTCTCTGTAACTCATCTGAGAGACCTCTCTCTGCTTTCGATCAGCATGGCTAATGCTTACCTCCAGGAAGATCTGTCATGCTCTAGATAAACACGGTGAAGCCTGGGCTGTAGGATTGGGCATCTTGAAAGCTTTTGACAGGATCTCGCATACAGATCTTCTTCACTAGCTGAAACGTTACAGAAACATTCATATTAAATTGAAAAATGAAAGTTATCCTGAATGGCCACTCATCTAGATCCTTTCATAATAACACGGCTGTCCTCCAGGGCTCCGTCCTTCGTCCTACTCAGTTTTTAATTTTCGTTAATGACCTTTCCGGTGACATCAGGTCTCAACTTGGCATCTACGCTGATGGCACGACCATTCACTCCTGCCTAAATAGTATGGATGATCAGTCCGACTAGGTCAAAATGGAAGCCAATGGTCAAAACAACATCAAATCCATCGTTAACTGGGGCAAAATATGGTTTGTTAATTTTAAAAACTAAATTTCTCTCCATTAATCATCTGAGAGATCCCTATCTGCTTTCCATCAACATGGTTGATGCTAACCTCCTGGAAAGTGACTCGTTGCGACTTCTCGTGCTAACATTCTCAGGTGACATGAAGTAGAAAGACTATATCGAATCCATTTGTAGGTCAGCTGCTAGGAAAGTTTGTTCAATGTGTTGTGCAAGACAATTTTTACTCTGCAGAATCTATCTTACATATCTATAAGTCTACCATTCGTCCATGCTTAGAATATTGCTGCCACATATGGTCCGGTGTCCCCTGTTATTTACCTTGAGCTCTTTGATAAGATTCAAAGAAGAATCAGCAATATTATTGGTCCTGATCTGGCAGCTCAGTTTCAGTCACTTACCCACCGCTATTATAATGCCGCTCTGTGTCTATAAATACTTTCATGGTAACTGTTCAGATAAGCGAAGACGCTATGGTACCTAGACTTCATGTATTTAAACACAGTACTAAACTGGCGTCAAAGTCTCATCAATTTACAGTTGAGCTGGTTAGATGTAGCCGTAAATTCTATGATAACAGTTTCTTCTCTCGCACTTCTTGCTTGTGGAACTCCCTTCTGGATTCATGCTTTCCAGCCAACTTTAATCTGCAAAAATTTAAATGCAACGTCAATTGCTATCTACTGTCCTCCTGATTACTCTTTTCTCTTCCTGCTCATTATTTATGTTTCTGTTCCTAATTCTTCCACCCCCCAGTAACCCCTTGTGTTTTAGTGTCCTTACTGCTTTGTCTAGCTGTTGTGATGCTTCTAGTGCTTCTTGCTTTTAGTTACCGCCGCTGGCTAGCAGAAATGCGAAAAGGGGAGCCGACTGCGTAAGTCTTCCCCTGCCAGTATATAGTCTCCCGATCAGCAAGCCCTATGTAGTGCCTCCTTGTGGTGACACATAGCAACCGAGCACCTTGCGGACTCAGGCTAAACTACAGGAGACGGGGGAGTAGTTTGGCCCCCTTAAAATGCAGCATGCAGTCCCACCGTTGTGTGGACACACCCTGGTGATCATGAATCAAACCCCAGCTATGGGTTAAACAGCTCCACTGCCTTGTGGAAATGTTCGGGAGAAGAAAAGGCTAAGGAGTAAACCCTACATAAATCCGGAGTGGAGCCCCTAAGGCGGATGGACGGCACTCTGTGCTACCTTCCGGCAACTCCTGCAGCCGCGCTGGTACCAAACTGTATTGGTTTCATCCTCTCCTTTGGACTCTGCTAGCAAGGCCGATAGGGGGAACTAGACGCCCGGGCTGCCCTAGTTCTCCATACATCCCACTCAGGCTCGTAGCGCACTGTAGAGGATACTCCAGCTTTAGCGCTACTCCATCGGCTCCTGAGACAGACGGATGCCGAACGAACGAACGAACGAACGAATGAACGAACGAACGAACGAACGAATGAACGAACGGAACTACTTTGCCTGGGATGATACTGATTTTAAAAAAATTAGTGTGAATTACTTGGATGAATCCTTGTCCCTACATTGTTCTTTTTAGACTATGACATTTTTTTTATATTGAAAATGATATTCAGGCTGACTTTATATTCTAAGTCTTTGATCATTATATATATATATATATATATATATATATATATATATATATATATATATATATATATATATATGTTTGATAAAAAAAAATGGATTCAACCATGAGTTTTTAATTTTCCTTCCACATACAACTAAAACAACTTTACGAGATATTACTTACCAAATATCAGGCAAAATGGCGAACATAGACTAGAGTTATAACAGAAAATAACATGTATCCAATACTTATGCGTGGCACTATATATATATATATATATATATATATATATATATATATATATATATATATATAAGAGACAATGAATGTCTATTATGTCTGATCATGAGCCGCTCTAAACCTCGTAAGTTTGCTTTCATTTTGGGTGAAAATAAATAAAGACAAAAATTGTCCAAAATTTAGATATTTCTTTATTAAGCTGTTACTTGATCTAAGCTTTTGACTCACATGAGCCATCTTCAGAGTGGTTATACGAAATTTAAACAAAGATATTCACCATCAAAGATGATATTCTGATATGTTGACATAGAAGATTCCTATGTGATGATAACGGTCGCGGAATAACAGACGCAGGTCGTAAATTCATTATGCGGTTCTATGACGTCATACCACGTGAGAGAACGAAATATTAACAACAGAACCATATGTCTAGATGCAATGTAATGTGTTGTGACTAGTCTGAAATGTAATTTTGTTGAGTGTGGATTGCTTAGTTTTAATGTAGATAGCCTCCAATATCTGAAGGTTCTTTTTACTGTGTGTAAGTATTATTGTGTTATCAACTAATATCTGTCTAATATTATGTACATGGCTATGTTTTTCTAAGGAATGTTGTTTAATAGAACTAAGATCAGAAAGATGACAGGTAAGCCTATGGGAGAGTGTGGTTGTAGTAAAACCAATATATATATTGTTAGATCCGAGTAGCTTTTAACTGACTTGGCCATGTAGGGTGTCACTGATTAAGCAAGGATGAAAACTGCCTTTTCAGCTAATCCTTCTCAATTTCCAGATTCCTGAAAGTTCATAACTGGTGATAAATGATAGTAGATGCGAAGAAGTTGGTGGGTACTAATTGTACTATATGACTGTTTTGTCTAGTTTATTGTCATTTTTACTATTATTAATAATGTTATCTTTTTTGCAGTTTTATATTTTGTATGCCTTGTATATATATATATATATATATATATATATATACATATATATATATGTCGTATATTGTCTGTCTATATTTCTGAGATGAGGTATTATGTACAGTATTTACATTAGTCGGACTATTGTCCTCATCTTTGTCGCCATATTTGTCACAACGTTTCGGCCGTTGTACGCTCCGGCCTTCTTCAGGTGGTTGGATATTTCAAACTGAACCCTTTATTTCGATCACTGGGGTAGACTGTTCTAGTTCCCCGATGTCAGTTATCCGTTATCTCCTGCTAATTTTCCCTCTGAATGTTCTCCACTGTCTTAACCGGGTATTGAACTCACACTCTTTGGGTCTGTCACTGGATCTAACCAACGCCTTTATCCACTGTGCCATGTGTCAGGTTTTATATATATATATATATATATATATATATATATATATATATATATATATATATATATATATATATATATATATATATATATATATATATATATATATATATATATATATATATATATATATATATATATATATATATATATATATATATGTGTGTGTGTGTGTGTGTGTGTGTGTGTGTGTGTGTGTGTGTGTGTGTGTGTGTGTGTGTGTGTGTGTGTGACTTTAGAATAAATGTTTATCTCAGGGACTGGATGTTTACATGGTTAAATGCCAAGGTCTTAAATACTGAGTTTCAAAGTCGACAGGTCCCCCTCCTTCAATTAGAAGATAAATGTAAAACAATCATACTATCTCCCACCCTGAATCCACCCTGTTTATCCTTATTTGTAAAGCTAAATCTCTCTCTGTCTATCTCTCTCCCTCGCCGTCTGTGTGTGTGTGTGTGTGTGTTCTTTCGTGTTTTCAGTCACTTAGTGATAAGTGAAACTATGTGCTAGTCTGGTCATTTATTTTCAGTCATAGTTTATATAAATGTCAACTGCTTGTTCATCAGTAAGATTCATGCTGTGATAGGAGACATGTTTTATGCCAATGAATAAATTAAAATTGTTGTTTTGCTGGAACACTTCCATGTTCTTTCACTTTCTAACAAAAAGAAAAAAGAGGAATCTCTATTTGATCGTATTCTCTTTACAAAAGTTAATTGTATCATTGTAATCATTTCAATTGCATCATTTTAATTGTATTATTTTAATCATTTTGTATCATTTAATTGCATCATTTTAACTCTATTGTTTCAATTGTATCATTTTAATTGCATCATTTCAATTGTATCATTTTAATTCTTTTTAATCATTTTAATTGTACCATTAAATTGTATTATTTCAATTGCATCATTTTAATTGTATCAACTTAATAATTAAAATTATATTTATTTAATCAGTTTTTAATAATTTTTTTAAAATTGTATCATTTTAACTGTATCATTAAATTGTATCATTTTAATAATTTTAATGATTGTATAATTGTAATAATTTCAATTTCATAAATTTTAATACTAGCTTGCAGTATCAGTAAAAACTTTAGTTTATTTATTTGGATTTTCTGATAAAACATAATTTTGAATTTAATGATTGAATAAGATCCTTGCAAGTTCGACGACTATAGATTTTTTTTACTATTATTTATCAATACAAGGCCTAAGAGCCACTCAAGGAAGAGGGTTACAAAAGGAGATTGCTGCAAGGGTCTACAGGAAGGGATAATGAGGTGCATGTTATGAGGATATGTGGGCTAGATAATGGAATACCCATGGACATTCCCTTATTACATTGTTAAGTATCATCTTCTCATTCTTTGTACGTTTGTTTATTTCTTAGGCCATATAAATATTGCACACATTAAGTATCACTTACGTATCAATTGTAAATATTTGCACAATCTGAGTGAAGAGAATGCATATATCTACCACTTAGCCTTACTCTTGTAATGATCTAGTAGCGATCATTACTCCTGTAATGACACTGATTCCCATGCGATCACTGAAGTTAAACAACTGGTCAGTACCTAGATGGGTGACCACTTGTGAATACTGAGTGCTGTAGGCATGGATGTGCAGATAGTATAATTGATAGTGGCTTGGAATTGTTAATTGGAGAGCCAAGTTCCAATTCCGGTTGGGTTTGTTATATATTCACCTATGCACAATTACCTTTAGGAAAGTTATGAATCCCTTCTTTCTCACCACCCCCCAGCTCTGAGTCAATTTGTAAGACGTGTATCATTAAATCATCATCTCAAAAAAAATAATTATACAATATGTTGAGTGGTCTCCCCTTTTTACACAAATGGACTCACCCAAGGTATACATATACTACTACCAGTGAATACCCGGAGGGTAGTAGTAGTAAGAATGTAGAGTCGGTCGGTAGAATAACGTAGCGGCAAGAGTCACAGTAACAAGCACGTAGACTCAGTAAGGAGTCATACAGCGATACGTCGATATCAAAGACTATATATATATATTTGACTACTAACCCCCGCATTCCTGGAACTACTAACCTGTATTACCAGTTTGTATTATTACGTTAATACATTTATTTTCCTATATTCATTCTTGGCGTTTGTTATTATTTGATACCGGATTTCATCCCGGAATCCACAACACAATATAAAAATATTTCCTGGGTTTAAATAACCTGTAAAGGGTTGATAAGCCATAAAAATGAAAGAATCAATCATTTACTTCTGTAATGATCCTTACTCCTGCAATGACTGAGTAATGATCTTTATTCTTGTAATGATCCTTACTAATGTAATGATCCTTCTCCTGTAATGATCAAGCAATGATTTTTACTCCTGTAATGATTCTTATTCCTTTAATGATCCAGTAATGATCCCCACTCCTGTAATGATTCTCCTCCCTCCTGTAAGGATTAATGGTAATGATCCTGCTCCTGTAACGATCCTTCTCCTGTAATGATCAAGCAATGATCCTTACTTCTGTAATGATTGAATATTGAACATTCTCCTGTCATAATCCTTCTCCTGTAATAATCCCTCTTGCATAATGATCGAACATTAATCCTTAATCCTGTAATAATCCATTAATGATCTTTACTACTGCAATGATACTTACTCCTGTAATGATTGAGTAATGACCTTTACTTTTGTAATGGTCCTTACTCCTGTAATGATCGAGTAATAATCTTTACTCCTGTAACGATCCTTCTCCTATAATGATCCTTACTACTGCATTGATCCTTACGCCTGTAATGACCTAGTAATGTTCCTTACTTCTGTAATGATACAGTAATGATCCTTACTCCTGTAATGAACCTTACTCCTATAATGAACTTTACTCCTGTAATGATTGAGTAATGATCTTTACTCCTTCAATGATCCTTTTGTTAATAAATATTTGACAGATCTTCTATTATTACAATGTGGGATATTTAATAGCTAATGTGACAGAAATCTAAACAAAAAAGAAACTAATTTAAATCAGCTGGACTATATACACAAAACATAGTATACACAAAAATATAAACAAAAAATATACACAAAACATATAGTAACAAAAAAAAAATAATTACAGTAGAATTCCTCATATCCAGAATCCCACATATCCGGACATGATTTTGATGTTTATATTTGAACTATTAGGGTGATAAGTAACTGATTTGAAATTTCTGCTTTTCAGAAAATTTACTTTAGATAATTGTTTATGCTTATTTCACCCTAATGGCTTGTATTGGTGCAAAAGATGATGGGAACAAAAGGAAAAGAACAACTTTGGAGTTATCGCAAAAAGTGGAAATTTTAAACAGACTAGACGCTGGTGAAAGTTCATTGTAACTAATGGCTGAGTTCAACATAGGAAAGTCAACATTGTATGATATAAAATCTTCCAAAGAAACTATTTTCCAGCGTTCACATTGTCCCAATAAACAAGGAAATAAAAAAAATCATGATTGTGATGAAACCTGGACTGAAATTGAGTACTACCAACTATTAACACACATTTGAAAAACTATATTACTTCACCATTTTTATACAGATCCATTATTCATTAATCTAACTTATGATTACCCAATATCCAAGATATATATAAAATATGCACAAGATATGCTTTAATGAAAAATCAAGCCAAAACAAAATTCTTCAAAACATCCTGCAGCGTCCCACTAACTTTTCCACACTTTAGCGTCCAGAATGTTTCTCGCATATATTTAAATATTATCAGTTGCTTCATTACACGTGACACATATGTAACCAATAAGAATTAACCAAACACAACATACCATTAATCTGTGTCTCTTTTCATTTTTATCATTTCTATCTTCATCTCTGACGAAGCTTTGATAAAGTGAAACATGTTAGATTAAGATCTGTTTCCTACTTGTTCTTTATTCAGTCATTACGTCAGATTCCTATCCATACATAATCTATATTTAATCTTCTATTCATATATATATATATATATATATATATATATATATATATATATATATATATATATATATATATTACTAGGATTTAAAAAAAATCTTTGCTTTTAATATCAAATCCGTAAGTGGAAAGATTTTTTTGTCTGGATAATTTAGACAATTGTTTGTAAATATCAATGAATAACAAACGCCAGGAATGGATAAGGAAAATAAATGTATTAACGTAATAATGCAAACTGGTAATACGGGTTAGTAGATCCAGGAAAGCGGGTTAGTAGCACTAATATATATATAGTCTTGGTATTGAAGTATCGCGATATGACTCCTTACTGAGTCTACGTGCTCGCTAACTGTGACGCTTGCCGCCGTCTCCGTGTGTGACTTACTCTACTACTACTGAACTCTACTACTCTTCTGTCGTTCCGTCTCGACTCCTTAACTCATCGGATATTTACTGGTAGTAGTATATGTATACCTTGGGTGAGTCCGTTTGTGTGAAAAGGGGAGACCCCCTCAACACCCCCCTCCTTAGATAGGGAGTTAGTATTTTTTTCTCTTATGGTTGATGATCAGAGGTTCAGTAAATTTTCTCTTCCTGTTTGACCTTCTAAATTCTGTATCTTCCTGTGGTCTTTGAATCTTAAAAGCTTCAAAGATTTCGTCCATTGCATCGTCATTTTCTGCGGGTGACGAGCTTGGCTCCTCAACCCGTCTTTTTTGTATTTGGTCAATAAGTCTTCTATGGCTAAACTTTTCGCCTTGTACTGTGTACATCACATTTCCCAGTCTGTTAATTATTGTGCCAGGCTCCCAGTAAGTCATATTGTTTCTGAACGTCCTAAAGTAAACTCGTTCTCCTGGTTTAAATGATCTCTTTGGTATAATAGGTGTTTTTGTTCTTGTTTGGCAATAATTTATCAAACACACACCGTATTATCCGGGCAAACACCAATCCCGCTGATGAAAGACCTGATGGTGTGTTCCCGTTAGGTGTTATTCTGTTTACTTGGAGGAACTGCTGTATCGCTTTTCCCTCGGTACATCTTCGGCTTTTTTAAAGCTCTTTTTAGTGTGTCTACGAATCTTTCGGCTTGTCCGTTCGACCTTGGGTGGTACGGAGCTCTCTTGATATGCTTTACTTGGTATGTCGCACAAAATTCTTTGAAGTCACTGGAGGTAAATTGTGTACCGTTATCAGTTACCAAGCAATCCACGACGCTGAATCTGGCGAATAATTCGTGTATACAGTTTATGGTATTTTCTGTTGTCGGGTGTTTGAATCTGGAAACCTCAGGCCATTTACTGAAACTATCTACTGTTATTAAGTAGTAGTAACCCTCTATGGGTCCTGCGTAATCCACGTGGATTCTGGACCATGGTCTGTCAACTTTAGGCCATGGCTTTTGTATAGAGGGTGGTGTTTTCGCCGCAGCAGTACAGCCTTTACAACTTTCCACCATTTGCGTAATATCATCGTCCATGTTAGGCCAGTAGACAAAACTTCTCATAAGTGCCTTCATCCGGTTTTTCCCCGGGTGTCCTAAATGAAAATCTTTCAAGATTCGCCTTCGTAACGACTTCGGTATTACCACTCTCTCGTTATACAATAATATGTAGTCACAGATTGAAAAGCTGTCTGCTAAATTCCTTTCCTTCTCTTCTATTTTTTTCTTGGTATTCTGAATAAATTCATCCTTTTCCGATTCTCTTCTTATCTCTAGCAAAGTTACAGGTAGTTCCTTTATTGTATTGTATAACACTTTACTGATTTCATCTTCAGCTTGTAATGCCGCTATGACCGAGTCTTCCAACGGTTCGCTTTTCGCCGGTATTAATCGCGATAGTCCATCAGCGTGCCCAGTTTTCTTTGATGGCAAGAACTCAAGTTTGAAATTGTAGTTTAGTAACCTAGTTCCCCATCTCAAAAGTCTGTTCGCTGTATAGACTGGTAGACCTTTTTTGAACCGAAAATCGTAAGAAGGGGTTTGTGGTCCGTTTGGAGCGTGAACTCTCTCCCATAAATATATCTGTGAAAACGAGTTATTGCAAATATTATGCCTAATGCCTCCTTTTCGATCTGTGAATAGTTTCTCTCCGCCGGTAATAATGATCTAGATGTGTGCGCAACGGTTTTCTTTGTACCGTCCCGCATCTTGTGTAGAATACACGCACCTACCCGATGTGAGCTCGCGTCACTTGCAATAATTTCGGGATCGAAATGTGTCAGTGCTAGCTCCGAAGTTAATTTTTGTATTATTTCCTTAAACGCTTTTTTACAGTCTTCTGCCCAATTCCAATTATTCTCCTTTTTTAGTAACTCATTTAGTGGGGCCCTCAATTTATGCATATTATCAATAAATTCGCCATAGTAGTTAGCTAGGCCCAGGAAACTTTGTAATTCTGCAACATTTTTTTGGTTCAGGCATGTTTTTAATTGCCGATACCCTCTCTGGGTCTGGTTTCCTGCCATTTTCATTAATTATATGGCCTAAGTATTTAATTTCATTTAGGAAAAAATGACACTTTTTTCCTTTTACTTTAAACCCAAAGTCCTGAAGTCTTCTGAAAACTTCCTTTATGTGCGATGTGTGCTCTTCAACATTGTCGCTCTTAATTAGAATGTATGTTCATATATATATATATATATATATATATATATATATATATATATATATATATATAGCCAGTTTACCCTGAAGATCCGTTTAGGTGAATTTATTTATTCTAATTTACCACTCTACAATAGTGTATCGAGTGCTCTACATTTTCGTTTTGTCTTTATACTCGCTTGTTTTTTTTTCTTTGGACGAAGGACTTTAAGACACTTGACAAATTTTCTTCGTCTTGTTCTGATGTCTTTAGTTCTTTCTTTTTTTCACTTCCAGTTTTTTCCGCGGATACCAATTTGCCCTCAGGTGTCTACAATTTGTGTCATCAGAGGTTTTTCAAGCGAGTAATACTGTTAATATATATATATATATATATATATATATATATATATATATATGAAGAAATATAGTCTTAAAGTGTGCTATATTTATGGGATAAAGTGCTCAATATCAGAGATAGAGCGTGTGTAAATATAAAAGTGGACATGGAAGTCAGCACTTAGAGGCGACAGTCTGTTTCATGCTAGTGCAATCGTCGACGATTGCACTAGCATGAAACAGACTGTCGCCTCTAAGTGCTGACTTCCATGTCTACTTTTATATATATATATATATATATATATATATATATATTAAAAAGACTTAAACACTAATATTCCATGGTCATAATTTATTCCATTGGAATCGTAAATACGATCCAATTCATCAGACCTACAAATTCAAAAAGAAAACAGAAAAAAACAATTTGAATCTGTAGGTCTGATGAATTGGATCGTTTCTACCTGGATTCTATCCTCTTGGAATTATTTTTTATACACATATGTATGTGTATCTTTGTATATTTATTTATATATTTTAGATATATGATTACATATGTATGTGTATATTTTCCACTAATATTATATATATATATATATATATATATATATATATATATATATATATATATATATATATATATATATATATACATACATAATGTGTGTGTGGGTGTGTGTGTGTGTGTGTGTGTGTTATCTGCAAAGGAAAGAGCAAACCACAATTAAGCTCTCCCATGGGGTTACTCAGTCAGTAGTGAGATGCCATTGAATGATTTTATTTGCTATATGACTTCTCGTCTTGTGCAAATATATTTTTTTAGATCACCTCAGTCTGTCAGCATCCTTAAAGTCGAAATTTGGCATCATGTGTACCTTTTGGCTGTCACCTTTGAAAGAGAGACTATTTTAGACCATGGATGAGATTAAGGAGAATGTGATAAGGCAGCTGATGGTAATCCCCGAAATTGAACTTGGTAAACTATTTTTTTTAAATTTAACATTTAATTTCTGAGATGGAAAATTGTCAGTATTCTTGTATTTTTTCAAACTGTTGTTTCCATCTTGGTCAATTTGGATGTTATTATAGACAATGTTTCGGCCAAGTACCCTCTGGTCATCATCAGGTGTCCAGTGTTTGGCTGATATGGAATATCTATTGATTACTGTGTTATTTTGTCCCTGTGATGCCAGTTACTGTTTCACAACCAGATCCAGATCTTGGCCACTAGATGACAGTAACACATGTATAACCAACTTTTATATCTACTACGTTCCGATAGTTCAAAATAATAAAAGCCTATTTTAAAAGTGTTTGAGGTCACAAGGAGAGAACTTTGAAGAGGACTAAGGTGCCATTGAACTATGCGTAGATTACTTTTTTAGATAATATTAAATGGTTGGTGCTTTTCTGGAAAGACTTGCTAAACATGACATATTACAATCCATTTGGTTTGAAGTTCTTCTTTCCAGCTTAGTGGACCAAGACTAAATGCTCTGTTGAGTAATTCACTACGAATGGGATATTTAGATACAATCAGTGAATGTTGAAGCCGCGGGTAATTTAGCCAAATCATGCTCGCAATCTACTTTCATAATAGTGATAGATTGTTTTAGAGAACACAGCAATTAGTTTTTTTGTATTTTAATGGTCACCAGTGTCATTGAATCTCAATTCTCAAAGTGCACCTTTAGGATGTGGTGGAAACGGAGATTCAAATCCTGGATGAGCAGCCAACCAATCTGGAAATATTGCAGGATGCCATCCAAAACAGAAACTATGATCCTGAATTGGAATGAAACCAGTGACGTTGTATACTCTGAATCCATTGTAAAAACTCAGGATTCTGGATTAGTAATTATTAAACACTTCAGATATCTCGGCGTATGGATCAGTTATAACAAATTTAGTATAGGAGAAAAAGAAAATTGAACATAGAATAAGCTGTGCCTGAGGTAGTTTCTCCCAACACCACAAATTGCTACTAAACCAAAACATCAACCGGAAAACTCTGATCACGTTCTTAAATAGCCTCATCAGATCAAGACCTTCATGTGGATGTCAGGCATAGCATCAAACTCATTCAGAAATATCTAAACTGTCAGCTGTATGCAACTGCTTTCTAAGATCAATGGCTAAAAATGGCTTTGAGTGAGTGAAACCTGGGGCCTTGGCAAAAATCATCCTTTTTTTGAACATTCTGAATCAGAAAGAAAGAACTATACCAAATAACAGAAACAATATCGCTTGAGGACTACCAACAGCTGCAACAACTAAAATGGATAGTGCATGTAACTCGAAGAGCCCAGTGGACTAGATCCAAAGAGTTGTGAGTTCAATACCAGGCCACAACAGTGGTGAATCAAAAGTTGTAGAATTGAGTTAAAGGGAAATAACAGAGACATCCGGAAGAGGCATGGCCCGTAGAACTGGAACAATCTACCACATAAAGGATACTAGCTGACATACCAGTACTCATATAACAGAATTTACGGTTAGCTTTTT
Organism: Acanthosepion esculentum; assembly: GCA_964036315.1. Taxonomy (NCBI): domain Eukaryota; kingdom Metazoa; phylum Mollusca; class Cephalopoda; order Sepiida; family Sepiidae; genus Acanthosepion; species Acanthosepion esculentum. Next base: position 10,354,480 of record OZ038504.1, read on the forward strand.
GTAACTGTTGTATTAGACAAACACCTATTTTTTTGCGGTAATTTTTAAGATTTAAAAGTTGCCTTATATGTGCAATATATATGCTAGCTCCTGCAGATGAGTCTTGATTGGGCCTTCAGTTTGTTCAGGTGTTTCAGAGTCCCTAAGTCTTTGCATATTCTCAGTATTGGAAGCAAACCTGTCTGCCGTTTCATCTGCGTTTTCATTTGCACAGGAATTTCTTTTCCTTGCTGCAGCCTTGGCTCTTTTGATTGCAATCTGGTCTTTTGTTGGTGGAGATTTCTTTTTGCGAGGCATACTGCTGCTATATGCGATAGGCAACAATAAACTACAGAAGAACTCAAAATTGATCGCTGCATTTAAGTATTGCATTAATATTTAAGCTTACCTTTTAAAAGTTCAATGATAATTCTTATGCTGACACTTAATTTAAAGAAAATTTGACGTACGTATTTCCTTACTTTCCGTACAAACAATTATTTTTATTACATGGGTGACTCTCACTGGATTTCACAATAAATATCGATTATTCCCAAACTTATTTCCAAGTTATAAAATTTGTTACCATACAAAAAAATTAATCGCAAAAAAATCAGATAAAAAATTGGCAAAAAGAATCGCAGTAATGAAAACTTGGGAACCCAAAATTTCTGTAACATGAGCTATTGAAAGTTAGATAGTTTTTTCTCTTTAATTGTAAAAGTGTGACGCACAGACATTTGCATTTATTATTATTATTATTATTATTATTATTATTATATATATATATATATATATATATATATATAAGTGGACATTGGGGTCAACACCCAGTAGCGACAGTCTGTTTCATGTTTAAATGCAATTGTCAGGCCATGTGTGCTGTGTTTTAGCTTGATTATTTATATTTGCTGCATTTTTCTAATGCTTATTGGCTGGGCAGTAATGGTTGTTTCGAATTATTCTAGGGGCTATTGAGTGGAAATAATTGTGGATCTGAATGCAGTTTTGTGGCTATTTTATAGCATTATTTGTTAATTTTATTATTGATTGCTTTCTTATTTGTTGTTGATTGCTATTATTACATTTACTTGTGTTAATGTGTGCATTCGTAGTTTGTTAATTTGTTTATTACTTAATTTATTGATTTCGATTTATTTATTATACTTATTCATTCATTTATTATTTATTGCATTTTTTTATTTCTTTGGTTTTATTTTTTTTGTTTGTTTTTAATTTTCGATTTTTAAATAACATAGTAAAAATTTGTTTTCATGTCTGCATTTGAAGATGAGTTCTGATCATTTATTTAGTAGTTTGTGTTGGTCTTGGAAGGTAATTATAGCTATTTTCTCCTCCAGGCAAAGTTTACAGTTTTTGGATTTAATATTTTTGGTGTAATTTGGTTTATACATTCAACTCGTTCAGCCCTTTTGTCTTTTTAGGTTTATTTTAACCTCTGAAATGATATATTGTCCTTATTTCATTAATTATTTCTTTCAATCTCGTGTTTTTTCCCAATAGCATACCGGAAATTGAATTATGGGATGTGTACTCTTATCAGGCCCAATGAGAGAGATGGGAAGTAGAGGGTAAGTGCCTTGGGGTTCATGCAAGCAGTATTTTATTTTGTCTTATGGCCTGAATACTTGAGAAATTTTATTAAAGAAAATTTGCCAATTGATTCAAATTTTACAAAATGGTAAATAATTTTATATTTACAACATTCTAAAAACTAATACAATTAAAACTAATGTAATACAATATTTATCATTTAAAAAGAGTCACGTTGGAGTGATGGATAGCGGCTCGAATTGAGGAATTGCATAGCCGAGGTTGAATTTCATTTGAATCCATTACATTCACTTACGTGCTAATACCCTTGGGAAAGGTGTGAATTCTCTTCTTCTCCCCCCAGCTATGGGTAAATAGCAGAACAGACCAGGTTCTATAGCCTTGGATGGCAACTGAAAGAAATGGCAACCTACTGCGGGTAAAAATCTGCCTCATCAGTCATCTATTGAAAGCTACATGATCGCCTAGGTGTGTATCATGTATGACACATAACTGACTGAATTTATAAAGAAGTAAATCTGAAAACAAATTTTTATTCATAAATTTATGAACATTAAAAAATTATTAAAATATGTGAACCAACTCCAAGGAAATCCTTATTATTTACCATTTTATAAAGTCTGAATTAATCGGTAATTAGCTGATGTTTTGCGAAACATTTAAATAAATAATATAATAAATAGTGTAATTAAACAATCTAATAAATAAATAGTGTTTATTATTTTTGTTGTCAATTCTCAAGAACCAAAAAAATGTATAAATTCACTTTCATCATGTGTGTAGGTTTTATTCGAAATTTAATTTTAATCATTGCTATTTATAATAATAAACCCTGCCGAAAAGTGAAGGTAGTTAAAATAAAAGCAGTGTCCAGGGGAAAAACTGTCCATTTGACACTACATCTTATTGCAGCCAAGAAGGTCCATGTTTACCAACATTTAAATGAGTCTTGTCTTTGTCTTGGTTCCATTTCGATCAATGTATTCTTTGCACTTTAATAATTGTCTCAAGTTCTAAAATTCGGCATTGGCGTAATTTCATGGGCAATGCAAATTTGCATTTTTTTTTCTTTAATGGGCAAATGGGCGAGTATTTAAAATATTAGCATTCTGAAAATAAGACCCAGGTTCAAACCTTGATAACATCAGCCTGGAGAGACAATCCCAACATGTGGCACTATTGGAAAGTACCCAAAATACCACACCAGTAGTCGACCCTAACTTTGTGTATGAAACAGAGCAGACAAAAACTGTTGATAATTGTGCTTTGCACAATGTCACAAGTCATTGTGACTGAGGGTGTGAGTGTACTGGCCTTGTTCAATTAATGATGGTCTGATCAGCCTAGTTGATATTGAACTATACAAGTTTCTCAGTCTTATATAAGCTGGCACCTCCTGGCTGATTCTTGTAACCAGGCGTGGACTGGTTTGACTTATATAATTGGCATCACACCACCATTTAAAATAGTACACAATATTTACTAAATTAATCAAATCTGGGATATCGATAAATAGCTGAGGTGCTTAGTAGAAAACATGGCTGTACATCATGCAAACATATTGAAGACGATATTTTTTAAATTTACAAACAATTTTACTTCTTTTCCAAACTGGATTTACCAGTTTCAAGTGAGGATTATGCTCTATGGTAGTGGCAGCGTTATCTCATGAATATTGGGTTTTGATTGTTTTATAGAAACTGAATAAACTATATATATATATATATATATATATATATATATATATATATATATATATATATATAGAGAGAGAGAGAGAGAGAGAGAGAGAGAGAGAGAGAGAGAGTACTTATTATTTACCATTTTATAAAGTTTGAATCAATTGGCAATTAGCTAATGTTTTGCCAACGATTCCAATAAATAATAAATAAATAATGTAACTAAACAATCTAATAAATAGTGTTTATTATTTTTGTTGTCAATTCTCAAGAACAAAAAAAATGTATAAATTCACTTTCATCATATGTTTAGGTTTTATTCAAATTTTAATCATTGCTTTTTAAAACAAACACTGCTGAAGAGTGAAGGTAGTTAAAATAAAAGCAGTGTCCAGGGGAAAAACTGTCCTTTTGACACTACATCTTATTGCAGCCAAGAAGGTCCATGTTTACCAACATTTAAATGAGTCTTTTCTTTGTCTTGGCTCCATGTCGATCAATGTATTCTTTGCACTTTAATAATTGTCTCAAGTTCTAAAATTCGGCATTGGCATAATTTCATGGGCAAGTTCGAATTGATTGTCAATTGGCTGATCTTTCTTATACATGTTTTCCCATTTTTCTCATTTTGTCTCACACTCAGTAACCCCTTGCATCTTAGCTGCTTTATTGCCTTACTTTGGGTGAAAAGATTTTTTAAAAAAATATTGTAATCAGAACTGTTTTGACTTGAAGACACACAGCAACTCATTTTGATTTTTTTATCGTCAGCATGGCTGCCTGTTTCTGAGCATGCCCATCTACTCAGGCCTATTTGCATTTCTTTAATACCCCTAGTGCCAACTTGTGCTTTATACTGTGACTAGGCTTGACCGACCTTAGCTTTAACTACAGTTAAAGTATGTATCCCACCAGAGGCACATATGGTTTTGAATTCAGTTTTCCTTCTCCTATATTGGTTGCCAATCATGACTAAAGAGCCCAGTCTGCTCTACTATTTAACCCATAGCTGAGGAGAGGGATGGATTCATACCTTTCTCAAGGATGTTTGTGCAAAAAAGTGAAATTAACGACCTTGGTACAAACTCAAATTTGGCTTGCTAATTTCTTGTTCTGAGCCTCTAAACATTAAACCAGCTGCACATCCATATAGCCATATCCACATACAATGATTCACTGTCATTAACAACCTGTTCTTGTTTTAATTATTCATTTAATTATTCATTCAATTATTTCTTCTTATATACATATTGAATTATTTATTTGGCTTTGTTAACATGTTAGAAATTTAGTCATCCAGGCTATTTCCTATAAAAAAATTTGAACGTCTGCATTCCAAACAATAATAAGATGAAAATGAAGAAAACATGGATATGTCTGTTCGAATTTACAAACATATGTACATGAATTCAAAAGAGCTAAAAAGTATTAAAAATAGTCTCTAGTTCAGTTAAAGTTTTTGGGTTATTGGTACACAGAAAAATCTGTCGTTTAGAAAAGACTTTTAAATAGTTGGTCCTGAGAATAAAGGTGTGGTTGAAAAATGACTTTTATCATTAGTGAAGATACACTGATTGTGTTTGTTTTCATTGTTGGAGATGATTTGTGTTAAATATTTTTGTTGTTAAAAAAATGTATAAATTCACTTTCAGCATATTTTAGGGTTTTATTACAAATCTCTTTTTAAAAGAACAAACATTGCTAAGGAGTGAAGGTAGTTAAAATAATAGTGGCGTCAAAGGAAAACTGTCCTTTTGAACCTCCATTTTTTGTGGTCCAAACATGCTGAAATTTTTCTTGAATGTAGGCTCAAGAAAAATAGCCTTTTAGTTTTCTATGCTTGGTCAAATATTTTGCATAGGGATATTAATTTCTAACCAATAGACACTTTGATTTAAATAGTATGTGTTGTATTGTTGAATCTTTTAGGCATGTTTGTAGTATTGTTTGTCACTGGGAAGAAAATAAAGTTTGGGCGTGTTTTAATATAGTATGCATGTGGGTAATTGTGTTGGAAATAGTATTTCTTTCCTATAATAAAAAAATAAGTAATGTGTTGGGGGATATTTTATTGTTAAAATTGCCGGTGTAAAAATCTGGAAGGTTCTGCATGTTACCCACTAACGTGTTGTCTCAGCTTCAGTCCTTTTCTCACTGCTGTAATATAGCTTCCCTGTGCCTTTTCTATAAATACTTTCATGGTTATTGTTCTGATGAACTTTCCTATATGGTTCCTGGACTTTAGGAATTTAAATGCAGTACTAGATTGGCAGCTAGGTCTCATCATTTTTAAGTTCTATGATAAGAATTTCGTCTATCGCTCATCTCATTTGTGGAACTTTCTTCCTGCTTCCCAGTTAACGTTGATTTTCAAAAATTTTAATGAAATGTCAATCTACTGTCTTCTTGATTCCCCTTCCTTTATTGTTCTCACTTCTCGCCTGTGGAACTCTCTTCCGGCTTCATGCTTTCCAGCCAACTTTGATCTTCAAAAATTTAAATGCTATGTCAATCATTATCTACGATCATTTTGATTCCTCTTCCTTTTTTTTTATTTATATATTATTTGCTATTGTCAGGTTTTGTGGACTCCAATAAGGAGCATGGGGTCATAGTACTTAACGTGCTAAGCATTGCTGCACAAGTAGAAATTATGAGATGCAGTTACTAGCTACATGTCTAACTAGACTGATTGCCAAGCTAAGGCTGAACAGTCTAGTCTGCTTTACAATTTAACCCATAGCTAGAGGAAGAAAATTGATTCTTGTGCGCAAGTGAATGTAATGAACTCGACTGAAATTCAAAATGCCTATTTCTTGCTATAACGAATTAAGATTCTCTCAAATTTTGAGTATAAGTACAGTGTAACCCGGAGTTGTCGGGACCGGAGAAGAAGTCTCTTATATCCGGTTTTCTCTTATATCCGGGTTTGGTCTATTATATATACATTAGCACAGGCTCTAATTTGGGACCAGAGAAATATCTCTTATATTCGGGTCTCTTATATCCGGGTTACACTGTATATTTTTTTTTCAGAGGGAATACTTTTATGCTGTCACCGGTTGACCTTGCCATGAAGGTTACTGCGCCTCAACCTTGGCAGTGACGGCGACGTTAAAGAAGCAGCAGCCGTGGCTTTTATTTTTCCTGGAAGAGACGGAGACACATTTCTCCAGACCCCACACAAGTCCGACTGCATATTTAATAATCTTTCAGATACTACCTACCTAGCTTTTTTTTTGTTTTGTTTTTTAATTGCTTCGTCTTCTTTTTTTTTTTCTTTCTTTCCATGTATTTAAGCAGAGAAGATGGACGACGTTGTTTATTTCAAGAAGGGGTTGCGTCAGTGTTGGTTATTTTGCAGCAAAGTCTTTGCTTAACCACAGACGGGATTTGTTGACTTTTTACCCTCAACAACAATTTATTAGTAGATGAAAAAAAAAAAAGGACCTTTTGTTTTAAAAAAGATAAAAAAAACTACGGGAAAAAACAACTAAAAGAGAGAAAGAGAAATGAAAACCAGACACACGTGATGATAATAATTAAATAATAATAATAGACTTTTTTTTTTTTTTTTTCCATCACCCTTTTTTCATCTTCCAAGTGATTTTCCTGGAATATTATCATAATAATAAAAAGGACCAAAAAATCTACAGGAAAACAACTGAAAGAGAAAGAGAACTGAAAACCAGACACATGTGATAATAACAGACTTTTTTTGGCCTCACCCCTTTTAATCTTCCAACAGATTTTCCTGGAATTAATAATAATAATAATAAAAGGAAAAAGAAATTACATAACGAAAATCAACCTTTCTTTATCAGTTGTATTTAAAAGAAAAATTTAATTCTTGTTTCTCATTTTACACGAACATTTCAAACGACAAGGAAAAATTGAAAAAAAAAAAAAAAAGCTTTTAAACTCGGTAACAAAAAAAGAGAAAGAAAAAAATAATTGTTAAATATTTTAAATTCGTTTTCTCTTTAATAGAGTTATTTAAACCTTTCTGTATTTATTCCTTCATCTTCAGGATTTTGTGTCGTTTTTTTTTTCTCTCTCTTCACTCGATTCCTTAAAAAGAAATTAAATTAAACAAGAAAAGAGACCAAACCATTTCAGCATAAAAATGTCGTTGACCAATTCAACTCCGTGTTATTCAGAAAACGATCAACACCAGAATCAAAATGTTGTTGTCCAACCTCTACTCACAGGTAAGTTAATAATAATCTATTCCTTCTTCTTCTTTTTTTAACACCTATATACATATATAACAATCCTGATATCAGGAATTTCGAACCGTTTTTACCTGTACGGACTTTAATATTTTTTTTACAAGAAAAAAAAAAAAAACAGGGGTTCAATCTCAAACGCTTCTTTTCAGAAAATTAACGATTTTTTTTTTTTTTTGAGGGACAACAATATTCAGAATTTAATTTTAAATGTTTTATTTAAAAAAAAAAAAATATAAAAAATAGTTTTTTATTTAATTTTTAAAATAATTTTCCTCTGCAATCTTGATTCTTTTTTATACTTTGCGAAAAATTTATTTCGGTGGGGGTGATTTTTAAATTGGTTTTTAAATAAATGTTTTAAAAAAGTTAAAAATCCTTAAAAGCAAGCATTTTCAAACCATTGAAAATAACGACTATTCTTATAAAATCTAAATGTTTTTTGTTTTTTTTTTATCTAAAAGCCCGAAATATGTTTTTTCTTAACTATAAAAAAATCTGTAGAAAAACGTGTTTTTAATTTTGTTTATTTCGAAAGTAAAAATAAAAATGTCTTCTGAGAAAACTCATAAATGTCTCTAGTCTAAAATTAATCAGTTTTTTTACTTTTTGTTTTTTATTTTTTTACTTCCTGGCAAAAAGAAAGAAAAAAAACTAGCAGACTACCCTGCCTTTGCCAAAAAATGTTACCCGCAATTTGCCCATCCGTGTCTAAAAAAAACTATGAGTTTGTTACATATTTGGGTAGTAAACCTTTTCTTTTGCATGCTTCATTAAAAATATGACAGAAAATAATATTTTGTAGGTTTTTATTTATTTTTTTTATATATATTTTTTTCAGTTTTTCTTGTGTCTTTACAAGTTTTCATTAGGACAGTGCGTGTGGCGAATATGCACAAGGGTGAAAAAAAAACCTTTTTAAATAAGAATCTGATTTTATTTAAAAACACTGCCCCTGTTAATGTTTATTGTATTTTTTACACAGTGTTCGAATAAGTGAAATAACAACAATAAAAAAAAAACAAAGATCTTGTCGGTTGAATTTTTAACAAAACGTATTTATACAGGGCGGTCCGAAAGTCTTGTCACCCACTTACTAATTTGAACAAAATACAGTTAAAAATACAAAGCACATGTACTAGATTCAGTTTATTCACTTTCCATTGACAATGTCACACACCGAGAAGGTCTGTAGGAACATCGTCATTTTCGTGTAGGAGCTCGTGTCAGCCATCTGAAATAGAAAAAAAATGATATTATGTAGTGGGACAAGACTTTCGGACCCCCATACGTACATCATCATAGGCATACTACACTACCCGCCTGAAGTCTCTCTCTCTCTCTAACATGGAACTGTCAGTTGCGTTTCTTATCATTATTCTTTCATGTCCTTAACGATTAAAAAAAATGTATATAATTTTTTTTTTAAATAATGTAGTCTATATAGGGACGTGGGGGTACCTTCGCAATCACATGTGGTTACACACCCACACGGGGACACTTGGGTGTGGCAGGTAAAAACAACAATTCTTGTTGCCTTTAAAAACTAAAGGTTTACTCTTTTTTTTCTTCTTTTTTTTAAAGTCATTTCTTTTTACCTTCTTTTCTCTAAATTTAGAAAGAGTGGGGCCAGTCACCATTTCGTAAGCTCTGGGTAGGATCAATCAACATCATGACTTAAATTTTTTAATTCATTTCTTCATTCATCGTCACCTAGCAACAGATTTGCTTCGTCTCTCTCTTCTCTTTCATTTTAATCTGTGCACCATAAAAGTACCTTTTAGTTTTCTCTTCGCATTCGACCAGGCTGTCTGTTTTTGCTCTACCAACCAACTGTTCTTTAAAAGATATTTTTTTGTCTCTACTGTAAAAATTTATTTAAAATTTAAAAGGGTATGTGAATAAATTCCAAGTTTTTTTCTCAATAAAAAGTGTGTTGATAAGAATTAAATTAGCTGAGTTTCAATTCTCTGAATTCAGATGATAAGCAGTACCATGCTTTTCCGAGAATTGTCTTTCAGATATTTTGTTACAATGTATGGATTTTTTTGTGAGTGATGGTCATAGCAGGCACATAGGCAGGCCGTGTCCAGTATCAATTGTAAAGTGAGGAGTCTGGTCATGAACTGTTGACCTCCAACATCTTCCTCTTTTATACCACTTCTCAGAAATAAGCTAATTTTAGTTTCTGTTTAGGAAAAAAAATGAAATAGAAAAATAAATTTTTCATTTTTTAAAATAGTTAATTTTAATAAAATAATATTTATAAACACTCACATGGTTCCAGCCTTAAAAAATTCAAATTAGATACAGCCAAGTGACCCTTAAAATTTTGTTTTTGACCCTGTGTATTTAATTTTAAAATCTTTCAGGTGCGTGTGTTATTTCAAAAGTGAATCTGTGTTTAGTTAGAAACTACATTTATTTAATTTAGACTACTAGAGACTCCATAGACTGTTTCTAAAAATATATATTTAGGTTTTTAGAACACATTTAGTTTCGCAATTTCAATAAATTAAATAAGCTTAACTTCGGAAAAGATTTAAAAAATAAAATTTTCAAAACAAATCCTCTCACCAAAATCAAAGGAATAAAAAAAAAAAAAAACAATAAATGTGTCGTTTGTTGAAATTATTCCAAACGTCTTTTCACATGTTACGTTAGGTTGGTTCCTTCTTCTTAACCTCGTGACATCAAGCCTTATTCTTTCATTTTGAAGGCTCCCCGTGAAATTTAGCTTTATCTGGCACAAGGACACAATATTGGAGTATCCATTGAGAATCACACGCGCTAACACTGAAAGGGATTTGTTGTATGTAAAACTCTCGAATCATCGTAAATATCTGTAGGCATTCTTTGATGTTATTTCTTGGGACGTATTGTGGTGGCTGGTTTCGAAATTGTTGTTTTAAGATACATTTGCTAAAAAAACAAGTGCACGTTTTCATCCGCTCACGGTATTACGATTCATCCTTTCTGTCTGTAATGATCCTTCCATTGCCTTTGTAGGGGAGTTATTATAAATCTTGACTCTTGAGTAAATAATTATAAATTCCTTACTACAAAAAATAAAAATATTCGTAAAACTGAGAAACGGCAAGACATGGAAACCACAAACAAAACAAGTATTTTTATCTGGTTATATGGTGTTGGAGACACAGAATAGTAACATTGTGAGTTTGGAGTCAAATGTCGATTAAATATGGATCAGAATCCGACAGAATAAGATTGTGTCTTTCTCGTAATTTATTTTTTTCTTTTATAGATGTGTGTAATTGTCTAGATTAGTTGGAAAAATACACAAAAGCCTCTTGAGTTTTTATTTTTTTAATTTTTTGCCTGTAATCTTTGTTGAGTATTAAATGATAAATGTTACTATTATGGCCTGAAAAAGGAAAAGGAGATGAAATTTTCGTTGACGCATGTTTTGGCGGCCTGTCTGTGTGAACTGCTTGTCCGATAGTGAGACTGTCACATGTTTGTGTGTGTGTAGTGGAGAAAAGTGGAGTCAATTCTCATTGGTTTAGAATAAGTGAATTAAGGATAATTATAATTATTTTTTGTCACACTATAATTAATTTTTATGTATTTCTTTATGGACACAACATCATTAATCAGCCAGTAAATGGTAAGAAAACAAAACAAACCCTAGTGACAAGTATAACCTAGGATTTTTAAGTATAACCTTATTAACAAGTATAACCTAGGATTTTTAAGTATAACCTTATTAACAAGTATAACCTAGGATTTTTAAGTATAACCTTATTAACAAGTATAACCTAGGATTTTTAAGTATAACCTTATTAACAAGTATAACCTAGGATTTTTAAGTATAACCTTATTAACAAGTATAACCTAGGATTTTTAAGTATAACCTTATTGACAAGTATAACCTAGGATTTTTAAGTATAACCTTATTGACAAGTATAACCTAGGATTTTTAAGTATAACCTTATTGACAAGTATAACCTAGGATTTTTAAGTATAACCTTATTAACAAGTATAACCTAGGATTTTTAAGTATAACCTTATTGACAAGTATAACCTAGGATTTTTAAGTATAACCTTATTGACAAGTATAACCTAGGATTTTTAAGTATAACCTTATTAACAAGTATAACCTAGGATTTTTAATGAAAATTCCAGGCAACTCATACATTTGGTGCATAGTCATTTTGTTTTTATTTTTAGTGATTCCTAGACACTAAAAAGTTAAAACATGTCTAACTCCTCTCAGCCCTTACTAGTGTAATCCCATTCTACAATTTTTTTTTTTTTATCATTTCACCCCAAGTAAGGTGTTAATGCCAATAAGGTACAAGGGTCTACTGGGAGTGAACGAGAATGAAAAGACTTTTTAGAAGGAACCAGAAATCCAATCCTAAACAGGAAACGAGGAATAAACTCTACTCCCAGTCAAGAGATCAGGGAGGAGTTAGAACCGGACGATGAAATTGTAAAAGGGGTGGGGGCTGAATATGTGCTGTCAATATGCATAGCTGTTTGGAGAAAAGATCAGGAAATCAGTTGGCTTTTATTAGTTTTTCATGGCAAAGTTTTTGCACTTACAAAAGTGACACTATAAACTAATTTCATTTTAGGTTGTATTTGCCACATGAGTAAACAAGGCAATTAATTACTTTTTAACTTTATGTTAAATAAAAAGCAAAAGAGTGCTTACATGGCTGGGGCTTACATCTTGGAGTTTTAGTTCTAGTTTCTCTATCTTCCGTGTCGTTTCAGGACACAGGCGATCATGGCTCTCCACTTCCCCCATTCCTTGTAGCTCTCAATAAGTTTTGTCCCTCTGCCACCCCCCCAGATCATGTTCTGTCATCCACTTGCTTAAGCCCGCCAGGTATGTCATGTGTTTAAAGTCATAGAATACTGCACGGGTCAGCAACCTTCTGGAGAGAGCGAGCTAGAAAACTATTCAGTGTCTCAGAGGAGCACCGTGATATCAAATGTACTATAATAAATTCTCCACCTCAGACTGCTCAATCCAGAAAGCTGCTTTTGTTTGGAGGTTTAAAGAAAAACAACAAAGTTAATGTTATATTATTTAAACGAGGTTCCTTATTTTACTGCAGAATTAACAGGATAACAATTAACACAACAAACAAAAAATGCAATTTCCTTACTGCAAACGAATTGCAGTAAGAAACGACAAATTATTTAATGAGACACTTGTTTCTGTTTATCGTTTGATAACTCCTCTACATCAAGTAAAGTATTTATCAATGACGAGAGCAAAATATTATTCAGGCGGTCATCACCCAACTTTGCTTTATAATTGACTTTTAGTATATTTCATTTTCGAAAATGTTGTTTGCAAGCATATGTACTTCCACTTAATGACTCCATCATCTTCGCATTATTCAATAGGCTTTTTTTATTATCTGCTTGGCAAAATGTATTGCCTGTAGAAGTCAGCAGTGGATTCGGAATGAAAATTTGGTTTAAAAATTCATCGCATTGTAAGTTGATTAACTCCAACTGATATTTTTTTTTTTCTGTCACTTGCACTACAAACCAATTAGATAATTAGTGCCCAGGTGTTAGTGGTCCAGACAGAAATCCTTGGCGGGCCAATGGTGGCTGACCCCTGGAATACTGGTTAGCAAACTAATTTTACAGACTACTACTACTGTAGTAGTATATTATTCTTATGTCCTTGTGCCAGACAATCTAAGACACAATACTGACTGATAATAGTTTTGTCAGCCACAACGTGTGTTTATGCATTTTGTACTCGATGATTTAATCTGCAGTCAATTTTAATTTATGTGACAATAAAAGAAAATAGAACCTGGTTAGATTTCATTGTCAGTTTAAGATTTAAAACCTGAGAAAAAATTGAGTAAATTTAAATGAAAATAATTTATTCAATAAAAAAAATTCTAAGTTTCTGTGTGTATTATTTTTGGTGCCTTGGTGAAAAAATAAAAAAAAAAGAAATGTCAATTTGGGTTTCTAGCTAGGAAAAAAAAACTACAAGAAAAAGATTTAAATTATAGTAAAATGATATTTTAGTAAAATCAGTAAAATGTTGAAAGTCACATTTGAATATTTTAGTAAAGTAAATGATGGCAATAAATAGTAATAATAATAAATAGTAAACAGCGTAATAGCAATAATAAAAACAATAGTAATGATGAAAACAGCATAGGAGCAATAATAATAAAACCAGTGGTAATAATGAAAACTGGATAGTAACAATAATGATAAAATATTGAAAACAATAATGGTAAAAACAATAGCAATAATGATAAAGTGCATAATGGTAATAATAAAAAACCTATAGTAATAATGACGCAAACAGCATAATAGCAATAATAATAAAAAGCAATAGAAATAATTATGAAAAGTGCATAATAGCAGTGATTAATAAAAACAAAAGCTTAATAAGCAGATGATGTTATCCATTAATGTAGTGATTTAATGCTTTTTTTGTCATTTGTGTCACGCATTCAACTTCTGTCACTGAATATTTTTTTTCTAAAAGGAAAAACTAGGAAAGTTGTATATACAGTTAAAAGGTGGAGTAAAAAAAAAAAATGGCCTGATTTTATTGGTCTCATAAGTTGGGAAAATGTTTGATTTGATTTCAAACAACAAATGCTTGTTTGTTTGTTTTTCTAAACTTATATCTAACCAGGATGTCAAATACTTTATCTTAAGACTGAGGAAATTTGTTTTTTTTTGTCTGAGTAAATAAATCAGTTTGACAAAATAAACTGAAACAAACTGAATTTATGCAGTAAACAATTACTTATTTTACAATTTATTTGTTCTGGATTAGTATATTTTGCTTTATTTATGTATCTGGTACAAGATATTTATTTTAACATGTGTTATTAAATAGGTAAAAAAACAACTTTTTTCTTAAACCATGTTGTTGTCTGATCAGACATGCGTATTAGATTTTACTTTTTTTAATTTTAAATTCTACAAATATATAAACTCCATGAAAGTATATAAACTCCAATAATGAAAATATATGAAGTTATTGTGTGAATAAGTTCTGACTTTTATTTTTATTTTTTTTTATCAGCAAATGAGCTGTTAAGAAAAAAATAAATGAGATGTCTGAATTTCAGTTCTTTGCCTTGAGATAAGCGGTATTTTTCTTTTCCGAGAAATGTCTTGGAAGTGGCCTACTTTCACATTTTTGCAGAAACCAATACAGCTGATTGCTCTTGTGGTGGTAATTGACTCCTTCATCTAATATTGGTTGTAGGCGGGGCTGGTTGTGGACTCTTGACCACGCCTTCCTCTTCCTATACCAGTTCTTGGAAGAAGCCATTTGTTATGGTAGTTAAAAGAAAAAGACATAAAAATTTAATCTGGCAAGAAAAAAAAAAGGGGGGGGGGGTGTTATTTTACTCTTACTCCCATTTCATCCGGACTATTATTCATACTCTTTAAGTAGGGTTAAGACGAAATTTACTGAAAGATATTCTAGAGAAAACTGGTAACATTTTAAAATGGGTGATATTTTAACTGGTAACATTTAAAATGGGTGATTTTTTTTTTTTTTCTGTAAGATAATTTGTAGTAAAGAAATATTTTAAACAAATTAGTGGTGGCTGGCTGCTCGTGTCCAAGTATGCCTGTCTACTAGGGAGATTAGTTAATCCCTGTTGCAGACACCTACTCAGGCATATTTGTGTTTGTTCAACACTAACAAAGCCCACCTGTGGTTTATACTGTAATTATACTGAGTGGACCATAGTTACATTATCTGGCATGGTCAACAGTCTGAACAAGGCCCACACACTCACACCCTCAGTCATGATGACTTGCTAGCACAACCATCAACAGCTCCCAAATAGTTCCATCTACCTAATTCCATTCACAAGGCTTGGGTCAACTTGTGCTATGGTTTTCAGGCACTTTCCAAAGGTGCCATGCACTGGGCTCCTCTCCCCAGGCCGATAATATCAAGAAGTCACCTTCCTGATAAATCGACCCCGATGAGATTTGAACCGGGTTTTCTCAATCGGAAAGTGTATGTTCTAACTGCTCGGCCACACGCCTATGTAAACCAGTGTAAGACTTATCATCAACCTGTAGTTCATTATTGTTATATTCCATGCTAATAAGAATATATACTTGAAAACATAGTGGATAAAATAAGTAAAGGTTTATTGTAAAACCAGTACAATAAGAATAAAGGTACAGTTATGCACAAAGGTCGTCTCAAGTCAATCCAGTAGTGAGTGCTACTATTGGAAGGTCGGTAGTTCTCGCGTAAGTCTGAGTTGTACTCAACAGATCCTAGCTAGACAATATTTACCAACCTCCCAGCGAGGTAGGATGTGGGGCAATCCGAGCCCGTAGACTTGGCCAAAAATTCCCCGTAATCCCGCATAAACAGATTCGGGTCTGTCTACCTCCCCAGACAAGAGACTGCTTTCAGCATAGCCTTATTCAGGTTCCTCTCTGCCCAAAGGCAGAGAGTTCGACAACAGCCAAGACCTGAGTAACAGATCCCAGTAGACTCTGCAGTCTGTTGATACTTATAGATACTTATAGGTAGTTACTACCTATAGTGTAGTCATTCATGGGGGTGACAGGTTATTCCATTACATCAATTACAATATTGCCTGTTTACATAAATTAATAGGACACTTATTTTATAAAGATATACAAAATAAATTGAGATATTTTAGTAAAAATATTACTTATTTTAAATGAAAATATCAATTCTTTTCTGACTTTTTACTTGCTCAACAGCAAAAGTTATGATTTTGTTTTTTGATGACTTTTTTTCCCTTGTCTATGTATATCTTGACTTCTTTCAATGGCTGTACCATCTCTCTCCCCATTGTGTATTTTCTTTCTTAGGGCTAATCGACTTAACCTTGTTTGTTAACAAGTTTTAAAGCCTTAATTATAAGACAAAATATGGAACGGTGGTGGGTGACGTTGGCTGGGTAACAGTTTCAGTAAAAAAACTAGTTTTACTAACACAGCAAAAATAACCTATTTTAAATTAAATGACTTGCATTTTGAATGATTTTATCTAACTAGTTATATCGCACTTAGGATTTATTAAATACTGTTACTGAAACTAGTATTGGCTTTAATAGCTGTATTCAGGAGAAGGATTGGGGCAGGGAAATGAAGCAATACTACAGATGTATTTTACGTCCAATTGTATTTGAACACCCTAGACAAGGACAGCTGTTAAATTGGGTTTTTTTTGGGGGGGTGGGGTTGTTACTATCTGCTGATTTAACTATTATGTCTTAACCTCTCGTTAACAATTTTCTGCATTTTTCACAAACTAAGGATTTTTGGGTTATTTCTTTACTTAGAATTTGTTTCAACAAGGCTCTTTTCTATCTGACTGTTTTGCAGTGAAATGCAAAAAGTCTTTTTTTTTTTTTTTTTTTTTTAAGCTTATCACCCCAAGCAAGGCTGGAGGCCACTAGCACGCAAGGGGTTACAGAAGGTTTGGAGGAAGAGCAGATAGGAGGGAGAAAGATAGTGGATAGATCAAGGGAAGGGGGTTACAGAAGATTTGGAGTGAGAGCAGATAGGAATGAAAGGTGAAAGGATGTGGAGAAGGGAAGTGGATAGATCAAGGCAACTGGAGATGTCGATTGACGTTACACTTAAATAGTCGGAGATTGTATTTGTCAGGGAAACAGGAATAAGGAAGGGCGTAGTCAACTATTTTATGTCTAATGACATTGCTGATGGTTTTACTATAGAAATCTATTAAAACATCTGAAAGACATGACCAGGAATTAAGTTAGGCATTTCTGACAAAATACGGCTGTTAAATGTGCTGTATATACCTTTATAGTGTTCCAAACACTTTCTAGAATAAATGTAAATGAATAGTTTCTTATCCTAAAAACGTCAAAATACATAAAAGTAAAACAGGAAATTTTTTCAAGAAAAATGTCTTTATAATTGTATAATTTTCAGGATGCCGAAGATGGCCATCATGTTCTATTCATGATCACTCCCCATTTATAGGATGTATATTCCAATTAATCGTGTCACAAGTCCTTAAACCATTATGGTGATAGGGCACCTTATGTGCTGCAGACATAGCTGCAGTGGTATGTCTAGGGCAAGATAGCCTGATAGCTCTGAATTCAGTTTTCTTTTTTCTAGATTGGTTGCCTAGTCAGCTATGCTATTTAACCCATAGCTAGGGGAAAAGAGATGGATTCGTACCTTTCCCAAGGGTATACAGGATATGCTGGTGGTGTAATGGGTAGCAGCTTAGAAGGAGAAACTGGAGAGTAGATTTCGAATTCTAGTCAAGTTCTTGGAACCCATCCCTCCAGCCATATAGTAGGATTTGGAAAAGTCACTGATATCTAAAAAAAAAAAACCCCAAAAAAACTCTTAATGCAGTATTCATTTGCAAAAGAATTAACAATCCAAAATCCTTTGACTTTAAATGACTCTCAAAGGGTTGATAAACCTTAAAAAAAAAATCAAATCAAAAGGGTATATAATTATTTGCAAATAAATAAGGGGAGGCTACTCTGTAATTAACCAAACTCCAACTATATTTAAAATTAGCATTGAATACTGTTGCCATATCTGGTCTGGTGCTCCTGCCGTACATCTCAATATTCTTGGCAAAATTCATAAAAGGGTCTGTAATGTAACTGATCTTGAACAGTCATCTTGACTTTGGTCATTTTCTCACCGACGTGATGTGGCTTATCTCTGTCTTTTCTACAAATATTTTCATGGCAACTGCTCTGACAAGCTTTTCTTGGTACTTTGACTACATGAATTTAAGCATGCTACTAGATTGGCAACTAGCTCTTACCGTTTTACTGATGAGCTCGCTAGATGCAACTCCTAACAGTTTCTTTTCTAGCACTTCCAACCTGTGGAACTCTCCGATGTCTTGCTTCCTTAATAAGAACAATCTTCAAAAATTTAAATGCACCATTGATCACTATCTTCTGTCGTCTTGAGCCATGTTCCATTTTTTTTTTGTCCTTTCCTCAATCCACCTCACGAAAGTCTTCTCATTCTCATTCACTCCCTGTAACCCCCTGCATTCTAGTAGCATTGTTGTCTTGCATTAAGAAGGTCGGTTCACTGTGTTGGGTGAGAAATCCTGCGTATCTGTGTGTCTGCCATTCGTCCATGCTTAGAATATTTCTGCCATATATGGTCCAGTGCTCCTTGATGAGATCCAAAGAAAAATCAGCAATATTCTTGGTCCTGATCTGGCAGTTCAGCTTCAGTCATTTTCCTATCACCGTAAGGTTGCCTCTCTGTGCTTTTTTTTTTTTTTTAAATAAATACTTTCATGGTAGTTATTAAGGATGACCTCTTCGCTATGGTACCTGAACTATATGAATTTAAATGCATTACTAGACTGGCAGCAAGATCTCATCAATTTATAGTTGGTTGTTTGGGGTTTTATGGCATATCAACCACTATGGGTTATTTAATGCCAGATCCAGTATTTACTAAATATATCAAAAACGTATAGCTGGCAACATCATCGTTTAAATAAAAAAAGTGTAGTTGGCAACATCATCATTTCAAAAACGTATAGCTGGCAACATCATCGTTTCAAAAACGTATAGCTGGCAACATCATCGTTTCAAAAACGTATAGCTGGCAACATCATCGTTTCAAAAACGTATAGCTGGCAACATCATCGTTTCAAAAACTGGCAACATCATTGTTTCAAAAAAATATAGTTGGCAACATCATTGTTTCAATGTGCTGGAAAAGACCTGGAAGTTCACTATTTTCCCATAGCTGGGACCCCAACAGGTGCTACCACCCCGGGTCAGGGTGGACCTGGGAACACCAGCAATTAAGAGGTGGTTCCACGCTTCCTCAAAAACCTCCTGATCAGAGGCCTTGCTGTTGGATGCAGTTTAACGTCGTACCCAGGATGATTTATAGTTGAGCTAGCTGGATGTAGTCATAACTTCTATGTCAACAATTTATTTCGCACTTCACACTTGTGGAACTCCTTCCCAGTTCCATGTTTCTCAGCCAAGTTTAATCTGTAAAAATTTAAATGCAATGTCAATTGCTATCTACTCTCCTCCTGATTGCTCTTTTCTCTTTCAACTCATGACTAATGGTTCTGTTTCTAATTCCTCCACACTCTGTAACCCCTTGTGTGTCAGTGGCTTTACTGCCTTGCTTGAGGTAATACCTATTTAAAAAAAAAAAAAAAATTCTTTAACACAACATTTCCACTGCTAAACAGTGTAAGGTTGATAGCAAGAGAACGGTATTTAATCGGTAATGCTTCTCTAATAACAAGTTGTTTTATGACTATGTTATTTGAAAAGAATTTCTGTGTTATTGACTAGAATTTTCCTTAAAGGTTCTTATAAATTATGGGTTATTAAATGATTATTAATCGCACTCTGCTTCAAGAGGTGACATGTATGGTGTCTACTTAGGGAGGTAGTAGTGTGTCTGATATAGGTAATTGATTTTTGACAAGTAACACAGTCTTATATTGGGCCTTGAAATTGGTACACTATATTGGTTACTGCTAATTTAGATTTGGTGGGGTTATTTCGGTTAGTGACGACAAGGTTTGCGGTCTTTCAGCTGAACTACTATGTAGAAGATAACATACGAAATTCACCAAACCAAAAACAACATCCTTGATAATGGCAATAGAACGAGCCAAAAGTGCTCAGAATAATAACTATGGACAATTTTTATATTCTTTAACTCCGGAAAAAATGTTAGGATGCTGGAAAAACTCAAAAGATTAATTAAATCTTCCTTTGCAGCCGTTTTTCAATGAAAGATGTTGACGTCAGCGTTAAAATATTTAATACATTCTTTTTCAGTGCAGTCAAACTTATATGAGTATATTTGAATTTAAACATTAAAAAAAAAAAAAATGCTGGTATGTAGCCACTGAAATCTTGTCTGCCATGTATGAATTCACTTTCAACATGTTTAGATTTTATTTCAATTCTAATCATCACTTTTTAAAACAATAAACATTGCCAAAAATTTAAGGCAGTTAAACTGGGCGGGGGGCATGGGAAAATCCATTCTTTTAACACTCCATCCTGGCAGGCATGTTTATTCATATTTGCCAAAAGATTTGTTTTCTGTATTGGTATGGTGTTTTTTTATTTTTATTTTAAGAGTGATAACTAATTTGTTCACTTTTTTTCTTTTTTTCTATTAAATTACTGCCGTGCCCACCCCCGTGTTTTACCTACATTTTAATTGTCTGTTCTGCTTGCTCTAATTCATTTTTTTTTTTTCCTTCCAACAAGATCTTCAGTCATTTAGTCAGATTTAGAAAAGTGGGTTAGGCTTAGAACTTTTAATTAAATAAATTTAATATAATTCAATTTATTTGAACTGGTGTTTGCCTCTTGATTATTATAGATATTATTAGAGACACAACATTTCAGCCAAGTACTTTCTAGTCATCATCAGGTGTCCATTGTTTTTTTACTGATATGGGAATATCTGTTGATTATTGCATAATTCTGTCCCTGTAATGCAAATTCTTGTTTGTTCCTGCAGGGACAAGAACAGGAAACTTAGGGACAAAGTAACTCTGAATAATCAAGATATCCCATACCAATAAAAAAAAAAAAAAAAAAAAAAAAATCAATGGATACCTGAAAATGGCCAGAGAGTATTCTGACAAAAATATTATGTGTCTAATAATCCAAATGGGAATGTTTCAAAAAAAAAAAAAAAAATTGTCAATTCCTCATCTCAAAAATGTAACCCAAAATGAAATAATTTTAATTCAGCATCAGAATCGCTTTATCATTTTCATGTTAAAGTCTTCTAAAAGAATCCCAGAATAAAATATTCAACATTTTATGGTAAGTTTGACCACTTTTAGTTCCTTTTCTTTTTTTTTTTTTATGTTGATGTGCAGGTAGTATAATGGATAGTAACTCTGAATTAGAAATCAGAAAACAAATTCCAGTCATATTCGCTATATTCACTTACATGCAGTTGCTCTTGGGAAAGCTATGAATCCTTCTCCTCTCCCCCAGCTATGAGTTAAATAGTGGAACTTGTATCTGGAAAAATCATTCTTATTCTAAAAAAAAATAGTAATGCAATATTCATTCACAAAAAAGATGATTTATTCTCACAATCCAAGATATATTTTGTCTAAATAACAAAGGGTTGATAAACTGTAAAAAAAAAAAAAAAAAAAAAAAAATTTACTTAGCTTTCGAGACCAGTTCCTCTGAGGAAAATGAAATTCATTGACCACGGATCTCTTCCAAATATTAGCCAGAAGTCTTATGATACAAGCTTAAATGTCTTCCAAGAATATGAAGTTAGAGAGACGGGTAGTTAATGTTTATTATTTTGAGAAGTCATCGTCGTCATTCTAAATGTTTTGACTTGTTACACTGGAGTTGCTTACTTATTTCAGTTAGTTTGATACTGATTCAATTCTTACAATGTAAAAATATTTTCTGACTTTAAAATAACCTGCAAAGGGTTAATAAACTGTAAAAAACAAAACAAATCGTTCACACAAACCTAAACATTTTAATAGTGTTTTTATTATGCTACTAATAAGTATAAATAATAACAAACTTTAAAAGTGAAAATTAGTTTTTTGGGATGGTTTAACCCTTTCAAGTCCACATTCATGTAATTGATGTATACAGCAAAAAATATTGTTCATCTCAGTAGACATATCTAAATGACTTAGAAAAATAATATTATTGAATGTATTATTATAAATATAGCAATGGGACACTGGTGTCTCAGCAGACATTTTGGTTCAAGGCTACTGGGATACATGTGTCCCAGGAGACCATGATAAACAGAGCGGTAAAAAGCTTATACTATTAATCACTTCTACATAATTTGGATCCACAAATGAATCATCGTCACTGAAATCTTCATCCATTTCTTGCACCATCTTTTATTTATTTCATCTTCAGTCATACAATTCATCTTACACCTGCAAATATAATTGATTCAAGAGTTAACATATAATGTAGGCTAATAACATTATTTGTGAATATATTATCATAATAAACAAAGTGAAAATAGGAGCATAGAAGTCTGCTGGGATACATATGTCCCATTCTCAGTACTCCTAAAAGACTGGTGGGACGCTAGTATCCCATAACTAAAAAAGTACACATTTTTGTAAGTTTTCATTATTGGAACGTATTTCCCCATCTCTTATGTTGTATACTGTTACATCATACATATATGCATAAAGATATATATAGAAGTTTCACAAAGAAGTGCAAGAGAAGAAACTGTTATATTATGAAATTTTTATGGCGTGGGGGTTTGTTATATACGAATAAATTGTCGCTGCTAACACTGGAGTTTGAACACAGACCACCAGAGGCCAAACACGGGCGATCCCATTTTGAATAAGTAGATCACGTGATGGTAAAGGAAATGTATATATGGGAATTAGTGTGGTGTCTAAGGGATACGGATTACTATTTGGATTACTATTTGGAGGTTACTTTTCAAGCGAGTATTATTGGGGAAGTACTATTAGCACAAATGTTATTCGAAAGTGTCTGACAAAGCGTCTGAAATATTACCAGCAATACATTTTTGAAAAAATAATATTACCAGCAATACATTTTTGAAAAAATAATATTACCAGCAATACATTTTTGAAAAAATAATATTACCAGCAATACATTTTTGATGAAAAAATATTAACAGAAATACATTTTTGACAAAACAAAAATATTACCAGGAAAAAAAAAAAAAGTAGTCGGCATTAAACGACCGATTGAGGTTGATATGTTCAATGGCATTACTATTGTTGTATCTGCAATTACAAAGTCTCTACTACAATGATCATTACGAAAGTGGCAACGAGTGTTCGTTGACATCACAAAAGGGTTTTTTATAAGGTCCATGTGAATATGTGGTATTGTGGCATATGTCGGATTAAATAGTGGTGAATTAGTTCTTGTGGTGTATGAGTAAATTATAATAAATGAATTGGTCATGAATCTGATGAGCTACATTTAGATAGTGTAGATCAACCTCACCCCACTTCCCCTTTGGTCTTGTGCCAAAATTATTTTCAACAATACACACATATGTCCAAGTAGGATTGAAACCAAACCTTCTTCTTGCTGTATCCTGCATTGTGTTGCATTGTCCAGAACAACATTTTTTTTTATTGATGAGCACAGGGTGCTTTTTAACCCAACTTTTATGGATATGTTGCAGTTGTTGGATTTTGTGTACTTAAGTGTGTCATTGAATTTTAAAACATTTATCAATGCTGGAGGCAAAGATGGTTGCAGTAGAATTCTCTTTCTTTGCAGCTCTAGGTGCATTCTGTTGCCTTGAGACCATTGCTGTATACAAACTTGTCAACTGTTATTTCCAGTATTTTAAACTGGAAATCACCTACTATGGCTTTGGAACAAGGCTAAACATCAGTTTTCTGATGCTATTTTGAATTCTTCTAAGACAGCCATTCTCAACCTTTCCTCCATCATTGACCCCCTCGGCTTGATGTATTTCTCCATTTACCCCCTACTCCCATACAAAAAATTCATAGCCATCACAAAGCATTGATGTACAATTTCGTGACTAAATGAATGAATGAATGATTTTTTCATTCAAAATACTAAGGTTTTTTTTTAGTCAAAATACTGTGACTAAAAAAAAATACTAAGCGACACACAAAATACTGATTTCTTATTTAGTACTAAATTTCATTGAATTATTTTTTAAATTATCAGGTACTTCAATTATTTACCCCCAATTATATAATTTTTTACCCCCTAGGGTTAAATTTACCCCTGGTTGAGAACCTCTGTTCTAGACTCTACACAAGGTATAACATAAATTAAACCAATGTTAATTTTTTCACGATTTTTTTTTTTTTTTTTTAAAACAAAAATGTCCAGATCAACATCCAACAAAGCCTTTATTCAGAATTTCTTTGATTCAGACTCCAATGATGATTTTTCCATCCTGGGTATGACGATAAACTACATATGCGTCCAGGGTAGGATGATAAACTACGTCAAACAGCATGGCCTTTTCTGATCAGGAGGCTTTGAGGAACGTGGAACCATCTCTTAATTGCTGGTGTTACCAGGTCCACCCTGACCTGAGGTGGTAGCACCTGTTAGGGTCCCAGCTATGGGCAAATAGTTAACCCCTAAACTGAGGTAAAAAGCATTATAAAAGTGTGTTAAAATAGGTTTTAATACCAGAAATACTTTGTAAAAAAATATTACCAGCAATACGTTTTTGAAAAAATATTAACTAGCTATACATTTTTGAGGAAAAAATATTAACAAATACATTTTTGACAAAATATTACCAGGAAAAAAAAGAAAGTAGTCTGCATGAAATGACCCATTGATATGCCATAAAACAAACCAAACCAATGATGATTTTGAAGGCTTTACTCGAGTGGATATTGATGGTGAAGTGTTTGAGAATGTTGATGAACACTGGCGGCTACTATCATCTATGGCTGAATAATTTTATGGAAGCTCCTGGTGAACATCAATATACCTGATAGCCTTTCTGAATTTGAATTATTTTGATGAAATAAATATTTGAAAAAAGAAAATATTACCAGAAATAAAAATCTTGTCAGCATTAAATAACCCACTGAGGTTAATATGCCACAAAACAAACCAAACTATACCAGGTTCAAGAGTCACTCAAAGTAGAGTTAGTGAGTGGGGTTGTTTTATGGACATGAAAATTGTATATTATGAGGATATGTAGGATAGATAACGGTTGACTTTGGACAGTGGTTAGGCACTCAGGGAAGCATCCTCTTGGGAACCTGTTCCACAAAGAACTGTTGAAATGGAACTTTCTTTTTACCAATCAAATACCAAGGGAATGAGGTTGCTTTGCCCCTGTGTACAAGGCATGGCAGATTTTAGCTATAAGGGTCTGAACTGGTGGGACTAAAAAAATGTAGAATGCTACTTAATTATGTGATCTACCTTCCGAGTCTGATCTACAAGAACAACACATTAAAGTATTTTGTCCTGGGTACGACGATAAACTACACCCAGCAGCAAGGTCTCTGATTGGAAGGTTTTGAGGAGTATGGAACCACCTCTTAATTATTATTGTTCCCAGGTCCACCTTGAGCCTGGGTGGTAGTACCTGCTAGGGTCCCAGCTATGGGCAAAGATTGAACCCCCAAACTGGTGTCACAATATGAAAATACATTAGTTAAAAATTACCAGCAATACATTTTTTCAAAAAAAAAAAAAAAAATACCAATGCTCCCAGAATAAGATTACGGTATTAAATGACCCATAAGAAGTTGATATGCCGTTAAACTAACCAACAAACCAAACCATTAAAATATTTGATATACGAGTTGAGAAAACTCTCTACATTAAAATATATATGGAATATAACAAGAAAAACTATCAATGCTTACAGAATAAAATTACAGTATTAAATGACCCATAAGATGTTGACATGTCGTTAAACAAACCAAACCATTAAAGTATTTGATCTACGAGTTGGGAAAACTCTACATTAAAATATATACAGAATATGACAAAAATAACTAGTCTTTATTTAATATACTATAATAATATACTAAACAAATAATACTGTATGATAGACAAGGAAATTATTATTTTAACTAATACTATCTTTGTGTGTAAACAGTTTGAACATCATTTAGAAATGCAATAAATAAATTTTGGGCCTTTGATTGCATAATTTTCCAGCAAATGAAATCTAGACGAGATTGTAATGTTTGGACAGGCACACCTATCAATTTTTTCTTACATATGTAGATAATTTTCTTTAAGGTATGTCCCATATTTTAGAAGAATCTTGCACATAGATCACATACTTAATTTACCACCAAATGTAACTTATCAGACCATATCAATAGCGTAAGTGATAGTCTTGTGATGTTGCATTTGTGGGAAAAGGGGTTTTACGGTGGAAGATACCAGCTTGGGAGATTGGAGATTCTCCCCTCTACCTCTCCACTATTATGCTTTACTAAGCTAAACTTAAACACCAATAATGCTAAATGGAGATGTTGCATTGTCATAAAAATGTATTTCTTCAGTTAAAACAGAATAATTTTGTTTGCATCTTGATCTCTGACTGCTTGGTCAGCCATTTCAGATGGATATGAAAAGAAGGCTATGATGACTGACCAGTCAAAACACATTGATTGCCTCCAAGGTTACTTCAGTGTTTGTTTGGTTGCCATGATACTACTATATTAGACCCACAGGAAAAGACCCACTTTCTCCCAACCAAATATTGCAATTTCCTAAATTTTTAATCAGTGTACAAAAAGAAACATGTCCGAAGTTTCATTAACATTTGATGTATCTGTCATCATTTTTCTTTTTTCTTAATGTTCCCTGCTGAAATGTGAAAGGAAAGGGTCTTATTGCTACAAAGTTGGTAGCATGAAAAGTTTTGTTTTTCTTTCTTTTTTCTTGGAACAAAACCTTTGCTCTGATTTTATGCAGATAATGTATTTGCAAGATTTAAGAGGAAATTTCTTTCAATGCAATTTCTTAGTGACATAAAACTTAACCCGAAGAACCAGAGTCATGTTTAAGATCAATATCTGAAGCAAAAAAGTGTTGACAGTCCTCTTTTAAGCAGCCAGCTTTTCAATCAACCCTTTTCATTCTTGACTTTGCTTTATCTTGTTTTCATTGGTAATTTTGTTTCATGGCTTATTCTCTTAGATTTAATTAGCAATCCTGTTGATGTGGAGTAAAGGAAGTGGATAGCGGCTTGGATTGAGGAATCGGTGCCGAGTTCGAATTCCAGTCAAATCCATTACATTCACTTATGTGCTAATACCCTTGGGAAAGGTGTGAATCCTCTTCTCTTCCCCAGGTATGGGTAAATAGCGGGACAGACCAGGTTCTATAGCCTTGGATGGCAACTGGTCTACCTCAGAAAGAAATGGCAACCTACCTCGTCAGGCGTCCTGGGTATGACAATAAACTATGTCCGCCAGCAAGGCCTCTGATAATACATTTTTGAAAAAATGATATTACTGGCTATACGGTTTTGAAAGAATAGCGTTGCCGGCCATACGGTTTTGAAAGAATAGCGTTGCCGGCCATACGGTTTTGAAAGAATAGCGTTGCCGGCCATACGGTTTTGAAAGAATAGCGTTGCCGGCTATACAGTTTTGAAAAAATAATATTACCAGCTATACATTTTTGAGGAAAAAAATATTAACAGAAATAGGTTTTTGACAAAACGAAAATATTACCAGGAAAAAAAAGTTGTTGGCATTAAATGACCCATTGAGGTTGATATACCGTAAAACAAAACAAACAAACCAAACCTGCCTCGTCAGTCATGTATCGAAAGATACATGGCACATAACTGACTGTTGATTTCCCACTAGGATAGGGAATGAATATTTATTTTGGTACAAAATTGTGGCACAAGTCCAAAGGGGAAGTGGAGAAAGGTTGGTCTTCACTGACCCTCCTTGTCCGAGTTAATCGTACTCACAACCCATTCATTCATAACAATGTACTCAATGACCACAAGAACTTGTCCATCACCTCTCGATCCTACATGTCCCATAATACTGCATATTGACAAGGGACAAAACACCCCATGTCATAAAATGAAGATAGGGAATGATTGCAAAAAAAGTTTTCCCCTTTCTCTCTTATAATCAGACACAAAATGCATGCTGGGATATTTTTCTTAACCAATAAAATGGAATGGCTTGCGTTTTGACAGGACTTGGTCCAGATCCGCTGATTCAGGCAGTTTGGGCTGACTTGTCAAACTCTCTGCCGTTGGGCAGAAAGGAACCCAGACAAGGTTCATGCTGAAGATCAGTCATATCTGGAGAGGTAGACAAACCCGACCCTGTATATGCAGAGTCTACGGGGAATTTTAGGCCAAGCTTACGGGCTTAGATTCACCCCATATAAAAAACGGCCTTGTGGGGAGGTGAGGTAAATAACCTCAGTCCAGATCTGCCTTCACTACTAAACAGACCAACTGCTTCTGCTTGGCCGACGTTGCTTTTGTGTACAAACATCAACTCATAGTTTGTGAATTCTTTTGCCTTCTTACATGTTTGATCTCTGTCCTGGGTATGACGATAAACTGCATCCATGTCCTGGGTAAGATGATAAACTACGTCCAACAGCAAGGCTTCTGATCATGTTTTGAGGAGCATGGAATCACCTTTTAATTGCTGATGTTCCCACGTCCACCCTGTTAGGGTCCCAGCTATGGGCAAATAGTTAACTCCCAAACTGGGGTCAAAACACTATGAAAATGTAAAAATAGAATTTAATACCAAAAATGCTTTGTGAAAAATTATTATCAGCAATACATTAAAACAAAAACATTACATTTTTGAAAAATAAAATATTACCAGAAATGGAATTTTTGAAGGAAAAAATATTACCAGTAATATATTATTGCAAAAAAAGCTACTAGCAATAAAAATGTTGTTGGCATTAACTAACCCACTGAAACAAATCAAACGAAACCTGTTCGATCTGCTTTAACTATATTTCTTGCAGGATTGTTGCTTTTTCGTATTTTTTAAAACTTTTTTCTTTTCATTGCAAACTTTATTAATTCTGTTTGTGTTATTTATTTTGCATTTTGACAATGGCTTCTAACTCAACAAATCCTCTGGATATGGGTTGGTTGAAAAACTGGCCACTTAAGTATTTACATCTTCTTTCTCATTTTTTATAGTAATTTTTTTCTAGTTCTTAGTATATGAAAGATTTTATATATACAAATATAGGTATTAAACTAACACTATATGATTGAACAACATGATAGGGAACAAAAAACTGCTACATGTCTCATCACACGAAAGATTTCTTCTGAAGATGTCCTTGTGTGGGATGAAATATGTAACACAGAAGACGTATATAAAAGTGGATATTGAAGTCAACACCCAGAGGTGATAGTATGTCTCATGCTAAACTGTCAGGCCATATGCATTGTGTTTTTGCTTGACTAATGATATATACAGGCCAGTGATGCATTGTGGGTAGTCTATTGTGTTATTCTAACGGTTATTTTAGTGGGCAGTAACGGTTATGTTTCGAATCATTCTAGGGTCTATTGAGTGGGAATAATTGTGGATCTGGATGCAGATTTGGGTTGTTTATAGTGTTAACTTTATTATTATTGATTATTTTATTGTTAGTTTACTTACGATTGTGTGTTCGTGGTTCGTTTGTTATTTACATAGTTCATTTACTTATTGTTTTAGATTAATTTATTTTTGTTTATTAATTATTTTTGTTTATTCTTGTTTTCAGTTTTTGATTTTTAAGTAATATAGTAAAAATTTGTTTTCATATCTGCATTTTAAGATTAGTTCTGATTTTTCATTTAGTAGCTTGTATTGGAGATAATTATAGCTATTTTCTCTTATATACATATATTCAAACACATATTGTGTTCTTCAGAGTGGTTATATGAACATTTGAAGATGTCTCATGTGAACCAAAATCTTAGATCAAGGAACAGCATAATAAAAAAAATATCCAAACATTGGACAATTTTTGTCTTTATTTTCTCCAAAATTAAAGCAAGTATATGAAAAAAAAAAAAAAACTAAACTTACTAAGAGCTACAAAAGACAAAAAATTGTGGAGAGTCATCCTCGCCCACAGAAGAAGAATAAACTTTTTGACAATATCAGTCAGTTGGTATGATTTGGAGTTTATTGCCAGTAAGATTTCTTTCTGGCATAATTGAAATGTGTTATACATTATAAAAGAAAGATAAAATGTATTTTCCACCCAGTGACTTAAGATTTAGTTGATATTTGTGACCTAAAAAGTGTTTGTGTCTTTGTGAGCTGCTGATAGAATAATTTGACCTTTTTTTTTGTTTTGTTTTTATCTTCAAGTTAATGCTTGGGTTTCTAGCCAGCCATTGTTCTTTGAATTCCATCAGTAGCTGTGCTAGTTTCCCCAGAGAAACTGCTATTCTGAGCAATATTTACAATAGCTATCTTGAATGGTACTTCAATGTCTCAAGGCTTAACCTGTTCGCATTCAACAAGCCCAAATGCTGCCCTGTAAATATCAGATCGCAAAGTTTTACTGCGTGTGACTTACTGCGTTATTTACAACAATGTCATCATCTATTATGGCATAGTAAATGTGGGGTGGGTTATTGCGAGTTGAACATTAAGAAGTAATATTGATGGGGGTGGTTTTGTATACTTTAGTTGCAGTGTCCTTTCAGTCAATGAGTGATTATGGCTCTCCACAATTTCTTATCACTTGTAGCTCTTAGTCTTAGTAAATTTTGTCTTTTTATTATCTCTCCTAATTCCTGTTCTGCCAACACACCATTAGGTAGGTTATGTGCTAATTTCCTTTGACCCTCTGGCCTTCCATATGTCCTGTGAGTGAAATTTTCTAAGCCCTCTTTTGTGTCATCTGTGAAGTATGAAGAATATTTTGCATTATGAAACTTTCCATATGCAGGTCACCTGGCCGATTCGTTCATAAAACCTTTCATAGTGTAACTTGTATCATTAATTGTCAAAATTTACTGTTAAAAATTTTAGCCAATAAAACTCATTCCCAGAATGAGTAGGTAATTTAGGATCAACAAACCTGAGGGATTTCTGGAGGGGTCACCACTGTTAAATTATAATAAAGAATAAATAACTTGCATGTGAATTGTTATTATTATCTTTGTTGTTGTTGTTACAACGTTTCAGCCGTTGTGCCATCCAGCCTTCATCAGGTGCTTACTGATCTGAGTTACCCTCAAGGAATTTCAAACTGAACTCTTTAACCTTTACCATGCTAATTTCTTTCTGGAATTGTTCTCCCCTGCCACTTCATTTATTTTTTTTTTTTTTTTAGTGCACAAAAACATGAAAACCTACTCTTTTAAAATTGTTATAACTTTCTTTGTATTGTGTGTATAGATTTTATTTTTTTGTGTACTCATAAAAGAATGAATGAACAATAATTTGAGGTGATGCATCGAGTTTTACATGCATGTCTTGACTTTGAAAACCAAAAAAATTGACACAAAATAAAAAAACAAATACATTAACAGTTTAACTTTTATTATTCCTTGTGGGGTTCTGGGATGCAATAAGAAGCAAAATGGCTAAGGCGGCTTTCATTTTGTCAGAAAAGTGACACACTTCTTTGTGTTTATATACGAGAAGACACCAGCATTTGTTTGGTCTTTCTTTCACCTGACTAGTATATTTATTTGTCTTGTTGACAAATAAAGTTATTATTTTGTTGTTTATAAATAGACAAAAATAATTCACCTTCCAAAAATCTATGATGGCGCCAGTAGCTTCCATAAAATTAATCAGCCATGGATGATAGTAACGGCTTGGTATCTAGCGGCCATCATTGCTTTCCTCCACATCACTAGCATGGTTATCATCTTTAACCACTTCACTGCCAATATTTGCTCGAGTAAAGCCTTCCAAATCATCGGGGTTTGAATCAAAGTAAAACTCCAGAATAAAGGCTTTGTTGATGTGGCCATTTTTGTTTACATAAAAATCACGAAAAAATTAACATGGGCTTAAGCGACGTTAAATCTTGTGTAGAGTCAAGAAGAATTCAAAATGGCATTGGAAAACAGAAGTTTAGCCTCATTCTAAAGCAGTAGTCGGATATTTCCAGCTTAAAATACCAGAAATAACAGTTGACAAGTGTTTATTTAATAGCAACCGTCTCAAGGCAACAGAATGCTCCTGGAGCTGCAAAGGGAGAAAATTCTACATGTAAATATCCTTGGGAAAGGCATGAACCCACCTCTTCTCTCCCCCAAAGCTATGGACTTTATCACTAAACCTTTATTGTCTAAAAAAACGAAAATCTTAATCTAAATATATTTTCTGACTTTAAATAACCTGCAAAAAGTTGATAAGCCATAGAAAACAAATAGATCAAATCTGGTCCAAAATCTTTGTTTTGACAAGTTTGATTTATGTCAGCCCTGTCATAATATCTGGGAATCTGGAAGCCCCCTTACTTCCTTGAACGAAATGATTTTTTGATGATTTACCTGAAACAGGAAGAAATAAATTTGTGAACTACACAACGAGTTAAAAGTACATGTGATGATGTTTCACTAAAATAGCTCCCTGAATATTTTAGTACATGTGTTGGAAAATATCAAATTTCTGGGCAGGAGAGTGTTATTGCGGAATTAACTTTAAAGTATTTATGTTATCTTGGATTCTGGTGCTCCTTTTCGCTTGGCCCAAAGCCAAATTGCCGAATTAGAGTAGAAACTGCATAAGCATTCAAAGTCCTTAGAAACGCTATCAACAGGCTTTGCTGGAAAGGCGCCCACAGTGCAGCTTCTTCAATATATGCATGGAAACTGATACTGGTGACAGTACTCATGTGTGTATATAGGTATGTTTGTAAGCAGATATGTGGATGTAGATCCGACGGTATGATGGAAAATATGGAAAAGACAAAACAAAATCCGAATATGCAAGTTTACTGTTTTAATGTTTTACTGTCTACGTCAGACGTTTTGGTCTATTAGACCATCTTCAGGACATGGTTATTAGAAACATACTTAGGATTAGACGATGTTTATTGTCTATCGTCTTTTCATGTTTTCTTAATCATCTAATCT
The DNA here is from genome assembly GCA_964036315.1 of Acanthosepion esculentum. Classification (NCBI taxonomy): domain Eukaryota; kingdom Metazoa; phylum Mollusca; class Cephalopoda; order Sepiida; family Sepiidae; genus Acanthosepion; species Acanthosepion esculentum. The sequence continues at coordinate 10,387,541 of OZ038504.1, forward strand.
TAAGTATGTTTCTAATAACCATGTCCTGAAGATGGTCTAATAGACCGAAACGTCGACATTAAAACAGTAAACTTGCATATTCGGATTTTGTTTTGTCTTTTCCATATTTTCCATCATAGGTATGTTTTTATAGGAGTGGAAGATAACAGTTAACCTGAGGTTTTTTTTTTTTTTTTTTTACAGTAAGGTTCATCCTTTGTAAGGCCCAGGAGCCACTCAAGGTAGAGCGTTAAGTTAGGAGGCCATTTGTGTGTATAGTAGTGGGAGATAAGAGTTAACCCCAGCCTTTTCTTTTTTTAAAGTAAGGTCTAACTTTTACAAGACCCAGGGTACATGGGAGGTGGAGGGTTAAATTAGAAAGCCATTTGTGTATATAGGAGTGGGGGATAATGGTTAACCCAAGCCTTGAACAGGTTAAGATTGTAGTGATTGAGGAAACATCCTGTTGGAAGTCAATTCCACACAGTAGCGATTCACAAGAAGCTGCTCGAATGGAACTTCTCACCGATGAAATACAGAGGGATTGTGAGTAGTTTGCTACTATGTAAATGGCATGACGTGTTCTTGTCGTTGAGGTTTGAATTGGTGGGGGCATGGAAGTAGCAGTAGAGTAGTGAGAGGCTTGCTGCATCCTGTCTGTGGGAGAGAGGTTGAAGGCAAGCCATTGTAGTTTGATCCTCATTGGGTACCTTTTGACCTTGTAACATTCAGTATCTGAGTTGTTAACATAAGGACGCTAAGGATACCATTGTACTTGTTGTGAACACCATTACAATTACACAGAATGTGGGTCCACTTTTAATAACGGGTCACAAGAGAAACGTGAAATTAAAATAACACGAAACATTATACAGGGTGTCCATAAAGTTTGTGTGCACTTTAAAATATTTATAACTTTATTTGTATTTGCGATAGAAATAATTTGTAAAAAGGATTAGAAAGAAGTAAATCTATATTTTTAAGGTTTTATTGAAATTTTATTTAAGTTTCCACATGTCCTCCATCATTAGCAATACAAAGGGTAAAAACGATTTTGCAGTTCACGGAAAACATTTGCCAACTGATTTACAGTAATGCCTGAAATCACATTAGTTATTTTAGCGATACTTAAAACTAGGTACATTAAACTTTATAGCATTTTTAGCAGGCTCATCTATTGACCAATCGGACGACTCATTACATGCTAGTCACAACAATGCTATGAAAGAAACCTCTGTATTGGTCATTTCCTTTATTATCTTAAAAGGAGCCTCTTTAGCCTTATTCAGGTATCTGTCAATCTGAGTAACTTTGAGAGAATTCCTATGGAGTCTAAGTCTGTACTACCCCAGCCCAGGGATTGAATTCATAATTACTATTCTTGAACCAACACTTTAATCCATCAGCCCTCTTGAACCCTGAGCTTGAAGCTGCAAATCCTAATCATTAATTCTCTGAGGGTTACTTAGATCAACAGACATCTGAAGAAGGCCCAGAAGTTGTTTTTTGTTTTTACTAATGTTCATCCACTACAAGGCACAAGAGTCACTCAAGGTAGATGGTTACTGAATGTGATGCATGATATGAATTTAAAAGGAGCAAGTAGCAAGTGAAGATTCTGAGGATATAGAGGATAGATAACAATTGACCCTAGATTTGAAGAGGTTAAGATTGTAGTGCTTGGCGAAAGCTTTCTCTATTATTTAACCCATGTGGGGGGGAGAGGAGATGCTTTCATATCTTTTCCAAGAGTATTTGCGCAGAAATGAATGTAACTAACTCTACTGGAATTGGCTTTCCCATTTCACATGCCATGCTGTTATCTAGGCTTACAGCATCTGATATTCCCCAAGTGGTCGCCCATCTAGCTATTGACCAGGCTTGACATTGCTTAACTCCAGTGATTGGTCAAGTAGTTGTGTTTCAATATGTTCCAACATGATATGGCTGTAAGCAAAATTATTATTACTATAAATTAAATCATTTATTTTGATTCACATTCACAAAATTTTCAACTTCTCTTGGTTCCCTTTCCAGACTCTACACTTATTCCCCCCTCCCAGTTTTAGGCCAGATAAGATTTATTGTACATGTCACCCCACTTTTCTCAAAGTTTATAAACTGGAAACAAGTAAATAGCTGAAATGAAAGTAAGTTAAGACAATAATTGTGTGAGTGTTCACTTCGAAAAGGTGCTTCATTAACCCTTTGAGCCCTGCGTTCCTGAACAATTTTAACCCTCCTGCCTGAGCTCCAGAGTCAAAATTCGCAAATAATTGGTATGTAATGTTTCACGGTAGATATAAAAATAGTTACAAAAATATATAAGCATTATACTTATCACGGAGAGAGTATGATTTCATGCCTTCACTTTATCGCCAGAATTCTTTCTTTATTCTAACACAATTTAGAAGAGTTTTTTGGATCGTTGTATTCTTTAAAGATGAATTCTTAATCAATTATCCGTAAACCAGATGGCGTAGAATGTCTTTGCAAAATCAAATGATATTGTTCTTTTTTTCATGATTCCTTCGACCTGAATAAAATCTCCAGCCCTTTTAGTAATCTCAAATTGTCTATTGAAGGGTTAATTGCGTAAACAATATATAATGTTTCTTATATAAACTATTCATAATTTCGTAAAATTGTGGCCAGACGAATCCAAATATGAAATTTTGGGTTGTAAGAGGAGCCACGGGGAAGACTGAAATATTAAAGCAAATGCACTATAGTTACTGAATTTTTATCTTTTTAATTAAAAAAAAACATACAAAAATATTTCCTATTAACCCTTTGAGCTCTGCGTTCCTGTACAATTTTAACCCTTCTGTCTGAGCTCCTGAGTCAAAATTCACAAATAATTGGTATATAATGTTTCACAATACATATAAAAATAGTTACAAGTGTTTACCCACCATTCAACCGGTAATTGGGCATTAAGTTATTTTTCTCTGCCACCATTCAACCGGTGGCTGGGCATAACGTCATTTTTCTCTATCACTAGTAAAGTGGTGGTCAAGGCTCAAAGGGTTTAAGCATGTCACATCTAGAAGTAACAGATAGTACATGGAGAATTAGGATTTTAGGTCAGTCACTGACTAAAGTCTTATAAGGTTTGTTGTCATTTACTTAGTTTGACATAAATCTACATGTATAAGAGCACCCAGTGAGAAGCAAACTCACTACTCAGTAGTAATGCTGAACTAGTCTTGATTGCTAACCCTTACTCACACCCAACCCCAACGTGCTCAGCTTTATGGGAGAAAAGAATGCTATCATTACTAATGGAAGAAAAGGCCTTCCTAGTCTTAAACACGAGACACAAATTCACTGCTGGAAAGCAGTGAATGACAGACTTGAAAATTTGTTGAGAAAACTCAAGTTAATACTGTCTAACCAAAGTAATTTTTTTATGTACTGAGTGTGGTTCAAACTTATTATCAATGGAGAGAAGTTATGTGCCATTGTAAATATGGTTATACTGAATGCATCTTGCAGAGATTGGAATATAAGTGTGACATCGCCATATCATATGTGATTAAGTATATGTTGCGAAATGATGTTTGATGACCTCAGTTATTGTTCTATAGTGGGTTAAGTTGGTTGTGTCTCTATGTGAGTCTCCAAAGCTGTCTTTAGGCCAATTTCTTTTTTGTATTGAATAACACAAAGCATATGGTCTGTATTGGTTACTTTTATTGTCCCTAGTAGTGTAATTTTGCTGACAACTTGTCACTTAGAGAGAGAGAGGGAGCAATGAGTAAGAGACTTCCCAGTCCTAGCAATTGCAGATTCACGTCTTTCCATCTAGGTTAAAATTCTCACTGAAAAATGTTGGAGGAATCATGTCTGCTTGCTATTTGTGAATTCATGGGCCAGTGAAAAAAAGTTAGTGTTATTTGTGAATTCATGGGCCAGTGAAAGAGAGTTAGCATTATTTATGAATTCACGGGCCAGTGAAAAAGAGTTAGCATTATTTACCATTGTAATTCTATTGTCTTCTTAACAAGGTTTCAACAACAACCACCACCACAGCAGGAAAAAGAATGTCTACTCAGGATTGTCTCATGGGACAATAGCGTCATGGATTAAAGTGTTGGTTCATGAATTTTGTGACATAGTATTTGTGAGTTCAGTCCCAGGCAGTATGTACTTTGGGGAAGATAATTGAGCAGTACTGAATAAGAACTAGATGTGGTCAGCAGAACAAGTGTGAACACACAACAGGGCTCCTTTCTGTCTTTCAGCCAGACAAATTGATCCTCATGTAGATTTTTGCTCTTTGTTCTTGCCGATGTTTACAAAGACTGCGAAAGACCCACAGTACTTTCGCAAGAAATGGAAGATGAAATCAACAGCATGAAATGAAGACCCAAAATCAATTCTCAATAATTCACAAAATTTTCAACCTCACCAACTGCTCTTGTCTCCTCTTCCAACATCTGCACTTAAAACGTCTAATTTTAGGCCAGAGAATCCAATTTTCAATAATGTGTTTAGTTCGAGATTTCCTGGTCAGATCCAATATACACTTAGGTAGTAGGTGTGTGGCACATAGATCTCTTTGACTCTTCGTCTTGCTTCAGCTGAGTAACTGCTATTGATGCGACTTGTTGAATGGATGGTTCCTCTCTAGCTTGACGTAGCCAACACTCTACTTGTATAGGGCTGCAAGCGGAAACATCTGCTTTCCAGCTAAGTGCCACTTGATCGTTTTTTTCATTTATTTCTTTATTATTTTCTAACCCTTTGCTCAAATAGATTGCCACTTTGAACTCTGGGCTTTAAAAAAAACAAAAACAAACCCAACCCCAACACTTCTGACTCTCAAAGCATCATTTTGCGAGCTCAGCTGTTAATATGGGGGATCTATTGTGCAATACAAGAACGATCAGTCCACAGATTAAATAAAGGGCTCAGTTTAAAGTTCCTTGAAGGTTATTTGGATCAGCAAGCACCTGATGAAGGGCGGAGGGTACAGTGGCCAAAATGTTGTGTTAATAACAACGAAGATGAGGATAATAGTTCACAATACAATAGTTTAAATCAGGTGAATATATAAAAATGTTTTTGAAAATATAGTCACAATTCCAGCGGGTGGCACTGTTGGAAAGTTCCTGAAAAACATGCCACAGGTTGACCAAGCCTTTTGAGTGAAATGAGATAGATGGAATTATGCAGAAGCCATTTATAACGGTTGCAAGTCATCGTGACTGAGGCTTTGAGCATACTGGCCTTGTTCAAACGGGTGATCATGTCTGACTATGAACTTTAAACTGTAACTAAGGTCCACTCAGTATAGTTGCTGTATAAACCACAAATAGCCTCTCCCCCCTTTCACCCCCTCTCACTCCCCCTTTCACCCCCTCTCACTCCCTCTCACTCCCCCTCTCTCCACCCTCTCACTCCCCCTCTCTCCACCCTCTCACTCCCCCTCTCTCCACCCTCTCACTCCCCCTCTCTCCACCCTCTCACTCCCCCTCTCTCCACCCTCTCACTCCCCCTCTCTCCACCCCCTCACCCCCCTCTCTCCACCCCCTCACCCCCCTCTCTCCACCCCCTCCCCCCCTCTCTCCCCCCCTCACCCCCCTCTCTCCTCCCCCTCACTCCCCCTCTCTCCTCCCCCTCTCTCCACCCTCTCACTCCCCCTCTCTCCACCCTCTCTGCACCCTCTCACTTCCCCTCTCTCCACCCCCTCTCTCTCCACCCTCTCACTCCCTCTCTCCACCCTCTCACCCCCTCCCTCTCTCTCCACCCTCTCACTCCCCCTCTCACCCCCCCTTCTCTGCAGGTATGTACTACCTCTTTTTCCTAGTGTAACTTGTTACACAAGATCTGGTTTCAATGTGGGGAACCTGAGCGTGTTCTCTTTGGGCCAGGACCAAAAATTGCTCAGCCCCCGCAACCGTCAGTTGCGCTGGCATCAGTATGACTACTGATCCCCACTCTCTAGTGCAACAAAGCGGGTACGACCATGGTCAGTTGTTCCCAGATCTGGGCATCTCTCTGTATTTTTTTCCTATTTGCGTCTCTGTCCTTGGAGAGAGGTGCAATTGATTCACAGTCTGCCCAAAGATAGACATGCAACTGAGAGATGATAAACCCTACCTTGCATGTGCCAGGTAATATTTACCTCATCTTTCCATTGAGACGTGATGTGAAACAATGTCTGGTTTATTGTGTAGAACCCAGGCCAAGGACAAAAATTGCACATCCCCTACCACCATTAGTTACGCTGACCTCAGTAGCAAGTAGCAACTACTGATCCCCCACCTCTCTAGTGCAATGCAGGGGTGCAGCCTCGGACAGCTGTTCCCAAGGGGAGACATGCACGTTGCCGTATTTGGTTTCCTTAGTTGTTATCTGTCTGCGGACAGTGTTGAATTCTGCCTGAAGACGGACATGCAACTCAGAGATGATAAATCCTACCCGGCATGTGCCTCCTTACAGAGACAGTTAATGTTTGGTACCCGAGTGCATACACTTGGGTCACTGGTCAAAATATTGGTCAATTTTTACCCAGATCCTGCTTGTGAAGGAATAGGGTGGAAAACTAGTCTTCATTTATCATTTCCTGGCAGATACCAGGTAAGTATTAGGTCTTACTTTGAATGAAATATGAAATGAAAGTTACTTTAGCTTTGTCTGTCTTTATAGATTTTTGACTATAGATTTGTTTTTAATTGCTTTCCTTTAAAAATAAAATCATTCTTTTTCTTCTTCCTCCTCTTATTTCAGATCTTTATCAAATTACAATGGCCTATTCTTATTGGCTAAGTGGAAAACAGAATGATGTTGCAGGTTTTGATCTTTATTTCCGCAAGAATCCGTTCCAAGGGGAGTTTACCATCTTTGCTGGCTTGGAAGAGTGTGTTAAATACTTAAAGAAATTCCATTTCTCTGACAGTGGTAAGTGCCAGAACTTTTTTCTTGTATTCTTACTGATTTTAGTAATGCTGTATTTTATTTCAATTGCTCCACTGATTACTGAGAGAGAGAAGCACGCTAACCAAGTGACACTGATATCTCTCTCTCTCTCTGTCTCTCTCTCTCTATATATATAATATATATAAAACAACAACTGAAAAGTTGCAAATTAAAAAAATTGAATGTTTTTTTGTGAAAGTATTTATATATATATATATATATATATATATATATTTGATATTTCAGATCGACCCCAATCTTTCATCAGAAATGACTGTTTTCAGAAGTTTGTTTACATTAAGTAGCATCCGTTGAGAGATGTGGACGTCACGTGATATGGAATGCAACTGTGTTTGAATATTTCTAAAAAAATTTGTAGATATAGTTAAAAAATTTTAACTATATCTAAAAAAAAAATTTTTTGTAGATATAGTTAAAAAAAAATTTTAAACAACTAAAATATTACTACAGTTAGATTTACGTTAAAAATATTCAAACACAGTTGCATTCCATATCACGTGACGTCCACGTCTCATGACGGGCGCTACTTAATGTAAACAAACTTCTGAAAACAGTCCTTTCTGATGAAAGATCGGTCGATCTGAAATATCAAATATATATAAAAATAAATACTTTCACAAAAAAAACATTCAATAATTTGCAACTTTTCAGTTGTTTTTTCTATATTATATACATATTAAGAAAGTATACGTGGCTTCTCATTATGTTATATATATAAAGCTCAATATATACGTCAGGACACTTAGTGTGATAAAGGTATCCCGGGCACATGCATAACAGCCAAATGTGCACAGTATGGTAGCAGGTTTTGATAAAACCAGTGTATAACCTTGCAGGTGGATTCCAGTTAGAACTACCCCCAAATCAGGTAAATCACTCTGCTCAGATGGTCGCCAACTGAGGGTAGTCCCAAGTATCTAGATGTAACTCTCCAGTCATGTTAGTTAGCTTATACTTTTAACATGCTGAAGGCAAAAATTGTCGCCGTAGAACCCTATCCCTTTGCCGCTCTCGGCGCATTCTGTCACCTTGAGACGGTTGCTATAAATAAACTTTTGTCAACTGTTATTTCCAGTATTTTAAGCTCTCAGGGCTTCAGATCCAAATTGATTGCAACTGTTAATATGCACATTTTGTCTTGATGAATTAAGATATGCTATAATAATTAACCTATCCAATACCATAGTCTTTGTTTGGTACGTTGCTTGACCATGTCCCCTAAGAGGGTTGAGGCACTGTATTTCTTTGTTCATGAGGCGTAGTGGAGGAGAATTATAGCCAGGTGTTGAGTGGGTACATCGTTTTTTTTTTTTCTTTCTTTAACCTTTACCACGCTAATTTCTTTCTAGAATTGTTCCCCCTCCCACTGCATTTTTTTGAGGACGCAAGAAACAAACACCTACTGTTTTAAAATTGTTAAAACTTTCTTTGTATTTCTGAGAGCCAGGGTTGTAGCATCAGAACATAAATTATTATTATTATTATTATTCCTTCTCGTGTGTTAATGTTGGGAATATAGTTTTGTTGTTGTGGGTAATATCAGGTTTTGTCATTTTAGTTCCATACGACTATAATAATTTTCACTATCCTACAAATTCACTTATGATCACCAAAGTTAAGCAATGTTGAGCCTGGTCAGTACATAAATGGGTGACTGCTTGAATGTGATGTAATGGATCATGGCTCAGAATAGTTAATCGAAAAGCTGAGTTCCAATACACATTGGATACGTTATATTCACTTATGTGCAAACACTCTTGGGAAAGGTATGAATTCACCTCTTCTCCCATCTATGGGTTAATTAGTAAGACTTGCATCACTAAATCATTATCTAAAAAAAAACCCCCAAAAAACGATTCTTACAGTCTAAAATATTTTCTGGCTTTAAATAACCTGCAAAAGGTTGATAAGCTGTAGAAAATGAATCAATCAAATTTAATGTTCTTCTATCCATCACACAAGCTTGAGATAGGCTACTCAATGATAACAGTAATATTAGCCATTTTCAGCATTCATGGCCCAAGCAGCAACTGTGACTCTTGATTAAAATTTATAAAACAATTGATGAGGGTTTCCTTGCTAATGTTTTGTTTGAAGTTGTGTGGAATGTTGACATCTTGATTATATCATTGTCTCTTTGAGTGATAGCCATTTCAGTTGTTCCTGCTGTTGAAAGTCCTCAAGGGATGTGATGTTTGTGATCTGGAACAGTTCATTGTGATTTTTTCGTCCCACTTGCTTTCAATGTCCTTTGAGTGTCGAATTCTCCAAACCCTCTTTCCTCATTATGTGCCGTAGAAATTTCAACTCTTTCTGATTCTAAGTGTCCTTTTTGTTTCCGTGTTCCTTAAAACTTCCTTGTTGCTTACACACTCCATCCATGGTATTCTCAGCATCCTTCTGTAGAGCCGCATCTCTGTTGCCTGACATTTCTTTTCCATCTGTGAAATATCCGGCATTTGCTGCCATATTGAATTTTTTTTTTTAATTTGAAAAATGTCCTCCAAAGAATGAATCATTATTACTCAAGGCCGATCTATAGGTAGGATTTGTGGTGATTAATCTGATTGTAATTCTAAGAAGAGTATTCCTCGTTTTGGTAAATTTAACAATTATTGTACAACTGGGTCAATGAATGTAATTATTTAAGTTTGTATTGGAAGCATGAATATAAACTATTTCCTCAAATTTTCCGATGTGGCTGCTCATCTTTATTTTGCACTTATGCCCTTGTGAAAGGCATGAATCCATGCCTCCTTCCACTGTGTCTTATCAAAGATCTCTCATCGCTGGTATACTGTGATGATTAACTCTGTCAGCCCTTAAGAGATTTCAATAAAATATCTTTCGGTTCTGGAGTTCTGATTGGAAAATCTGAACGCACGAAGTTAGTGCAGTTAAATTGATAGATCTCAAAAACCACTGAAAGTCAAGTATTACAAGTTGACTTTATAGTTGATTCATTGTCAAACGATACCTAATTTATCCCCCGTGGTATTACTTTGGGAAATCTACAATTCGTAAAAGTTTTCGATTTCTGGTGCCTGTAGTTGATCGCGTGAAGGGTGCTTACGAGCCCCATTTGGGTGCTTCCAGATTTAAACATTTAATAAAGAAAAGCCATTTTATAACAGGAGTAGATAGGTTCACCTATCACATGCTTCACACTCTTTCCTAGTCTTGTGAACAGGAGTAGATGTTTATCCCTTTTTTTCCTGTTTAGGATTCGGTTTCCAGTTCCTTCTAAAATCATCTCCATTCTTTTTAACTCTGAATAACCACCTTTGGGGTGAAATTGTGATTATTATATTTTTTTTTTTAAATTGTGATTATTTTTTTTTTTTTTTTTAACCCAAAAAATACTCTCCTGAAAGGAGCAGACAAAAAGCTGTTACCCTCATTATCAACCTTAATCAAAGCCAATAAAATACTTTGCCAGAATTAATTTGATGTTGTTTTTTAATGATTTTGTTTCCCCCACTTTGATACAAGCTTAATAATTAAAGTTCTGTCTTTTGTGAAAATTCTTGGTTTAATTTTTTTTTTTTCTCTCTCTCCTCCAGATATTGAATACCTTCGGACAGTTCTTCCCAAACACACCCATCCAGGTTTTTTTGACTACCTCAAAGAAATGAATGTGAACAGTGTGACGATGTGGGCCATTGATGAAGGGACTGTTGTATTCCCTAAAGTTCCGCTCATTATGGTCGAAGGTCCGCTTCCCATAGTTCAACTGCTGGAAACTTGTTTTTTAAACCTTGTCAATTATGCCAGGTAAAATTTCAAATGTAAAAAAAAAAAAAAATTTTTTTTTTTTTTTTTTTTTTTTTTCAGACAATTGGACTCTTGAAATGGTATAATTCATTCGAAAATGGTTACATGGGTAATGGTGGTGGTGGATGCAACAATTTGTGGATACAATGGAATAATAGATAGCGGCTCGGATTGAGGAATCTGAGAGCCAAGTTTGAATTCCATTTGAATCCATACTGTCCTAATACCCTTGGGAAAGATATGAATCCTCCTCTTCTCCCCCCAGCTGTGGGTAAATAGCATGACTGACCGGGTTCTATAGCCTGGGATTGCAACTGGTCTACCGCAGAAAGAAATGGCAACCTACTGTGGGGAAAAAAATCTGCCTCGTCAGTCATGTATCAAGATACATGATCGCCCAAGCATACCTCACATGACTGACTGTATTTCTGGGGTTAACTGATCCATTCGGAATATTACAAATGCATTTGTTATCATAAGGGGTATAGTTTTAAAAAATAAGACCCCTCTCTTTGCTTACAAAATAATACACCTGAGGAAGGCTGCAGAAAGTTTTTTTTACATTCAGACTATCGTCTTCGTCATTATTGAAATAGTTTGGCAGAGGTTAACAAAAAGGGGTTCAGTTGTGCGAGCAAAGTTTGTAAAGATTAATCACCGCGAAGAGTACTTGTGAAATAAAACATGGTTTTGAATTTTTCTGATCGGTCATAATTGACTATTTTCTTTTTTTTTTTTTTTCTTAATCATTTCACCCCAAGCAAGGCAATGATATCATTAAGACGCAAGAGGTTAGTGAAAGATACTGAAAAAGACTTTAATGGCGAGAAAGAACAGTAAAGGATCGGCTTTCAGGAAGACGGACAATTGATATTGAATTTAAATTTTTGAATATTTTGGCAGGGAAGCATGAAATTGGTAGTTTTTTTTTTTGTTTTTTTTTTTACAGTCAAGAAGTGTAAGGAAGAAACTTTTAGAATAGAACAGGCAGTTGCATCTAGCTAGTTCAACAGTAAGGGAATTTGACCCTAGTTGCCTATTTAGAAACGCACTTAAATTTATGTGGTCAAGGCACCAAAGAAGAAAGTTCATCAGAATAATTGCCATGAAAATATTTGCAGAAAAGTTAGAAGAAAGCCAAACCATGTTGGTGAGAAAGTGACTACCTGTGGCAATTCCTGTACTATATCATTAAATATTTAAGCTTATCACCTTAGATTTAAACTTTACAAGGCTTTCCATTTCATTAAAGCAGCTGTTAAACGCATAAGAGTATTATCGCCTCCTCCATTTTCTCTTTTACTTCCAATGAAACAAAACAGCATCTCTGATATATATTTTTTCTACATTTCCTTGCGATTAAAACAAAATAGTCCATTATTCATGAGTTATTGGCATAGTGTAACATCCATGTTAACTAAGGAATAAGCAGAATTATAATCCGATTCTGAAAATTATAGACAATACAAGAAACCCTGTCAGTTTTAACATATTAAAACCAATAATTAATATTGCTGCTGCAGATAAATCTCATGCCATGAAGGCGTTGAGTCCATGAGCCATCTTGGCAAAGAGTCAGAACATCTTCCAGTGCCAGATTGATCTACTGGAGGTCTTGGTGGATGGACACCATCCACCAAGACCTCCAGTAGATCATGGTCTTGGCAGAGCATCAGACCATCCTCCAGTGCCAGATTGATCTGCTGGAGGTCTTGGTGGATGGTGTCTCTCCAGCCAACATGGTCTTGGCAGAGTGTCAGACCATCCTCCAGTGCCAGATTGATCTGCTGGAGGTCTTGATGGATGATATCCTTCAGCAGCAGCATGGTCTGCTGCAAGGTCATCTCTAGTCTGCAGATAACGAGTTGAACTGGTAGAGGTATCAGGTGCATGTGTACTGTATAGGATGCTCAAATGACAAATCCTTCCGTGGGTTGCTTATTGGACAGAAGATTGAACCAGTGAACCTCCTTGATGGTCCCGCCAGAGACAAGTTTCTGTGATGTCAACGAACGCTCGTTTCCACTTTTGTAATGTCAACGAATACTTGTTGTCACTTTCGTAATGCTTGTTATAGTAGGTACTTTGTAATCGCAGATACAACTATAGTAACAGCAACACTATTCTTATATAATACAAGTTTTGCTGAGAGGCCATGTCTCTGTACTGTATAGTAACAAAGAGGGTTAGCATTAGGTACGTTAACTTGTTATTAATACTAGATTTTTATTTTTAGCTAGGCAATATTAGTAGCATTTATTTTTCACTATATATAATTAATTTTGATTGTATTGTAATAAATGTTTGCATAATTTTGTTTTTTTGTTTTTAAGCTGAAAGAAAATAAATAATTTTCATCATATGTCTTTGTTTTTTTTTTTCTAAAGGAAAGTAAAATGGTTACTTAGATACAAGATTAGTGCAGGTTCTGTAACTGTTCAAATGTGTCAAAAGTGGCTTGAAAAAGTTGAAGCAATATTGTCAAACTATAATACTTCTATATGCCATGTCTCTGAGATGTAGACGATTATGACTGTTTACAGCTTCTTATCCATTGTAGCTCTTATAAATCTTTATTGTTTTGCTATCCCGCCTACTCCCCTTTTGGTTCCAGTTACACACTTCTGTCTCTCTTTCCTTCAATATGTTCTGTCAGTGTCAAATTCTGCAAGCACTCTTTCCTCATTGTGTCGTAGAAATTTCAACTTTCTTTTTCTGATGTTAAGTATACATGTACTTTTTGTTTCCATTTCCCTTAAAACTTCCTAGTTACTCACATGTTCAGTATATAGTATTCTCAACATGCTTCTGTCAAACCATATTTCTGTGGCCTAAAGTATCTTCATCTGTGAAGAGATTGCATAGCATTTATTAAAAAAAAAAAATCATGCTATTACTTGAAACTAATGAAGATCATATGATGCCCATATATATATATATATATATATATATATATATATATATATATATTGTAGTGAAAGAGATAATCAGTTACCTCGTAAAAAAGTTTGTTTTGTGTGCGATCTGCCGAAGAAAAATTACCAAAAAGTAGTTAGCAAAAATCTGCTTCAATGACTAGAATCTATGCTAATTTTCTTCCCTCCTCTGAATGGCGTGACCAATCAGAAAAAAATCTCTTGGTGAACAGAAGCCGTTGTTTTTCACCTATAAAAGCAGAATATTTTCTGAGCTAGGGAGAGGAACACGCGTTTTTGCTAGTGAGAAGTGAAGGTTGGACGTGTAACCCAATTTTGTCGTTTCTACTTTTCTTGTTGGACTGTCACGACAGTCTACCGTTTGAACTGTGATTTGGTTACAAGTGTTGCGGTCGAGAGACAGAAGAAATCTGTTGCAGACGTTTGTTGCTGCTTTAAGTTGACAGTTTTATTTTATTTTCTCTCACTACTACATACATACATACATACATACATACACATATATATATATATATATATATATATATATATATATATATATATATATTTGTCTGTGCTCCATCTCTAATATTGAGCATTTTACCCATACATATAGCTTACCTTGGTAAATGGTTTCTGGAAAGACCTTGTCGATGCATTTCTTGGCCAAATTCACATTACTACTTGGTGTTTCGTCTTTATTTGATTACATGATTTCTAACATGTCACATCTTTTGATTATGCCCGCCGTGATGTTTGTACGGAAGATAATGTGCATGTTCCTATTTAAAACTCGGTAACATATCATATGAATATTTTTACTTCTCTTCCGTTCCAGTTTGGTGGCTACCAACGCAGTTAGATTCCGTTTGGCTGCAGGTCCTGATATGACATTGTTTGAATTTGGATTGCGTCGTGCGCAAGGGCCTGATGGAGGCATGTCTGCTTCTCGTTACTGTTACATGGGAGGTGAGTATTGATGACCAGAAAGGGTTAACTTGATGACCAGGAGGTTTTGTCTAGTTTAGCAATTCAATCAGTTTTTCTTTCTTTTCTTTTTTTAAAATCCTTGTATTTCAGCAAAAATCGACGTCTTTGTGCTGTTGGTATTATGCCCGGATTTCTGGCCCTTTTTACCTTGACAAACACACTCTCAAGCAGAGTGTGCTGATTTACAAGCACAACCTTGTGTGGGAATAGGGCTATTGATTCACTCACTTGGAATTGATAGTGGGGCTTTCTCTGGTTTTGACATCTAACAAATTGTTACCGTATTCTTATAAGACACTCTGATGCGTTAGGAAGATGCAGTTTTGAATGGAGAAATCGGGGAGAAAAATGTTTTTTCTTTCTACTTCATAGTCCTCCACATTATCTCCAATTTTATCCTTTAAGTAGCCTATGTCAGCATGGTAACTATTTAGAATGTAATGATACGAAAAAGAAATTAAAGTGTATTATCTTGTTGCAGCTTGAAATTTTCACTAACCTTGATGAATTAATCCCAAAAACTAGAACGAAGCACAAATTTTAAATTAAATAAGTATTATTACTTAACAAAAAATACCCATGTGCTAACGAAAACCTATATATCTATAATGTTCAAAATGTGTGTGTGTGATCGGATGTTGTTTATGCGTTTCTACAGTTTGCATCCGATTTTGATGAAATTTGTTTTCTTTGATAGATAATTCTTCAGTGCTGGTTTTGAGTCCAGACTGGCTGGAAAAATTTCAACATTGAAAAATCGAAAAAAATCTGATCGACTCCCCTATTAAAGGTCTACATTTGACTCCAGCTGTCAACCTCCAGAAGTCGGAGCTGAGATACACTTCCTCTAAAAATAATAGCTGATCTCCCCTATGTCGCTGCTTATAAGACGCCCCGATATATTAGACACCGCCAATTTCGAAGGAATGATATCAGAACGTTTTTCCTTTTATTTCATAGCCCTCCCCACTATCCCAAAATTTACCCATTGATTTGCATGTTTCAGCATCAAAATCTGACTAATCATAGCAAATTCATCAAAGACTGAGAAAATTACCTAATATATAGTAACTATTTAGAATGTAATGATTCGAAGAGACGTTAAAGTGTGTTATTTTATTGCAGCTTGAAATCCTCACTAATCTTGATGAATTACTCCCAAACTAGGACGGAGCACAAATTTTAAATTAAATGTATGTAAATTTGGATACTGTATTTGCTCGGCAATATTTGACACCGTTAAGTACCATAAGTATGATTACTTAAACCAAAATCCCCGGCATGTGCTAAACGAAAACATAGTATACAAAAGTATTATTCTTAAAGTGTCGACCATAAATGATGTTACTTTGTGACGAGAAGTTTAAGAAATGAGGAAGATGTTTCTTAAGGAGGTGTTACTGTAGCAGGAATTTAATTTCCTGTTAATATCCAAGTATCCCAATTGCATAAATACCTTCTCTCAAAGCATTAATTTAAATCTTGAAACACTGGACTTGTTTTACTTTCAAGGTCTCAGAATCAGGCATAACTCAGGAGCTGACGCTCACATCACACCCTAAACTTATAACTCCTGTCATCAACTTTCAATCTATACAGTATTTTTATGCGTCTTATACGCAACAAAATACAGTAGTTTTGTCCTGTGTCTATAAATTTGTGGTACCTTTGTGCTGTTGGTACTATGTCCTGATTTCTGGCCCTTTTTACTTTGGCAAACACACTCTCAAGCAGAGAGTTCTGATTTACAAGCACAACCTTGTGTGGGAATAGGGCTATTGATTCTCTCACTTGGAATTGATAGTGGGGCTTTCTCAGGTTTTGACATCTAAGAAACTGTTACCGTATTCTGATGCTTATAAGACGCCCTGATGCATTAGGAAGATGCAGTTTTGAAGGGAGAAATCGAGGAAATAAATGTTTTTTCTTTCTTAGTTTATAGCCCTCCCCGTTGTCCCCAATTTTATCCCCTTGAATAGCATATTTCAGCATGAAATGCTGACTAATCATAGCAAATTCATCGCTGATGAAGAAAAAAAACAGCAAATTTATAGTAACTATTTAGAATGTAATAATTAAAAGAGAAGTTAGTGTGTTATACGACCGAAACGTAAACTTAATTGCAGCTTGAAATCCTCACTAATCGTGACAAATTAATTACAGGATGGACCATTAAGTTTTTAAATTATTAGGTTGTCACACATGAAATGATGCATTGGCCCCTGGCATCGCCAAACATCTGCATGTCACTTACACACACACATGCGCGTCAAACCAAAGCAAGAAAATTACGGTAGTTTGTTCTGTGTTTGTAAATTTGTCGCATGGCATAAAGAATTCTTCGACTCCGTTTTCTATTGGTTAAAATGAAACGCCTTCAATTGCCATTCCTAATAAAAAAATGACCCTGTTTTGTGTTCAACAGCTTTTTGTTTATTTTATATGGGCAACTAGTAAAAAAAATTGCTAAGGACAGATGGTTTATGAAGTTCTAATGATTAAAGGCAGTAAAGTGGCATCAGTGCAAAAGACTTTATTGCAATAAAGACTTTATTTTGCTCAAGCATTTTTGTCGTTTTTTATTTTTTTTTTAGATGTTGTATATCGTACTGAATGTATGCACAGGAAATATAATCTAAAATACCCAGAAATTTTCAGTATGTTTTTAAAAAAAAGAAGTAAAGTTTTTGACTATTACATACAATATTCTCCTTTGATGATTCCAGGAATTAAATCATTTGAGCAATTAAAATGATTTTAATTGTTATATTTATTCATGTTTGTTCAATTGTTTTAATGGTTTGGTTTTGGTTTTTTCATCACATGATTTTTTTTTCTTTCAGGCTTTGATGGAACCAGCAATGTTTTAGCGGGGAAACTCTATGACATTCCTGTGCAGGGCACACATGCTCATGCCTTTGTCAATTCATTCATCAATTTTGAAAGTTTGAAGTATAGGGTGAGCAAACCAACCGCTTCGTACATTTATGCATCTTTGCTCAGTTGCGCCCTTGATATACTCCACTATGCCTCACTTGGCTCCCACAGTGTACGCTCCTGTTCCTCGGTGGTGCCCTCCAGATTCCTCCCCCGCTTTTTCTCTGTCTTGCCCTTCAATCTTTTACCTCTTCTCCCACAAAAAGTAGCTTCTTGATTGCAGTCTTAATACGCTGCTGCCATATCTGGTCGGGTGCTCCTGCTATACATCTCGAGATTCTTGACAAAATCCATAATAGAAAGATCTGTAATGTAGTCGATCCGGAACAGGCATCTCAACTTGAGTCACTTTCTCGGCGACATGGCGTGGGTTCATTGTCTTTTCTACAGATATTTTCATGACAACTCCCTAGTGCTCTGACTACATGAATTTAATCACGTGCCACTCTTTTTTTAAAATAGCTAAATGCAACCACCACTTCTACTCCAACAGTTTCTTTTCTCGCACTTCCCACCTGTGGAACTCCCTTCCGTTTGTTGTTATCAGGGAAGCAAATAAACAATCTTCAAAAATTTTATTTGCGACATAAATCACAATCTTCTGTCTTCTTGAACCCCGTTCATTTTTTTTGTTTTTTTTGTCCTTCCCTCAATCCTCCCTATACGTAGTTTTCTTTCATCTTTACTTTCTGTAAACTCCTGCATACTAGTGACTGTCCTGCCTGCCTTGGGGTGAAATGATTAAAAAAAAAAATTGTATATGCTAATGAATAATAATCATGATAGCATTGTACCATTTTTATATATATATATATATATATATATATATATGTTTAACGTTTTTTTATAGATACAAGTATTTAAGCAAATGCTCTGTTTTATAATAAACAGTATTAAATAACATTTACCGGCCTGAATGTCCGAGAAATTTTCATAGAAACTTTTCGTTCTCCGACAGGAATCGAACCCATATCCTATACGGAACCGTTTTTCTATGAAACTTTCTCGGACATTCAGGCCGGTAAATGTTATTTAATACTGTTTATTATAAAAAAAACAGAGCATTTGCTTAAATACTTGTATCTATAAAAAGAACGTTAAACATATCATAAATGTCTTTAAAATTGTCGGACTTTGTCCAGTTCATATATATATATATATATATATGAACTGGACAAAGTTAACTCTGGACAGGTTAACTCTGAGAAATTTTCATATATATATATATATATATATATATATATATTATATATGAAAATTTCTCAGAGTTAACCTGTAGATAATGTAGATATGTAGATAAATATATATGACAATAAGAAAACACTATTAATTGCTGACGTGTTTCGTCCAATGTGAACTTTCTCAAAGGAAAAAACGAAATGAATTTAATTAAACAAGGAAATTAATAAAAACAAGACAGAGTGTTCTTAGCAACTGGAATGTAGGGAATGCTATTTTCATCTTGTTAACTGAAAATAACGTCAGTTAATGTCACGTGTGGAGAATATTATATATATATATATATATATATAATCCATCTCTAAAAGTGAACATTGAAGTCAACACTCGGAGGCGACAGGCTGTTTCATGCTAGACAGCCCAACGATTACATCTAGCATGAAACAGCCTGTCGCCTCTGAGTGTTGACTTCAATGTTCACTTTTATATTTATATTTACATACGCTCTATCTCTGATATTGAGCACTTTATCCCATAAATATTGCACATCCTAAAATTATATTTCTTCATTTGCATATGGGCACATGGCCAAGTGGTTAGAACGTTATTCTGACCATGAGACCCGGGGTTCAAATCTTGCCATGGGACATTTGTCAGGGAGGAAACTTCCAGATATTATGGATCCCAGCGTGCGACACCTTAGGAAAGAACCTGGAAACCATATCGGGTTAAAAACTAGGTAGATAGAATTCTTGAAGGCAGTCGATAGCTGTGCTAGCATGAAGCCACAAGTCATCATGGCCGAGGGCTTGAGCGTCCTGGCCTTTGTTCAAATTGTTGGCCACACTAGATAATACGCTCTTTCCCAGAAAGATTTGCTCGGCATAGTTGCAGTATAAACCACAGGTGAGCTCTGTGGGTTTTAAATAAACACAAATGCGCCTGAGCAAGCATCTGCAATAGGGATTGGCTAGCCACCCTAGTAGACGAGTATCCTCAAATACGAGTAGGGATCAAATATGGATTAGAATCCGACAGAAAGATAGTATAAGGAACAAATAGGAAATGTTTATAAATTTAACATATTTTATGTTTTTATCAGAAAATCACATATGGAGGGGAGATGAAAATTCTGGTATGTTTTTTATTTTTGTGTTGTTTTTCATTAGTTGAATAGAAGTGTATTTGTCCTGTCACGATTACCACACTTTTTAATAGAATTGATCACAAAGTAATAATGTGCAGTGTGTCAAAATCTACAATCAAATCTCCTGTTTTTATTCTTGTCCATGATTTTTAACCTTTCTAAGATATGGTCGAAGCCTATGGACAGTGCATGTATTTTAACATGACGCTCTTCTGAAAGACATGACTTGAAGTTAGTTTTCCTTCTAGACTGGCTGCCATCCCAGGAAAGACGGCCCCGTCTACCATTTTGTGTATCTTGAAATTCTGTACAAAATCCAAAAAAGAACTTGCAATATTAGCAGTCTTGAGTTGGCATCTCAGTTTTAATCACTTTCCAACTGCTGTAGTGTCATTTTCCTGTGCCTTTGCTACAAATATTTTTAGGGCCCCTCATTTTCTGTTTCAAATTTTCCTTGATTCTGTTTTCAGTTTTGGTAAATTTCGTTTTTTTGTTTTTTTTTTTTTTGTTTTTTTTGTTTTTTCCATTTTTACTTTTGGGAAATTTCATTTTTTTCTATTTTTATAGTATTTTATGAGAAATTTGCAGTACATTATGCTGTAACTTGCTTTCCAGCTTAGGCTTGAACAAGCTCAAGACATCGAACTCTCTGCTGACAGGCAGAGAGGAACGCAGACAAGGCTATGCCAAAGGGCAGTGTCTCGTCTGGGAAGATAGACAAACCCAACCCTGTGTATGAGGAGTCTCTGGAATTTTTGTCCACGCCTACAGGCACAGATCTTCTCACATAAAAATTGGCCTTGTGCCGCATCCTGCCTTGTGGGGATGTTGGGTAAATACCCACTTTAGCAATGGATCTTGGTGGCCACAACCGAGCAGTGATCTTCTGATTTGTTTACTTCATCTAGTTTCTTAGAAAAGTTTTAAACTTGTGGAAGACTCTTCCTGCTACTACAGATATTTAAATGCAATGCCAATCATTATCTTCTGCTTAGTTTGTTTTACGACATAACAAGCCATTGGGTCATTTAATGCCGAAATTTAATTTTTCTAAATAAAATCTTGTAAAATTTGGCAGATATTTGGGCAATATTATTTTTCACACGTGATTGCCATGACTTAAATAACATGATCCAATAGAGAAATAAATAAATTTTCACCAAAATCACTGATTTATTTACTGCTGACTTTGATCCGTCTTAATGAAACACCCTTATATATAATCAGTCTTAAAGAAACACCCTATATTTAAACAGTCAAAAAAATCTATCTTACATAGTAAGACAGCTATTAGTTATAGCTATATTTTTTGTTGTCTGTCTATATTTCTGAGATGAGGTACAGTATTTACATTAGTCGGACTATTGTCCTCATCTTTGTCACCATATTTGTCACAATGAACCCTTTATAACTGATAACTGACATCCATCAAACATGGCTCGTGGAACTAGAACAGTCTACCCCAAAATAATTCCAACCACAAATATGGCGACTAATGTAAATACTGTATTTTTTGTTCTAATTATATTTTTGAGATCAGTTTAATTCTCTCTTAGAAACTGGAATATGTAAAATGAATCAGTATTTGGAAAAAGTTCCTTTAAAAGTTTATTGTTCAGCATTATTTTAATCGGATTGAATTAACTTTGCTGCAATCTTGGCATGCCTCACATACAGGAGGCTTTTCCTCTTTTAAGATATCCGTATGGGTTATGGTAGTTTGTCATATATGGAGCCTGGATATAATCATTTCTCTTCTTGTCTGATGCCATTCTCCTATAGCAGGTTTAATTTTGAACAGCTTATTGTTTGGGCAGGACTTCCATATACTCTGCCACTCCACTCAAATCATTTTACTATAAATAGGTACTGTTGGTCATTTTACTATATAAAAATGTATTACTGGAATTTTTGCTATAATATTTTTATATTTTCATAATGTTTGGGGGTTCACTATTTGCCCATAGCCGGGGCCCTAACAGGTGCTATCATCCTGGTTCAGGGTAGACGTTCCTCAAAACCTCCGATCTCCCGATCAGAGAAACTTGCTGCCGGAGGCTTGGGGTGAAATTATTAAAAAAAAAAAAAAAAGTGAATTAAGATTTTTATGAATATATTTATTGTAATAAACATTGCTCTTTGTTTTCTGTTAGTATTTTATTTCATTCTTCATTTCTTTTTTTTAATTGTTTTGGCAGCAACTGAAGAAGAAAGATTCTGATGAAATGGTGGACTTCTTGAAACTTTGTTTGAAATGGCAAGATACTCTCTCAAATGAATTTGGTAAGCAATATTTTTTTTACATACATGTTTGTAGGTCTTGAAGATTGAGAGCTGCTGTTTTTTAGAGCTCTCATGAAATAAAAATTATTACCTATGGGATTTTAAGTGTTTGATATTCTTTTAATAATAATTTTGCTCTGTCTTTTGTCATAGAGCTCTCCCTGGATCTATATCCTCCAGGAAATTCCATATGGATTACCATTGGATTGTATCATTACTCTCTCATATATATATATATATATATATATATATATATATATATATATATTAAAATAATGGGAAAGAACAGTAAAATTTCAAATGTTCTTATTAATTTTTTTTTTTTTTTAAGCCTAAGCATTATAAATTTACTAATTTAAAGATTAATTTTCAAGTGATTTCTGGTTCCAGAAATCACTTGAAAATGAATCGGAGATAAAGATTTTAAATTTAATTATAGAATTAAATTTGGGGTTTACTTTCTGTTTTTGAAACATGATAATTCCTGTTTGGCAATGGAGCCATGTTTTTAAATTAGTAAATTTATAATTATATATATATATTAGTTGTAGTGTAGCTAAATGAAATGGCCAGATAATATTATATTATATTATATATATATATATATATATATATATATATATAATTATTTATTTGAATATTACAACATAAATATGTTATAAAATCACGACAAAAAATAGCCATTTTGTTTCAACACTTCTGGTGTCTTATCAAGTGATATAGAATATAGAATAAATGGTTTTAAAAGTTTCAAATTAATTAACGATCCTTAGCTAGGAGTAAATGCTGTTACAAAGCTACATATATATATATATAAAGATAAGCAAGCAAATAAATAATTGTCAAGTTTATATATTACGTATAAACGTGATAGAGCAAAGATATATATTAATTATATAATTATTTCCTTTGACTCTAAACATTACATTTAATGTATGTGTTTGAGCAAACATTTCTGTTTTTTTTTTTAAAGTAAGACAAATTAGTAATATTGAGCATGGTTTTTCACTGAAGAAGAGAAATTTCAACTTATTTTCCTTTTTTAGGCTTCTGTACTTTAAAAGGAGGCATGGTGGATAGTGGCTTCAATTGAGGAATCGGAGAGCCGAGTTCGAATTCCAGTCAAATCAATTACATTTACTTATGTGCCAACACCCTTGGGAAAGTTATGAATCCTCTTCTTCCACCAGCTATGGGGTAAATAGCAGGACAGACCGAGTTCTATAGCCTTGGATGGCAACTGGTCTACTGCAGAAATCTGCCTCGTCAGTCATGTATCAAAAGATACATGATCGCCTAAGCATGTATCACGCATGGCACATAACTGACTGTACATTAAAATTATGAATATTATTTTTTTGTTTTTGTCGGGACATAAATAAAAGTTTGTTTTAATTTAGTTTATTTGAATGGAAAATTTTTAAAAAATCTTGTGAAAAATCCTACAGTTTGTTTGCAATCAAAATTGAATTTAGTCCCCTTTCATCATTTCACCTTCATAATAACATAAACGTCATCACTAAAGTAAACCCTATTTTTTCACAGCATCAAATTTGTAAACGATGGAATTATCACCTTTGTCTTCTTTTAGCACTTAAAAAAAAAATCTTTTTTATTTGAATTTCATTTACGTATTTTTTTCTTTTTTATAAGAACGATTTCTATTTTAAATTTTTTTTAGGGTTTTTAAAAGATCAAGTTAGCGAAGGTGAACTTGCTGCTTTCTGTTCCTATGCGATTTCCTTTCCAGACGCTTTTCTTGCTCTCATTGACACCTACGATGTGGTGAAGTAAGTATGAGTTAACTCCCTTGTTCACTCTTACATGCTAGATTTAATTTACTTTGTCTTGGTTGATAAATGAATTCATAAAAAAATGGAAGCTAAAATCTTCAGTTTGCTGTAAAAATAGTATCTTTTTTTTTTTTTAAATTCTTTCAAGTTGATTTGAATTATGAAATTCACAGCAAATTTGTTTCTTGATAATCTAGCCTTTTTCCTTAAATATAAATTTTTTTTTTATTAGATTTTACTTTTTATCTGTTTTTATTTTTGAATTAATATGCTTTATATAAAATTACGACAGAAAGTGTCTTTTTACGGCTAATAATAAAAACTTTAAATAAAAACTTTAAAGTTTTGTAAAATATACCTCTGCAAATGCAATGTACGTAAGCAATTCAGTGTAAATGTGTTTTTAATTTTAACAGATCCCCAAATGGGGCTCATGGCAGGTAATGGGTTAATACAATATGTAAATATCACGCAACCATAAAAAACAGCAAATTCATATTAATTTTTCAACCAATAAAAAAATAATCAAATTATTTTAGACTGTTTTCGACATATTTATGTTTTTATACGTATACCCTGAAGATAGTTTCATATAAATAACATATACCTTGAAAGTAGATTTCGCCGCTTTTAACCCATTAACTGCCAATTTTTTTTAATGTGCATTTTTGGCCCAGACGGATGTCTTAGGAGTTTATTTATTCCTTAGGTTTAATGCCAGTAGTTACAATTGTCGGTTTTATAGAAACTAGAACATCAAATATATATGTGTATAAAACATCAAAAAATAATATTGATTAGAAATAATAAAAAAATACTTTTCAAAATAGTCATTATTTTTCTACTTGTGAAATGTAAAATTACAACAGAAAGTGTCTTCTTACGACTAATAATAAAAACTTTAAAGGTTAAGTGTTGTAAAATATACCTCTGCAAATGCAATTCAATGTAAATACAAGGAATAACATGCAGTGAGTTTAATTTGAACCGATCCCCAAAGGGGCTCATGGCAGGTAATGGGTTAATACATATTAAATTTAAAAAGAAAAAATCTAAAATAATAAATCTTTATTAATACTGTTATCAAAACTCAATTTTGTATCAATTTTTTACTTCTAGCTAATTACCATTAGTAAATGCTTCTATTATAAAGTTTATTGTAATCAGAAAAAGCAAATCCAGAATTCGTTTGGACAATTGAAGTCATCCTTCTTATTGCCACCGTATTTTAACTTTTTTCAGATGTATGATCCCCTAAAGTGCCAGGTCGTCTTTTATTGGTTGGGTGATCTCTGTTTTCTCTGGCAAAAGAAAAAGCACATAAAATATTGAACTCAATCATGACGCAACTTTGGCACACAACTAATGAGTCTATGGATACAGATACTTTTAATTTTCTCGCTCTCCAGCTGTGTTTGCTGTCAATTATCTGGACCTCATTAAAAGGAAGTTAATACAAGAATAGGTACACCCATGAAAATGATTCAAAATCAGCATGCCATGATGAAAACATGTTCCAAACATAATGAAAACATAGTTTTATCATCAAAATCTTTGTTTTTAGTAAGAGGAATGATCAGAGTATTTTTTGAACAATTAATTAAATTTTTGAATCCTCTTTTTTTTTTTTTTTTATTGTGTCAACAATTGTACTAACTTTTAGCATAGAAAAATTTAGGCTCTTTTTTTTGAAGTGACAGACCCATTAAAATCACATGGAAATTCTTACAAAAATCAAATAATTGTCAGATTTTAATGAAATTTTCAGGATTTATGAATGAAATTATTTTTGAAATTTTTTTTTTTTCCCCAAAACTGGATCCTGTTTTACCGAAAATCTGTTCTGAATTGAAAAATAAAAAACTCAATAAAATTAAGACATTATTTAATTAGAGAAGCTTTTAATTGCTTTTATGAATAATAAATTTTAAAGACAATATTGTCTGAAGAAAAAAAAAACTTTCATGAAAAATGAATTTTTACATGATTTGTTTTCATTTTTTACAATTTTAAATTGAATAATTTATAAAGTTTTTAAATCTTGTAAAATTAATTTTCAATGAGATAACTCTTAGAAAGTATTGTCATTAAGTAAAACTATATTTACAAATGTATATTGTAAAGCTTATTACAATCTGATGACTGAATATATTTAAAAGAATTTTGATTTGTTTTTGTATGTGATATACGTGCAGAATTTCAAAATATGGATGATCAAACCTGTAACATTATCATTAAAAGGTCATGTATTTTTAGGGTTGCCCCCCCTCTCTTACAGGACAAAACAAGACTTATGAACTTTATCGTCTGCTCCACCATACTTAACTATGAACACATTTGGCTGTCAATAAATCAAGACATAAGCAAAACAAGACTGTGTGGTTAAGAAATGTTTGTATACATTTTATGCTATAAGTAATATTTGTTTTAAATCAGATGAGTTTTACTTTAAATTTGCTAATTTTCCTCAAATAATCTTTCAGAAATATATATTTTATTTTTGCAAGATTTTTAAAGCTGAGAATTAACTTTTTTTTTTTTTTTTTTTTTTTTTTTTTACAAATGTGTCAAAAATGGCCGTTTTTATTGATTTTTACTGCAAAGAACAAAAAAAAACAAATAGATTCCGATCAGTATAATTTCTGTTCGAAATACACCAGACTATTTTGCTTACTGGAAATAGTAAATTTTAAATCCTTTAACTCTTAAAGCTAAAATGAAAGCTCCAAGAAAGCGTTTTTATTTTTTAAAATTAATTTTAAACCTTACATATACCAAATAAGTGGAGAGACCTATACAAGAATATACTGAAAAATTATTTGGACCTCATTAAAAGATTCATGACCCAACAAAGAAGAGATTCACATCCATTCCATCCCACCCCCATCCAATTACATTTTTGATCTTGGGTTAGATTTTGTGGGGTAAGTTATGCTGAGAACTTTTCATGGTCTGCTATATTATAAATTTTTTACCTTGTCTTTGGATATGACTTTGTGTCTCAACTCTGATGGCTGTAGAAGGCTTTAGAATAGGGAGCACCACTAAAAATGTGATACGTCAGGTTTAAAATGAATTTTTAAAAATGAAAAATCTTTTCTGAAGCTTTTATTTTAGTTTTAATTTGAAGCTGGGAGATTAAATTTTGTATTTACTATAATCAAAATACTTTTCCATATTTGAAAAACTAATTTAAAACAAATTTAACTTGACTGGAATGTTTTTTTTCTTGTATTTTTTTGTTTTTTAGTTGTCTTTCATCACAATGTAATTCTCTTTATTAAAAGATCTTCCAAAAATAAAATATACGTATCTGAAACTTTATTTGAGGAATATTATCTGATTTAAAGTATAATTAATTTGATGTGAAACGAATATTATTTACTTTAAGTTTAAAATAACAAAGAAATGCATTTTTAAAACAAATGGTAACTGGGTTTTTAACCGGCAGTAGCCATGTTTACGTGATTGAGAAGTGATGAAAAGGTGATGTTGTTGTTCTACGACGACTTTATTTGTAAAACATGTAAAAAATTTTTAAAAATGATGTGAGGGCCTTTTTTTATATAATAATAAGTACTCAATAATCTGAAAAATGTCGGAAAATGTTCTCCATAATATAATTTTCGGAATGTTGACTTTAAATTTACTATAGTCATCAATCATATTTTCTGATGTCATGTATGGTCATCTATACTTACAAAAATTGGAATGTTTATACACTAAAAAAATTTAAAAATTATTTTAAAAATCTTGGTGTGTGATTTGTATTAAGCTTTTCAATTTTTGATTAGTAAATCATTTTCACTTAATAACAATACCATCTAATGCAGTTAAAGTAATGCAGAATTTTAAAATATTTAAAACTTTATAAATTATTATAATTAAAATTTAAAAAAAATAAAAACAATTCTTGTAAAAATTTATTATTCATCGAAAAAAATTTTATTTATAAAAATCTTATTTATAAAAGCAATTAAAAGCTTTTCTAATTAAATAATGTCATAGTTTATTGCATTTTTATTGTTTCAGAGCAGATTTTCGGGAAATGAGTAGCAGTTTGAAAATAAAAAAATTTATGATTTACATTCACTAAGGAGTTCTGCTTTTAACTAATAGAAAAAATTTTGGAATTAAAATTTTATTTTTAAAAATTTCATGAAATCAAGTGTCTGGGAAATAACATATGTAATAAAATTTTTTTTTACCAAGATTTTATAAAAAAAAAAAAAATTTCAAAAATAATTTAATTCATTTGTGAATAAATCCTGAAAGTTTAATTAAAATCTGACAATTATTTGATTTTTGCAAGAATTTTCAAATCAATGTGTTTCTTACCTGGAAAAAGGTTCCAAAATACTTACTGTAAGTATTAACATCAACCAAAGATGTAAAAAACAAGAATTTTAACCATAATTTTGAATGTGCTAGAGAGGATTTAAAAAATACTTTGGTCTTTCTTCTTATTAATAACATAAACATTTTGATGATAAAATCTTGTTTTTATTAAGTTTGGGGTCTTTTTTTTTCATCATACTAAGCGTTTTTTTTTTTTTTTTTATATATAAGTGAATTAGAGGCCCCTACTGTAGAATGGTCCAAATATTATGAAAGCAACATCATCCACACAAAGGATGATTTCACCTGTCCAAACAAATTTTGGAATGATAAGGACTCTTCTCAAAATTATAGGTAGTATATTGGATAATTTTAATTGCATCCATTCTTCTTTTTTTTTTTTTTTGTCCTCAGGAGTGGTCTGCCTAATTTTTGTGCTGTTGCTTTAGCCTTGCACGAAATTGGATATACCCCAAAAGGAGTTCGTCTTGACAGTGGTGACTTGGCCTACCTCTCCCATACCTCTCGTAAGATGTTCCAAGTGGTGGCAGAAAAGTAAGTTGGCTACGTCTCGGCATTTACTTTAAGTTTGGTTTCATTTTTTTTTAATTTATTGCAGGAAGGAATTATTTAATTGCTTTTTTGTCAATCTTTATCAAAGATGATTGTGGATAAATCTAAAAGATTTTAATCTTTATAAAATGAAATTACGAATGAAAATGACAAAAAATATTCTAAAAGTAATCTTTGATTTTGTTATAAAAAATCTTTCAGAAAGTAGGCAATCCTAGCTCTCCACAACATCTTTTTCTTTAATAGCGTGAGGAATCAGACATGTTGAAAATTAATTTTTTTAAAAAATGAAAAAATTCTAAGTCTTTAAGTTACCAGTTTTTTGATCAACCCTTATCAAACGTTGATAAATTTAAGATTAAACTATAAAAACGTAATTATCACTAAAAATAAATCCTGTCTTGATGATCTGTTACACATGAACTTGAAAACTCTAGTCATGTTCATTTGTCAGTTTGAGACTTTCATATGGTGCCATACCTGTTTAGAAATATCTAAACTGTCAGCTGTATACAACCGATTCCTAAGATGTCGGCTGTATACAACCGATTCCTAAGATGTCGGCTGTATACAACCGATTCCTAAGATGTCGGCTGTATACAACCGATTCCTAAGATGTCGGCTGTATACAACCGATTCCTAAGATGTCGGCTGTATACAACCGATTCCTAAGATGTCGGCTGTATACAACCGATTCCTAAGATGTCGGCTGTATACAACCGATTCCTAAGATGTCGGCTGTATACAACCGATTCCTAAGATGTCGGCTGTATACAACCGATTCCTAAGATGTCGGCTGTATACAACCGATTCCTAAGATGTCGGCTGTATACAACCGATTCCTAAGATCATTGGTGAAAAGAAGCTTTGTGCAAGTAAAGCCTGAGGGTCTTGTCAAAAACCATCCTTTGAACATTGCAGACTGACACTACATAATCACAAAGAACTGTAACAGATAACAGAATCCACATTACTTGAGGACTACCAACAGCGGCAACAACTAAAATGGATAGCACATTTAACTCTAAGAGAAAATAATGGCATAATCAAGATGTTGACATTCCACACGATTTCAACTTGAAATAATTCATTTTAAACTGTATTAAATATTTTCCATTATGAATAAACAAACATTAATACAATTTTTTTAGTGGTCGTATCAAAGATGAGGAATCAGTGGGGATGGATAATAGAATTCTTTTTTTCTAAGATAAAACAAACTTGGGCTGTAGTTCAAAATTAGATGCCTATTCTTGAAATATTGGTTAAGATCAACCTATATGCATTCAATGTAAACATAGACTCAAACAGTTGTCCTATCTTTATTTTTACATTCACAATGTTTTGACCGTTGTATGCTCTGGCCTTCTTCAGGTGATATTTGTTGGAATTTTGAACTGAACCCAGAGTAGTCAGTTGGTCGAAACATTAATGATGAGGACAACAGTTCAAACAATGTAAATTGTTACAATACCTCATCTCAGAAATATAGTAAAATCCTGACGAAGACTGGAGTGTACAACAGCCGAAATGTCGTGAACATGACAATAAAGATAGGGACAACAGTCTGAACAATTTAAATAGTGTAAATAATTACAATACTTCATCTCGGAAATATAGACAGATCCTGACAAAGGCCGTAGCATACAACAGTTGAAATGTGAATATGACAATAAAGATGAGGACAACAGTCCGAACAATGTAAATATAGTAAATATTTACAATACATCATCTCGGAAATATAGACAGATGTTAAACATAGACTTGCATATCAAAAATTCATATTTTAGGTCTGACGTAAATTGTTTTAATTCTCTTTTCTTGGTTATTGTATCAAACAGTAATTTTAATTATAAAAATTTTATAACATAAAAAAAATGACGATATTATATTGCTCATATTGATAACATATCATAAATGTCCTGTTTTTTTTGTGTTTTTTTAATTGCAACAGATTTAATATTCCAATGTTCGCTAAACTGACCATTGTTGCCAGCAACGACATCAATGAAGACACAATCCATTCACTAAACCAGCAGGTAGGCACCTTATTCGGACTTGACCCTTGTTTTCTTCCATTTTTCTTGCTTATCCTTTAAGTAGAATTTAGAAAAAAATCCTTCATTTGGAAATCTTTTGCATGCTGCATGCTGTGTGATATCTAAGTTTTAATATCACATTGGGATGTTTGAAATCTTTGTCATAATGAGGGTGGGGACTATTTGAAGATGTTTACAAAGCCAGAGACTGGAAGAGATCAACAATGTGAAAAGCAGAATACGATAGTAACAATTGGAAAAATATATTTAAAGGTTCATTTGTGAAAAAGCCCTTTAAAATAGTTCATCATCATCCACTTTTGTAATCATAGGCGGAGGCGGGGGATCCGAATACAGAAGCCATATTGAATCTTCTCCATAACGATTTATCAGCAGTAGCCAACAGCAATTCTGGTATAGTCATGCTTGTCCATTGTTTGACAGTGTCCAACCAGTTTTTGTGTTGGTGTCCTCTCTTACGTCCACCTTCAACGGTGCCTAGCATGATGGTCTTGCACAGGCTGGCATGCTTTGTAATGTCCGAATCACGCCATTTTCTCCGTTTGCCAGTGGCGAGAAGAGGTTCCTTATGGCCCACGAAACTTTCAACCCTTTTCCACACACTCATTGGTTTCACGTTCCCAATAAATAGAGCTTAATAAAATATGTTGTCATTTATTTACTGCACAGTGAAAATGGTAGAAAATTCTACTTGTGGGATCGGTTTGATATTATTACTAAACAAAGTAGGGGGTCATTTTTGTGTTGCTATTAAGTATTAAACTGATCCCCCATTATTATGTATTTAATAAAAATATATTTAAAGACTCTCAATACCTTCTAATAAGGATTTAATGAAATATGTCATTTTTTTTATTGCATGAGTAAACACATATCCATCCCTTATTACAACATATTAATATAATTTGAACAATGTATGTAAAGATTCTGACATGAATGCTTTCTAAGAATTTAATGAAATATGCAGCCATATTTTTTAAAACACATCGATAAACTGGTTTGTATAGATTGTGTGTAACTACTAATTGCATTAGTGTCTTTCTTGGTTACCTCATTTGAGAAATGGATTATTTTCTATCTTTTCAAAAGAAGGAGCAAGTATTGCTGAGGGTGACAAAAGATAGGAAATTGTGGAGAACTATAACCCTAAAGAAATATAGAACATTCATTTGATTTTTTGATATTTCTTGTGGATTTGATGTTTAATGCTTATAGCTGGGGAGTTGCCATGAATGTGAGGGGAAAAATCTGGTTGTAAAAAAATTTCTCAAAAATTATAGGGTATTTTTATAGAGTAATTGACCATTGTTAGATGCACTTGGCATTAATGCCCTAAACAAAATGGAAGGAAACAAAAGACGGCAAAGAAAATACTGAGCAGACAATATATATAATCTCCTTTCTTTGACTAATCCTAATTCTTTCATTACCCCTTAAGCAGAGCAACATTTTCTCCACTTGTCCAAGAACTTTGATTACAACCACACACAAAAGACAATGGTTAAACATAAGAAAACATAAGGAAAAAATAAATTCCTTCAAATAATATATGGAAATAACCATTCTCCACCTGAAGGCCACAAGGCTCAAAAGGTATGAAGAAAAAAATATGGAAAATAAAGTATAAATATTTTTTTAAAAAAACAACAAAAATCCGCATTATAACTAAAAACATTTGCAGCCTCTCTTTTCACTTTAGAATATATATATATATATATATATATATATATATATATATATATATATATATATGATGGTCATTCAATAAATAAGGTGAATTTTTCGGTATAAGGACTCCTAATACAGATAGAAGCTTACTTTTTTTTTTTTTCTTCAACGTAGTCTCCCAGCACTGTCACACACTTTTCCCATCTGTGCACAAGCTTCCGTATTCCCTCAGCGTAAAAATCTTTGGATTGATGTCTCAGCCAGTCGCTCACAACACTTTTGACTTCATCGTCACTTTTAAACTTTGTGCCTCTCGTCAACGCTTTCAAGGGACCAAACAGGTGAAAGTCTGAAGGGGCAAGGTCTGGGCTGTAAGGGTGATGAGGGAGCAGTTCCCAGCCCAGCTTGTTGATGGTCTGCACCGTTTGGGCTGCTGTATGAGGCCTTGCGTTGTCATCATGCAAGATGACTCCTTCTGACTGATGACCCCTGCGTTTGTCCCAACAGATAAGCTCAAAGTCCTTGCAATGTCATCCACTGTCACCCTTCTGTCAGACTGAATGAGGTCATTGACTGATTCGATCACCTCAGGAGACCTCACTTCTGTAGGCCTCCCAGGCCTGTCTTCATCCTCAACACTGCTCCGTCCTTCTTTAAACAATTTAGCCCAGTTGTCGACATTTTTTGTGGGGGTGAAACATGTGGCACCATACACAGTTGACATTCTGCTATGAATTTCAACTGGTTTGCACCCTTCAGCAACCAAAAACTTGATAACTGACCGCTGTTCAATCCTGGAGCATGCTTCTTGGTTGGCCATCTTTGTTAATCGGCAAAACTCTGAAAGTTTTTTTTTAATCTGCAAAAGAAATTAAATCCATATGAAAAAGAAGTAAAACAAAAAAAAAAAAATAAAGTAAGCTTCTATCTGTATTAGAAGTCCTTATACCGAAAAAGTCACCTTTTTTATTGAATGATCCTCGTATATATAGAGGTAATCATACGAAGAATTTTTAATATTAATGTAATTAATGGCGAAATCTCTTTGCTAACAGATTTAATAAAATCTGTTAGTGAAGAGATTTTTTCATTAATTACATTAATATTACTAATTAATTCTTTGTATGATTACCTCTTTATAATATAAAATATATATACTGCCCATTATTATATATATGTGTGTGTGTGTGTGTAAGACAAAAGTAGGCAAATCGTCAGTAATAAGGCAAAAAAGTTCACAAAGTGAGAATGGAATTAATGCGCAAAAGGGATACAGAAAAATGGTGATTGGAACCCAGAAGTGGCTTATGTTTTTGGCTAGTAAGAAATCCCAGAATGCATCTGTATGGTTTGTCTATAAATTTGGGGAGGGTGATGTTTTAGGTGTCATTCCCTATTTGATTGAAACCAGTAATTATCTTTAAAAACAAGAAATTAAAAGGATTGGAATTAATGGGTGATTGTTATAAAGTTTTGTTATTAAAAACAGGAATTTAAAAATAAAACTGATTTTTAAGGTATGCTTTTGAGTGGCTTTCAATAATGAAGTTATCATTTCCATTTTATGATTGTATTAGGTTTTTTATGCATGTATCAATTCATTTTTTTTTCTCTATTAATTTGTCCTTTTTTTATACAGGCATAATTATTGTGTAATTTTTTTTTTCTTTTAAAACAATATGAGTGAGTTTCCAGTGTGGTTGATGAATGCCATTTGAATATCATTGAAATATTTCTAATTTTTATTATACTTAAGTTCATTCAATACAAGGCTCGAGAGCCAGTCGAGTTAGACTCAAAATGTTTATGCTGAATGTGATATGAATGGAAGAGAAGGTAGTAAGAAATGATGAAAATGAGGAAAGATGATGATTGATCCTTGATTCGAAGATGTCAGAATTATTCAGGGAAGCAACCATATAGAAATCTGTTTGATAAAATGGCAGTTTTTGGATGTGCGGAGCTATCTAACTTTCTTTTTACATTTGAAACATGGGAGAAATAAGGATGATTCAACTCTGTGGAAAGCGGTCATGGTCTGTTCTAGCTGTAAAGTTCTGAACTGGTGGAACTAAAGAGTGTAGTTCATCTGAGCATTTTTGCCATCGAAATAGTAAGAGTAGCAACAGGATTGCAATGTCGGGTCCATGGAGAAAGATGTTGCAAATTGGAAAATAAGTCGTCACTCCCAGGGCAGCGTAAATGATTTTGAACTCTATCAAAGTTGGAAAGTGAGGCTTAGACAGCTTTGGCCTGGATATGGCTGTAATACTTTAAATTTTTAAACTGACTCATGTAAAAATAAAACATGGCAGTAGGAGTCAGATACTTTCTGGAGCAATAAAAGAGCTGAGCATTTTTTTTTTTTTTTCCAGATAGGGTGGGTATATGTGATAAGTAAATCAGGGTATTTAAAGAGTATGGACAGTATTGCATGCACCACCTAAATCTTTTATGCAGGTCTGAGGGTTTTCCATGTATTTCCTGCAACTACTGTGGGGAAAACTCTTCGAAAATCTTTTAGGAAGACATGTTCAAGCATAAATCATTTGTACAATTCCCAATGTATAACTGTTCCTGCCCTGTAATGTATGTTTTTGTATTACATCTTAGCTGCTTGCTGTATTCAGTTATATGGTCTACAACCTCCTCATTTGACCGTGAAACTTACTATTTTTCTGGGGAGTGTCAATTTTAACCTTAACATATTTAGTTATGGTATATTTTTCCTAGCTGCTTTTTAAATTTAAATCTCTCTTTTTATATATCCTCTGCACAACCATGTCCTCATTTATATTTCTAAGGGTTTAAAGGGCATAATCATTAGTTAAGCAGGTATTAAATTTGATTTTACATAGTTCTTTACAAGGTGAGGACAACAGTTAAAATAAATCAGTGTATTATTATAATAATAATAATAATAATAATAATAAATTTTGCTGATTTTTATTTGATACTTTATTTGATAACTTCATATTGGAATTTTCTTTTGTGTGGTTTTTGCAGCTTATTTTTTAAACCATTGCACTCCCCACTCTCCGAGCCTTTAGCCACTCATGTGTTTCACGTCCGTGTGTGTTTCTTTGATTACTTCCTCAACTTTTTAATCCAAACATTAAACCATAACAATATCTGCTTGCTAATCGAATTGTGATTTCATGTCGTGGTATGGTTGAGACAGGGGCTAGTGTTTGATTTCTAAAGGCTCCATAGATACGCAAGTTTCCCCCAAATCACTTAACTATTCTTAACAACAGTCCTGTATAAAAGTTGTGGTTAGGTCAATGTCATAAGCCAATGGTAGTGAGTTTTGTCTTTCACTAAGAACTCCCACTACATTGGCCCTGTTCCAGACTAAGCTATTTTTTAATTTGACAGTGACATTTTTCTGGGGTGTGTCAATTTTAACCTTAACATAGTTATGGTATATTTTTCCTTGTCACTTTTAAAAAATTAAATTTCTCTTTTTATATATCCTCTGCACAACCATGTCCCCATTATATTTCCAAGGTTTTAAAGGGCATAATCATTTTAGTTAATCGGATATTAAATTTGATTCTACATAGTTCTTCCCAAGGTCAAAATCATACCATTACAGTGGTTTAAATATCTGGGAAGTGGTTTAAAAGACAATGAAAAGTGTGACACTGAAATCTGAACGTGTACTGGAATGGCAAAAGATGCCTTCCAAATGGTAAGCAAAGTATTAAGAAACAGGAAAATTTAATTAGAAATAATGAAAACAGTGCTGAACTTCAATCTAATATTAATTATCCTCTATAGCAGTAAATGCTGGTTAATTCTCTCACAGATGAAGAGGTGGCTTGAGGTAACATAAGTGTGGTTCTACAGAAGGATGCTGAGAATACCATGGACTGAACATGTGAGCAATGTCTTAAGTAAAATGGAAACAAAAAGGACACTTATACAGGGTGTGGCAGAAATAACTCCCACATAGACCTCCCCCATAATTGTAAGCCATTAGTTAGATGAAGATAGCATTTATGATCTATAAAAATAGATCTTTTTAATGAGCAAAAAAAATGAGCGGTAGAATTCGTACTTTATTCTTGTAAACATTTATCAATATTTTCACTTTGTAAAAAAAACAAAAAAAAAAACAAGTAAACAATTCTCGTAAAAATTTATTCTCCCAAAAAAGATTTTGACTTCACAAAAAAAAGTCCTTAATATATATTATTTATAAAAAACATTAAAAGCTGTTTTCATTAAAAAATGTCTGAGTTTTCTTGCATTTTTGTATTTTAAATTCAGAGCTAAAATTGGGGACTTTGCGGCCCCAAAATGTAAAAGGAAATTTATGATTTATATTCCTCAAAGTCTCCTTTATTTAATTAAAAAATACAATTGGTGTTCATACCCCTAGATAAAAAGTGGTCATAAAATTAAGTAAGGTAAAAAAAAAAGACGTAAAAGACGTAAAAAAAATATTTTTACCATGACTTTCTAAAAGACAAACATTTCTTAAATAAATTCAGTCATTTCAGAATAAGTTCTGAAAGTTTCACTAAATTGGGACAATTATTTGATTTTTGCAATAATTTCCAAATTCATGTGTTTTTTAAGTGAAAAAAAAGCAAGTGCAAAATATTATGTGATCGTTGACCTAAAAAAAAAACAAGATTTTCAACCACAAATTTAAACGTGCTAAATATGAATAAAAAATTTCAAAAAATAATTAAAAAATACTTTGGTCTCCACTCTTATTAATAACAAAGTTTTTCGTGATAAAATTTTATTTTTATTA
>OZ038504.1:10429892-10477392 GCA_964036315.1 Acanthosepion esculentum
GCTCAGCCGGTGAAAATCACCCAGGCATTGTCCAGGTTGTTCCCGTACCTGTTAGCCAGGTTGTAAAGAACTCATTTTCCCTCAAGGCCATTATGTCCATGCGATGGGATGTAGAATCAGAAAGATGATACTCGTCCTCGCAAGGATGTTCCTGATCTTCAGGTTCTATCCTGTCTACAGTGCCATGTAGGATTTAGTTGGACAAACAGACCATTACTCCAGATTTTGTTGTTTTAATATACAGCAATAGTGGCACATGGCCAAAAAAGGGGGAATGGGTTGAGGCTGGTCGGCACTATCTTATACCTAGCTAATCAGATTCATGACCCATTCATTTGTTACGCTTTACACAACAACCACAAATACTCATTTGTCATCATTCACTCCTCCATATACCACAATACTGCAAACACAGAGGGGAACCTATAAAACACGCCATAGCATAAAAATTCTTGAATATAAAATTATATATGAAAATTTATCGATAAGCAATTTGTGGGGAGGAAATGAACCTGAAACCAAACTAAAACAAAACACACACTGAAAATATTTGGTGTTCGTAGGACCCATCCAGCCCTCAAAAGAAGAGTGTGACTCTGAAACAGATCAGTACTCGACTGTATTGCAAGTTACTCATCTTGCAATACATTTGAGTATTGATCTGTTTGTCCAACTAAATCCTACAAAAGCAATAACTATGGGGGGGGGGTCTTTTATTTTTTTTTTTTTTTTTTTTTGCTTTCTACCCCCTGTAGTTTGATGTATTAATGTACTTCAGTTGGGTTTTAGTAGAAGAACTATTAAGACTGCATAGGTTGGGATTAATAGCATAAGACTGATACACTTGTAGGAATTTTTATTTTCTGTCTTTACTTAAATGCCATGTCCCTACATGACATAACCAATCATGGCTCTCCACAGATTCCTTTCCTTTACTTTCTGTGAATTGTCAGGCTTTCTTGGAAAAAAAAATAAAGACGTGGTTTCCCGTTGCCTTCTTCACAGTTTGGAACTTAGATTGCCTTCTCTTAGACGGCATAGAAAGCCCAGTCTACCCTGCTATTTAATTCATAGCTGTTGCAGGGGAGAAGAGACAGATTCATGCCTTTCTCAAGGGTTTTAGTGTTAAAGTGAACACAAGCTGGAATTTGAATTCTGCTTGTAGAATATATAACTTTAAATGCAGAACAAACTTTTTACTTAAATAATGCAAGTTGCCAATCATTCCATTGGTAATTAGCGTATAGACATTTCTATCATAGCTCTATTAGTTGAGGTTGAGAATATACTGACTGCATCTTCATCCAGAACGGTAAACCTCTCCCACACAAAAAAGGGGAGAACCTGTTTACTGTACAAGTGTCTGCAATTTTGTATTAGAGAAGGAATAGGCTGGCCCAAAATGGCAAATGTTGTTATACTGGTCAGAACTCTGATGACCCAAAAAGTGTCAGGGTGGTTTGAACCCCATTGTCATGATATTCTGACAGTGATGGATTGTCTTTCTTTAAATTTTAATATAAGAAAAGAAAAATGTGTGAATACCACCAGTATCTATCTATATTTCTGAGATGAGGTATTATGTACACTATTTACATTATTCGGACTATTGTCCTCATCTTTGTCACCATATTTATTACAACATTTCAGCTATTGTACACTCGGGCCTTCTTCAGGTGGTTGGAATGTCGAACTGAACCCTTTATTTCGCTCACTGAGGTAGACTGTTTTAGTTCCACGTGCCATGTTTAATGGATGTCATTTGTCAGTTATTTCCTGTTAATTCCCCTCTCCAAGTTCTCCACTGCCTTAACCGGGTATTGAACTTACACTCTTTGGGTCCTGTCATTGGATGTAACTAACGCCTTTATCCACTGTGCCATGTGTACTTCAGGAGACATGGCACAGTGAATAAAGGCATTAGTTAGAGCCAGTGACAGACTAAAGAGCGTGAGTTCAATACCTGGTTAAGGCGGAAGCGGAGAGGGGAATTAACAAGAGATAACTGTCAACTGACAGTCATTAAACATGGCACAGGGAAATAGAACAGTCTACCCCAGTGAATGAAATAAAGGGTTCAGTTCGACATTCCAACCACCTGAAGAAGGCCGGAGCGTACAACGGGTGAAACATTGTGATAAATATGGCGACAGAGATTCAGACAATAGTCCGAATAATGTAAATAGTGTACCATCAGTATGATTGTGAGAATGGAAGAGTGAAGACATCTTGCTGCTCCCAAATTCCTGTGTGAGACAAGTTAACATGTGGTGATGGGTAGTTGGCCAATATGTTGACATCCATCCTCTTTATCTTCACCATTTCAAGAGACAATGCTACACCTATTGTGTCCGCCACCCTGAAATAAAAAGCGAGAATAAGTTACTAACAAAATTGTCTATCGTTCATTCAGTGATGCAGTGTTGGGGCCTGAGGTATTGCTGATAGACCACAAGAAGTTAGACGATGTAAAATGCAACATTTTGACTCTCACGCACACTGGCAATAATAAACCAAGATGAGGATAATAGTCTTAATAAGTAAGTGTGTCATGATAATTCCTCAGCTCAAAGATTTGGACAAAAAAATATTTCTTCAGTTAAGAATCAAAAAGTCAAATTGATAAGAGGAAGTGTAATCATGAGGTGATATTGACAAGAGGCCAAATTAGTTTGTCTTAGTTGATTTGTATCTATCAATCTCTCTCTCTCTCTTTCTCTCTCTTTATCTCTCTTTCTCTCTCTCTTTCTCTCTCTTTCTCTTTCTCTCTCTCTCTCTTTATCTCTCTCTCTTTATCTCTCTCTCTCTTTATCTCTTTCTCTCTCTCTTTCTCTCTCTCTCTCTCTCTCTTTCTCTCTCTTTCTCTCTCTCTCTTTCTCTTTCTCTCTCTTTCTCTCTTCTCTCTTTCTCTTTCTCTCTCTTTCTCTTTCTCTCTCTTTCTCTCTCTCTCTCTCTCCTTTCTCTCTCTCTCTTTCTCTCTCTCTCTTTCTCTCTCTCTCTTTCTCTCTCTCTCTTTCTCTCTCTCTCTTTCTCTCTCTCTTTCTCTCTCTCTCTTTCTCTCTCTCTTTCTCTCTCTCTCTTTCTCTCTCTCTTTCTCTCTCTCTCTTTCTCTCTCTCTCTTTCTCTCTCTCTCTTTCTCTCTCTCTCTTTCTCTCTCTCTCTTTCTCTCTCTCTCTCTCTCTCTCTCTCTCTTTCTCTCTCTCTCTTTCTCTCTCTCTCTCTTTCTCTCTCTCTCTCTTTCTCTCTCTCTCTCTCTCTCTCTCTCTCTTTCTCTCTCTCTCTCTCTCTCTCTTTCTCTCTCTCTCTTTCTCTCTCTCTCTTTCTCTCTCTCTCTTTCTCTCTCTCTCTTTCTCTCTCTCTCTCTCTCTCCTTTTAGTCAGTCCATCTGTTACATCCTCTAAAATACCTATACATTGACCAATCAAAGAAGTGCAAACAGGTAAGGGGGTACAAAGTACAGCTGGTTTTACTAGGGTGTGTAGCTTAGGACAATAAAATTTAATTAATTTTTTTTTGGTAAAATTAAAAGTTTTATTATTTAGAATACAAAATACTCCCACTATTTTAAAAACAATTTAATGATTAAAATAACAAATTTAACTTATTTCATAAAAACGCAATATTGTTTCTTGCATAAGTTTTTATATTTCGTTGACTGGTTTGCGAAATTGAACAAAACATAATTTGTAAATCTTGACAAAAAATGTGAGTAATAACTTCAGCAATATTAAATACTATTACGATTTCAACACGCATCAGTTTGTTGCAAAAAAATTTCCAGTATATAAAATCCTGCGATTTCCATTAGTCCATCTATCCGTCAGTCACACCCTCTAAAATAAACATTGACTGATCAAAATCAAATTTTGGTGAGAAGTGCAGGCAGATAAGAGAGTATAAAGTACAGTTGGTTTTTACTAGGGTGCATAGCTTAGTACAATAAATATCAATCTATCAAAATCTTTTTATATATAAAAAGGGCACGTTCTAGTTAATCTAAACAGTAGAGATTGAAATAAAGTTTGGAATATTTTTTTCTTCTCCAGAAATTACTAAGCTGGCAGAGTATAATCATTACAATCCCAAGAATATTCTGGTTTAAGAACGCCTAGTTTTATCCAGTGAGTTCCTTGGTGTCTCTCGTAATGGTAATATTAGCCGTTTCCTTATATAGAAACATTTGATAACTAACTGAGTAGTCAGTAGTACTTTCAGTTGAAAAATTTATAAAATCTTTCTCCTTAAACAATTTTTCAGGAAAATTTTTTTTTTTCAAGTCCACTGTTATCACTCTCTCCAGTATTGATGGGAGTTTCCTTACTAACCTTTTGTCTGAAGCAGTGTGAAAAATCAGAATCTCTCTTGTTGCACTTAAAGGGGTGAGAATCAGGATCTATCCTCTGATGCTTCAGATGTGC
Organism: Acanthosepion esculentum; assembly: GCA_964036315.1. Classification (NCBI taxonomy): domain Eukaryota; kingdom Metazoa; phylum Mollusca; class Cephalopoda; order Sepiida; family Sepiidae; genus Acanthosepion; species Acanthosepion esculentum. The sequence continues at coordinate 10,434,311 of OZ038504.1, forward strand.
CAAGAGCAAAAGGAGACTGCACTGTTTGTACCTGTACCCCCATGTGCAGAGTGAGAGGGTGCTGATTAAATCAACTTTGTATCAAATTTATCCTTGTGCAGAGACAGATAATTAATTCTCTCGGTGTATTGAATAAAGAATTTCATTAAAATTTCTGGAACGGTTTAAAGAAAGACAATCCATCACTGTCAGAATATCATGATAATGGTGTTCAAACCACCCTGACTCTTTTTGGGTCATCAGAGTTCTGACCAGTATAATAACATTTGCCATTTTGGGCCAGCCTATCCCTTCTGGCCAAATGTACCTGAAGAAGGCTGCTGGGAGTACAGTGGGTACAGTGGCTGAAATATCATGACTAAACCAAGATGAGAACAGTGAAAATAAATCAGTGTATAATAATGATAAATAAATTTTGCTGATTTTATTTGATAACTTCATATTGGAATTTTCTTTTGTGTGGTTTTTGCAACTTATTTTTTTAACCATTGCACTCCCCCCTCTCCCAGCCTTTAGCCACTCATGTGTTTCACGTCCGTGTGTGCCTCTTTGATCACTTCCTCAACATTAAACCATAACAATACCTGCTTGCTAATCGAATTGTGATTTCATTCTGTAGCATGGTTAAGACAGGCGCTAGTGTTTGATTTCTAAAGGCTCCATAGATACGCAATTTTCCCAAAATCACTTAACTATTCTTGTAACAACATTCCTGTATAAAAGTGATGGTTAAATAAGTGTCATAAGCCAATGATGGTGTGTTTTGTCTTTCACCAAGAACTCCCACTACATTAGCCCTATGCCAGACTAAGCTATTTTTTAATGTATATAAGGCACCTCCTTGATACTAGTGAGTGAATGTCACAGGCCATTGTTAGTGAATTTGATTCTTACTGAATTTTACATTATTGTGGCCTCGTGCCAAACTAGCATTAGTCATGCATGCTGGGCTTTTATGGCAGTGAATGCTGGGCAATCTCCTCACAGATGAAGAGGAGACTTGAGGCAACAGATGTGATTCTGTAGAAGGATGCAGAGAATACCATGGACTGAACATATGAATAACAAGGAAGTTTTAAGGATGATGTAAAGAAAAAGGATGCTTCTACTCCTGCAGAAGGATACTGGAGCTAACATCAACAGAGAAGATGAGCAACAAGGAAGTTTTAAGTAAAATGGAAACAAAAAGAACATTTAGAATCGGAAAGAATCAATTGAAATTTCTATGACATTATGAGGAAAGAGGGCTTGGAGAATTTGACACTCAGCAAGAGGGAAACATCGAGTGACACATCTAACAAGCTCGTGTAAATGGGTAGCAGAACATGAGCTGGGAGTTGTAGTAAAGGGGCAAAATTTCTTAGATCACCAAAGGATTAAGAAGTCGTGGAGAGCTGTGATCATCCATGTCCTGAAGGGACATGACATATAGAAAAAAGAAAAATCTACCAAGTGGCAAATTTTGAATTATGCATTATTGGTACAGATTATTCTCTGTGACATAGAGCACATGCAGGAGGCCACGAAAGTAAGTCATGAGCCTAATTCTGATGTATAAACTTCCTATTATAAATGGTTGATAGCGATAACAATTTTGGGGAATTACTATTTTTGCTGGGTTTTTTTTTTTTTTTTTTTTTTTTGACACCTAATATGAGCTGAAAACTTAATTGTATATTGTTAAATTATATGATCGTGCTTATATTCTGGAATGTTACCTATAGATTTTTTTTTCCATATAAAATGAAGAAATTGAAATAAGTTTTCAGATTTACTTCGAAAATCAATGCCAGTAGATCGTTCGGCTCAATAGTATTGTCATAAATTGAGGCTGAGGGGACAAATTTTGGACAGGTGTAGAGGTTTATCCCTTGTTTCATGCTCAGGATTGGGTTTCTGGTTCCTTCTAAAGTCTGTTCATTTGCTTCTTTTCCCAATCACAACAACCTTGACCTTTCAAGTCTATAGTTAACCAGTACCTTTCCTGCATAACCCCAAGAACTTCATTTCTTGCACTTTCTTTGCTCATACAACACCACACAGTAACCCTCTACCTTGAGTGGCTCTTGGGTCTTATATTGGGTGAAAATTAGTTAAAAAAAAAAAAAAAAAATTCTCAGTTTTGAGCAAAGCATTCTGGGTTGAACTCCCCCACCCCCAACACAGTGAGTCAGGCACACAATATAAGAGGGTCATTCAATAAATAAGGTGAATTTTTCGGTATGAGGACTTCTAATACAGATAGAAGCTTACTTTTTTTTTTTTCTTCAACGTAGTCTCCCAGCACTGTCACACACTTTTCCCATCTGTGCACAAGCTTCCGTATTCCCTCAGCGTAAAAATCTTTGGACTGATGTCTCAGCCAGTCGCTCACAACACTTTTGACTTCATTGTCACTTTTAAACTTCGTGCCTGTCGTGAACGCTTTCAAGGGACCAAACAGGTGAAAGTCTGAAGGGGCAAGGTCTGGGCTGTAAAGGGGATGAGGGAGCAGTTCCCAACCCAGCTCGTCGATGGTCTGCACCGTTTGGGCTGCTGTGTGAGGCCTTGCATTGTCATGATGCAAGATGACTCCTTCTGACTGATGACCCCTGCGTTTGTCTCAACAGATAAGCTCAAAGTCCTTGCAATGTCATCCACTGTCACCCTTCTGTCAGACTGAATGAGGTCATTGACTGATTCGATCACCTCAGGAGACCTCACTTCTGTAGGCCTCCCAGGCCTGTCTTCATCCTCAACACTGCTCCGTCCTTCTTTAAACAATTTAGCCCACTTCTAGACATTTTTTTTGGCTGAAGCATGTGGCACCATACACAGTTGACATTCTCCTATGAATTTCAACTGGTTTGCACCGTTCAGCAACCAAAAACTTGATAACTGACCGCTGTTCAATCCTGGAGCATGGTTCTTGGTTGGCCATCTTTGTTAATCGCCAAAACTCTCAAAGTTTTTTTTCAATCTGCAAAAGAAATTAAATCCATGTGAAAAAGAAGTAAAACAAAAAAAAAATAAAAAAGATTAAGCTTCTATCTGTATTAGAAGTCCTTATACCGAAAAATTCACATTATTTATTGAATGACCCTTGTACTATTCTCTGGGGACAAGTCTGTCTCATATGACTGGTGATAAAATGGAACCCAGGAGGTTTGAGTTCATGCCTTCCTTAATAGGAGTCACGTGATAGGAATATTAACTCAATTCCAGGTTTGGATTTGCATCTCCTAATTATGGAGCTGATTAATGAAAACTACTGATTTGCTCGTCTTGGTAATTCCCTGCTGGCAAATTTTAAAAAAACACCTTTTGGAAAATAGTTTTTGTCTGTATTTCTGAGACAAAGTGGTGTTACTGTGATATGTTGATTCCTTCAGAACTGTGTCCTCATCTCCGTGTGCATATACGAGTGCTGCTCTGGATAACAGCTCAGAATGAAAAATCAGTGCGAAGTTCGAATTATAATCTGGTTCATTATATTTGCTTATGCACAAATACCTTTTGGAAAAGAATTAATCTATCTTCCCACAGATATGAGTTAACACCAGGATGGCCGAGGTGTCATTTTCGACACCTTCAGATTTTCAACAAATTACTATGGAATAACTAGTTTTGGTTCGATGCTGAGGCTTATGGACAATTATTGAATTTTAACAAAGATGCTTAACAGACTTAATTCTTTAAAAAATATTCAGTGGAACAGCTGATATTTGGGGTTTTACCTTGAATGTCCGAGGTGTCATTTTTTGACACCTAGGCTATTTATAGGGTAAATGCATTGAAATAATATCATAACACGGCAAATGTGCAAAGGATGAAACTAGGGCACTGTTAGTAACATGTAAAGATTGTGGAATCTAAGATATTGCTAAATAGTTGGTCCTACAGGATTGCAGAAAGAATGTTATAGCCTACTTCAAAATGATGTCTAATGTTGTGTAATAGTCTTTAATAAACTATGTATTGCAAACATATGAGTAATTTTATTAACTGTATATGATTATTTTTCATGCGAAATATTAAAAAGCAATCATAAGGTGTCGAAAACGACACCTTGGCCATTTTATATATATATCAAAGGAGCTGGCCATCCTAGTGTTAAATAAAAAAAAAAAAACTTGTATCTGGAAAAGTCATTGATATTCCTCACCCAAAAATTCTTAATTCCATATTCACTCATAAAAAAAAAAAAAAAAAAAAAAGAATCTTACATTTCAAAATAACCAACAAATTGTTGACAAATCCATCAATCGTTATTTTTGTAATCTTTATCATGACATTTTGGCCATCTTGTGCATCCAGTAACCTTTCTGAATGAAGTTAGGCATTGAAATGTTTTGGGGTGAGTGCATGAGACGAACACCAATCTTTTACAAATGTGTAATTTCTCAAATGTTTCCGTAAAGTTCACTTTCAAGCTAATTCGATGAATACCCTCTTTTTTTCTTTTTTTTTCCCCCCGCCCTGTGTTTTGCAGCAGAGAATGCTCTTTTTATAAAGCAGAAGAAATAGAGATGTCATTTTTTTTTTTTTTTTTTAAATAAAGTTTTAATAAGAGCGTCCTGGGTAAGATGATAAACTACATCCAACAGCAAAGCTTCTGATCAAGAGGTTTTGAGGGGCGTGGAATTGCTGGTGACTCGGTGTGGTAGCACTTGTTAAGGTCTCAGCTATGGGCACATAGTTAATCTCCAAACTGGGGTCAAAACACCATGAAAGTGTAAAAATAGGTTTTAATACCAACAATACATTTTTGTAAAAAAATTATTACCAGCAATATATTTTTGAAAAACTATTTTCAGCTATAAAATCTTGTCGGCATTAAATAACCCATTGAGGTCGATATGCCGTAAAATAAACCAAATCAAACTGATTTCTTACAAAGAATACATATTCTATTCATTCGAACCTATCCTAAAAATCTTGTCGGCATTAAATAACCCATTGAGGTTGCTATGCCGTAATACAAAATAAACTAAACCAAACTGATTTCTTACAAAGAATACTTATTCTATTCATGCAAACCTATCCTAAAAATCTTGTTGGCATTAAATAACCCATTGAGGTTGATATGCCATAAAACAAACCAAACTAAACCAAATTTAATAAGACAAATTACTTGAGTCTATAAATATAAGAATGTGTTTAAGATTATCAAGATTGGATTAGCAAACAAGAATGTTGGGTGATTTTTGCACGTTTACATTTGAATTAATCATCCCAATGGCAATATTAGTAATTTCCTTATGTGGAAACACTCAGCCTTCATTGACCAAGCAGGTAGTACTGCCACTGTCAGTTGAAATTTATAAAATCTTTCTCTTGAAACAATTTTCCAGGAATGTAGGCTTCTCAAGTCCAGTAACTTTTATCACTCTTTCCAGTATTGATGGTCATCCTAGGCATGATGATAAACTACATCCGGCAGCAAGGTCTCTGATCAAGAAATTGAAGGTTTTGAAGAGTGTGGAACCACCTCTTAATTGCTGTTGTTCACAGGACCATCCTGACCTGGGGTGGTAACACCTGTTAGGGTTCCAGCTACAGGCAAATAGTTAACCACCAAACAAAAATCAATAGGTCGTTTTTATAATAAAATGGCCAACATTGCATTTTTATAACAAAATGAGAATGAATGCGGGACTATAAAAAAATATATATAGGATACGTTTTTATAGTAAAATTACCAACGATACATTTTATCTACAAAATATTTATTTAAAAAACAACTTTATCCTCAAAGTATAAAATTATGTACAAAATGAATCTGTAGTTGAAGGCATAAAATTACATTCAAAATATTTAGATTTTAGCATTAAATAACGCATAGTTTCATATACCCGCAAACAAAATCAACCAACCAGCCAACATTAAAGAACTCTTTTCTGACATATAATATCCATATAATATCCTACAATTTCAGTCTTTGAGTTTCAAGGAAGGATTGGCCAGCCATTTTTAATCATTAATCTGAGAAAACGGTTGTTTAGAGATGACAATTTAGATATTTCTGAACAAGGTTGGCACTATGCATGACATCTATATGAAGGTCTTGATTTGAGTCGGATATTTAAGAACTTGATTCGAGTTTGTAATGATATGTTCCACTTAGTGCTTTCTTGAAACCATTTTATCCTTTGTACTTTTTCTGCTTTCCCCATTCGAAAAGTGACCTTTTGTTGGACTGAGTGTTGAAGTTTTAATCTCTGATATGAATGACTTTAACTGCCAGGAATAAACTCTGATTTCTCTTTGACCATTTGAACCCTGACCATTTGGCCAGTACTTCATTCATGGACATTTTGTGTAAGTTTCAAGATTTCAGAATATACGAGGGTCATTCAATAAATAAAGTGAATTTTACGGTATAAGGACTTCTAATACAGATAGAAGCTTACTTTTATTTTTTTTCAGCGTAGTCTCCCAGCACTGTCACACACTTTTCCCATCTGTGCACAAGCTTCCGTATTCCCTCAGCGTAAAAAACTTTGGACTGATGTCTCAGCCAGTCGCTCACAACACTTTTGACTTCATCGTCACTTTTAAACTTCGTGCCTCGTGAACGCTTTCAAGGGACCAAACAGGTGAAAGTCTGAAGGGTCTGGGCTGTAAAGGGGATGAGGGAGCAGTTCCCAGCCCAGCTTGTTGATGGTCTGCACCGTTTGGGCTGCTGTGTGAAGCCTTGCATTGTCATGATGCAAGATGACTCCTTCTGACTGATGACCCCTGCGTTTGTCCCAACAGATAAGCTCAAAGTCCTTGCAATGTCATCCACTGTCACCCTTCTGTCAGACTGAATGAGGTCATTGACTGATTCGATCACCTCAGGAGACCTCACTTCTGTAGGCCTCCCAGGCCTGTCTTCATCCTCAACACTGCTCCGTCCTTCTTTAAACAATTTAGCCCACTTGTAGACATTTTTTTGGCCGAAACATGTGGCACCATACACAGTTGACATTCTCCTATGAATTTCAACTGGTTTGCACCCTTCAGCAACCAAAAACTTGATAACTGACCGCTGTTCAATCCTGGAGCATGCTTCTTGGTCGGCCATCTTTGTTAATCGCCAAAACTCTCAAAGTTTTTTTTTTTTAATCTGCAAAAGAAATTAAATCCATGTGAAAAAGAAGTAAAACAAAACAAAATAAAAATGTGTAAGCTTCTATCTGTATTAGAAGTCCTTATACCGAAAAATTCACTTTATTTATTGAATGACCCTCGTATAACTAAACAAATCAGCAGAAGAATTGCAAATGACTAGTACAAAGTTGCTCTTGGGAACAACCCTGTTCTGCTCACATGTTAAGCCATGTTATTCTTTTCTGTGATTAGATGCCAGTGTTATACCGGTAAACTGTTATTACATGTTCCAAAGATTGACAAAATGTGTCGTTTCTATCACCTTATGGCAGAATTTAACCTTTGTGCCCACAAAAAAACGGTGTGTCAAAAAAAAAAACAGTTATTCCCTTGATACCACTATTCCTGTATTTTGGAACATGCCCGAGTGGTTAGAACGTTTGCATTCTGACCATGAGAGCTGGTTTCCATTCTCACCGTGGTCAATTTGTCAGGAAGGAGACTTCCTGATGCTATCGGACTGGAGAGGTCGATCCCAGCGTGCACCACCTTTAGAAAGTGCCTGAAAAAAACATACCACGGGTTGACACAAGCCTTGCGAGTGAAATGGGATAAATGGAACCCTTAGGGGGTCATCGATAGCTGTACTAGCACAAAGCCATCATGGCTGAGGGCTTGAGCATGCTGTCCTTTGTTCAAATTGTTGATCACGCTAGATAACACGCTCTCTCCCAGAAACTGTAACTAAGGTCTGCTCAGCATAGTTGCAGTATAAACCACAGGTGGGCTCTGTGGGTTTTGAATAAGCACAAATGTGCCTGAGCAAGCATCTGCAATATGGATTGGCTAGCCGCCCTAGTAGACGAGTATCCTAGAAAACAAGTGGCCAGCTATAATATTGCTGTGCAATGTTTGTTTTAAAAAGTGATTATTAGAATTTTAATGAAACCCAAACATATGAAAGTTAATTTGTACATTTTCTTTATTCTTGTGAATTGACAATAATAATAATAATAATAATAATGATAGTAGTTCATTGATAATTTTATTAAATTATGAATAACAAAAAACTTATTTTCATAGTTATTTATAAAATAAGATTGTTATTTCTTTCAACTTTTTCTCGTTACCGAGTTTTGTTTTGTTTTTGTATTAGTATATTATTTGTTTTTGTTGTACAAATTTTCTAAAGATTGTTGTTTTTACTTTCTGTTGTTGATTACCTAAAGTTATATTTATCAACTTGGACTTTACTCTCTTTTATTTTTTATTAATTAATACTTTAGGTGTTAATATTGCCAAAAAGGTAGTATAAATTATTTTTTATTGCATGTTATAAATAATGACTTCATAATCTCCAAGTATTTTAGGATTAAATCCTGATTTATATTTTTCTTTCTTAATTTTTTTCCACAGATGTCAAATTTTCAATACTTGCATTTGTTTATTTATTTACAACTCTCTTGTTATTTGTAATGTGTTTTATTGTTTGTCTAATGTTGTATATATATTTTTAAAAAACTTAATTTTTTTTCAGATCTTCTAAGACACGCAATGTATATAATGTTTATATATGTACATTTTATAGACATCGCTTTCAAAGTATTTCTGGCACTTAAAAGAATCCAATAAAACACCTACAGTAAAATGGAAATTAATAAGAAAAGCTAGAATATGTAGGTCATTAAATGACCCATGTCCTTTGTGCATACATGAGAAACTATATATATTGAATTGGACAAAGTCCGACAATTTATTTAAAGACATTTATGATATGTTTAACGTTCTTTTTATAGATACAAGTATTTAAGCAAATGCTCTGTTTTATAATAAACAGTAAATGTTATTTAATACTGTTTATTATAAAACAGAGCATTTGCTTAAATACTTGTATCTATGAGAAACTATATATTACTAAGTTTATAAAAAATAAAAATTTACTGAATCAGAGAAATGAAATAGCTATTTTTTGCCGTCATTGTCAAAAATTTTCCTTAAATAATATTTAAAAATAAAATTAAAAAATGTGAGCTGGTAATATACATACTTATATTTGATATGAAAAAATAATTTTAAATAATGTAAGTAATTCTATGACATTTACTTGATTTAAAAAGAAATACAGTCTATTAGTAATTAAGAATAAAAATATTTTAAAATTGTAGTTAAATAAAACGTATTCTAACACAGACACACATAAAAAGAATCTTTAAGTATACAAGTAGGAAAAAATGCTGAAAAGCTTTTTGCCATTAATAAAAAAAAAAACCCCAGACAACATGCATTTAACGGATGTCAGAATTCATTGAAAAAAACACCCCTACCCTCCCTAAACTTAACCTCTTTTTTGAACGTAACTCATAATTGATACAACAATAGTTAATAAAAATCAACACGCTACCTCCCCGGTTTAAATGATTGGATTTCTCTGTATCCTTGGAAACAGTAAATTATGAATTTATATGTGCGTTTAAAACTCAATAAATTTAAAAATAAGTTATTCCAGTATTCGCTTCAAGATGAAATGGAACTAATGCTTTTAATTTAATTATATAATTAAATTTAAAGTTTTTAGCTTCATTTTTGAAACATGGTTATTACTGTGTAGCGAAAAAAAAACACATTTTAAATCAGTTAATTTATAATATTTATGCTCTGTAAATTTACATTGAGCACTGTTTTGTAAAAATAAAAAATATCAATAAGAACACCGGATTAGATATAATACTGTTCTTTCTTTTTCTTTATATATATATATATATTTACAGCAAAAAATCAAAAATTACCTGAACATGGGAATAGTCTATTTCAAGCTGGTCTGTACACAGCTATCATCAGCCCTACCCTGATAGCTGTGTACAGACCAGCTTGAAACGGACTATTCCCATGTTGAGGTAATTTGTTTTTTTACTGTATGAAAAAACATACATATGCTGTTAAAATAAATACATCAAGCTCTCTGGGGATCAGTTTTAATAGTTAATATTACTAGGACCCGCCCAGATTATATACCAATGGATCTATTACCTGTACGATATATATATATATATATATATATATATCAATTATGTGGTGCGTGTTCAATTTATATAACGTGAATCATTCATACGAAAAGCAGATAATGAAGTTAATGATATGGCAAGAATCACTCTCGCAAACAATATTTAATAATAAAATACAATTAACCTCGAATCCGTTAATGAATGGTATGATCCTTGTTTAATTGTTGATTCGAGGTTAATTGTATTTAAGTGAAGTGTTGCCTCCCTTGGGCACTTTAGACAATTCCCTGGTGAGTGTTAAAGTTGTTGCCAAGTGTAAGGCATCCGATGATGTGCCATTTCATGGAATGGCTTTTTTTCTTTCTTTTTTCTTTTTTTTTTTTATATCTGCCAAAGCCAACTGGGATAGCTTCAGATTTTGGCAGAAGCTCTCCTCTCAGCATTCTTCAAAAATAGAACCTCTAGAACTACCACCCTCATCAGTGAATGGACCTTTTCTGGCATAGAAAGTTTAATCCCCTAGAAAAAATTCCAACAAAATGCAAAGAGCCACCCCTGGTTCATGCCAGAATGTGCTGCATTTATAGCTCACCATAGAGACTACTAGAATAGGGAACAGTGCAGTAGAACCATTGTTGTGTTCAGAATTGCCCACAATTATTGCAAAGTGAAAAGTGCAGGAATTTTTTTTAAAAAAATGCTTAGCACAAGCAGTCTAAGCCAAGGTCAAAAGTAAAAAGGATTCCGTGAGTTATGGGAAATCTCTAACCAAATTTCAGTGCATACTTATCATAAAAGACCCTGAGGTTATCTCATCCTTGTCATATAAGGCAAAGCTCTTTGCAATTAAATTTGTCTCTAACTCTGTGACAAGGGCTATCCTTTTTCTAACTTTCTCCCCCTCTCACAGAACACAAATTACGGCCTCAGAAGTTTCTATACTTATGAAACGCCTTGACACCAAGGAGACTACAAGTCCAGATAAAATCCCAGTAGTTATCCATAAGAACATTAGCCCTGAGTTATCTCGCATCTTGGCAAATGCTGCTTGAAGAGGAAATCTTCCCAAGTCTATGAAAGGTGTCAAGCGTGTGTCCCGTTTTCAAGAACGCAGATGCTCACTCATCCTCATCACAATATCGGCCCACCAGCTAGCTCTTTGAGGCTATCATCAACAAGAAGGTTGTTGCTCACTTCAATCAATATGGATTTCACCCTGCTAGGATATCAGCAATTGACTTAGCAGACAGAAACGGTGAACATCACAAGGCCTTTGACAAGGTGTGGCATGGAGGTTGCTACGTAAGCTCTCCAGCTATAGAATAATTGGAATAATTTTCTCAGTTATCAAGTCCTTCCAAATAGGTAGTTCCATGAAAGCCATTGTTGATGCCCACTCCTCTGGGGCCTGAGAGATCAATTCAGAGGTCCCCAATATGTTTTCCTCGGTCATACCTGCCTTATACTGATGATCTGCCCAAGAGCATGTGCCAATCTTTATACAGAGGATACAGCAGTATATGGGTGCACCTTCAAGAATTTAGATGACCAGAGCCTGGCAGCTGATCACTTCTCTGGCCAAGCTCTAACTGCTCAGTTGTAGTGGGAGACTGGCTGGTTACATTTAATACCTCAAAAACCAAACACTAAAATCAAGCAGGTGTGGAAATTTAAATATCTGGGAAACGTTTTGACAAAGGACGGTAAGTGTGACGCTGAGATCCGAAGACGTATTGGGATGGCCAAAGACGCATTCCAAAAGCTAGGGAGAGTATTACGAGACAGGAGGATATCTTTGGTAACAAAGAAAAGAGTACTGAACTGCTACGTGATATCTGTCCTCCTTTACGGCAGCGAATGTTGGATTGTCTACTCAAAGATGAAGAAGAGACTCGAGGCAATGGAGGTATGGTTCTACAGAAGGATGCTAAGGATACCATGAACCGAACATGTAAGCAAAGATGAGGTTTTGGAGAGGATGCAAACAAGGAAGAAGCTTATACTTAACATCAGGAATGACAGCTGTAATTTCAGAGACACGAACTGAGAAAGGAGGGCTTGGAGAACCTGATACTCACAAGGTAGATAAGGAAAGAGACGCATTCCAAAAGCTAGGCAGAGTATTACGAGACAGGAGGGTTTCTTTAGTAATAAAGAAAAGAGTACTGAACTGTTACGTGATATCTATCCTCCTTTACGGAAGCGAATGTTGGACGGTTTCCTCAAAGATGAAGAAGAGATTCAAGGCAACGGAGGTATGGTCCTATAGAAGGATGCTAACGATATCATGGTCTGAGTCTGTGAACAACGATAAGGTTTTAGAGGGGATGCAAACAAAGAGGAAGCTTATACTTAACATCAGGAAGAGGCAGTTTAAATTTCTGGGACAAGTAATGAGAAAGGAAGGCTTGGAGAATCTGATACTCACAGGGCGAATAGAGGGAAATAGACAAGGGAAAACAATGCATGACATACCTAGCGGGCTTAAGCAAGTGGATAACAGAACATGGCCTGGGGGGAAGTAGCAAAGGGTCAAAACTTATTGATAGCTACAAGGGATAGGGGGAAGTGGAGAGCCATGATCGCCTATGTCCTGAAGGGACTCGGCACATTAAAAAGAATTTTCCACCATCCCAAAACAGGCCCCGAATTTTTACATATCACAATGAACTGGTATTCTTTCAAGGAGCCCCCTCCTTTCCCTTGAATGCCTGTTCGGACATGAGATCACTTCAGACCTTGAGTGGAATTCATATCTATCACTAAATATGCTTTAAAAAAAATGGTTCTTTGTACTGCTCCAATGAGTACTTGACTCCTGCTATGCCCTACCTTTACAAGAGCCAAATCAGGTGGAAAATCGAGTATTGCCACCATATATGTGAAAAAACAAAATCAGCTTTCAAACTAAGTACCAACTGTACAAATCACTGCTGGTCTCCATTCTTGTATATGGGACGTGAGACATGGATACTGTTGGCAGAAACAGAGAGAAAACCAATGCGTTTATGTGGAAAAGGGTTAAGTTTTGTGGGACACCAGGAACCTCTTTTCGCCACTGTCAAACAGAGAAACAAGGCATGGTTTGGACAAGTTACAAGGCACGACAACCAGGCCATCATGCAAGGCACAGTTGAAGGTGGACGTAGGAGAGGATGCAAATGCAAAAACTGATTAGACAATGTCAAACAACGGACAAGTATGAGTAATCCAGAATTGCTGATGCCTGCTGTTGATAGACCATTGCGGGGATGATTTAGTGTGACTTCTGCATTCGGATCAACCCTACAATTACAAAAGTCAAGGAGATGATGATGCCATATTTTTGATAAAATATTTTAAATCTTGATAAAATATTTTTATCAAGATTTTCTAATAAAACCCTTTCAATAATAATTCGATTCATTTATGAATAAGTTCTGAAAATTTCAATAAAATCTAACAATTATTTGATTTTTGCAAGAATTTCCAAATTAATGTCTGTTAACACAGAAATGAGACCCAGTTTACTATGCTAAAAGTTAGTAAGAAAAGTAAATTTTTTAATCAATGTTTTGAATGTTCTAAAAAGGAGTAAAAAAATTTAATTAAGTATCCCAAAAATACTTTAATCCTTCCTCTTAATAGTAACATAAGGATTTTGATGATAAAACTAGGTTTTCATTACATTTGAAGCATATTTTCATGGAGGCACCTAGTTAAAAAGAAATATGTTCTAGTATTGACAGCGTGAATAAACCAACGTGAAATTATAAATATCCAGAATAGCTCATGGTGGACGAAAGAAAGTCTTAGAAAAGATGTCTGTCAAGTATGCTTTCCGGATATACAGGTTGGATGAAATACTGATTGATACTGGGAACACAGTCAGCACGCTGACTTGACCCTTCTCGGCTAACAACTAAGCTTGGGTTTACTGCTTTTAATCTCGTCATTAATTCAGGGAAACAAAAAGGTCACTTTCACCTAGCATCAGAAAGAGTTGAAATTTCTCGGACACTTCATGAGGAAAGACGGTTTGGAAAATTTGGCACTCACAAGGTATGTTGAAAGGCAAGAGAGTGACATCGGAAAGCAGCAAATGACCTACCTAACAAGCCTGTGTAAATGGTTGGCAGAACAGAGAGATATGGGGTTATAGCAAGACGAGAAACTTTGCAAAGGACAGGAAATTGTGAAGACCCATGATTGACCATGTCCTGAAGAGACCTGGTATATAGATGAAAAGGCACTGGTTAACCTCCATACCTGCAAAAACCAAATTTTTCAAAAAGGACATTTTTTTTTCTGTTGACACTGTTATTACTTTATTCACTTTTGACTCCCTCAGTAATGTTTATTCACAAGATTATAAAAATATGTGAACCAAGTACAATGTGATATTTATTATTTACCATTTTATAAAGACTTTTTATCATTTTATAAATAAATTTATAAATAATTTGCCTGTGCAAGACCATCATGCAAGACAGCGTTGAAGGTGGACATAGGAGAGAACACCAACATAAAAACAGGTTAGACAATGTCAAACAAAAGACAAGTATAACTACGAGAATTACTGATAGCTACCATTGTAGAAGAGATTCAATATGGCTTCTATGTTTGGATCCATTATTACAAAAGTCAAGGGTTTGGTTTGGTTCGTTTTGTGGCATATCAACGCCTCAATGGGTTATTTAATGCCAAAATTTTTATTGCTGGTAATGTTTTTCTTCAACAATCTGTTTCTGGGAATATTTTTCCTTGAAGAATTCTATAGCTGGTCATAATTTTTTCAAAGAATGTATAGCTGTTTGTATTGCTGTTTTGTTTTTTAAGTATTGCTGATAATAATTTTTCCTTCAAAAATTATTGCTGGTAATAATTTTTTTTTATTGCAAAGTATTTCTGGTATTAAAACCTATTTTTACACATGTTTGGGTGTTAACTATTCGCCCACAGCTGGGACCCCAACAGGTGCTACCACCCCGGGAACACCAGCAATTAAGATGTGGTTCCACGCTCCTCAAAACCTCCTGATCAGAGGCCTTGCTACTGGTCGTAGTTTATCGTCTTACCCAGGATGCGGATGTAGTTTATTGTCATACCCAAAATGGACAAAAGTCAAGGGGAGGATGACGATAAAAGTTATCAAAATATATGAACCAAGTACAATGTGGTGGTATTTACCATTTTATAAAGAAATAACTATGAAATCATGTTTTTTGATTCATAATTTTATTTAAAAAAATATCTATAAACTACATTACAATAAAATTTGAATAAAGATCATCTTTCCGGCCATTATACAATTTTCTTCTCAAATTATTTTATCTCAGATTACTTCCCAAGTTTTTATTTTTAATAATCGTGGTCTAGGATCAAGGGTGCCTAATCCATAGAAAGCAAAGACATGAAAAACAAGCAATCATAGTTACCCCCCTCCTCCTTTTTTTTTTTTTTTTTTTTTTAATCATTTTGAATAAAAAATTTAAATCATTGGAAATGTTTCTAAAAATGACTAGAAAATCTGCCTAGACATTGTTTATTGTCAGGTTATGGATGAAGAGGGAACACTAAGCACCTTGACAAAAGCAATTGGCGAATTCTTTTCTTTGGAATGGTTGACAAAACATCAGCAAATTACCAATCAAGGGATTTCCTTATAGATGCTTCATATATTTTACTAATTTAGTAAATGTTTATAAATTTATGTTATAATGCTTATTACCAAAACCATAATAATACTGAATAAATTTGTTTTAAACATTCAAGTATATTTAATCACATTTTCCTAATAGCTGTCGCAATCTATTAAAAAGAAAATTGATAAACGATAGACAAAATTAATATTATTTACGGATCGCAACATCTATCAGAGAGATGAAATTTAAATTTTTATTATTGCATTATTCCAAAGTTTTAGCACAACAGCAAATAGCTATTAATGTCAACAACTGAGCACAAATAGTAATAAATTAAAACAAATTACTAATTAATGTATAATATTATCCATAACTACATGTACAAGAATGTCGTTTTCGATAAAAGTTAAAAAAATACGTAAAAAATGCATATATTGTTGAAAATTCCTTTTTCCACAATATAGCGATTTTGTGTGATGTTATAATGCTTATTACCAAAACCATAATAATACTGAATAAATTTGTTTTAAACATTCAAGTATAATTAATCGCATCTTCCTAATAGCTGTCACAATCTGTTAAAAACAAAAAAATTGATAAACAATATGTAACCCATTTTGTTTGGTAGTTATTTTTTGTCAGGATTGTAAGCCAAGAAAATTGTGCTTGTATTAGTTTTTGCAAGTGGTTTCAAGAACATTCGAGAATGTTCCTGAACATGCCAAATTATCTAATTTCATGTATCTGCCCCTTAGACCCACCTCATGTTTGTGTAGCATCTACAAAATGCTTCGATTTTAACATCTCATATGATGCGAATTTTGTACAATAAATAAAGAAAAAAGTTCTACGAAATTTGTTTATTTTAACGTTTCATATGGCGTGAATTGTGTGCAATAAAAAAGTGAGTGAGTGACCATTTTAACGTCCACTATGATATTAACTTATGTACAGTAAAAAAAAAAAAAAAAATTACGCACAGTTCATACCATAGAAGGTATTAAAATAAAGTTCTACAAAAGGTGTCTATTTTAAAGTCTCCTATGACGTTCCTGAATTTTTCGTTAAAACACTTTATATTTACATTTAAACATTTTTTACCAATGCAAATTATTCTTCGGCGAAGTTTAACCATTGTGCCTGAAAAAAAAAAATGGCATGTTAAAAGGATGATTATTCCTTTGATGCTGTTAATACTGTACACTTGGGTCTCAGGTAAATGATTTGATAAAGGATTGTACCAAACAGCAAAACTGGAAATAATAAAATTAACATGATCTCTCTTATGCACGGGTACTGGGTATGACGACATCCAGCAAGCAAGGCCACTGATCTGGAGGTTTACAGGAGTGTGGAAAAACCTCTTAATTGCAGTTATTCCCAGGTCCACCCTGGCCTTGGGTGTAACACTTGTCTGGGTCTCAGCTATGGATATATAGTTAACCCCCGCCCCCAGCCCAAACTGGTGTCAAAGCACTACAAAAGTATAAAATATATTTTTATAATAAAAATACCAGCAATACATTTTTTTTAAGAAAAAAATTATTCAACAAAAACCCTCTTTACAAAAATACGTCAATAAAATCTGATCTACAAACTAATTCCTTATAAAGAATACATATTCTATTCATATGAACCTATCCTAAAAATCTTGTCGGCATTAAATAACCCATTGAGGTTGATATACCGTAAAACAAAATAAACCAAACCAAACTGATTTCTTACAAAGAATACATATTCTATTCATACGAACCTATCCTAAAAATTTTGTCGGCATTAAATAACCCATTGAGGTTGATATGCCGTAAAACAAAATAAACCAAACCAAACTGATTTCTTACAAAGAATACATATTCTATTCGTACGAACCTATTCTAAAAATCTTGTTGGCATTAAATAACCCATTGAGGTGTTGATATGCCGTAAAACAAAAGAAACCAAACCAAACTGATTTCTTACAAAGAATACATATTCTATTCATACGAACCTATCCTAAAAATCTTGTTGGCATTAAATAACCCATTGAGGTGTTGATATGCCGTAAAACAAAAGAAACCAAACCAAACTGATTTCTTACAAAGAATACATATTCTATTCATACGAACCTATCCTAAAAATCTTGTTGGCATTAAATAACCCATTGAGGTGTTGATATGCCGTAAAACAAAAGAAACCAAACCAAACTGATTTCTTACAAAGAATACATATTCTATTCATACAAACCTATCCTAAAAATTCTATATGCATTAAATAACCCATTGAAGTTGATATACCGTAAAACAAAATAAAGCAAATCATCTCTTATGAACAGTTTTGCAACTGGCAACCCCGCCCCCAAAAAAGCCCTTGATGACCAGACCTTTGTCATTGTGAAATGTATTGATACTTAAACCTTAAATGCTGAATCACTCTTCTAATGCTTGAACCTTTTCCTGAAAAATCTTGTGTGTGTATTCAGATGTTTACTTTCTTTTCTTTGCATTCCCATTATTTCACCGAGTAATTTAAAAAAAAAAAAAAAAAAATGAATATGGCTCTTCTCGTATACAAATTGATCCAAAGCTTGATAAACATGGGTTCTTTTACAAAAGAAATCTTGAGGTATTTATCAGATATCAAGTCATACCAATTCTTCTTTCTCAGAATAAATATTGAGATGTAATCAATTCTTTCTCGTATTTCAATGCACGGCTAAAAATAATGAAGATAATGATGCAAGTTTGAAGAATATGAATAACTTGAATTGTGATTTTTCTCCAAAGGTTTCTGGATGGATTGATCATCTTTTTGTTCTTAAGGCTGAAAACGATTGACTTTTTTTTTTCTTCCTCCTCCTCCTCATTTTAATGTTTTCTTTTTTCTCAGACACATCAGATCAACTGTTATGGCATTGGAACTCACCTGGTTACTTGCCAAAAACAACCGGCCTTGGGGTGCGTATTCAAGGTAAGAGAAAGCAAATCTATTCCCCCCCCCCCCATTTTTACTTGATAAGAGAAAGCAAATCTATTTTTACCCCCCCCCATTTTTACTTGACAAGAGAAAGCAAATCTATTTTACCCCCCACCCACCTCATTTTTACTTGATAAGAGAAAGCAAATCCATTTTTATCCCTCCCCCCCCCCCACTCATTTTTACTTGATTGGTTAACCTCTTCTGTATGCTGTTTGACATTTAGGACGTTGGCGATCATAGCTCTCCACAACTTCCTGTCCTCAGTAGCTCTTAATAAATTTTGCCTTTTTCTTATCTCTCCTAAACCCTATTGCACCATCCATTTAATCAAGCTCGCTAGGTATGTTGCGTTTTGTTTTCCTTTCTCCCTCTTGACTTCAATATGTCCTGTGAGTATCAGATTTTCCAAGCCTTCTTTCTTTATATATGTGCCTTGGAAATTTCAACTGACGCTTTTTTTAATGTTAAGTATGTGTCCTTTTTATTTCTCATTTTCTGTAAAAACTTTGTTGTTGCTCTCTTGTCCGGTCATGGTATCCTCACCATCCTTCTGTAGAACAACATTTTTGATGCTTCAAGTCTTTTTCATCTTTGAGGAGATTGTTCAGCATTCACTGCCATATAGGGAGTCTGATATAAGATTTCACTACTCTTTTGTTTTGTTTTTTAATACTTTGCTTAGCTTGTGAAAGGTATCTTTCATTTCTCTGTTAAAACTGCTATTAATATTTCTTTTACTACATATGTCAGTCTTGTAACTGAGATTTACTATTGGTTCCACAGATCAAGATTTGGGAGTGGTGTTTTTTTGGGGTTTTTTTTTTCTAGATAGGTCAGCAAATCTGCTGGGCAGTTTCCTCACAAATGTTCTACAAAAGGAGGATAACAATAGACTGAGCATATAAGCAATGAGGAAGTTTTAAGGAAAATATAAACAAAAAGAATGCTTAGAATCAGAAAAAAGGCAATTGAAATTTCTAGGACACATAATGAGGAAAGACGGTTTGGAGAATTTGATACTCACAGGATATATTGAAGGCAAGTGGGGAATAGTGAGTAACTTAGCTGACAAAATTGTGTTGTTGGATGGTAGAACTAGGAGTGGGAGCGATAGTAAAAAAAAAAAAAAAAAAAAAAAAAAAAAAAAATTGCCTAGAGCTACAAGGGATAGGAAGTCGTGGAGCACTGCAATCAACTGCATCCTGAGGGGTCCAAAGCAGGAGGCAGCAAGCGGGCAGGTTTTTCTTAATTCTTAAATTAGCATAGCAAACTTCTTGCTTCTTTAAAGAAACTTATATCTTTGCATATGACTCCAGGTGGTAGCTTGCAAATTCAACTACACTTTGTTCTGTGATCCAGTCACTCAAGATTACATACATGATGAACCATCTTGCCAGACAAGGGACTTGTCCTAATCACTTATGGTAAGATTTTACAAGGCTGGATCCTCTTCCTAACAACAAATTCGGACATTTACGATAGTTCAACTAAACCAAGTTGTGTTTATTAAGACATCTCTAGGAATTTTGCCATTCAAGGCTTGAAACCCCATCTAACCCTATATATATATATATATATATATATATATATATATATATATATATATAAGTGGACATGGAAGTCAGCACTTAGAGGCGACAGTCTGTTTCATGCTAGTGCAATCGTCAGTAAATTATATTTACACACGCTTTATCTCTGATATTGAGCACTTTATCCCATAAATATAGCACACTTTAAGACTATATTTTTTCATATATATATATATATATAATGTAAGCAAATATGTGAATGTAGATCCGACGGTATGATGAAAAATATGGAAAAGACAAAACAAAATCCGAATATGCAAGTTTACTGTTTTAATGTTGTTTTACTGTCGACGTCAGACGTTTCGGTCTAGTAGACGATCTTCAGGACATGGTTATTAGAAACATACTTAGGATTAGACGATATTTAAGTGGATATCATGCCTGCCTCATAAATCATTTATGAGGCAGGTATAATATCCACTTCACGTACGGTAAATACTAGACCCGGCTTCTTTAACATTTCCCCGTTCCTGGCAAGATTAATGCTTGACAAACGTACTGATAAGCTCTAGATTCAAATAGAATTCCTCTTTTCCACTTAAGATAAAGTCTCTTTCTTGGGAGCGCGTTTTCGCAGCATCGCCCGCGTTTTCGCAGCATCGCCCGCGTGATGCCAACGTGACCGAATCCCAAAGAAAGGGAACGCTGTCTTTAGAATTTCAGTTGTTCTGTTTCTGATTAGTCTTGTGTCTATCGTCTTTTCATGTTGACTTAAATATCGTCTAATCCTAAGTATGTTTCTAATAGCCATGTCCTGAAGATGGTCTACTAGACCGAAACGTCTGACACCGACAGTAAAACAACATTAAAACAGTAAACTTGCATATTCGGATTTTGTTTTGTCTTTTCCATATTTTTCATAATATATATATATATATATATATATATATATATATATATATAGTTGTAGCCTCTGTCTGTTATCAGACTCCTCTTAGGTTTTTGGAGATAGACCCCCATAATCATGTATATTCTGAAACTACATTACACAGGTTACTTGGATAAGTATATTTTATTTTGATTAAAGTGGGTCCACGGGGACACAAACTCCACACTGAAGATATTTTTTCCCTAGGGAATGACTCATATTCAAAATGTAGAAGGAGAAAGAAAGCCAGAAGATGGAGGTCACATTGGCAAGGTCATTGAATAATACTGAAATGCATCATTTTTCTCCACAAATTATAACGATGATTTAAAATGAATTCTCATTTTCTGACAAAAAAAATTGTGTGACACACAGCAAGGCGTCAGTAATTTGGATAGTTTTAATAATAAATTTAAATAAGTTTCTCCTTGTTTCTCTTGCTTTCAATATTTCCTGTGAGTGTCAAATTTTCTAAGCCCACTTTTCTTAATATGTCCCCCAGAAATTTCAGTCGTCTCTAAGTGGCCTTGTTCCTATTTTACTTTTAACTTTCCAAATTTCTCAATTGTTCTGCCCACAGTATTCTTAGAATTTGTCAGCGGAACTACATCTCTTTTGATTCATGTCTCTTCCTTATCTTTGTTTATGTTTGAGGACATTGTCCAGCATTCCCTGATGTCTGCAGTGTGTGAGTGGAGGGTAGGAGTATACTAAACAGTTTTATCTTTCTTCACCCATCATAGTTTGTCAGAATCGTGTCAAGTTTTGTGTCGACAGTCGGAATTGAAAGTTTAGCACCCGGCTACCACTTCTTTATCAATCTCAATTTTTGCGCAAGTCTGTGCAAAAAGTGGACCACGGAGCTTACTCGGCTTCCTGCATATTTTCAGAAAACCTCAACTTCTAATTGTGTCAATAAACACACACGTGGGCATTGCAATCCACCCACATACAAGTCTTTCTCCAGCAAGTGACCAAGTAAAATTTTCCCACCAAAAATTAGAAATGCTTCCAGGAGCCGATCACGTGATTACGTTGATTATAAATATCGGACACAAATTCGTTCTTCCTCTACTCTCTCTTGTGATTTCTTTCACTTAAAAAATGTAGCTGTTTAAGAAATCGCATTTTGACCCTTTGTGGGCAGATGCTATAAAAACATGTTCACGCATACACATAGGTACGGAACTTAATTACAAACATTACAAGCATCAATACATATCCTCAGCTTTACAGAATTCTTTCAACTCTTTCACAGTGAGAGAGAAAAAAAAAAAGTCAACCAAACACATTGCTATGCTAAAGAAAATTAACTTGGATATTACAGTTTTTTCCAATTCTTCACCAGCAACAAATTACTTTAAAAAAAAAAATTAAAAAAAATAGGTCATCTGAAGTTAGAAGTTTACCAAACACATTTTCAGCATTTCAGGACATAATTCAAGAAACTTTCTCACTCAGTTTTATTCAACGGAATTTTGCTCTTTGGTGAACCTTTTCATTTAGCAGCAAGATTTATTTTAATTATTTTCAGAAATACAAAAACTAAATTCTTAGTATCAAAGAGAAACTTCTCGAAACATCGACTAAATATTCAAAGTTCTATTTTACTAAACACATTCTCACAATATATTACAGAAAGCATTTAACTAATTTACAAAGAACATTTCTTCTTCTAAAAAAAAAAAACAAACTCCTTTCATTGTTAGACCTGATAAAAAAATTCTATCTCTCAAAGAACACTTTACAAATAATTAATTTTGTAGTTAAGGGTAAGCAACTCTTATTTTTACTAATTTGAGGCTCTCTCTGGGTCAGCATCGCCTCGCCTGTCTACTATCTGCTTCACAACCGAGTAGTGGCGCCTGGCTCAACGCAGTGCCCTCTTCATCTACCGGTACCCTTCTAGATGATGAGTGCACTCGGGTCGGAGTCGCGATCCGTCTTGGACTCAAATTATGTGAGCGTCACAGATGCAGATGTGGAGCCTCCATTGATGAGTTTGGTTTGCATCCTCTCTCCTGTCGTCGTAGTGCCGGCAGCTTTCCGCGGCATGCAGCAATTAACGACATCATCAAAAGAGGTTTGGATGCAGCTGGGTTCCCTTCCCAAATCAAACCCGTAGGCCTCCACCGTGGTGATGGAAAGCGGCCGGATGGCATTACCGTTTTCCCTTTTAAAATGGGTAAGTCGTTGATTTGGGATGCGACCTGTGCAGATACATTTTCACCCGGTAATTTGATCAGGTCCGCGGTTGAGCCAGGGTTCGTCGCCCGAGACGCAGAGATAAAATAAAATAGCTAAATATTCTTCTCTTGCTGATAGATTTTTTTTTTTACTCCTGTGGCAGTGGAGACTTCAGGGGTTATTGGCCCTCGTTCGATGGCGTTCCTTCGGAGGATTGGCGCGATTGCGTCTCGATTAAGGAACGAGCCTCGCGAAACGGAGTGGCTCTTGCAGCGTGTCTCACTGGCGACGGTTCGAGGTAATGCTTTCTCCATCATAGCGGCTGGCAGAGGATAGAAAAAAAAATTGTTTATAGTTACGTTGTTCTGGAATTGTCATCATTGGTCGACTGAACTTGCTTTGTTTCAATGACTTTTATTTTTATCTTAATGTTAACATTCTTCCATTGTCTGAATTTTCTCAAATATGTTGGAATTAACAACATTCAGTACTTGATGATAACGCTGAAGTCGTAATATTTTTACTCACTCATTTAAAAGTTATTATTGCATATTTTTTTATACTCAAATGAATTACGTTGTTCCTTATTTCATTAGTGACATTCCTGATTTTGTTAGTTCTCAACTCGGTATCTATGCTGATGACACACCTATTTACTCCCGTTTTTGCATTGTGATTTTTGTGTACCAAAAAAACAGTTTTGAAGGAACATTTTAAAATATTTTTATTTGTTCAATTAACATTACTGAACTTTGAAACTTAGCTCAGCTAAATATTCTGAGCACTTTATTCTTAATAATTGTATTATTTCTGTATAAATATTTTGTTATTGTTTTACGTATGTTGTCATCTTTTGATTGCTTTGTTAGCCTGGTGCCATACATCAAAAATTAAATGTTTGTGGAGGGGTTAAGTTTTACACACGCAGCCGACCTTACGTAACTAAAAAGACTTCTGATTACTTTTCAAACTCATTTCACCTTCTCTTCTGCAACAAAAGCATTAATGTCGTATAAGACGAATAAAAGGTGAGCAAAATAGGATTTCAGATATGAAAATGATATTTGGGTTTGTTTCTGCATTTATAGAAAAAATTTGAAAATTTCTCCATGGTTTGGAATTCAGTTTTCCTTCTCCATTTCGGATGTAGGCAATCATGGCTCTTCACAGTGTCCTTTCCTTTATAATCTGTGGATTGCCATGACTTCTTGGGAAAGATAGGGGACTGGTTTCCTATTCCCTTCTCCATGGTTTGGAATTCAGTTTTCATTTTCGTTCTGGGGAGCTCTTGGGCGACGGGGGTCAATTAATACGACATTGTATATCTTCTCTCGTCCGGGTGGCAAAATGTTTTTGAGTCCGCAGATGAAAGACATCAACAAAGGGAATTTTAAACTTAAAACATTTTATTAAACATGTTAACATGTACATTTCTAACTAGGCAGTGGGGTTGCTCTCTCGCTTCCACTGGGAAGCCACTTCCAGGCACAAATGGAAGGCACATCTAAATTGTCTGACATGTAGGAAGCAACTCCCTGAAAAATCTTTCTATATCATTCCCATGCTAGTTCAACTAGTCAAAATCGACTTCCTTTCTTTTGTCCTGTATCTGACCACAAAGGTCAAACTGAGGAAGTCGGAGCAGAAATACACTTCTCTAAAAAAAAAACGAATAATCTGCTAAACTAATATTTAACAATTGTAACTTCACCAAAGTTAAGCAATTCCGAGCTTCGTCAGTGTATATGTGGGTGACCATCTGGGAGTAGCAGATGCTGTAATTTTGGGTGTGCAGGTGATCTAATGGATAATGAATTGGAGAGTGAAATTCCAAGTTTAGATGATTTCATTATATTCGCTTATGTGAGAAAGGTATGAATCCACCTTCCCTCTTCGCCACTATAGGTTAATTAGTTGGACTTGTATCTGTAAATCATTATCTTCAATAAATTCTTGAATATTTTCTGGCTTTAAATAACCTGCAATGGGTTGATACCCCCCCCCAAAAAAAAACAGTCAATCGATCAATACAATATGCTTGTCCTCAACATTTTCCCTTCCTGCCACCTCTTTTCATTCATATTACACACCTCATTTATTACGACCATTTCAAAAGAAAACCTCTACTTGAGTGGCTCTCAAACATTCTATTGATTAAATTTTGGTATTTTAAAAAAAAAAATCTAATTCCCTTGGAAGAAATTTATAGATTAGATATCTTTTAACTTTTATTTTTTACTCTTTTATTTTTTGTGAATGTTTTATCATTTGAACTTAGTAAAAAAATTTCCACTTGATACCGTGACAATGGGATGACCAAATGGAGATACAAAGACGCTCTGAAGAAAACCTTCAGCACTTGTTTGTCGTGTTGGTGGCTGTCGTCAGTCATCTCAACCAAAGTGTCGTCAGGAAGACAGGGACTCTCTAAAAACTGAGCAGTCTGCTCTTCTGAAGATGAATGCAATGCTAACCTGAAAGGCAAGGAAAAGGAGAGGAAAAAAAAAATGTGGTCAGCCAACAGTGAATCTACAGCAGATGTAAACAGACCCCTTTCAAGATCTTTTTTCGCAAAGACAAGCCAAGAGATTTAAGATATTGCTCTGTGTGAGCTTTGTTGCTTAGTGAATGTTTGTAAGTTGCATATTGATCAATAATTAAATAGGTGGACGCTTTAAGGCATTAGTATTTGCACCGCTGTCTTGTATGTGTTGAGGGGTTTTTTAGTTATGGAGACCAGCATGCTTTAAGCGATGAGTTCTGGAAAGGGGAAAGTTTTATAAAAAAAAAACGCCATTGATTGTTGTCATCACAAGAGATGAAGCAAAGGAAAGGGAAACTTAGAAAAAAAATAGCATTTTCAAAGAGAATGAAACTACATTTAACGATTAATAATTTTGATTCAGTTATTTTCACCTTGGTTTCTTGCTTTTTATTACAAGTTCGTCCATCAGTTTATGGTGGTGAGCAGTTGGTGCAAGATCAGAGATAAATGAAATAAAGACAACTCAAAAAAATATGAAGATTAAAATAAGTATTAAGCAAAATTAAGAGATGGTCGACAATCATTTATCTAATAAAAATAGTGCTGCTGCTGAGTTTTTTTTCCTTTTATATCTCTTCGAGATGTAGGCAATCATGGCTCTCCACAGATTCCCTTTTTTTTCTTTTTTGTGAATTGCCATAACTTCTTGGAAAAGATAGGGGATTGTTTTTCCCATTCCCTGCTCCATGGTTTGGAATTCAGTTTTTCTTCTCCATTTAGGATGTAGGTAATCATGGCTCTCCACAATATCCTTTTTTTTTTTTGTTATCTGAGAATTGGCATGACTTCATGGACAAGACAGGAGGGTAGTTTCCCATTCCCTTTAGATAGGGGATTGGTTTCTTGCCTTCTACACAGTTTGGAATTCAGAGTTGTTCTTCATTGTCAACTGCCTAAAACTAGAAAGCCTGGTCCTTCATATTATTTAACCTGTGACCAGGAAGCTTAGAAAAGATGGAGTCATCCCTTTCGCAATGGCATTATTATGAAAGTGAACACAACAGACAAGGTGGGAATTTGAATTCGGCTCACCAGCTCCACCTTCTGTGTCAGTAACTGTATAATGGCCTGAACATCTTCTACTGGTACAATTTGTGCAAAAAGAAAATGAAAACGGATGTGATACCACGAGAGATTGTGGACTGGAGTGATGAATTATAAGTTAAATTTGATCTTCTGTAAAACCCTAAAGTTCTGATAGCTTTGCAGTTAAAGTAACTGTGAGCATTCGTCAGGCTTCCCCGAGGCTGGAGTTCAAATAATAAAATTCAAAATTATTAGTGATCTCCCTATAACTTTGTTTTTTTTCCTTGCAGCTTGTTGAGATTAATGGTATTCCTCGCATTAAGCTGAGCGAAGAACCAGAAAAGATCAGTATTCCTGGAAAGAAATGTGCCTATCGTCTATTTGGAGCTGATGGTAAGTAAAATGTTTAAATAAAATAATAATTGAAAATGAATGTCTCTGATAGTCTTTACTTTGTTACGCTTAAGTACAGTTTTTTTTTATTTTATTTTATTTTATTCTGTTGAATTTACCCCAAGCAAGGCAGTAAAGCCACTAAGACACAAGAGGGTGACTGAGTGTGAAAGAATTAAAAAAACAGAACCATTATTAAGGTGTGAGAACATCAGAAGAGTAATCAGGAATGTTAATTTATCTTGGGGAACAGAAAGTCTGTTCATGCCTGAATTACTCTGCCAAGATCTAGGGCACCTCGAGGTCGTGTAATGGTTAGCGAGCTTGTCTTGCTAGAACAATTACGACTGAGTAGTGAGTTCGATCCTTACTGGGTGCCCCATACTTTCAGCCTTGTGCCACATCTAAGCTACGCTTGGAAAATAACTACTCTTCCTAGAACTACCCAGGCAACTAAAATGTTTCCTTCTCTAGAGAAAAACAACTAACTTAAATTGAGCTACTTGGGCTGAACTCATCTGAACCAGCAGGGGAGACAGGTTAATCCAACAAAGCATTAGTTTATATTACCTAGAGGATATAAGTTCAATCCCTATGCAGGGTAACAAATATTGTCCTTAGAAAATAATGCATACAACACACATATAGGCGTTGGTTAGATCCAGTGACAGACCCAAAGAGTGTGAGTTCAATACCCGGTTAAGGCAGTGGAGAACTTTCAGAGGGAAAATTAGATAACTGATAACTGACATCCATCAAACATGGCTCGTGGAACTAGAACAGTCTACCCCAGTGATCGAAATAAAGGGTTCAGTTCGAAATTCCAACCACCTGAAGAAGGCCGGAGCGTACAACAGCCAAAACGTTGTGACAAATATGGCGACAAAGATGAGGACAATAGTCCGACTAATGTAAATACTGAACACACATATAGCCTTTTTTTAAAGAAATAATATACGAGGAAACGTCATTTGTAAATGAATATTGCAACAGACAAGGAAATTTTGCAATTTCTTTAAGACGAAGAAAAATAAGTCAATATATTTTGCCTCTTGACAATAGTCAGTCTAGCATACTAACAAGGACAATTAGTGAATGATGTCCTGTGGTCAGATATTGTGGAGTCTAAAAGCTGAGCATCTGGAAAAGTTTAGAATCCCTGCATCGATACTAAAATAATATTATAAGTCATAACAGAACCCAACTTTTTACAAAGCATTGAGTAAATGGATGGATGGATGAACAGGTACGACAAGCACAAAAAAGGGGTCAGAAAGGATTACGTAAAGCCACTACTCGCTCGACAATAAAGGAAGAGGAATCGAGAAGACAGTAGATAACGATTGACATTGCATTTAAATTTTTGAAGATCAAAGTTGGCTGGAAAGCATGAAGCTGGAAGAGAGTTCCACAGGCGAGAAGTGAGAACAATAAAAGAAGAGGAATCAAGAAGACAGTAGATAACGATTGACATTGCATTTAAATATTTGAAGATCAAAGTTGGCTGGAAAGCATGAAGCCGGAAGAGAGTTCCACAGGCGAGAAGTGAGAACAATAAAGGAAGAGGAATCAAGAAGACAGTAGATAATGATTGACATTGCATTTAAATATTTGAAGATCAAAGTTGGCTGGAAAGCATGAAGCCGGAAGAGAGTTCCACAGGCGAGAAGTGAGAGAAAAGAAACTGTTAACATAAAATTTGTAGTTACATCTTGCCAACTGTAAATTGATGAGATCTCGATGCCAATCTGGTACCTTGCTTTAATTAAACAGTCTAGGTACCATAACAAAGAGCTCCTCCAAACAAGTACCATGAAAGTATTTGTCGAAAAGGCACAGGGAAGCAACTTTATGGCAGTACGAAAGTGACTGAAGCTGAGATGCCAGGTCAGGACCAATAATATTGCTGCTTCGGATTTTATCAAGGGTCTTTAAATACATAGCAGGAGCACCAGGCCATATGTGACTGCAGTATTCTAAGCCTGGGCAAATGGTAGACATAGATATGCGAGATAGATTCTGGAGAGAAAGATTGTCTTGCACGACAAAGAGAACTGACTTTCTTAGCAGCTGACCTAGCAATGGACTCAACATAATCTTTCCACTTCATGTCGGCCAAGAATGTTAGCCTGAAAAGTCGCATTGAGTTACTCTCCTGAAGGATAGCATCAGCCACGCTGATGGAAGGCCGGGGGTGGGGGTGGTGCCTTTCAGATGATTTTATGTTCTACAAGTAAGATTTTTGATATGTTGTATTCTATGAATTATTCAGATAATATTCCTCATTTTAGTTTTGATTAAAACCATTAACTTTGTGTTCATTTTGGCGTTTCATGAAGTATTGTCCTGTTCTGTTAAATGTTTAGGCTCTTATCAGCACTGCTGCTGCTTTTGATCACAGTATTTCTGTGGCCTTTTTAGGATATTCGATTAATCAAAACCTGCACTGGCAACAAACGGCCTGCATACGGATAGAAAATGAATTCAGCCATTATATGAAAATAGAAAACGGGTGTAAGACGAGGATTTAAAAATTTGGTGCATAGTGAGCAGCAGGAATTGAATGTAATTTTAAAATATTTTATCGCTTCACATTTGAAGCTATTCATCAAATTTGGCAGTATGTAGTGAAGACACCATTTTTCGGAAAATGCATGTCATGCCAGGAAAAGTATTTGATTGATAAAAAGCCTCTCTGCATTGATTATTATTGCCATCATCATCATTATTATTATTGCCATCATCATTATTATTATTGCCATCATCATTATTATTATTGCCATCATCATCATTATTATTGCCATCATCATCATTATTATTGCCATCATCATCATTATTATTATTATTGCCATCATCATCATTATTATTATTATTGCCATCATCATCATCATTATTATTATTGCCATCATCATCATTATTATTATTATTGCCATCATCATCATTATTATTATTATTGCCATTATTATTATTATTGCCATCATCATCATTATTATTATTATTGTCATCATCATTATTATTATTGCCATTATTATTATTATTATTGCCATTATTATTATTATTGTCATCATCATCATCATTATTATTATTATTGCCATTATTATTATAGTTATTAATATTATCGTCATCATTATTATTAGTGTTATTAATATTATCATTATTGTTAAAAGTCACTTGGTGTGTGTAACTTTTACCGTTCTGTCTTCCATGTAGACATAGCCTTAGTAGATGTATTAATGCGAGACAATGAAAATCCACCAAAGGCTGAAGAACGGGTGTTTTGTCGCCACCCATTCCAGGTGAGTAAAAAATGAAACAAAATGGGCAGAGTGTGAATCAATCAGAGGTCGACAGGGTGCATGCGGTGGAGGTGGAGAGAGTGAGAGAATGGGAAGCTAATCTGAATGATGTGAAGAGCCAGAGGCAGATGTAATTTGGCAGCAACTTTTCTTTTAAACATGTTGTGTTGAATGTTAAAGACAACATCGTCCTGCATATTTTCTTTTGAATTTTCTCATATTTTCTAATGAGACTTTTTATTTATTTTTTTATTTGAAAATGATATCGAAATAAATATTGTCTGTACAAGACAATTGGCAAATGTTTTTTAAAAATTTTTACTAAAAATTTTGACCCTGAAGATGAACAATGATGTTCGAAAGTACTAGGTTATCGAACGGACAATATTTATTTCGATATCATTTTCAAATAAAAAGTCTCATTAGAAAATATGAGAAAATTCAAAAGAAAATATGCAGGACGATGTTGTCTTTAACATTCAACACAACATGTTTAAAAGAATATATATATATATATATATATATATTTTCGCTCTCCGACAGGAATCGAACCTGTATCCTATACGGAACCATCATTTCGCGTGATGTGCCTTAACCTTTCGGCCACAGATGAGCGTCTGGTTAGCAAGGTCGATTTTACTATTTTTAAACTTAAATCTTCCATGAATCTCTTCTATTCATATCTGCTCTAGCGTATCAAATGCAGCGTCTGGTTAGCAAGGTCGATTTTACTATCTTTAAACTTAAATCTTCCATGAATCTCTTCTATTCATATCTGCTCTAGCGTATCAAATGTAAACAAATGACGTCATAAGGTTAAGGCACATCACACGAAATGATGGAGATATATATATATATATATATATATATATAAAGAGAGAGAAATTTTTAAAATGAAAGTAAATTTGCAGCCTATTACATTGGTCGCTTTGCTAATTGTTTTCTTCTTCTCTCCTCATCCTTCCTTACCTAATTATACTGGACTCTCCCATCGATTTTGACATATGGGGGTCAAGCAATTCAGTTCCTAGAAACCAACAGCTAGACTACCCACCCCGCACAGAACATTTGATTATAGTGGTGAAGGCTTGTGCAGAACCAACCACACAGTCGAATACAGAAAACTGGTGCACAACGTACCACAAGGTCCCTAAACAACCTTCCATAGATTTTGAATTCAGACTTGTCCTTCTCCTAGACTGGTTGCCACCCAAAGTTATAGAACCCGGTCTGTCCTGCTATTTATCCATAGTTGCGGGAAGAAGAGGATTCATACCTTTACCAAGGCTGTTAAAATGTAAATGAATTCAGTGGATTCGACTGGAATTTGAACTCTGCTCTCTGATTCCTTAAAGGTATTTTCAAAGAAGGAAACCACATGGTTGGTGGTGAGACTCCTGGTGTCATGGTTCTCAGCTAGGGTTGACCATTAACAGTGGTTGATGTGACGGGCAACAAAGGATTTTTTCAGGCATTCTTTGAACCACTTCTTTGGTGTCCCCATCTGGCACTATAGCCAGTGGAGAGCTTGCCGTACAAAATGTAATTAATACTGTTTAATTAAACAAAAAAAAAAAACAGACCATTTACTGTATCCATAAAGATAGCATATAAACAGAAAATATATTAAAATATTTATCGGATTTAATCCATTTTATAGATACACATATATATATATATATATATATGAAGAAATATAGTTTTAAGGTGTGCTATATTTATGGGATAAAGTGCTCAATATCAGAGATAGAGCATATGTAAATATTTTTATATATATATATTTCTCAGAATTAACTTGTGAAAAGAGACAATATGTATTAAGGAAAAAGACAATAGGAAAACTGTAGTTTTAGCCGATGTGTTTTGTTCAATGTGGACTTTTTCAAAGCAAAAAATGAAATGAATTTATTGATAAAAGACACAAAATCTCGTGAGATAAAAGACACAAAATCTCGTGAGATAAAAGACACAAAATCTCGTGAGATAAAAGACACAAAATCTCGTGAGATAAAAGACACAAAATCTCGTGAGATAAAAGACACAAAATCTCGTGAGATAAAAGACACAAAATCTCGTGAGATAAAAGACACAAAATCTCGTGAGATAAAAGACACAAAATCTCGTGAGATAAAAGACACAAAATCTCGTGAGATAAAAGACACAAAATCTCGTGAGATAAAAGACACAAAATCTCGTGAGATAAAAGACACAAAATCTCGTGAGATAAAAGACACAAAATCTCGTGAGATAAAAGACACAAAATCTCGTGAGATAAAAGACACAAAATCTCGTGAGATAAAAGACACAAAATCTCGTGAGATAAAAGACACAAAATCTCGTGAGATAAAAGACACAAAATCTCGTGAGATAAAAGACACAAAATCTCGTGAGATAAAAGACACAAAATCTCGTGAGATAAAAGACACAAAATCTCGTGAGATAAAAGACACAAAATCTCGTGAGATAAAAGACACAAAATCTCGTGAGATAAAAGACACAAAATCTCGTGAGATAAAAGACACAAAATCTCGTGAGATAAAAGACACAAAATCTCGTGAGATAAAAGACACAAAATCTCGTGAGATAAAAGACACAAAATCTCGTGAGATAAAAGACACAAAATCTCGTGAGATAAAAGACACAAAATCTCGTGAGATAAAAGACACAAAATCTCGTGAGATAAAAGACACAAAATCTCGTGAGATAAAAGACACAAAATCTCGTGAGATAAAAGACACAAAATCTCGTGAAATAAAAAAAAATTAATCCAAGCAGTCAGTATTGTTTGTGGTAAAAAACCTTTGTTTTTCTCTTTCTTCAAAATGAATCTAAATAAAGTGAAAAATAAATGAAAATTTACGTGTAATGAATTTACATGTAATGAAATTTACAATATGCAAACTGAGCTGATTTTCAAATTTGTTTATTATACTGCTGTACTTTTTCTGTTTTTTTTTTTAATTATTTCACCCCAAGCAAGGCAATAAAGCCACTAAGATGCAAGGGGTTACTGAGTGTTATAGAATATGAGGATAACTATTGAGGAGAGACGACAAAAGAACAAGAATTAAATAGACAGAAGAACATATAATACTGTACAAACATTTAGAATCTGTCTATATTTCTGAGATGACACATGGCACAGTGGATAAAGGCGTTGGTTAGATCCAGTGACACACCCAAAGAGTGTGAGTTCAATACCCGGTTCAGGCAGTGGAGAACTTTCAGAGGGAAAATTACCAGGAGATAACTGATAACTGACATCCATCAAACATGGCTCGTGGAACTAGAACAGTCTACCCCAGTGATCGAAATAAAGGGTTCGGTTCGAAATTCCAACCACCTGAAGAATGCCGGAGCGTACAACAGCCGAAACGTTGTGACAAATATGGCAACAAAGATGAGGACAATAGTCCGACTAATGTAAATACTAAACATTTAGAAATACATTAGAAATGTTACAAATGGTGCAAAAATGACATTAAAGTGGTCTGAAGATGGTTGACAGAAACCCCTTACACGTGTAATGCACTTGAAATAACTAGGTCCTCAAGTGAGGAGTACTTGGTATTGCCGAGTGAGGAGTACTTGGTGTTGCTGAGTTTGATGTCAGCCATTTTGGAGACTGTATTTCACTAATTTATGTGTTAAGATGTCTCATGAGTAAAATGTCAGAATTTGTTCATATAAGAGTTGCCAGCAAATATTTGGTAATAATATTGATATTTTCTTTTAGGAAACAAAGCGTGCTTATGTAATGCCAACACGAGTTGAACCACTTTACAAAGTTTACTGGAAAAATGGCAAGGTAAGTGTGTATGTTTATTTATTTATATATATATATATATATATATATATATATATATATAAAATCTCAAATTGTAGGAGAACAAACAGTAGGATTACAACGTTCAAAACGTTAATTTAAAAATAGTGCTCAATACACAAAGTAGAGCCGTAAATATTTATTTTGTCTTATGCAGTGTTACATTATCCACTACAAAATTGTACATTTTTGTTTCAACATCAAAAAAGGAAAACCGTTTTTAGATGTCTTATCAGGTGGGGAATCACGGTGATGAAACATCTAACATCTTTTCTGATGTTGAAAAAAAATGTATAATTTTGTAATGGATATGTGCATATTCTATTGTAACACTGCATAATATATATATATATATATATATATATATATATATATATATAATATTAAGTTAATGCCTTCTTAATATGTTAGCAAAGTGAATTTGCCATTATCTTTATGGATTTTATCCTTTGAATGACTATTTTACAATTATATATATATATATATATTTATTTTATTTTTCCTTCAAATATCATGGCTATCATCAACTCTCCTCAGTTTCCTACTCTTTAATACATGCGAATGGTCATCACTGCTTTTATAGATAAGTGCAGTAGTTTCTGCATTGCTTTCTCCATAGTTGCCTTGCTATTTACCTGTAGCTAGTGGAGAGGGAGCGTTGAATTCATGCCTTTCTGAAGGGGATTAGTATAAAGTGAGCACCACAAATTCAGCTAAAATTTATACTTGGCTTGCCAATTTTATTTTCTGCACTAACAATTGTTTTCCCATCAACAGTCGTTTTTTACTAGACTTTTACATGTATTTGCGTGCATGCACGAGTCACAGTGGCAACAGGCTCCCTCCCATATTGTCACCATTTTTAAAGCAAGCAATAAACCCATATTCTTCTGGTGTCAGTTTAAACTGATACCATCCCCACCCCTACCATATATCTAAATTATGGTTTTTGGTAAAGTGAGAATTTCACTGAAAAATTTCCACATTTTCAGCTGAAATGAAGAAAATATCAGCTTAAAATAAAATGGTCACAACATACAGGTAGGGGGTGGATGTCAGTTTAAACTGATACCATACTGATATGGGGTAAAATACGTATCAGTGCTATATAGTTGATTTTCTCCCCTTCTTACCTACCATATATATCGTATCTATTTACGAAGCCATAGTAATGATTTATATAGTAGATAAACTTTGTAACTTAACAACTAAAATCAAGAAGAAAAAAAAACAAAAAACAAATAATGTTCTTGTTTGTCCTCGGATGCGTAAGCAACAAGAGAATGTTTCATATTTTTTATTTATTGCACAAATGTATTCTCTGTATTATTATCATAATACTACTAATAATAATTATAGTACATCTTGTTCTGAGTTCAAATTATATAAGAAACTAGAAAAACATGAAACACGCCAAAATTACCTTCCTTTGATGACTCTAACGTAGCTATTATTGCACAAATAGAATTTTATTTGACACCAGGCAATTCTACTCATCAAATTATATAAGAATCGGCATTAAACTGCAAATGCACAAATGCACCAAAATGATGTCTTTTGAAGACTAATGCAAGTATTAGAATTGCTGAAATAGAATTTTATTTGACACCAGGTGATTCTACTCATCAAATTATGTAAGAATAACTGGATAACATTAATTTTTAAAAGATGAAAATAATTCTTGTGTTTCAACTCGGTGGATGTAAAGTAGACCAGTGGGACTAATGTCCTTTCCATGTCTTGACAATGTCCAGTGAAGAAAGTGACATAACTATTGTAGTTTATGCAGATCTCAAAATGTTCCAATACAATCTAGAAGGGCGGTGATTGGTCTATGCTAGCCAATCAATGTCTCTGTTGCATATCAGTCTTGGCTGATGAAGCATCAAATATAATTCTGTCATGTTCAAATCTCTCTTCAACCAGAGTTCAGCTTTTATTGTTCTTTTCATCAGCTATTTTTTTTTTTAAGTTATGTGATAATCTAATTTTCTTGAAATAAATTTTTTCTATATATGTTGGACAACCACATTTTAAATTTATATATATATATATATATATATATATATATATATATATATATATATATCTTTTGATAATTCAAAGATCTTATTTATATTAAAAAAAATAAACACTGTTTTACCTTCCATTGATAATAGAAGTTTCTGATAGTAAAATTTTAAAAGAAAAATGTAGACAAAATTTTCTTAAACATTGTACTATATACTTCAGGTTCAACAAAATTTACCAACTCTTCGTGAGATGAGGGAAAAGACAATTTCGTCTTTGTGTCACATACGACAGGATCATAAGCGTGCCCTGCAACCCAGTCCATATAAAGTAAGTAATATTTCTGTTTTGTTGATTGAGTTCCGATTATCCCAATTATGTTTAGTAAGTGAAGTATATTCTTGTAAACTGAGTAAGTAATATTGTCTGATTATATACATCAGTGCAAAAATGCTTCAATTTAAAAAAAGAAAAACAGGGCGGAAATTTTAATCCAGTAAATAAGCCTTATAAAAAAAAACTTGAACATCACTAAAATGGCTGGAAGAAGAGTCAGCTTGTTCTATTTGCTCCAGAAAGCTTTTTCTGCCATGTTCGTGCCATTAATTTTTAAAAGATGAAAACAATTCCTGTGTTGGGTTTCAACTTGGTGGACGTAAGATAATAGATAAACTTTGTAATTGGGGAAACACCGTAACAGCTAAAATCAAGGAAAAAATTATTTCACCCCAAGCAAGGCAATAAAGCCACTAGGATGCAAGGGGTTAATGAGTGTTATAGAATATGAGAAAAACTACTATTGACGAGAGAAGACAATAAAAGAACAAGAATTAAGAAGACAGAAGAATATATAATACTGTATAAACATTTAGAAATGTTGCAAATGGTGCAAAAATGACATTAAAGGGATCTGAAGGTGATTGACACAAACTCATTACTCGTGTAATGTGCTTGAAATAACTAGGTCCTTGAGCGAGGAGTACTTGGTGTTGCTGAAATTGACTTTACAAATTTAAAACAAAAAGTATTTAGACCAAAAATGCTTCCACCAGAACTTTTACAGCCTTGTCTAAAAAATACTGAAATTTATACTTAAACACACGCAGAAACTTTCTCATTTCATATTCAACTTGAACACTTTTTTTTCTTTTGAACCAAAAGAACAAGATTTAAAATTTTAATTATATTTTTAAAATCTTTGTGAAACATTTTTGGAGGCATATCTAAAGTCTACGGTTCATTATTCTCTGGATCTTAGTATCTATGGTAGTCTTGGTACAGAACTACTGCAGTCCAGATAAAAGAATGTACAAGAATTTCATGCAATAAAATCTCGGTCTAAACAAGGGAGGTAATTTCGTCTTTATTTATAGTTACCTCCCCTGAATTGTCTTAAAAATATTTTAAAAATGAGTGCCCAATGCAAAATTTAAATGAATTAATTGAATAATAAACTAGAAAAAGGGGGAGACTGCTTTTTAATTCCTAACCAATAACAATCCTTTCTTGTTTGAATGCTCTTTTATTCAAACAAATTTTATATTTAATTATTTTTCCCCTATCAGCAGATATATAAATAAAAACAAATAAAAAAACATTCAAATTTAAGTGAGGGAGTAGCAGTAAAGTCAGTAGGCAATGCTAAACAAAGCTGAAAATTTATCTATTTAGATTGAAAAGCAGTTGATGCTCAAAATGAAGATTTAATGGTAGACAGCACCAAGATTAAATGGTACTGAATGCCAAGAGAAATGTTGAAAAGTGGCCAACGCTAAAATACAGCTGTGCTTATTATTTCAATTTGTCTTTCTCTCTCCCTGCCAAAATTGTCTGCGTATTTCCAGTGAAGGATGAAAGGTTTGATGTGGGGTTGAAGAAGTCGTCATTAATATCAACTTTCTCATATTGAAATTCCTATTTCCTTCATGTCAGAATCCCACTGAAATCTTCCTGCCTTTAAACTAATATATTATATGCTCTTTAGTGACTAACAAACTGGGTTTGAAATAACAGGCACTCCTCCCACATGGGTACCAAAGTAGTTTTGCCAAATAAGAAATTTTTATAAAATTTTATAAAACGGAGTTCAGTTTGCTATGTAAATTGACCTCACTATGCAAGAAAAAAAAACATTTCATACATTATTTTCTTAAAATGTAAAAAAAAAAAAAAAATTTTTTTTTTTTTAAATTTATAATCTGGAGTGCTTAGTCAATAATAATATATGAAAAATGAACTATATCTATAGCTAATATATATATATATATATATCTGTATCACAGCTCCTCAGTGTGACTAGACTTCCGAATGCCTCAAGCCAGGATTGAAACTCAACTAATTTGGTGTCAGCCAGAGCTATCTTCACTCGGTAGAATTACAAGTAGTGTAGGTGGAATGCAACTGTGTTTGAATATTTCTAACGTAAATCTAGCGATGTTGTTTTGGATGTTGTTTAGAAGGGTTTTCTAGCTGTATCTGGGGAGGTTTTTTAACTATTGAAATATTTATACTACTTGTAAAGAAACTTCTGAATACAGTTATTTAATTAATTTCTGAGGAAAGATCAAGGCGATCTGAAATATCAAATATATATATATATATATATAAAAAACATATAAATAAATCCTTTCACAAAAAAAACATTCAATTTTTTTCTTTTAATTTGCAACTTTTCAGTTGTTTTATCCATATTATATACACATCAAGAAAGTATACGTGGCTTCTCATTATGCTATATATATATATATATATATATATATATATATATATATATATATATATATAATAGCTGGCCACTTGTATTTGAGGATATCTGTCAACTAGGGCAGCTAGCCAATCCCTATTGCAGACGCCCGCTCAGACACATCCATGCTTGTTTAGCACCCACAGTGTCCACCTGTGGTTTATACTACAACTGTGCTGAGCAGACCTTAGTTACAATTTCTGGGAAAGAGCGTGTTATCTAGCGTGATCAACAGTCTGTACAAGGCCAACACACTCAAAACCTTGGTCCCGATGGCTTGTGAATTTGTGCTAGCGCAGCTGTCGACAGCCCCCAAGGATTCCATCTACCCAATTTCATTCACAGGGCTTAGGTCGACCCATGGTATGGTATGGTTTTCAGGCGCTTTCCAAAGGTACCACATGTTGGAATCGTCATGCTCCAGTCCGATAACGGGAAGTTTCCTTCCTGACAACAAATCGACTGTGGTGAAATTTGAACCTGGGTGTCATGATCTAACCACTCGGCCATGTGCCCATATATATATATATATATATACACACAACACATGTATATTTATTAACATATATTTCTTAGCTCTGTCTAATCACATTGAGTACTATTATGTCTACACCTCTTGGCTAAATTTGGTAATTATTTGCTTATCAGACTATGCACACCAGCACTCACATATACGGTCGTTAATATCTAGTTATCTCATTTACCTAACCATATATATATATATATATATACATATGAAAAGTTGGATTGATGTGAGTTTGTGACCCTGGGTTTCACGCTATTTTACGATTCTCTGATGACCGCAATTAGTGTGAAACCCATGGTCACAAACCCGCATCAATCCAATTTTATATATATATATATATATATATATATATATATATATATATATATGTGTGCATAATCCCCCGTATAATACATGGACTGTGCCAGCATTTTTGTTAAAATTTAAATTATATATCGGTGAGTCCTAAACTGATAGTGTACCAAGTTGAACTTGCAGTCTAAGTAATCTCAACACTGTAACTACAGAAGACGTTCCTTCCGAAAACAAACTCCACTTTCACTGTGTGTTGATGTGTGTCTGACTTTTAATATCTGCAATATTTTCAGTTCATTATCTTTATTTCCTTTTTAGGTTGCAGTGAGTGCAAAACTCTACACATTCATGCACAATCTCTGGCTGGACAATGCTCCTGTTGGGGAGTTATCTTAGCTGAAGCTTATAAAAAAAAAACAAAAAACGAAAAGGTAAAAAACACCAAAAAAAAACAAACCCCCAAACAAACTATACTGATAATAGAGAGAAACGTAGTTTCCATTTGCAATCCACGTCCTGATCAAGGGAGATAACCCTGAGTCCACTCCTATTGATACTGCTTCTTTTTTGGCTGTCAACTGAAAATCAACTTCTGCCACTCAACATTTCAATTATTCTGCAGAGAAACCAAAACTGCTGGTTTCTAACTTTCATGCATTTACTTAAGCCTTTTTTTTTTCTTTTTCTTTTTATGTTCATCGTATGACTGTTGTCATTGGTGGAAGAGACATTTTGTCAAGTCATTATTATTATTATTATTATTATTGATGATACTGCAATTATTGATCAAATAAAACTATATTGGAATCTATTCTTGTCTCACTCTCACTTTTTTCACATTTCTTTTTGGTTTGGTTTATTTTCTTTTACAGCATATCAACACCTCAATGGGTTATTTAATACCAGCAAGATTTTTAGGATAGGTTCGTATGAATAGAATATGTATTCTTTGTAAGAAATCAGCTAGGTTTGGTTTATTTTGTTTTACGGCATATCAATACCTCAATGGGTTATTTAATGCCGACAAGACTTTTAGGATAGGTTCATATGAATAGAATATGTATTCTTTGTAAGAAATCAGTTTCGTTTTGTTTATTTTGTTTTACAGCATATCAACACCTCAATGGGTTTTTTATGTCAACAAAACTTTTATTGCTGATAATATTTTTCCTCAAAAATTTATTGCTGGTGATAATTTTCCCTTCAAAATTATTGCTGGTATTAAAACCTATTTTTACACTTTCATAGTGTTTTGACCCCAGTCTGGGAATTAACTATTTGTCCATAGTTGGGACCCTGACAGGTGCTACCACCACAGGTCAGGGTGAACCTGGGAACACCAGCAATTAAGAGGTGGTTCCACATTTTCAAAATCAAAAAATATCGAATTTTTATCATTTTAGAATTAATAATATAAAAACAGTATGAAATCGATCCCTGATTTAAAGAGTTATATGTACTTAGTTTTTATTTACAAATGGCAAGTTTCAAACTCTGCTTACATCATCGATAACTGCATACAATAGGAAAAAAAGACAATGTCAGTCGTATGTAGTTATCAGTGATGTAAACACAATTTCAAACTTGAATAAAAACGTAAATAAAAATGAAGTACAGATAACTCTTTAAAAATCATGGATTGATTTGACACTATATTATGAACAGCAGCCGCTTCTAAAATGATAACACGTTAATATTTTTTTATTTTAACAAAATGCTAATCTATAAAAATATTGTCGAACATTTTCTTTTTCGCCCTATTTTTTTACAAGAGGACCAGTCAATTTAAGTAGTGTATTATATTCTTATTTTTTTATAAGAGTCTAAGAAGTGAGGAGTGGGGGAGAAAAAAATTCTTTCACTTTCATTATACTATACCATAATCAAATGCATTCTCAATATAACCAAAACGAAAAAAATACTAAAATATCTCAAAAGTACTAATAATATTCCCCACTGATCTCAGTAAAAAAATAAAACTAATTATAGACTGTACTAAAATTAGCACAACCAACTTAATTATATGCAAAAAATCTTCACTGTCAACTAGTGTTTTGGAAAAGACCAACATCTACACATATAATTCTCAAAATGTGTGTGTGTCTGTGTGATCAGATGTTGTTTAAGCATTTCCAGAGTTTTCATCCAATTTTGTTGAAATTTTTTTTGTTTGATAAATAATTCTTCAGTGCGGGTTTTGAGTTCAAATTGGCTGTAAATAAATTACATCCTTGAAGGTGAAAAATAAAAAA
This sequence comes from Acanthosepion esculentum, assembly GCA_964036315.1. Taxonomy (NCBI): domain Eukaryota; kingdom Metazoa; phylum Mollusca; class Cephalopoda; order Sepiida; family Sepiidae; genus Acanthosepion; species Acanthosepion esculentum. The sequence goes on from OZ038504.1 coordinate 10,476,521, forward strand.
AAACTTATTTGTTACACTTTCCACAAAAATCAAAGGCAAAATTTAATGTCTGTAAAAAAAAAAAGATGTACAATCAATTTAGTTGAAATCTAACACCGATAATTTAAGATTTTTAAAATTATTAAAAAAAATTATAAATAAAAATTATCGTATATTATTATGATGGCCCATGGAAGAGGTTCCTTTCTGGAAAGATTGAGAACACAAAAACGGCCCTTTTCAGGTCCCCCTCATTCAAATTGTTACTCCCCCCCCCCCATTTGGGGATGTGCCTCAGTTGCACCCAATTGTTGTTGCTAATACTGATTTCCGAGTGGGCTGCCTTTAAGTTTAAACTGCTCTAATTGAACTGCAAAACTTCCCAGTAATGAAAGACCTAGGCGAAGACGGATTGTACTGCTAGTTGTATATCAGTTCAAATGTCCTTTAGGGGATTGTAACTGACAAAAAGTGAGTACCATAGTTGATGGCATATAAGACGCACCCCAATTTCATCAGGGCAAATGAAGAAAAAATTAGTTATTAGTAAATGGTACAGCCTAGGCTATATTTATGAGGTATTATTTTGGTTAAAGAAGCCATGATTACAATTAAACGAAAAATAATAGGAAAAAAAGAACACGAGCCTATAAAAACTTTATTATATCCAAAGGTAAGAAAACAAAAAAAACAAGCAATTATTACAATTGATCAAAACAGTACAGTTAACATTAAAATTTTATTCAAATTCAAATCCATAAAATTCGTTGTCTTCGTTATCAAAATTCAGACTCATTTTCAATGCTACTATCATCGTCGTTAAATAATGGGTCATCTTCCGTTCCATTGAGAGCATTGCTAATGCCACACTTTTTAAAAGATTACACAACAAT
>OZ038504.1:10484892-10497392 GCA_964036315.1 Acanthosepion esculentum
ATATGTATATATATATGTATATATCTTTATATATATATATATATATACATATATGTATATATCTTTATATATATTTTATGTATATATATATGTATATATCTTTATATATATATATGTATATATATATATGTATATATCTTTATATATATATATGTATATATATATATGTATATATCTTTATATATATATATCTATATATCTTTATATATATATATGTATATATATATATGTATATATCTTTATATATATATATGTATATATATATATGTATATATCTTTATATATATATATGTATATATATATATATGTATATATCTTTATATATATATATGTATATATATATATGTATATATCTTTATATATATATATGTATATATATATATGTATATATCTTTATATATGTATATATATATATGTATATATCTTTATATATATATATGTATATATATATGTATATATCTTTATATGTATATATATATGTATATATCTTTATATATATATTTATATATATATATGTATATATCTTTATATATGTATATATCTTTATATATATATGTATATATACATGTATATATCTTTATATATATATGTATATATACATGTATATATCTTTATATATATATGTATATATACATGTATATATCTTTATATATATATGTATATATATATATATATATATATGTGTGCATTGAAATAGGAAAGAACACGTTAGGTAGTTAATCCGGTGTTCCTTAATATTTAGCTTTATTTTCAAAAGGACAGTGCTCCATACAGAAGTAGAGCTTATATTATAATAATATTTTTAGTTTTTAAAAATATGATTCTTCCGCTACATAAGAGTTCTCATGTTTCAAAAGCGAGAGCCGAGACCCCTAACCTAATTTTTTAAGTTATGAAGAGTTAACGTGTCCGGACCCGCTTCCTTGTCAAGCGAGAATTTGGGAATAAGCTATCTTTTGGTTAGCTAGTGTTTATAAATACGGTATCGTTGGAACATTTGTTGCTATGGAAATGGCTAGTTTCGGCCGTTGAAGTTAGGTGGTTTAAGGGGCTAAGAATTAAGAATTCATTTTTATCTACAGGCCAGTCCCTTTCCAAAAAAGCGTATCAAGTTACAATGGTGATTCTATGTCCAGAGTGGTTTTGGCTTATGCTAGTCAGACGGCGTCTTTTTTATTTATGGGTTTGCCTTGAGTCGTTGAGTGACTGGAAGGTTATGTTTCATTATTATCTATTTGATCTGTTTGTTTATTTGTTTATTTACATGGCTGTTTTTATCAAAGGGTTTTTCTCAATAATTATTGGGCTGAGTTTTTAAGGCTTTTAAATTATGTACTTAATTTGTTAAAATTTAATTTGTCTCGGCTCTCGGTTTTGAAACATGAGAACTCTTATGTAGCGGAAGAATCATATTTTTAAAAACTAAAAATATTATTATAATATGTATATATATATGTATATATCTTTATATATATCTGTATATATATATATATATATATGTATATATCTGTATACATATATATGTATATTTATATGTATATTTATTTGTATACATGTATATTTATGTGTATATATATGTATATATCTGTATACATATATATGTATATTTATATGTATATTTATTTGTATACATGTATATTTATGTGTATATATATGTATATTTATATGTATACATATATATATATGTATATATATATGTACATATGTATCTGTATATATATGTATATATATATATGTACATATGTATCTGTATATATATGTATATATATATGTACATATGTATCTGTATATATATGTATATATATATGTACATATGTATCTGTATATATATGTATATATATATGTACATATGTATCTGTATATATATGTATATATATATGTACATATGTATCTGTATATATATGTATATATATATGTACATATGTATCTGTATATATATGTATATATATATGTACATATGTATCTGTATATATATGTATATATATATGTACATATGTATCTGTATATATATGTATCTGTATATATATGTATATATATATGTATCTGTATATATATGTATATATATATGTACATATGTATCTGTATATATATGTATATATATATGTACATATGTAACTATATATATGTATATATATGCATATATGTGCACATATATATATATATATATATATATATATATATATATATATATAGTTTTATGTATCGAGAAGGAATTTACGTACACATACTAGGAAAAACACATAATACACAAAAATGGAGATTGGTCATAAAAAGTTAAGAAGAAAGACCTTTCCTTCCTTCGCCATTTCTTTGACCAAATCCGTATTGTTTGTTTATCCCTGAAACAGAAGTATTCTTTCACCACCAGTTAAAGAAAAACATTTGGATTACTACGCACAAAATACAATGGCTAAACATCGGTAAACTAAACATAAGGAAAATTAATTCCTTTTAATAACATGTGGAAATAACCATTCATTGCAGTGTAGCAAAAACGTGGGAAATAAATATAATATCTATTTTAAAAAATCCACTTTATAACATTTTTGCGGTTTCTCTCTTATATAAACTTTTCTCTCGTTGGAATAACTTGATGGGATTGCTATGAAATGAGTGTGTTATCCGTAGGTTTTTGTTTGAAGATGATGAGTTTGAAAGCATGTTCTTCATATTAATCCCAACAATGTAAAGCATAGACATACAAGTTGAATGAATCTCAAGGCAAAATTGAACAAGAAACAACGGTAGTCGTGAATTCAATTAGAAAATATCGAACATTTATATACAATTAATACAATTGGGAAAACCTTGTGTTTTGGTTATATGAAAGTTGACGAAGTGTGAATTAAGTATGTTAATGAATTACAGTTCAGCAATGTTCAATTGTTGAAGAACTATTCAAATAGAATAAGAAAGAAACATTTATCAAAAAGGTAATTTAGGTAGTAAATATGCGAGAATAAAGTAGGATTTGTTTTCTTATTCTTCCAGAGTTGTTTACCTTGGACTGTCTTTTGTTTGTCTTTTGTTGAATTTACAATTTCTATTTAGTAGTGTAAATGAACACTTTTTAAGAAAGTTGTAATGGATTTAGAGAGAGAATGATGTTGGTGGTTGAGTCAGCAGTTGGTGTGCGAAAGGTTTCTTAAGTCAAAATAGTGACACGCGTGGATTCGTGTGGCATCTCTCTGAAGCTGAGTTACTGACTGGTGAATTGAATTGAAATTTGATCTTTTATTTGTTTTGGGAAGTCAAAGTAGGCTCCAGCGAGCTTGGCGGAAAAATTTATTTTCGACAATCTATACACATTTTGGTGTCGTCTCGACCAATAAATGTCGATTTTTGCAATGTGAGGTGTTGATTGGTTAAAACTGATTCTAATGGAAGAGTGTATTTTTTTACGGAGGTGAGTAGAAAATATGGACGATTCTATAAATACCCCCTCCAGAATAATGGTCAACGTAGTTTGGACATTAATATGTATGAAAGTAGTATACTTCGCTGGCCGATGAACGCGCCTGCCGGCCCTGGTCTGTGTAGGTGGGTTAATTTACGGTTCAGGCGTAGAAGATGGATGTTTGTTTGTAGTCTCTGGAACAGGTCTGTCATCATTATTGATGTAAGCTGGTTTTAACCGGTCAATACTGACCGTCGTTTGTTTTCCGGCGAGATCTATAACAAAATATTTCGACGCTCGAGAAATAACCAGGTGCGGTCCTGTGTGGTTAGGCGTTAATGGTTTACGGACCATATCTCGGCGTAGAAATACGAAATTGGCTTTATATAGATCAGCTGGAATATAATATGGCTTATAAAAAGCTCTGGTCGGCGTATAAATCGTTTCAGACATTTTCTGCCGAAGGTCGCTGATAAACTGGTTATTAGGTAGGTTGTCCGATACAGGGCCGAAAATCTGTCCTGGCAAGGTTAGGGGAGTCCCCAAAAATCAATTCAGCACTGGTACAGTTCAGGTCCTGCTTGACAGTATTTCTCAAAGCCAGCATGATCAGGGGAAGTTTATCAATCCAAGTTTGGCCGTTGGTTGAAGCAGTTATAGCATATTTAAGCTGTCGATGGAATCTCTCTACAAGGTCGTTGGAACAAGGGTGATATGCTGTAGTGGAAATGTGTTTAATTCCTAACAGATTAGTGAATTCATTAAAAAGTGCCGATTGAAACTGTGAACCTCTATCGGTAGTGATTACCGAAGGGCATCCAAAGATTGTAATCCAATTGTTAAAAATAGCACTAGCCACTGTTTCAGCTGTAGTCGATTGCAGAGGAATAACGACTGGCCATCGCGTAAATCGATCGATTATTGTTAAAATGTATTCAAATCCGTTCACATATTCAAGTGGACCCACTAAATCAGCATGCAGATGGGTGAAACGTCCGTCTGAGTTGGCAAAGGTTGATGTAGGTGCCCTCGTGTGTCTGGCAACTTTGGTGGCTTGGCAACGTAGACACGTGCGGGACCACTGTTGAATGTCAGCTGCCATACCAGGCCAGATACATCTGTCTGATATGGTCCGCAACGTCGCCTTGCCTCCAGGATGTGCTTGGGAATGGAGATGATCGAAAATCAGACGGCACATAGTTGGTGGTATGTACGGACGCGGGTTACCCGTGCTGGTGTCACAATAAACTGACCTGCTCATAAACGGGAGCGGTCGTCTCTCGATCTTTAAAGAAGTATCTGATTGGATAGCTTGCAGGGTTTCATCTTTCATGTGCTCGTCAGCTAACTTATCAAAGTTCAGTGTTGTATTCTGAATTGCGCTGAGAGTTGTTCAAGACAGGGTGTCGGCCACAGTGTTGCTAGTTCCACTAATGTAGCGAATATCCGATGAGAATTGTGATATGTAGTCCATGTAACAGATGTCACGCGGATTGTGTTTATCCGACTTCGTGTGTAGGGCGTACGTTAGTGGTTTATGGTATGTAAATATGGAAAAATCACGACCTTCTAAAAATGTGCCGGTAGTGTCTGATGGCTAAATAAATTGCCAACAGTTCACAGGAGAAGGTACTATACTTCCGTTGGGCCGTATTCAGCTTAATTGAGAAAAATGACAATCGTCTTTCCACACCGTTGCCTATTTGATGAAGCACGGCACCAACTGTATCCGACGACACATCAGTAGTTAGTGTCAGTTTTGCGTCGGGTGAAGATGTGATATATGCAAGTTTGTTTACAGTCCTGCACCGCTTGCTTCGCTCGATGAAAAGAATCTAGCTCATCCACAGATAATACAATTTTCGGGTTTTTCCGCTTGTGCTTAGAAAGGAGATTCGTCAGTAGGAGAAGTATAATGGCGCAGTTATGTATAAATTGGCGATAATAGTTAATCATGCCTATAAATCGTCGTAGCTGTCGTAATGTTGATGGTGGTGGGAAATCATTAATAGCCTTGACCTTTTCGTCTAGGGGAGTTAACCCATTCTTATCATTGATGTGGCCAAGAAAAGTTAATTTGGGGACAGCGAATAAGCACTTATCGATGTTCAGCTTTAGTCCGTAATGTTGTAATCGCTCAAATACTGATTGTAGATGGTTACGGTGTTCCTCGGGCGCTTTGCTTGCTATCAGTACGTCGTCAATGTACGCATAAGCATAAGGTAATCCGCGGAGGACTTCGTCTATATGAGGCTGAAAAGATTGCGCTGCATTACGGAGTCCGAAGGGCATTCGGTTAAATTCGTATAAACCGAACGGTGTCGTAATCGCTGTTTTATGAATATCAGATGGTTCAATAGGTATCTGATAAAAAGCTATTTTTTTTAGGTCTACCTTAGTGAAGACAGTAGCGCCTTCAAGGGACAAAGCAAAGTCCTTAATATGAGGAATTTGATATTTGTTTGGCACGGTCTGAGCGTTTAGGAGTCCATAGTCTCCACACGGTCGCCAGCTATCAGCATCGTTCTTAGGGACCATGTGTAGCGGGGTAGCATAAGGGCTGGAAGATGATCATATTATGCCCAGCTTGAGCATATTCTCGAATTCTTCCTTAGCCAACCGTAATTTAGTTGGGTGTAGACGACAGGGTGACACGTGGACTGGGGATCCGATTGTCTTAATTGCATGTGTCGTGTTGTGTTTTATAGGTTCTGTATGTGTGAACTGTGATAAAAGAGACTTGTACGGCTTAAGCAAATCTTCGCACTAGGTATCAGCGCAGTTAGTCCAATCGTGGAGAGTTTGGATAAAACTCCGCATCTTCGTATATCCGTGCACATATCGGTAAGTGTACGAGATGATAATTCAACGGACAAGTCGAAGTGTGCGAGGAAATCTGCTCCTATATTAGGTGTCTTGACATCGGCTATAGTGAAGGTCTATGTATATTCTCTCCGTAGGCCGATGCTTAGAGACATGAGACGCTCGCCATACGTATTGATGGATATGCCGTTTGCGGCCTGTGGCTTTAGTTGGGCTTGTCTGGGTATTATTGACAACTTTTTACAATAACTCAGCTGTATAACGCTGATCTGAGCGCCAGTGTCAACTAGGAATTTTAACTTGCTGTTGTTGTCGAATACGTAGAATAGGCGATTTCCATTATCTGCTCTAGCATCCAACGCCTTTAATGACAGCCAGGTTCGGCGTTTCCCGCGTTTTGATAAGCACATGGTGACTGACATTTTCTTGCGCGGGCGCCAAACACTTCATGGTACCAGCAATAACCACTCTGGTGGTGACGAGTTTGTCTCGACGTTGATCGTCGCCTACCAGCATTGTGTCTGTTAGTTGAATTACTGCGACTTCGTCCAGGAATACTTTGAATTTTGTCGAGGCGTAAAGAAAGCTTCTTTAGCTCGGTCGTCAAAAAATGGAGTTGCTGGTTAATATCTGGAGTCGGGTCATCTGATGGCATGACAGAGGAAATTTGGCGAGTTGGTCTCGTGTCCACTATTTTATCAGCGATCGATGCGAGCTTGCGAACATCGACCTCCTCAGTTAAGACGGCTAATATCTGTACGATATCGGGCTGCAATTTCTCCAGCCACATTTGCTACAATACTGTCTCGGATATGGTGTTATCACCGAGTAGCGTTATCATTTTTCGAAGAAGTTGAGAGGGTTTGCTGTTCCCGAACGTGACATTGGTAAGAAGATCCTTAATCTTACGCTCCTCTGAGCACCCTGTTCGTTGTAAGATTGCCTGCCGGAGCAACTCGTACGGCTTTTCGGGCGGAAGATTGGTAAGAACATCCGCTACCTCAGCAGCGATTTCAGCGGGAAGCTTCTCCGCCACAAATGCGAATTTCGATTGTTGGGACGTCACATGTCTGGCTTGGAAAATCGCGTCGAGTTGAATGAACCAAGTTTGTGCATTCGTGTTGTAAGTAGGGAGTTCTATTCTAAGTGCAGCTTCAGTTGGCTGTATAGGATCTGCCATGCCGACTGAGGTTTTCGGAATAATGTGGTAATCAATTATGTTACAATGCAAACGTCGGCGTTATCAGTTCTCTTATTGGGACACAAAACGACGGAGTTGCCGGTTTTGTTGGTGTTGGTATAAACGTCGGCGGTTACGAATTTTTTTGTTGGTCGAGATACGAACGTTGGGGGTTATCAATTTTTTTGTTGCTTTAAGCGTCGGGGTTATTAATTTTTGTTGAACGTCGTTACAAACGTCGGGGTTATCAATTTTGTTGGTGTTGCTATGAAATGAGTGTGTAATCAGAAGGTTTTTTGTTTTAAGATGATGAGTTTGAAAGCATGTTCTTCATATTAATCACAACAATATTAAGCATAGACATACAAGTTGAATAAATCTCAAGGCAAAATTGAACAAGAAACAACGGTAGTCGTGAATTCAATTAGAAAATAGCGAACATTTATATACAATTAATACAATTGGAAAAAGCTTGTGTTTTGGTTATATGAAAGTTGACGAAGTGTGAATTAAGTATGTTAATGATTTACAGTTCAGGAATGTTCAATTGTTGAAGAAATGTTCAAATAGGATAAGAAAGGAAAATTTATCAAAAAGGTAATTTAGGTAGAAAATATGCGAGATTAAAGAGTTGTCTACCTTGGACTGTCTTTTGTTTGTCTTTTGTTGAAATTACAATTTCTATTTAGTAGTGTAAATGAACACTTTTTCAGAAAGTTGTAATGGATTTAGAGAGAGAATGATGTTGGTGGTTGAGTCAGCAGTTGAGGCGCGAAAGGTTTCTTAAGTCAAAATAGTGACACGCGTGGATTCGTGTGGCATCTCTCTGAAGCTGAGTTGCTGACTGAAATGTGTCCTTTTATTTGTTTTGGGAAGTCAAAGTAGGCTCCAGCGAGCTTGGCAGGAAAGTAGATTTTCGACAATCGATACACATTTTGGTGTCGTCTCGACCAATAAAAAGTCGAGTTTCGCAATGTGAGGTGTTGATTGGTTAAAACTGATTGCAATGGAAGAGTGTATTTTTTACGGAGGTGAGTAGAAAATATGGTCGATTCTATAAACTCTAACTTATTTATTTTTTATTTAGTTTTTCCAGCGTTCTTACATTTTTCTATTTGGTGTGAGTAAGGAAGTGCAAAAATTGTTCATTGTCATTTCAGCCACTTTTTTTGTCATTTTTGAGGAGGTTTGTCTTAAGTGATATTAATTTCTCTTCGTGTTTGACTGTTTAATATGTATTTTATTTTTGTGTTGTTTTGAATATTACAGCGTTTATTTCAAGCTCTCACTCGAATTCCACACGCGAAGGCTCTGAATAAATGTTCCTGCTAGTATTCAAAACAATACAGAAATAAAATACACCTTAAACAGTTAAAGGATGAAAAGAAATTAACTAACACCAAAAACAAAGCCGCTTAAAAATGTCTAAAGTGCCCGAAAGTGCTTGGGGCAATTTTTGCACTTCCTCACTCCCACCAAACGGAAAAAGATACGAACGCTGGAAAAACTAATTAAAAAAAAAATAATTAAATTTTCTTTGTCTGTCATATTTAACGAAAGATATGTATGTACCTCCAAATATTCGTTAAAAAATAAGCATACGTCATTAAAAAAAAATTGCTCAAAACTAAAAACAAAATTTTCGTGTCAAAATCTTTGTTATTAAAAGGAAAGATCAAAAGGTTTTTTATGTAAAAAGAAAAAAATGTTGAACCGTCTTCTTTGAACTGTCAAATGTCAGTTTACCTGGAAAAAACAGTTATTAATAAGAAGAGCTCTCAGCTATAGCATCACTCCTTCATAGTCAGCCTATGAACATTTCAGCCCAATCTCCTACTTGAAAAGAGACAATACAGTGATTAATAAGAAGAGTTGAAATTAATACATGCAAAATCTTTAGAACCTTTGAGACTTTTGGTTAAAAATCTCTCAGCTGTCGATAAATTACGAGGCAGTGGGGCTCACAATGAATGGGTGACGCTAGATCTTTGAAATGCTGCATGCATTCATTTCAACTCTTCTTATTAATAACTGAATTGTTTCTTTTCAGGTACAAGAGTGGGCTGAAATGTTCATAGGCTGACGATGAAGGAGTGATGCTAGAGCTTTGAAATCTTGCATGCATTCATTTCAACTCTTATTAATAAGTACATTGTTTCTTCTCAGGTAAACTGACATCTGACTGTCCAAAGTAACTATTAATGACTTCTTGAAAATGGACACAATTTGGTACAGTGGTGTTATCAAGTACCTGCAGAAAAAGGGTTTATCCCCCAAGGGCCTTCATGCTGACTTGATTACTGCATTAGATAACGACACTCTAGCTTTGTCAACAATGCGAAGATGGGCAACTGTATTTAGGAGGCGAAGGGAGAACCTTGAAGTTGATCCAAGGTCTGGCCGTCCTACAACTGCCATCACCAGGGAAACCATTAATTGTGTTCACGACATGGTGATGGATGACAGGCGATGTTATTAGCATACCCCCTAAGAGAGTTGAGAATATTCTTCACAATGAATTTGGCATGACAAAGGTTTCTGTTCGGTGGGTGACACGTCTTCTGACACTTTATGAAAGGCGCACCAGGCTGATCACATCACGGGAAAATCTGGCAATGTTTGAGGCAGATCCAACTGGTTTCCTTGAACGTTTCCTAACCCCGGATGAGTGTTGGGTTCATCACTTTGAGCCAGAGACAAAGACACCTCGCGTTACTTATTCCAAAGAAGCCTAATTTAACCTGCAAGGAAGGTGATGCCATCATATTTTTGTGATGCAAAGGGCGTATTTATCTTCAAAAGGGCTACACCAACAATGGAGAGCTCTATGCCAATTTGATGAGGCAGTTACGAAAGGCATAAAGACCAAATGCCTAGGAAAACTGACGAAAGGGGTTTTGTTTCATCGAGACAATGCTTCAGCACACAAAACCTTAGTTTCAATGCTTGCTGTGCGTGTCCGTGGCTTTTAACTAGTTGATCGCGACGCCCTGTTCTCCTGATTTGACTATCATCTGTTCCATAACATAAAAACACTTTGATGGGGACCAGTATCGCTGACATTGTATGACTTTTGGACTAACAGGATGAACGGTCTTCTTTGAACTGTCTGATGACAGTTTACCTGGAAATAAACAATGAAGAAGTTGAAATTAATGCATGCGAGATTTCACAGCTCTAGCATCACTCCTTCATAGTCAGCCTATGAACTTTTCAGCCCACCCTCGAACCTGAAAAGAAACAATGTAGTTATTAATAAGAATTGAAATTAATGTATGCAAGATTTCACAGCTCTAGCATCATTCCTTCATAGTCAGCCTATGAACTTTTCAACCGACCTTCGTAATTATAAAAATGACTGGTGGTTTCTAAATGCAACGAATCACTTACATCCGCTCTGAAATTTTCGTCGAGTAATTATTTTATTAAAAATGGTATTTCTTTTTTCCTTTATATAACACGTCTGTGTTCTGTCCAAAAATGACAGGACGTTGATTAGAATCCGGCCTGATTAGAAAGGATTAATTAATTAAGAAACGGTTAATCTGACTAGAAAGTGTCCACTGGTGACGTCAGTCATACAACATGGCGAGTTCATGGGGTACAATGTGTATTTCCGCGTCTTTGTTTATTTTTTCTTAAGTTACTTGAATTCTTGTAGCTGAAGAAAATATCCAGCGAAAACAAGATACAGGTTCCCTTCGTTATTTGGAAGTAAAGATTTTTCTGGAAAACCATTCGTAAGCTGAAATGGCGTAAAGCTAACAAACGATTACCATTATTTTATACACGAAATATTTTTGAGCGTCTCCAGACAAAATAAAGTATAAACATTCATTATTTTTAGGTTTTCTCCACTATTCAATAATTGTTTCAAGGAAACGTTTCGTTGGCTGAAATGGCGTAGCTCAAATAAACAATTACCATTACTTTTTAAGAAAAAAATATTTAGCGTTCGCAGATATAAAAAGAAAAATATTGCGTTATTCACTATTTCTTCCATTATTCGAAATAATTTTTAAGCTGAAATGGCGTAAAACGAATAAGCAATTGCCATTATTTTATACAGGAAATATTTTGAGCGTTCTTACATAAAACAGTGAATATCTCCCCAACGATTTTCTATTTATGAGTTTCTTCCGATATTTGAAAGCAAGGTGTAGTGGACCGTGCGGGTGATGATGTGAAGAGATATCAGAAGGTTAAATTTTCCTGCTGGGGGGTCCAGCTACATGGGAATGTCGAACTTTAATTAAGTCCAAAGAAGACAAAGAAAACAAACAAGACCGATATATATGGGTAAACAAATATATATTAATAACAAAACAAGTTAAACAAAGACATGTACTGTTACATAGAGTTTGTATGGAGAAATTATGTGTGTGTGTTGTAAGTGTTCGTACGTACGTGTATTGTTCTTAGCGCGTTCCCAGAATTTGGGAAACGCTGTATCTGTGAGAGGTCACATATTGGCCTAAGTGGAAAAAAAGAGATTTTACCTCGCCTCCGCGCGAGGTAGCGGCCCAAGGCCTAAGTCGAAAGAGAGAGAGAGAGAGAGAGAAGGGTCAGCCAGTATTTATACTCAGGGGAGAGAGAGACCCCTGTTGAAGGATTAAAGAACTGAGGAGGAGATAACTGCGACAAAGGTGTTTCTAGGAAACCTTTTGGAAGTTGAAATGTCGTAAAGCGAATAAGCAATATTTTCATAAGGGTAAATATTTTGAGCGTTCCCAGATTAACAAAACAAACATTCGCCATGATTGACTCTGTTGCTATGATTGGAAAAAAAAGTGTGATTTTGATTTTGCAGGTTTGTAGAATGTTTGATGTTGAACAGAAAGTCCGTATCCTCTAGCAAGTGTTCTAAGAAATAGGACTCAAGATAAACGTTTCCAAAACAGAAACTCTGCTCCGGAATTGGGATGAAAACAGTGATGGCACCTACACGGAATTCATCATAAAAGTTCAGGATGTAGAATTGGTAAATACTTCAGCGCATGGATCAGTTAAAAGAAATTAAGTATAAGGGGAAAATAAAAATGAATATAGAATATGTTGCGTCAGGGTAGTTTCACACAATACCACAAATTGCTTCTAAAC
>OZ038504.1:10499892-10507392 GCA_964036315.1 Acanthosepion esculentum
TAGCACATGTAACTCAAAGAGAAAATAATGGCATAATCAAGATGTTAACATTCGACACCACTTCAAATAGAAAGTTCGGAAGGAAAGACCCCGATCAATACCGGAAAGATCAATAACAGTTACTGGACTTGAGAAACCTGTTTTCCCCAAAAAGCGTTTTAAGAGAAAAAAATTGATAAATTCAAACTAAAAACGATACTGACTGCTTGGTCAATGAATGCCAAATATTTCCTTACAAGGAAACATCTAATATTACTATTACCATTGGATGCCCCCCACCAAAAAAAAACTGTAAGATATATATTTGTTCTTTTTAAGCATTTCACCCCAAGCAAAGTAGGAGTGCTATTAGTACGCAAGGAGCTACAGAGAAAGGGAAAAGACTGGGTATAGGGGCCGGGGTTCAGGAGAGGATACAAAGAAGAATTAGGATTAAGGGATCGTATGTCGATTGACATTATACAAATTCTTTACGGTAAGCCATAAAAAATATTGTAGTATTTTAAGCTTTCCACATCAGTCGATGAAACTTTCAGCATGGCGGCAAGAACGTAAAGCAGGGGTATTTTCGTGTTATGGCAACGTTATATAAAATCTTCCTATAAGAATTAATGGTAACTGCATCTTCGCTATTTACATTAAAGACTGTGTGCACGCTATCCCGTGCAGCTGCGGAAAGAAATATAAAGGAGAGACAGGACGCCCCCGTAAGGTGAGGCTTCAAGAATACCAGAAAGCTGTAACACGAGGGGAAGTGGAAAAATCAGGCGTGGCTGACCACATATGGAGAGAAAAGGGAGATCACTGCCCTCTGTGGGATCAGGTTGAAATCATAGACAAAAAACATCATTGGAAAATTCGTAAACTTAAGGAATCAGCACATATGCTAGGCCACAAAAATCTCCTGAGCCGACCAAGCATAGAAATGAATATGAGAACCACTAATAAGGTGTGCCAGAGAAAAGCGATAATAACAACAAAAATTGCAATATGAGCTCTGGTAAAAACATGTTTTTTATGACAGCACAAATTGCAATATGAGCACTGGAAAAAAATGATTGCTGAAGACATTAGGTTTATAATACCCAGAAATTCATACACAGATGTCCTCAAGGACACATGGCACAGTGGATAAAGGCGTTGCTTAGATCCAGTGACAGGACCCAAAGAATTGTGAGTTCAATTACCGGCTATTGCAGTGGAGAACTTGGAGAGTGGAATTAACAGGAGATTTGTTTCTAGAGAGGAATGCCAAGAATCCTATGGACAGATTATCGAAACAACTAGGAGGTTTTAAGAAAAATGACTTCTTAGAATCAGAAAGAGACAGTTGGCATTTCGGAGACATAATGAGAAAAGATGGCTAGGAGAATTTGACACTCCCATGACATATTGAAGGCAAGAGGGTGGCGGGAAACGGTAATTAACCGACCAAACAAGTGTAAATGGATGACAGGATAGGAACTGGGAAGGAGAGTAATGAAACAAAACTTGCTTAGAGCTACAAAGGAAGGGAAGTTGTAGAGAGCCATAATCTTGAAAGAACAGACATGCTGACGGGGCATCTAAGCAACGGCGAAATTTTAATTAAAAGGAAAGCAAAAAACGAAAAACGAAAAAAAAAAGACCATAACTTTTCCTGCGACTATGCTTCGCTATTGAGACTGACACATTTCGTTGCAAACCTTCGATAAAGCCTTCCAAACATATTGGATACCATCAGAGTAAAATAGATTTGATTTTCTTCCATCTTATCACAGTTTGCTGTCCAAAAAACTCTTGGATATTATGTCTTTATTCTCCTATGCAAACTTTAAACGAACATGTTTCTATCTGGAATTTAGTAGGTAGCCATTTTTATTTATTTTTTTGCGCGGTTGTCCGCGAAGTAATTTTATCTTGTTCAGGGTACGTTTGATTGTCGTCATCGAAACTTTCACGAGGCACTATTTTTTTTACTTCATTAGTAAGATCTCCAGCCGACTTTCTTGCGTTTTTATAGAATGATTTCCTCAGATAACGAATGGAGCTTGCAGTAAACTTGCCACGTCGAACTGGACATTGCTATAAACCTTCAACTTTTCCATTTTCTCCAATTTTGGTAAAAAAAAAAGTATCTACGTTTAACTTCTGTCTCGTCGCTATTTTTACCCGTTCGTTTTCATTGATTTGCTTTTTACGGTTTTATCGAACATTTGAGGGTTATTTAAAACCAGAAAAATATATTTCTGGATAGTAAGAGTCTTTTGGAGATATTAACGATGCAGGTAATACTATTTAACCCATAGCTGGGCAGAAGAGCTGGATTCATACTTTTCCCAATGGTATTTGTGCGTAACGAACCCGACTGGAATTGAAACTCGGTTCTCCGACTTCCAATTCTGAGTCGTTATCCATTACACCACCCGCACATCGATGCCTACAGCACCACCCATTCCTAAGCGGTCACCCATCCAGGTACTGACCAGGCTTGACGTAGCTTAATCAAGATTTGTTCTACGAGTGTTTCAACGTGTTATGGCCATAAGCCTCTATTTTTGGTTGTCAACCCTGTTTCTACAGTTAAATAGTACGTTATAGTACGATAGATAGATAGATAGATAGATAGATAGATAGATAGATAGATAGATAGATTTGAAGAAATTCGGATAGATAGATAGATAGATTTGAAAAAACTCGGATAGATAGATATGAAGAGAATGAGATAGATAGATAGATAGATATACTGAAAATGTATGAACAAATTGAAGATGAAACCTTTGCCATAAAGATGGAAGTCTTGCTGAAGGCATAAAAAACGACTGGAAGTTGTGGAGAGACATAATTTCTTTTTTTTACCTCATTAGTAAGATCTCCAACCGACTTTCTTGCGTTTTTACAGAATGATTTCCTCAGATAACGAATGGAGCGTTCGGTAAACTTGCCGCGTCGAACTGGACATTTCTATAAACCTTCAACTTTTCCATTTTCTCCAAGGGAAGTTGCAGAGAACCATAATCGCCTACGTCCTGTGCAGTCTTTCACTATTGATAAGATCGCATTGCCGTGAAACAACAGTCAATCTCGGCATCCGTTATGACAAGTGCGCCCCATTCGATGCTCCATACATTTGACCTTGTGCCAGACTAAACTAGACTTATTATCGAGAGAATGAGATCTCACAACGCAAATTAACTGACAGGAAAAAAGATATAAGTTGATATCTCGGACGATTGACTTACATGTGGCGCCTCCTAACCCAAGACCCCCACCAACACCGCCCCCTCACCCCCAACTCAATCCCTAGCACACACACTTATGTGGTAAAATGCAAACGGAGAGAATATAATTTCTGGGCAATTATTTTATAAGCTAAATTATTTACCTCCGGAGGTTGACGCTCGCAGGATTTAACCTTGAAATTTTACATAAGCGATGAAATAACATTATAATGTCGACATTCTGGGCAGAATGATATGACAGCCGCATTATTATTGATATTAACCCCACTTCCCCGACAATTATTTTGGGAAAAAACGTTTAAATTTCAGACGAATTTTTAAATTTGATTTTAATATACTAACTACAAACCTTACACGAGCTAAACACCTTTACCAGATGTATGGGTTGACAATTGGACTCGTTTCAAGCTCAAAGGGTCATAAAAAGTATCGAGATCGACGTATAAACACGTCTATAGCTGATTTTTCAGACATTATCTTTTACTAGCCGAATTACCCGCGCCTTGCTGCGTGTCACACATTTTTTTTGTAAGAAAATGATGATTGATTTTAAATCATTATTATAATTTGAGTAGAAAAATGATGCATTTCAATATTACTCAATGATCTTGCAGATGTGACCTCCATCTTCTGGCTTTCTCCTTCTGGATAGGAGTCGTTCCTTTGTTCAAATTTAAATTTAATTTAAATGAAAGGGAAAAAAATCAGTGGGGTGTTTGTGCCCCCGCCCCGGTTACCCCCTTTGATAAAAATGAAATATACTTATCCAAGTACACTAAGAGCCAAATTTAAATTTAATTTAAATGAAAGTAAAATGCAAACGGAGAGAATATAATTTCTGGGCAATTATTTTATAAGCTAAATTATTTATCGAGAGAATGAGATCTCACAACGCAAATTAACTGACAGGAAAAAAGATATAAGTTGATATCTCGGACGATTGACTTACATGTGGCGCCCAGGTACCATCTTTGATCAAAATGAAATATACTTATCAAAGTACCCTAGGAGTTATTCCCTTGTTCAGATTTAAATTTAATTTATATCGAAGGGAAAAAATTTCAGTGTGTATGTGTGTGGGGGAGGGGGGCCCAGGAGCCACCTTTGATCAAAATGAAATATCCAAGTACACTGGGTAATGTCGTTTCACAATATATATGGCTAGGGTGGGGGGTCTATCTTCAAAACCCAAGGAGGAGTTCGATAACAAAGAGACAGAGGCTATACATTTATATATATATATAGATCCGTGTTTATTCGTCCGTATTTGAAAAAGACATTTTAGGTAAAAACGTATATACACGTCTACGCCAAGGAAGGGGTTAATATTAAAAAGTTGGTTATTATTATTAACAAAAGGATTACTGCTATTGTTAGCAACATCGTTATCATCATTGATGTTATTATACTGTTAGCAACATCTATTATTATTAACAACTCGAACATTATTATTCTTGTTATAATTATTTATCACTGAACGTTATTTTTAGTGGGTACTCATATGTGAGACTACCCACCTCTGCAACTCGTTGCACAAAGATATAGACCCCACGTCGTAGAATTTCTGTGCGGCGGATCGAGCGAGAGGCAGGCTCACAGGCAAAAGAAAAACACAACTACAAACTTGGGTAGGACGAAAAGAGGAGGGAAGGCGTGTGACCTTTTTGTGGACGACCAACTCAGGGCTGACTCTCGGCTGGCAAAAAATATAGCTAACAATGTCCGGCTGCTAATGGGTCGCTCTTCGTCGTTACTTGCTCCGGCCTAAATCAACCTTCCTCGAACCTAAACTAAGTCCAACTAACCCCGTGGCCCAAGGCGCTCCCGTATATATGCAGAATCCTCTTTCAGCATTTCCGGACAAGGGACACCCACGAATAAACCCATAACTTTTTCATGACCATTTCTCTCTTTGAAGAAAGTGGACATAAAAATATTTCTTAGCCTAGCTGACTCCGATTCAGGGACATTAAATTCAAACCCTTTTAAGTTTTGACCAGAGCCGGTCTTTTTCCTATCTTCGTATTTTGACAAGTACTTAACACTTATCTACCCTTTTCGCCATATGTCCAAAACATGTTTTTATCTAGATTCCTAATCTAATCATTTGGTCTTGAAGTTTGATACCCAGGTCAAATCTAACTAATCTTCTCGCACATATGTGTGCGCGCGCACGCACACGCAGATGTGGGGGTGTATATATACACACACACACAGAGATGTGCGGGCGCACGCACACACACGCGTGCGCATATATCCAACTCATAGTGTCACTCATATCTGAGTGGACGTTCCGTTTATTTATTAACAGTTTTATTATTTATTTTCGTCTATCGACCAGAATATTCGAGAAATCTTATGAAAGAAAAAATATGCAATCTTTGACAGGATTCGAACCTGCGTCGCTCTGGGCAAAGGGAAACAGTCATTAAATCCTACATGCCTTAACCGATTCGGCTACGACGGTTTCCCTCTGCCCAGAGGGACGCCGATACGACTTCTATCAAGGAGCGCATATTTCTCTTTAATAAGATCACTCGAATATTCGGGCTGGTAGACGAAAATAAATGAATACAATGTTTAATAAATAAACGGTGCGTCTACACAAAGATGAGTATCCACTAAAAATAACTCTTAAAGTGCTGAAAATCTGTCGGTCTCTCACTTCTTGCCTGTGGAACTCTCTTCCAGTTTCATGCTTTCCAGCCGACATTGATCTTCAAAAATTTAAATGCAATGTCAATCGTTATCTACTGTCTTCTTGATTCCTCTTCCTTTATTGTTCTCACTTCTCGCCTGTGGAACTCTCTTCCGGCTTCATGCTTTCCAGCCGACATTGATCTTCAAAAATTTAAATGCAATGTCAATCGTTATCTACTGTCTTCTTGATTCCTCTTCCTTTATTGTTCTCACTTCTCGCCTGTGGAACTCTCTTCCGGCTTCATGCTTTCCAGCCAACTTTGACCTTCAAAAATTTAAATGCAATGTCAATCGTTATCTACTGTCTTCTTGATTCCTCTTCCTTTATTGTTCTCACTTCTCGCCTGTGGAACTCTCTTCCGGCTTCATGCTTTCCTGCCAACTTTGATCTTCAAAAATTTAAATGCAATGTCAATCGTCATCTACTGTCTTCTTGATTCCTCTTCCTTTATTGTTACACTTCTCGCCTGTGGAACTTCCTTCCGCCTTCATGCTTTCCAGCCAACTTTGATCTTCAAAAATTTAAATGCATTGTCAATCGTTATCTACTGTCTTCTTGATTCCTCTTCCTTTATTGTTACACTTCTCGCCTGTGGAACTTCCTTCCGCCTTCATGCTTTCCAGCCAACTTTGATCTTCAAAAATTTAAATGCAATGTCAATCGTCATCTACTGTCTTCTTGATTCCTCTTCCTTTATTGTTACACTTCTCGCCTGTGGAACTCCCTTCCGGCTCCATTCTTTCCAGACAACTTTGATCTTCAAAAGTTTAAATGCAATGTCAATCGTTATCTACAGTCTTCTTGATCCCTCTTCCTTTATTATTGTCGTTCCTTAGCAATGTTTTTCTTTTTCTCATATTCTTTCACACTCAATAACCTCCATTGCGTCTCAGTGGCTTTATTGCCTTGCTTGGGGTGAAATGATTATAAACAATGTGGAAACAGGATTTTGTTTATTAGAAGAAAAAGCTGACAATATACATTCTTGCTTCTTTTTTCTTTTTTTAGTGAGAGTCAAAATATTAAATATCTTATGTAACACTGGGGCAATTTCCACTTGATATAGTGTAAGAAAGGAGGGGAACATAAATTTGACCTTTGACCTCGTTTTGGATAACTTTTTCCTTTTTTTTTTAGAGTGAGGTTCACCCTGTATACAGCCTGGGTTAGAGGGTTACAGTAAGATGCACAGTTTATGCGGATAGAAGGGATGATAACGGTTAGCCCTAGCCTTGAACAGGTTAAGGTTGTATTGACCGGGGAAACATCCTCTTGGGAGTCGGTTCCACAGAGCAGTTGTTCGAGTGAAACTTACTTCTCACCGATGGAATACGGCGGGAACGTGGGTGATTTCCTACAATGTGGGAGGCATGATCCTAGCCGTGATGGTTCGAACTGGCGGAACCAGGGAATGCTGTTCATCTGAGCACTTTCCATGGAAGTAGGGATAGAGCAGTGGAGGGCTTGCCACATCCAGCCCCCCTCTCTCTCTCTCTCTTTCTATATATATATATATATATATATATATATATATGTCTTTTTCTTTATTTATATCTGTTTAACTATCTATCTCGATAT
>OZ038504.1:10514892-10532392 GCA_964036315.1 Acanthosepion esculentum
TTTTTTTTTCGAGAACGCTTCCCTCAAACACCAACGAAATGTGTAGACCGTCACCACTCGGGGGTTTGAAGTGCTTGTCAGTTTCTCTGGATCAGTCGTGTATTCTCTCACCTAGTTTCAGATAATTGCAAATTAAACCATAAATTGCTACCCGTAAAAAATTATCATTATTATTTGTTTTCTTGATATTAGTTTGCGGTCGATACTCAGTGGAATTGTTTCTCTTGTGGGGAGCAGAAAACTAACCAAGTGTTAGCTTACTCAAATATGCACCGTAAATCGTTGAAATTATTTTGAAATTCACAATGGTAATTACTTTGAAACTTTAAATTTCTTGTAAAGACCTCTAGCGTTTTTTTTTTTTTGTTTGTTTGTTTTTTAAACAGAACAAAACGAAATGTGTTGAGAAAAGCGCCCCAAATCTATATAATAAAAGTAGACCTGATTCTCTGTCCTTCACAAAATTATATTATGTAAGGCTGACAAGATTTTTTGGATACCGCTATATAATATAATTTTCTATTTCGAAGATCTGTGGGGTATTATCAAGGAGAGAGTTTCACGTGAACGATACCAGAATACCGACCAGTTGAAGGACGCCGTTCGGGGAGCCTTTTCAACAATCAACAAAGCACAGCTTCGTAAAATATCAGGCAAGGACATGGCGCCGTATCATTTTGTGCCAGGAAAATGATGGCGTTCCTACAGACCTTCTCGATGTGTGACAGCTTTAGTGAAAGGGAATAAACTGAATCCACTACATATGCTTTGTATTTAATATATTACAAGACTTTTGGACCACCCTATAGTTTCTCGTCATACCCAAACGAAATTAATAAACACACACACACGCAAGCACGCACACAAATATATAAATATATATATATTCCAAATTTCAGGCACTTTCAAAATCTTTCTTAGGATTAGGATTAGGATTTTTTCTATAAAAATCGTTTTAAGAGAAAGAATTTATATATTTCAAGCGAAAACAGTACTGGTCAATGAATTCCAAATGTTTCCTTGCAGGGAAACGGCTATTATTACCATTACCATAAGTGCTCAGGATTACTTGAATGAACGCTATTCAAATCGACGATTGCACTTGGGAGTAGCTGAGCATGGCCCGCTTGTCACCAAATCTAACCTCCTTTCGAAACTCTATCAAACGAGGAGAACTTTTCTGGAAAATTTGCGTGAACGTAGACTTACGTGAACTACAGATAATATAAGGCTGAAAATGTTCCAGAATATATTTTGAAAAATTTCTGAATGGTAACTGAAAACCATTACGTTGAACCATCATGTTCAATGTGTTTCAACAAAATAGGATTGGCCTTCGCGGAGAGCATGTGTTTAATTTTATCCTTTTTTAAGGCATACAAGGAACCTGCACACGTACAGACACAGAAAGGAGCGTCAAAGTTAAGAAAATATTAGATTAAACATAAATAATAAATAATTTACATGTAGAACAGAGATAGATAGAGATATTGATGTGAGCAGTGATAGATAGATAGATAGATAGATAGATAGATATAGACAGACTGAGATCGATTGCCAAATAGGAACAAACTGAGATAGCAAGCTAGCTAGCTAGAAAGATAGATGTGGACAAGCTTTGATATATATGAACAGATATATATTTATATGAGCAGTGATAGATAGATAGATAGATAGATAGATAGATATATAGATAGATAGATTGCTAAATACGAACAGGCTGAGATAGCTATCTAGGTTGCTAGATAGATCTGAACAAGCTTAGATAGATAGATAGATAGATAGATAGATAGATAGATAGATATATGAACCAGAAACAAATGAAATTTAGTTTGTTTTTCTTTTTAGATATTAATTGCTAAGAATGAAGATGGACAGACGTAAATAATGAAATAACAATTTTTTTTGTTGACAACAGAGATATTTCTTAGTTCGCTATTTCATTTGTTTCACCGTATTTGAAACGAGTTTATGACTTGTTTCATTAAAGAGGCCAGCTTATCACCTCTACGTAGGAACCGTTTTTTTTTAAATCTCATTATAGCCAGTCTTGAACTTTTTATTCGGCGTGGATTTGGACTTCTAGCAAGTACTATTCTAGTAGCCATTTTAATCTCATCATCTGTCTTAAAACGGACAGGTCACAGAGTATAGGGCTTTTCATTCTAGTTTGGAATCAATGGTTTTCTTCCTGTCGACATTTGTGGGATAATCACGAGCACTTATAAAACACATGAACTAGGTCAGTATAAAGAGTATATTGTTCTAAATACGATTTTATTTCAACGTGGTTTATTTTCTTCTTGATGGTCAGCGTAGAAAACATAGGAAACATTTAAGGTCTTATCTCTCTGTTTTTTAATCATTTCACCCAAGCAAGGCATTAAAGACACCAAGACACCAGGTTTTACTGAATGTGAAAGAATAAGAAAAAGAAAAAATTATCAAGGAGAGAGAACAATAAAAAAAGCTATAAAAAAAGCAACAGTAGATAACGATCGACATTGCATTTAAATTTTTGAAGATCAAAGTTGGCTGGAAAGCATGAAGCCGGAAGAGAGTTCCACAGGCGAGAAGTGAGAACAATAAAGGAAGAGGTATCAAGAAGACATTAGATAACGATTGACATTGCATTTAAATTTTTGAAGATCAACGTTGGCTGGAAAGCATGAAGCCGGAAGAGAGTTCCACAGGCGAGAAGTGAGAACAATAAAGGAAGAGGAATCAAGAAGACAGTAGATAACGATTGACATTGCATTTAAATTTTTGAAGATCAAAGTTGGCTGGAAAACATGAAGCCGGAAGAGAGTTCCACAGGTGAGAAGTGAGAACAATAAAGGAAGAGGAATCAAGAAGACAGTAGATAACGATTGATGTTGCATTTAAATTTTTGAAGATCAAAGTCGGCTGGAAAGCATGAAGTTTCGGAAGAGAGTTCCACAGGCGAGAAGTGAGAACAATAAAGGAAGAGGAATCAAGAAGACAGTAGATAACGATTAACATTGCATTTAACTTTTTGAAGATCAAAAGAGACAGGAAGCCGGAAGAGTGTTTCACAAGCAGGAAGTGCGTGAAAAGAAACTCTTACGGTTACATCGAGCTAAATCACCTATAAAATGATGAAAACTTTGTGTTTTACTGTTTGTAGGAGACGGTCATTGATTTTTGTGAGGTATGCTTCCTATCCGATTGTTGTAGTTTTTAGAGTTAGTTCAATTTGGATGTGACCTCCGCCCCCTAAAGCTCTTGGTACGTACAGCCTATCAACATCTGATTTCGGGTGCTGTATCCTTATTTAGGTAACCATTTTTTCCAGTCTTGGCGTCCAAACTTTTAATGTCATTCAACTTTCATTGAATAATGTTGAAGCTGTATGTTAGTACGGGTATAGCTAAGGTGTTGATAGCCTTCATTTTACTGGCCCCATTAAGTTCGTTTTCTTGTATTAAACGCACTCTCCTATAATATTCTTTTCGGATCTTTTTCTTCATAACTGAATGTTGTATTTCGTCTCCTCCATTAATTTCTAAGTATTTTTACTTGGTCTAGTTCATTAATTCTGTTGATATCAAGGTCCAATTTTGTCTATCAAGGTCGGTAGTTTTCTTCTTCTTCTTCTTCTTCTTCTTCTTCTTCTTCTTATTATTATTATTATTATTATTATTATTATTATAAATTATTTACGTTGACCTCCATTGAATTTAAGAACACAATAAAAGCAAATAGCCTCTGAGTTAAAGGATAGGCTTGTTATAAATCAGGCTATCTGTTTTTTTAAAACAAACAATTAAACGATTATTACGCCTCGCCTCAAACGCTGTACAAATTTTACATACGACAACGTTTGTTTGTCATCTGGTAAACCTTTGAGTGTGTAGATACTTTGATCCGATAATTAAGTGTCGACTCTGATCCATGAGTAAATAATGCCGTCATTTGTTACGCGTGCGATGATTTTCATATAAACTATTAGGATGTTCAGAAAATAATGTCCGATATTTAGAATAAACCTTTTAAATGTGTTCCAAAATATTAGGTTGTTCAGAGAATAATATCCGATATTTAGAATAAACCTTTTGAATGTGTTCTAAAATATTAGGTTGTTCAGAGAATAATATCCGATATTTAGAATAAACCTTTTGAATGTGTTCTAAAATATTAGGTTGTTCAGAGAATAATATCCGATATTTAGAATAAACCTTTTGAATGTGTTCTAAAATATTAGGTTGTTCAGAGAATAATATCCGATATTTAGAATAAACCTTTTGAATGTGTTCTAAAATATTAGGTTGTTCAGAGAATAATATCCGATATTTAGAATAAACCTTTTGAATGTGTTCTAAAATATTAGGTTGTTCAGAGAATAATATCCGATATTTAGAATAAACCTTTTGAATGTGTTCTAAAATATTAGGTTGTTCAGAGAATAATATCCGATATTTAGAATAAACCTTTTGAATGTGTTCTAAAATATTAGGTTGTTCAGAGAATAATATCCGATATTTAGAATAAACCTTTTGAATGTGTTCTAAAATATTAGGTTGTTCAGAGAATAATATCCGATATTTAGAATAAACCTTTTGAATGTGTTCTAAAATATTAGGTTGTTCAGAGAATAATATCCGATATTTAGAATAAACCTTTTGAATGTGTTCTAAAATATTAGGTTGTTCAGAGAATAATATCCGATATTTAGAATAAACCTTTTGAATGTGTTCTAAAATATTAGGTTGTTCAGAGAATAATATCCGATATTTAGAATAAACCTTTTGAATGTGTTCTAAAATATTAGGTTGTTCAGAGAATAATATCCGATATTTAGAATAAACCTTTTGAATGTGTTCTAAAATATTAGGTTGTTCAGAGAATAATATCCGATATTTAGAATAAACCTTTTAAATGTGTTCTAACTTATTGTAATAGTGAAACAAATATATATTACTAATTCCTAATAATTAAAGTGTTAATTTTATATCAAACCTCTTCAGAATTGTGTTCTCAAATACGTGACGCACCCTCTATATACACTGGAAACTAATATAAGGTTGTTCGGAAAATAATGTCCGAGTTTTTAGAACCTACTTGTTAATTAGAACAGTGGCACAAAAATATATTACTCACTCTTTTTTATTAAAATATTCTTTTTGTTTATATTATATAAACCGTTTTCAGAATGTTAACTTGAAACATTATATATATATATATATTAACTTTTTACGTGAATTCAAGCTTGGATATATAGCTTATGAAACTGGGCACCTCAAGGTAGTGTAATGGTTAGCAAGCTTGTCTCGTTAGAATAATTACGACTTAATAGTGAGTTCGATCCTCACTGGGTGCCCCATAATTGCCCTTGTGCCACATCTGAGCTACGCTTGCAAAATCACTATAGCTTCTGAAACTGCTGCCAACATTAACAGGGCGTGGGGTGAAGGATCCACTTGTGATCGGTTCTGGTTTCTGAAGTTCCGCAGTGGTATCCAGGTGGTAGGGGACGTTCAACTGCAATTGACAATGAGAGTCTCCAAAACTTGTTCTGTTTTATGGGTTATTTCACGCCGACAAGATTATTATTGCTGGTAATACTTTGCTTTGTCAAAAATCTATTTCTGGTAATAATTTTTTCCTTCAAAAAATGTATTGCTGGTAATAATTGTTTTAAAAAAAAGCATTGCTGGTAATATTTTTTTCCTCAAAAATGTATGGCTGGTTATATTTTTTTACCAAAAACGTATTGTTGGTAATATTTTTTTTTAAATGTATTGCTGGTAATAGTTTTTTTCTTCAAAAATTTATTGCTGGTAATAATTTTTTACAAAGTATTTCTAGTATTAAAACCTATTTTTACATTTTCATAGTGTTTTTACCCCAGTTTAGGGGTTAACTATTTGCCCATAGCTGGGACCCTAACAGGTGCTACCACCCCAGGACAGGGCGGACCTGGGAACACCAGCAATTATGAGGTGGTTCCACGGTACTCAAAACCTCCTGATCAGAGGCCTTTGCTGCTGGATGTTATCGTCTTACCCAGGACGCGGATGTAGTTTATCGTCATACCTAGGACGCCAAGTCGAACAAAAACTATGTCAAAGTGTTAGAGAAATGTCTCAGATAGCGGGTGTCAGCATTTTAACAATGGAAAATCTGAAGAGAATTGGCAAGGTGAAGAATCTCGATAAATGGATTTCACATTTTCAATGGAAGTTAAAGAGTTTGACGTTTTGACGTGTGTTCGATCCATCTGGGATACTCGAATGACCCATTTTTTGATTGAATAGTGACTTCTGATGAGAAATAAATCCTTTATGACGATCGTAAAAGATCGGCTCAATTGCTTGATCATTTAAATTTCCACAGCCGAAATTTGCACGAATATAAGATTATGGTGAGTGGCCCGCCCTTGGCGTTATTTGTTACAGTTTTCTGGAATCTAACCAGAAAAGACTGCCGGATGAAATGCGCATTCAGTTAACCCAAATGCTACAGGCACTGGTTAATCGACGTGGGTCAATTTTGCTTTATGATAATGTTCGGTCACATGTTGATAGAATGACACTGCAGAATCTCACCGACTTTGGATACGATACTTTGCCACACCCATCATATCCCGTTGATCTCTCGCACACTGACTACCACTTTTTCAAGCTTCTTGACGATTTTTAACCAAAAAGAAATCCCGTTGCATGGAAGATGCAGAAACTTCATTCAAATTTTTTTAGCGTCCAAACCTATAGAATGTTATCGTAAAGACAGGAATAACCTTGTAACTCGATGGCCGATTTGCGTAGATGTGATTTAAACACAGTTTAGGTTCATTCAGGAATAAAAGTTAATTCTAATATTAGACATTATTTTCCGAACAATCTAAAAAATTATGATAAATGATCGTGAATAGTTTACGGTTTTCTTATTTTCATTTTCTGATGATTCTTAATTAATGGTTGAATAAGCCCATAGCGAGTTCTACGACAATAAAATATCAGTAGAAATCTCCTTATCACAACGTTAAATATTTGAGCTTAACAATTTTAACAAAATATTGCAATAACAATCATAAATATGAATGCTCTTCATTATTTTAAGAAGTAAAAAAAATTAGAAAACAATTAAAACTGATAACTTTTTCCATTTCACTGAAACAGACGTAATTCTTTCTTTCATTGTCTGAAACCAAGTAGCGTCTCTGGTAAGACTTTTCTATCCTTCCGCGCTATCAAAACGGAATAGGCCATTATTTGGGAGGTATTGGCATGGCGTAACTGGTGTAATAACTAGGGGAGTGACAAGCAGAAAATATAACGATAATATTATTTAAAGACAATCAATGTTAAGTCACCTAAAGGGCCGTAAAAATTGACGTGGGCGGCTCATCACAACTCCCTTCTTTAAAATGCGTGCACATCAGTTTAAATCACGGCTCCCAAACTTGCAAAAAATTGCAGCGGGTCAAAAATAGGCCTGTCGCCATAGTGTTACGAATGGGGAGGACATCAACCTCCCAAACCAGGGGTGCGCGATCCCTTTAAATCAGTTTCTAACTATGCGCTCCGCGAATTCTCTTAGGGGATTGTTCCCGACCAGGGCTTCGCAGACCCTTCTTTTCTTTTTATATGCCGTGTCCTTTCAGCACGTAGGTGATCATGGCTCTCCACTTCCCCCTATCCCTTGTGGCTCTCAATAAGTTTCGTGCCTCTACTAACTCCCCCAGACTACGTTCCACCATCCACTTACTTAAGCCCGCCAAGTATGTCATGCATTGCTTTCCCTTGTCTCTCTTTCACTCTATTCGACCTGCGAGTATCAGATTCTCCAGACCCTCCTTTCTCATTACGTGTCCCAGAAACTTCATCTGCCTCTTCCTTTTTGTTAAGTATAAGCTTCCTCCTTGTTTGCATCCTCTCCAAAATCGCATCGTTGCTCACACGCTCGGTTCATGATATTCTCAGCATCCTTCTGTAGAACCACATCTCCGCCACCTCGAATCTCTTCTTCATCTTTGAGGAGACCGTCCAACATTCGCTGCTGTAAAGAAGGACAGATGTCACGTACCATCTCAGTACTCTTTTCTTTGTCACCAAAGAAATTGTCACAAAGCTAAATTAAATCAGTTTGGTATTTTTCCGTGACAAGGAAGCGAGAGAGAATGCGGAGATTGGAAAGAGACAGAGACAGGGAGACTGATCGTGGGGTACACAGGCACATATTTATCTTCTCTTCTCTGGAGAGGGTCTAGAACAATCCTCACCCGCCTTAAAATTGGTTGACTGCCTGCACCTGGTAGATAGGTCTAGCTCAATACTGCTTCTGCAAAAGTATGGAAGGGGCGGCTGACAAATTTATCAAACCTATTTTGGGGAAAATATTTGTCATTGTTCCTTATCTAAAAATATGCAACGACTCGGGGCATTTTGTGTGAAGCAACAAGAGAGAGTACTTGCTAGTATCAACACAGTTGGACACCATTAATCGACTACGTGTAAGTACCTCCACTAATTTTCGACACTGAATTTTAAAAAAAGAAAAAGCATTCTTTACCCTAGAACACTAACCATGGGTATATAGTACCCAGTGCAAATTTTCCTATTTTTAATTACAATTTTCAGTACCTGATTTTCTTACCTAAATAATGTTTTTCAGTTCCTAATAATGTTAACTCAAAAGTACAAAGTTTGAAGTGCCTGCATGTAAGATATTTCAAATAAAGTTTTATATTTAATATGTTTTTTGATATTTTCAAAATCGGGTATGATATACCCATGGTTAGTAGTGGTGTAACTTTAATTGATGGTTAGGGTTCTAGGGTTAAAGCTTTCTTTTTAGCTTTAATTGAAAGCTAAATGATGAAATTTACTATTTCCAGTAAGCAAAATACTCTGGTGTATTTAAAATAGAAATTATATTGATTGTAATCGCATTTCTTTGGCCGCTTTCAGAAAATCATCGGTCATTTTTGACACATTTGTAAACAAAAGATAATTCTCGGATTTAAAAATCTTCCAAAAATAAAATAAACTTTATTTGAGGAATACTGGTTGATTTAAAGTAAAATTAATCTGATTGGAAAAAATATTATTTACTTTAAGTTTAAAATAACAGAAAAATGGATTTTTAAAACAAACAGTAGCGGTGATTACGCACTTGTCCCCGTCGCTTGTCACTCTAAGTTCACTTAACAGGCATTAATAAAGTGTTTATGTTTATTGTTGTTCTACAGCGGTTTTATCTGCTAAAACATAATTTAAGATAATGACGGGTGAGAGCCTTTTTTTATATAATTTTTAAGTAGTCAGTTATCTTAAAAATCTTGGATAATATTCTCCATAATCTAATTTTAGGAATGTTGACTTTATAGTCATCGGTCTTATTTTCTGATAATGTCGTAATCAGACTTTCAAACATGGATACGTTACGTGATATTTTATATGCATAAAAAAATTTTCAAATATTTTCAAAATCTGGAAGCTTTTCAATTTTTGATTGGGAAATATAATTTCCAATTAATAACGATATTACTTAACTGGATTAAAGCAATGCAGGATTTTAAACGATTTATATATTATAAATTATCATTATTAAAAATTTTTAACAATGAAAACAATTCTTGTAAAAATATATTATCCATCGAAATTTTTATTAAGACAATAGTGTCCTTAATAAATCTTATTTATAAAAGCAATTCGAAGCTTTTCTAATTAAATAATGTCATAGTTTTAGTGAATTTTTTATTTTACTATTCGGAACAGATTTTCGGGAAATGAGTAGTAGTTTGAAAAAAAAAAGTCTTGACTTATTCACGAATGAATGAAATTATTTATGAAATTTGGAAATTTTTGCAAAAATGAAATAACTGTCGGATTTTAATACGCTCTGAGTAATCCCCTGCGTTGCAGTGGCTTTATCGCCTTACTTAGAGTAATTTTATTGACATCGTTGAAAAACGTAATAGTAAAAGTAATCAAGTAATAAAGACAATTGCTGTTTGAAAAGTGTTGTCTAAAAAAGCATCTTTTGTAAATACCGTAATTCCCCATGTATAATACGCCATCATCCCTAATACGCACCCCTAAAATTGGGCTGAAGGTGTGGGAAAATGCTTCTACTCACGCATAACACGCGCCCCTATTTTGGTAATCAAACCCTATAAATTGTACCTCTCCAATCTCATTACGGCCAGCGTTTCCTACTCTTATTAAAAATGGTTTTAAACATAGAATAATATTATTCTAATTTAGTTTTATCATAATTCTTATTTTATTTTATATTTGTAAGTATTGTTAGGTTCATATGATTGTATCTGACATCCTTATGGGGTCGCAATGGCCGAATGTTGGTGGCAAATTGTCGTATGTTTGTGGTGAGTAGTCATTTTCGCAACTGACATCCACCTATGATAAAATATTAATGACTGAAAAGGCAATAAATTATCTTCCTATACGGCAGCGAATGTTGGAAGGTCTCCTCAAAGATGGAGAAGAGACTCAAGGTGGCGAAGGTATGGTTCTACCGGAAGAAGGCTGAGGACATCATGGATCGAGCGTGTGAGCAACGATGAGGTCTGGATAGGATGTAAACAAGGAGGGAGATTATACTTAACATAAAGAAGAGGCAGATGAATTTTCTGGGACACGTAATGAGAAAGGAGGGCTTGGAGAATCTGATACTCACAGGTCGAATAGAGGGGAAAAGAGACAAGGGAGAGCAACGCATGACATACCTGGTGGGCTTAAGTAAGTGGATGGCAGAACGTGGTCTGGTGGAGTTGATATCGACCTATGAAACGGCAATTTTTTAAAAGATTTTTTTGTAGCTGTGCATAATACGCACCCCTAATTTTGCTTATTTTTTTTTTTTTTAGAAAAAAATGCGTATTATACATGGGAAATTATGGTATTCATTAACGGCAGCTCAATCTGCCATATTGTTCGACTTGAAGCGCCTGTTGTTTGAATGAACTTAATGAACCCTAACCTTGAACCGTGTAGCAAACAAGTACCAGCAAAGCCTCCAACTATCGTGTAAATCTTTTAACATTATAAACAATAAAACTACAATTTTAATAAATAACTTCCTCGGACTTTGACTGAAAACAATCGAACATTTCTGTTTATATTTCAATTCGTAAAACGAATCTAAATTACTGAGAGATATAACATACACATACACACACAGACACACACGAATACATACATACATTTGACCTTTTGACATTTTGTAAAATAATTCATTTCCTGTATCATAATTCGATGAACTTTTGTTTAAAAATAATGAAGAAGGGTTTAATTCAGTTTAAAAATGTCATCCACAACACAAAATTTCTAAAATCGTCTATAAGTACGGTAGTAATATGACTTTCTGGAAACATCTAAGACTTTCTGGAGCCTTCAAGAACTTGTTTTTGTTTATTTGTAAGGTTTTATGTTATGCTATAGGTATAAACTGGTAAATGCGTTAAAATGCATAAGTACTATCCGATTACATCATTAGCAAATTGAAAAAATTAAGCTTCTGAGATATTTTGATTGTTTACTCTTATTGTGCATATGGTAAAATCAAATTTTCGGTTTTAGGTGAACTTTTTCAAGAACGAAAAAAAATTAATGCCCTTTTCATTACATTTGAACAAAAGCTCATCGATACAGAAACATAGGGTTACAAAAAAGGCATAACCCTAACCCAAACACACACACACACACACACACACACACACACACACATATATATATATATATATATATAATGCAAAGCTCTTCAGTAAAATGAATGGAGCACTTTGGTTGATTGGCATTTGTTTACTTTTGTAAAAACAATACGCTAGATTTAGTTGTGCAACTCTACCGAGTGAAGATAGCTCTGGCTGACACCAAATTAGTTGTGTTTCAATCCTGGCTTGAGGCATTCGGAAGTCTAGTCGCACTGAGGAGCTGTGATACAGCGAAACAGTACTGTCTGTGAATGAAATATATATATATATATATATATATATATATATATATATATATATATATATATATATATATATATGGTGGACTCTCCCGTCGTATTCGACGTATGAGTATCAAGCAGCTCAGTTCCTAAGAACCGACTGCCAGACAACCAGCACATATGATTTGATTATAGTGGTGATGGCTTTGTGCAGAACCAACCACACTTTTTCAAGGGCCGAATGCAGAGACCTGGTGCACTACGTGCCATAAGGTCCCCAAATGACCCTCCTCAGGTTTTGAATTGAGTTGTCCTTCTCCTAGACCAGTTTCCATCCAATGCTATAGAACAAAGTCTGTCCTGCTATTTACCTATAGCTGTTGGGAGAAGAAGAGGATTCATACCTCTCTCAAGGGTATTAGCATGGATTCGACTGGAATTCGAACTCGGCTCTCTGATTCCTCAATCCGATCCACTATTCATTACTCCACCATGCTCTGCTGCATTAATACATCGCATCCCTAAAATGGATCGTCCTGGGTATGATGATAAACTACATCCGCGTCCTGGGTAAGACGATAAACTACGTCCAACAGCAAGGCCTCTGATCAGGAGGTTTTGAGGAGTATGGAACCACCTCTTAATTGTTGGTGTTCCAAGGTCCACCCTGTCCTGGGGTGGTAGCACCTGTTAGGGTCCCAGCTATGGGCAAATAGTTAACTGATAGTTCAATACCTTCGGCTTACGCTTAGGAAATCATCATATAGCGTTCCAACTAAAAGGTTCGGAAGGAAGCCCCCATCAGTAGTGGGAAGAGCGATTGCAGCTATTGGACTTGAGAAACCTATTTTCATGAAAACTTCAACCGACAGCAATAGTAGCTGGTTAGTCAATGAATGGCAAAAGTTTCCTTATAGGGAAACGGCTAATACTACAATTACAATTACCATTCAGGAATTAAATGTATATTTACTTTTCGGCAAAATTTAGACTGTATAATAGCACTTCTTAATCAGCCTGTGAAATTTCTTTGTTGGCCGTAAGGTTTCCTTAGATCTTTCAATCTTTGCCGCTAATAGGGAGGGGATGGGCCATTACCCTGCCATTCTGGCCTTGCGGAGAAGGATTGCTACCTAAAAACACACACACATTCTCTCTCTGTCTTTCTCTCTCTCTCTCTCTCTCTCTGTTTGCACGTCGGGTAAGATCTGTTTTCGACAAATTATTACCGAAAAAGACAAAGCCAGGTACAGAAAAATTTATTCAAGTAAAGAAATACAATACTGGTGGCGCCTTCTTTTAATAGGTGGGAGAGTCTATTCTCTAGACCAGGTGTCTTCCACTATAACACACACACTCTCTCTCTCTCACACACACACACTCACACACACATATATATATATATATACATATATATATATATACACACACAGACACACATACATGTATATATACACACACACACACACACACACACATACGCTTTTGGTCGCGATTGGAACAACAGACACTACGGACAATTTTTACACTCTTTTACTTCCAGAAAAATGTTAATAATATTCGAAAAACTAAAATTAAAACGTCATCAAATTTTCCTTATTTGACATATTTAACCTCTAAAAGAAAGGTTGCTGCCCAAATATACATTATATATACAGGGTGATTGAAAAGTAACTCCCTATTTTACGTATGGTGGACTCTCCCGTCTTGTAAAAACTACAGTTAGACGGGAGAGTCCATCATACATAAAATAAGGAGTTACTTTTCAATCACCCTATATATATATATATGTATATATGTACGAGGGTCATTCAATAAAAAAGGTGAATTTTTCGGTATAAGGACTTCTAATACAGATAGAAGCTTACTCTTTTTTATTTTTATTTTTTGTTTTACTTCTTTTTCACATGGATTTAATTTCTTTTGCAGATTAAGAAAAAACTTTGAGAGTTTTGGCGATTAACAAAGATGGCCGACCAAGAAGCTTGCTCCAGGATTGAACAGCGGTCAGTTATCAAGTTTTTGGTTGCTGAAGGGTGAAAACCTGTTGAAACTCATAGGAGAATGTCAACTGTGTATGGTGCCACATGTTTCAACCAAAAAAATGTCTGCAAGTGGGCTAAATTGTTTAAAGAAGGACGGAGCAGTGTTGAGGATGAAGACAGGCCTGGGAGGCCTACAGAAGTGAGGTCTCCTGAGGTGATCGAATCAGTCAATGACCTCATTCAGTCTGACAGAAAGGTGACAGTGGATGACATTGCAAGGACTTTGCGCTTATCTGTTGGGACAGCACACAAAATTGTCCATGATGACCTTGGCTACTCGAAGGTCAGCTGTCGGTGGGTGCCAAAGATGCTTACTGCAGAGCGCAAACAGAGGAGGGTCGAGTTGTCCCAGCAGTGTCTCTCCCGCTTACAGCCCAGACCTTGCCCCTTCAGATTTTCACCTGTTTGGTCCCTTGAAAGCGTTCACGAGAGGCACGAAGTTTAAAAGTGACGATGAAGTCAAAAGTGTTGTGAGCGACTGGCTGAGACATCAGTCCAAAGATTTTTACGCTGAGGGAATACGGAAGCTTGTGCACAGATGGGAAAAGTATGTGACAGTGCTGGGGGACTAAGTTGAAAAAAAAAAAGTAAGCTTCTATCTGTATTAGAAGTCCTTATACCGAAAAATTCACCTTATTTATTGAATGACCCTCGTATATATATATATATATATATATATATATATATATATATATATATATATATATATATATATTTGGCTTATATTAAATAACTAATTTATTTGTGGAGCATATTTAAATTTGAATATTTAAATTGCTAACAAGCATTAAATTTAATTTTTTTGTGGAGTTTTTTAACATTTAAATTACTATCAAACGTTAAAATCTCTGTTTATCTAAATCGCTAAAGCTTTACCGGCCCTCTCCTTCCTAGAAAACCCCTTATATCTTATCCCTTTATTCCCCCCACTTTTTACCTTTTCCCCTTTCTTCCCTTTTTCCTTTTTTCCCATATCATTTCCGTTGAGCTGACCAATTAAATAGGTCAATGTCTGATTCTTACCCCCTCCTTCCTCGATATTAAGTATTGTAATAAAAAGAAAAAGAAATTTGAAAACTCTCCCTTCCCTCTGTAAACTCGACCATGTCTCTCACACTATTCCTCACCACCCTCTATGTCAACTTATATAAGCTTAATACTGCCCGTCAAAAGTGTAAATTTTAAATTCATTTTTTGTTTCACCTTTGAAAGTGAAGTCTGAAGATCCAGAGAAAAATAAAATTATCTGGTGAAATAAATTATAACAAATGGAGCCTTACAGTAGTCTGTTTTTCTTTTATATATATAGCTTAAAAGCCGGTCTATCGGGCGGTATTTAAGCTGCGGAGGACTCTTGATCGGGCCTTCCTCACAATACGTAAAAAGGAGTAGATACGCTAAGCAACAATAAACTACAGAAGAACTCATAATAGATCTCTGCATTTAAGTATTGCATTAATAATTAAGCTTACCTTTTAAAAGTTCAACACAATTCTTCTGCCGCCACTTAATTTAAACACAGTTTGATGTACGTAGGTCTTTATTTTCCGTACAAACAATTATTTCATGAGTCACTTTAGCTAGATTTCACAATTAATTTAGATTATTCCCAAATTTATTTCCAAGTTATAAACATTGTTATTTGTCGCAAAAAAGTCACGTAAAAGAAATCGCCTAAAACAATCAAAATAAGGAAAACTTGGGAATCCAAAATTTCAGGATTGCGGGTCCGGATCGGGCCCGGAATATTTTTAATTTGCTCACGGAGTCGTCCTAAATCCAAAATGGCACGGTATGTTGGGCTAAGGCTCTGGGAGTAAAGTTGAAAACACGGGCAATTTTATTTTGAAACACTGTAATTTGCGAATAATATTTTTAAAAAATTTGAACATGAGCTATTGAAAGTTAGAGAGTTGTGTCCCTTTAATTGTTTTATTAGTAGAAACCAAGATGGCGGAATCCGAAAACAGTCGCAGTAATGAAAACTTGGGAATACAAAATTTCAGGATTGTCGGTCCGGATCCGGTCCGGAATGTTTTTAATTTGCTCACGGAGTTGGCCTGATTCCAAAACGGTATATGTTGGGTTACGGCCTCTAGGAGTAAAGTTGAAAATTTTGTCATATTGACACACTGACATTCGCATTTATTATATATATATATATATATATATATATATATATATATATATATATATATATATATATATATATATATATATGATGTGGATACTCATATTGGGTTCGTCAAGTAGTCGGAAAGGGGAAATGACCTACGATTATTTTTCTTATCTGGCTCTTTGCAAAGAGTAAAAGCACTTATATTTTTGAAGGTGGATTGTCTACTGTGAACTTTTGTGGGAACGTCATCTCCCGTTGTGCGTAGGTCGATTCGTGAAATACACTAATTGTTATCATCCAAACTCACCAAATATGTACATCTTGTGAAAGGAATAAAGAAACAGTTTCAATCTTTTGTCCCGTGATCTGATCTGAAATAAGACTATAAGGTTGTCCCGTATAGAATGTCTTATTTTGATGAATAAAAAAATTAAATAACACTTTCATTTAATCAAAATGCATTTTTGTTTAAACAAAATAATATCTGTTTTTGTTCTATGAATTTTTCTTTCAACATGTTTTAGACTCACTACAATCTTGTGTAAATTAATTAAAGCAAGCCATTCCTTGCAGAATGATCACAGTTTCTCGATTGGATTTAAATCAGAAGAGTTTCCGGGCCAGTCTATAGTACTTTGATTTGCTCACTAGTAAAGCTTGCCAGTGTGTTTGTGCAGCGTTACAATTTTCATACGCCACCTTGGAGTAATGTCCATCGCAGACAATGACCGTAGGACAACTAATCGTCAGTCTAGACAAAAGTGTCTGGGCTTGATAAGAATCTGATGCAATCACGGATGACGCAATATTTTTCAAGGCCAAACAAATTTCATCATACACACCGAAAATAGATTCATATTACTGAACACCGCTGCAAATGGCCTAATCTGAGGATAAAATACAAATGGATTACTCCTTGTCACTTCAGTGGGTCTAAAACTGACCGTATGATGAACGAAAGGACACTAAAGCGATTTTTTCAATTAATTTGCACAAGGGTGTAGATAGAAAGTTGTGGAGATACATGATCGCCTACGTCCTCAAGGGACGGGGCAATAAAGATTGTCAGAAAGGTAGACAAAGGTCTGGTTTACAGTAGAGTCAAAAACGTAGGTCGCCCGTACACTAAAATTTGTACGTCGTTCAGGGAAGTTTTCGAAAAGTATAATTTATACAGCAGACAGACGCAGAAATACTTCTGTATTGCCATCCGTACGTTTATCATTCAAAAGGAATGTCTTTCTGAACGATTAACGTAAGGAGTGTTAGCTAGTCAGGTGACAGTATAGTCAATCAGAAGGCGCCAGTTAACAAGGGGAGACTTTTGTTCTCAGAGAAAAAAAATAAAAGGTCAGTGGCCAGGCGAGACTTGTATAAAGGAAGTCATACAATGTAGATATAAAATGTAGATATG
>OZ038504.1:10537392-10572392 GCA_964036315.1 Acanthosepion esculentum
TTCATACTTCTCCCAAGGGTATTAGCACGTAAGTGTATGTAATGGATTCGACTGGAAATTATATATATATATATGTGTGTGTGTGTGTGTGTGTGCGCGCGCTACATTTAGACCCCATTTTAGACAACGTTATTCTTTCAGTTCTGTATTCGAGTCATATTCTTAAATAGCCTCATCAGTTGGAGACATTCATATGGATGTCATGAATATCCCGAGAACCGTCCAGAAATGTCTAAACTGTCAGCTGTATACAAGCAGATCAATCGTTAGATAAAGGCTTTGAGTGTGTAAGACCTCAGGGTCTTGCCAAAGACCATCCTTGCTTGAACAGTGTGGACTGGCGCTACATAATCACAAACAAAGAACTGTACCAAATAACAGAAACCCCATCACTTGAGAACTACAAGAAGCGGTAACAACTAAAATGGATAGCACATGGATTATGTCATTTTCTCTACTGAAGTCCAGTAGCTGTTATCGCTCTTTCTAGTACCGATGGGAGTTTCCTTCCTATCCTTTTATCAGAAGTAGTGTGGAATGTCAACCTCTTAATTATGTCATTATTTTCTCTACTGAAGTCCAGTAGCTTTTATCACTCTTTCCAGTATTAATGGGAGTTTCCTTCCTAATCTTTTATTTGAAGTAGTGTGGAATGTCAACATCTTAATTATGTCATTATTTTCTCTACTGAAGTCCAGTAACTGTTATCACTCTTTCCAGTATTAATGGGAGTTTCCTTCCTAATCTTTTATTTGAAGTAGTGTGGAATGTCAACATCTTAATTATGTCATTATTTTCTCTACTGAAGTCCAGTAGATGTTATCACTCTTTCCAGTATTAATGGGAGTTTCCTTCCTAATCTTTTATTTGAAGTAGTGTGGAATGTCAACATCTTAATTATGTCATTATTTTCTCTACTGAAGTCCAGTAGTGGTTATCACTCTTTCCAGTACCGATGGGAATTTCCTTCCTATCCTTTTATCAGAAGTGGTGTTGAATGCTAACATCTTGATTATGCCATTATTTTCTCCTCTCATTACATGTGCTATCCATTTTAGGTGTTACTGCTGTTGGTAGTCCTAAGGTAATGTGGTTTCTGTTATTTGGTAAGGTTCTTTGTTTGTGAATCTGGTTCACCAAGCCATTTTTTATTTTTAATCGTTTCACCCCAGGCAAGGCAATAAAGCTGCAGAATAGGGCCGGACTTTGCCTTCCAGCCCGGCTGCAGAAGCGGGCCGGAGATCTCCTTCCAACCCAACTGCAGAACCCACTGACGTTTACATGTATGGCTATCAGTGGAATGATTAATTCACTATGATTTTTTTTCTATCCAGTATTTCAGTATTGATGACGGTTTCCTTCCTAACCTTCTATTTGAAGTGGTGTTGAATGCTAACATCTTCATTATGACATTATTTTCTCTTTGAAAGATATGTGCTATTCATTTTAGTTGTTGCCGCTGTTGGTAGTCCTCTTGTGATGTTTTTATTTGGTACAGTTCTTTGTGATTCTATCGTTCACAATGTTCAAAGAAGGATTATCTTTACGGGAGGAGGCAGCGGGCTACTTATCTGACGAACTTATGTCGTGAATAAATGTCGGAACAGCGAGTGGGAGGGATATTAATAAAAAACAAACATTTACACGGCATAGGAGATTGTGGAGAGCTATGATTGCCTACACATCACATAGAAGAAGATGATGATGATAATTTATACAAGGGAAGATGTAAAGAATACTAAAAGAACTAATGTTTTAAGAAATGCTTAAGCAAGTTTTTATACTTGCCCTGAACAGTAGTATCGGATCGACCGGAAGTTTCCATTCTCACTTCCGGTAACGTTGAAAAATATTCAAAATATAATACAAATTATTAATCAACCGCTGACAGCATTTCCCCCGCATTTTCGAGAGACCTTTTTGTGATCCTGCTTAAGGGAAGCTATAAATACAGACCATAAAGCAAACAAAGGCAGTTGGCGAAAGGATTACACGTTATCAACTCAACCGATTTACTAATCCACTGAAACATTTCACGCTTCTCTTCTGTAGATTCAATAATGAATCAAAGGTATGAACTTTCCCTCTTTTCAGAGGTTTTATTAAACACACATTAATGTGCGTTTTGTCTTTGAACTTTTGTTGGAATTTAATTTGAGAACAACAATTTTACAAGTTCACATTCTCGCTATTTGTTCTATCCTCACTCCAACCTCTTTTTAATTTCAAAACCGGCTCCCGAGGCCTTGATTCTTATCAGAGATAAGAATATATTTTCTGGCCAACGAGAGAGCTGGAACACAAAAAGGAATTCCACCACCATCATTCTTTCCATGGTGCCATAAAATCCGGGAGAAACCTCACACCTTCTTCACATCAACCTGTTTTCAGTACCTTCGAAACCGGCTCCCAGGGCTCTGATTCTTATCAGAGATAAGAATGCGTTTTCTGACCAAGAGTGGGGCCAGGAAATTTGTACAACGATTTTTGGAGGGAAAAATCCCCGATCCATCGGAGCCTACCAAAACTCCATAAATTTGGAGAATCTTGCCTATTTTGCCAGTGAGAATTCTGCCCACCGTCTGTAAGATCGACATTAGGGAGCTCCAGAACCCCTTTCACCAAAGAAGAACTACCTACTAAAAGGCTGTCAAGAACGAACGTCGGTCCACTATTCAAGACCAATCCAAGGCTGCATCCCTTCACCACTCCTAACGAGCCCACTGGACTTCTGTCGTCGACCCAGCAACTCGCTCAACTGCAGGATTCCTTTATCTGCGAACGGGTTTTCAACTCTACAAGAACTGTGAGTGTATCTATCTGAACCTTAACAATAATATCTAATCGCTTAAAGGACTCTTTAGGCGCTCAGAGAAATATTTTGAGCAAGCCTTTTTTAAGTCAAGAACATTTTTTCTTTTCCCTTTCTTTCTCTCCTAATCAACCTTTTTTTTTCATTACATTTTTTTCTGTATATATTGTAAATAAACACTTTCTTCCTTTGTTGTTACTCACCGAGCAGGAGTTTTTTCTTTATTCGTACGCGCCTAAAAGAGAGAGTTTGTCCGCTCTAATATTGGTGTTTTACTCGAGTTTTTTTTTCTCGTAATTATTTTCAGCCCTATTTTTAACCTCAACCCTTTTGTGCGGGAAAGCCAGGGCAAATTTCCTAGCATTTTTACATTTTCATGGATTTAATTAACACACCTCAAATTGTGTCTTTGTACTTTTTCATTTTTATGGTTTTATTAAACACACCTAAATGTGTGTCTTTCGACCTTTCCATTTTCAGGGGTTTATTTAAAACACACCTAAATGTGTGTAAATAACTTTCCTCTTTTCAAAAGGTTTTTACTAAACACACCTAAATGTGTGTCTTTCGACCTTTCCATTTTCAGGGGTTTATTTAAAACATACCTAAATGTGTGTACATAACTTTCCTCTTTTCAAAAGGTTTTTATTAAACACGACCTTTCCATTTTCAGGGGTTTATTTAAAACACACCTAAATGTGTGTAAATAACTTTCCTCTTTTCAAAAGGTTTTTACTAAACACACCTAAATGTGTGTCTTTCGACCTTTCCATTTTCAGGGGTTTATTTAAAACATACCTAAATGTGTGTACATAACTTTCCTCTTTTCAAAAGGTTTTTATTAAACACGACCTTTCCATTTTCAGGGGTTTATTTAAAACACACCTAAATATGTGTAAATAACTTTCCTCTTTTCAAAAGGTTTTTACTAAACACACCTAAATGTGTGTCTCTCGACCTTTCCATTTTCAGGGGTTTATTTAAAACACACCTAAATGTGTGTACATAACTTTCCTCTTTTCAAAAGGTTTTTATTAAACACACCTAAATGTGTGTCTTTCGACCTTTCCATTTTCAGGGGTTTATTTAAAACACACCTAAATGTGTGTACATAACTTTCCTCTTTTCAAAAGGTTTTTACTAAACACACCTAAATGTATGTCTTTCGACCTTTCCATTTTCAGAGGTTTATTTAAAACACACCTAAATGTGTGTACATAACTTTCCTCTTTTCAAAAGGTTTTTATTAAACACGACCTTTCCATTTTCAGGGGTTTATTTAAAACACACCTAAATGTGTGTACATAACTTTCCTCTTTTCAAAAGGTTTTTATTAAACACACCTAAATGTGTGTCTTTCGACCTTTCCATTTTCAGGGGTTTATTTAAAACACACCTAAATGTGTGTACATAACTTTCCTCTTTTCAAAAGGTTTTTACTAAACACACCTAAATGTATGTCTTTCGACCTTTCCATTTTCAGAGGTTTATTTAAAACACACCTAAATGTGTGTACATAACTTTCCTCTTTTCAAAAGGTTTTTATTAAACACGACCTTTCCATTTTCAGGGGTTTATTTAAAACACACCTAAATGTGTGTCTTTCGACCTTTCCATTTTCAGGGGTTTATTTAAAACACACCTAAATGTGTGTCTTTCGACCTTTCCATTTTCAGAGGTTTATTTAAAACACACCTAAATGTGTGTCTTTCGACCTTTCCATTTTCAGAGGTTTATTTAAAACACACCTAAATGTGTGTATGTTATCTTTTCCCTTTTAAGTCCGTACATGCAAACTTATGCTTCTTTTCAAGGGTTTTAAAATACCCAAATAAATTGTTATTTGTTAACGAACACATTTTATCTTCTTGTTCATTTTCAATTCACTCGTTAAAATGCCTCGCTTAATCAATTTGTTGTTAAGATTGCATTATCACGGACAGGACCCGTAATAATTAATAATCGCTTCCACTATCTTATACGAGTTAGTCACAAGAACCAGACACTTTCTGCGTCCCCCTAAGTCAACTATCCATAACCTGCTCCTGAGAAAGTCACACCACCCGCAACAGTAGTTTTAAAGTTTGATAACATCAACGCGAATATTTTTGTTATAGTTCTTGTCAGTACGGAACTTTTATGGCCTTTAAGCTCAACGGTGTTTGTGTGAGTGGAATCTTTTCCACGTGGTTTGTAAACTGAAAAAAAAAAAAGAAAAGTTCTTGCGGCAGATTCATCTTTCAGGTCATTGGGAGGGAGATGGATCCTATTTTGAATTTTGTGCGAGCCTAGATATTTTCTGTAAATATCAGTACGACTAAAGTTCAGTTGACGCCGTAGGTGTTCCTAATCCGGGTCTAGAAATTTGGAAGATTGGGTGTCAGGCCAGCACCCCAACCCCCCAAAAGACAACCCTCAAAAACTAATATTACGACAGAAACAACAAATACATATTCAATACCCCCAAATCCAATATCTTTAAAAAAAAGAAATATTTCAAACATGTCATATGGAATAGGTTGCTAAGGACTTCGAATTTTGATTGTCTTCACAGACTTTAGCTTTAATATTATAGCATTTCTAAGTTTATTCCATTTGATTATTGGACAACACTGCGAAAAAAAAAAAAGTTTATAAACGAGTGAAATAAATAATAAAATAATAATAATAATGAAGATTGTATGGAGCAAGAGGTTTGGGATAAAAAGTAATAATAATTATATGGAATAAAACGAGTAATAAAATAATATTAAAAAGGAAGAGTGTATAGAGCCAGAGTGTTGGAATAAAAAGCAACAATAATAAGATGGAATAAAACTAGTAATAAAATAATAGTAATAATGAAGAGTGTATAGAGCCAGAGTGTTGGGATAAAAAGCAACAATAATAAGATGGAATAAAACTAGTAATGAAATAATAGTAATAATGAAGAGTGTATAGAGCCAGAGTGTTGGGATATAAAGCAACAATAATAAGATGGAATAAAACTAGTAATAAAATTACAATATTGATGAGCATTTATCGAATGTGTCAACATTTTATGAGATGGAGGTTTGCCGTATTGTGTAAGAGCCTTTTAGTTTTGTACAAAGGCCAGATTTTTATGAGCCTCTTCGTACTAACGAAATCACGCCCATCAAAACTTTCGGAATTTGACACTCACTGTGCATCTACTTCACGTCACGTGGTGTTTTTCCTGTGGGCGAAGCGGACAAAATGATAAGTCAGTGACGGGAACTGCAGCAGTCACCGTCCTTCTCAGCATTTTGCAACACGTTCTCGTTAGCGGCTTTTAAAACTCAAAGCAAGAACAAAGGCTTCGTATAAAGAAAGTACTTACCATGCGGACGGCTATAGCTGTGATTACTTTCTGCTTGGCTTTTGCCAATGGTTTTTTATTCGACCGGAGAGACCCGGACGAGATTAAACAAATAGCACAAAAAGGTAAGTAAATGTATGTATTTTATTTCGGGGAGATTTTTTTTTTTTTAATTTTTATCTCATATTTTACTTTCTCTCCAAACAGATTTTTTTTGTGTGCGCTTTGTGAGAGAAATTGTAGAGGCGGTTAATTTTTATTCTAACCTA
Organism: Acanthosepion esculentum; assembly: GCA_964036315.1. Taxonomy (NCBI): domain Eukaryota; kingdom Metazoa; phylum Mollusca; class Cephalopoda; order Sepiida; family Sepiidae; genus Acanthosepion; species Acanthosepion esculentum. The sequence continues at coordinate 10,543,793 of OZ038504.1, forward strand.
TTTCTTTCTCCCTAAATTTCAAATCTTTGGCTTAAGGAACTTTAAAGTGTTTGTAAAAAAAATTAGAATTTTATCGAAATTAGCCTCACTAATTGAGGGACTCTTGTTTATATATAGATTTATATATATGTATGTACAAATTAGCCGCACTAATCGAAGGATTCTTGTTTATTTGTAAAATTGGTTTGGAGAGATAGACGTCTTAAGTACACGAAATAAGTTATCACCTGACCGAATGGATTTTTAAGGATTATATATATATATATATATATATATATATATATATATATATATATATATATATATATATATAGATATATTGTAAACTTACTAATTTAAAAATATGGTTCCATCGGTACACAGGAATTACCATGTTTCAAAAACAGAAACTAAAAATTTAAAATTTAATTAAAGAATTAATGATTCTAAAATTTGCTTGAAAATGAAACAGTACTAGGACTTTAATTTTAAATTTGAAGTTTTTAGTTTCTGTTTTTGAAACATGGTAATTCCAGTGTAGCGATGGAACCATATTTTTAAATTAGTAAATTTATAATATTTATGCTCGGCAGAATTGTATTTAGCTCTGTTTTTTTTTTAAATAAAAGTAATTAATAAGAACACCGGATTCTAACTCTTACTGTTCTTTCTCTAAACCTAAAGAGCCAGGTAAACTACCTAGGTTTCACCTACACGGATCGTCAGGCTAAAACTGGCCAGTTTCACCTAAACGGATCGTCAGGGTAAAACTGGCCAGTTTTACCCTGACGACCCGTTTAGGTGAAACCTAGGTATGTTTACCTGGCTCTTTAGGTTTATATGGGGTTTGCTCTACTTCGTATATTGAGCACTTTACGTATTTACTTTTACTCGTTTTCGAGGTTTTGCCCTTTGGTCAATTGCTTCATGTTCTTAGTTCTTTCTTTTTTTTATTCCTCATTTTTCCTTAGGTATTGGTTTGTTCTATTTACAAGCCGAAATACCCAAGGTTTTTCCAAGCGAGTACCTCTATCTATCTATCTATCTATCTATCTATCTATCTATCTATCTCTCTCTCTCTCTCTCTCTCTCTCTCTCTCTATATATATATATATATATATATATATATATATATATATATATTTGTCATCCACAAACAGACTGTTTCGCTGTTTCACAGATATATATATATATATATATATATATATATATATATATATATATATATATAGTGTCTATAATATATTTTATTTTTAGAAGGAATTAAAAGATTTTCTAATTAAATAATGACTTAGTTTTATTTCACGATGCTAGGGAGATTGTCTGTAACCGAGGGTCTTGTTTGATCTAAAAGAATTTAATGATTTAAATTCTCCTATATCTTGTTCTTATAAGTGATATAATAATTACACCCCACAAAAAAGAATTCCTCAAAATTTCCAGAAATTATATAAATGGTAAGAATATAGCAGATGTAACATATTTTGTAAAATATTTTCTAAAAGAAAGGAACCCTCGAGAAAAATTTAATTCGTTTCTGAAGATGTTCTGTAATTTCACTAAACTTCGACAAGTATCTGATTCTCGCAGGAATTTCAAAAACAATGTGTTTTTATCGTAAAAAAAAAAAAAAAAAACGCTTAAAGTTTCCCGTACAAATTTATGGCTGCACATTGATGCCAGAAAAACAAGATGTTTTACCAATTTTTCTTTAGGTTCGGAAACTGATTTTTAAAAAAATATACATAAAAATTCTTTGATCTTTTATCTTAGTAATAACAAAGGTTTTGTCGATAAAATTTCGTTTTTATTATGTTTTCTGCATATTTTTCATCATATCTCCGCTTTTAAATATACACAGAGTCCGCCCCCAAAATGTACACACATTTCAGGAAAAGAAAAACTTGCCTTTCGTAGTTTTACCAAATTCCGATAACACTGTTGTACGATATTTTCCTGATTTAACCTCTGCAGACTTTTACCTATAGGGGACCCTAAAGGGTGTTGTGTATCACAGAAAATCGACTACATTGTTGGCCCTTAGACAAGAATTCGAAAATACATGTACAGTAATCCTACTGGACACTTTGGCTAACGTTGTCCAAGCAGGAGTTCGCGGTACTAATACATGTCTGAAACTAAAGGCCACCATTTTGAGCATCTCTTGTAATTGTAGAGTCCAAAGGTAACTTGTATTAATCTCGTGATGTCTTAATAAATTTAGTAATACAATATCTATACAAGTTTTTCCTTTCCTGAAGTATGTATACAGTTTTGGCGTACTCTCTCTCTCTCTCTATCTCTCTCTCTCTCTCTCTCTCTATATATATATATATATATATATATATATATATATATATATATATATATTATTATTATTATTATTATTAATTAAAGAATATCAAACACTTAAAATCCCATAGGTAATAATTTTTATTTCATGAGAGCTCTAAAAAGGCAGCTCTCAATCTTCAAGACCCACAAATAAAAATTATTACCGATGGGTTTTTAAGTGTTTGATATTCTTTAATTAATAATAATTTTGCTCTGTCTTTTGACATAGAGCTCACCCTGATTTTTTATATCCTCCGGGAAATTCCAAACGAATTACCATATTTTATCATTACTATATATATATATATATATATATATATATATATATATATATATATATATATATATATATATATATATATAAAATATTATAAAGAGGTAATCATACAAAGAATTAATTAGTAATATTAATGTAATTAATGTCGAAATCTCTTCGCTAACAGACTTTAATAAGGCATTAACTTACAATCCATTGAATGACGCAGTTCTTATGTATAAAATTGTTGTCAGATGGATCTGGTGTTTTTAGAGCATCTGACAACAGTTTTAGACATAAGGATCGCGTCATTCAGTGGAGTGTAAGTTAATGCCTTATTAAGTCTGTTAGCGAAGAGATTTCGCCATTAATTACATTAATATTACTAATTAATTCTTTGTATGATTACCCCTTTATAAATAAAATATATACTGCCCAATATAATATATATATATATGTGTGTGTGTGTGTGTGTGTGTGTGTGTGTGTGTGTGTGTGTGTGTGTGTGTGTGTGTGTGTTCGTCCTGGCTATGACGATAAACTACATCCGTGTCCTGGATAAGACGATAAACTGATCAGGAGGTTTTGAGGAGCGTGGAACCATCTCTTAATTCCTGATGTTCCCAGGTCCACCCTGACCCGGGGTGGTAGCACCTGTTCGGGTCCCAGCTATGGGCAAATATTTAACCCCTAAACTGGGGTATAAACACTATGAAAGTGTAGAAATAGGTTTTAATACCAGAAATACTTTGTAAAAAATTTATTACCAGCAATAAATTTTTGAAGAAAAAAAAACTATTACCAGCAATACATTTTTGAAAAAATTTAACCAACAATTATTTTTAAAAAATAAATATTACCAGCAATACATTTTTCAAGAAGATTATTACCAGCAATACATTTTTGAAGGAAAAATATTACCAGCAATACATTTTTGACAAAACAAAATATTACCAGCAATAAAAATTTTGTTGGCATTAAATGACCCATTGAGGTTGATATGCCATAAAACAAACTAAACCAAAATATGTGTGTGTGTGTGTGTGTGTGTGTGTGTGTGGTGGGTAGTGATTTACTAAACGTACCTTATACGGGTCACAGGGCCGCAACTATGGAGCACCCGCAAAGTGTGAGACTGCCAGCCACCCTGCAGGGTTATTTTTATGCCCACACTGTTTATATCCTTAAACGCTATACCCCCGATATTAAACACTCTTCACCATTATATATGTCACATTTTAAACAATTTTGTAAGTATATAAGACTGTTTGATGTTTTTACTTTGACAAGTTTCCCCGACTATCCGACGTCATAAGAAAAAAAGAAAAGAAAAGAAAATGATATAAAAATGAAACGGGATTTATGCTAATCTTCATAAATAAATACAAATAAGAATAAAATTAATTTTGATCAATATTAATAACAGGATTAGAAGCCTGTTAATGGCATTTACTGTTCCATGCTGATTCCTATGTAATTTAATGAATAGAATCACATGGTGTCAATTAAAATTTATTCTGCGCAATAATAATAATAACAGTATTAGAATCCTGATAATGACAGATTGGGTGCATTTTGTAATGTAATCAATCCTGACTTGGCATCTTGAATTCACTCACTTTCTCACCGACGTGACATGGCTTCTCTCCGCCTTTTCTACAAATATTTCCCTGGCGAGCTTTTTTCTCAGGTGCCCCGACTAAATGAATTTAAGCGTGCTACTAGATTGGCACTTAGGTCCCACATTTTTACTGCTTAAATAGTTAAATGTAACCGCCACTTCTACTCCAACAGTTTCTTTTATCGCACTTCCCGCTTGTGGAACTCTCTTCCGTCTTCTAAGAGAAGGAAAACTCAGAATTTTAAACCGCGGAGAAGGAAACGAAAAACCACTCCACTATCCTTACCAAAAATCATAGTAATTCACAGCTAAAAACAGAAAAGGAAGCTGTGGCGAATCATGATCGCCTACGTCCTGAATGTGAATGGCATAACAATTCTTTCTGACTATAGTAACAATAAAAACAATAAAAAATAAAATGTATTATCATCATCATCATCATCATCATCATCATCATCATCATCATCAGTCCCCTGCGCAGCTGAGCACCTAACCAAGTTCCCTGGCAGAGACCATCCCTCACCAGGTCAAACCACAATCATTGTCTTTTCAACTTGAAGGCTCGCCGTGGTCACAGACACATGACCGTTCTTTCCATCGTGGGAAAACTCTACCCATGGTTGTTGACTTCAGTCTCGGAAGCCCTTCGTCCAGCGATGCCGTGCCATCACATCACTGGATTCGTAGCCCAATTTATTCCATTGTGCCAGACAGCCGTTGACCCCACCAGAAGTTTCATCCGCACTTTGACTGGACTTGATGGTGGCTAGCCATCCTGCTGTGTCTCAAGCTACCATCCTCGCCAGAAAAGTCTGGTGGGGGAAACGGTTTAGTCTCCGATGACTCGACCATGCGACAGATGTTATTGGGTTACATGATACCAGTAGGACTTAGAGTGAGCTGAAATAAATATATGGACCTATTTTGGAATTCTTGCTTCATATATATACATATTAAAGTTTATATAAAAAATATAAACATATATAGTATATAAACATGCGAGGCTTTCCCTTGCCTCTCTTTCCCTCTATTCGACCTGTGAGCATCAGATTCTCCAGGCCCTCCTTTCTCATTACGTGTCCCAGAAACTTCAGCTGCCTCTTCCTGATGTCAAGTATAAGCTTCCTCTTTGTTTGCATCCTCTCCAAGACCTCATCGTTGTTCACACGCTCGGTCCATGATATTCTCAGCATCCTTCTGTAGAACCACATCTGAGTGGCCTCGAGTCTCTTCTTCATCTTTGAGGAGACCATCCAACATTCGCTGACGTAAAGGAGGACAGATGTCACGTAACAACTCAGTACTCTTTTCTTTGTTACCAAAGAGATCCTCCTGTCTCGCAATGCTCTATATATAAATATATAAACATTAAAGTGTGTGTGTGTGGTGTGTGTGTGTGTGTGTGTGTGTGTGTGTGTGTGTGTGTGTGTGTGTGTGTGTGTGTAAAAGGCACATACACACGCCTGTCAGCGTATGTATGTGCAAATATTATCTAAAGCTCTGGCATCAAATAAATATGGTTTGGGACATTAGTCCGTATGCCCACTCGAAAGCAATGACCGAATTTAAAGAGGAAATCTCCCGTTTACATAGGATTGGCGGCTGCCCGTCCGTCACTCCGCCGCAGGGACGCCTCACATATCAAGAGGCAAATTCTGACCTTCCTCCTCTCAGTGCAATGCTGCAGCTTCGTGGGATGCTGCCCTAAGGATGAACAAATTAAGGTTATGACATTTTTGTAACCCTATTGTAACCTTAGGTTTTCTGTGTCATAATAAACTTTTATTGAAAAGCAATGAAAAAACATTGATTTGTTTTAGTTTTTGAAAAAGGTCATCCACCCCTCAAACCGAAAATTCGATTTTACCATATACGAAATAAAAGTAAAAACTCAAAATATTTCAGGGGCTTTATTTTCCAGTTTGCTAATGATGTAATTAGATAGTACTTACGTATTTTTAATGCATTTAACAGTTTATAGCTATAGCATAACATACAAACTTACAAATAAACAAAAACAAGAATCGTGACTGAGGATTTGAGTGTACTAGCGAAGGAGAGCGAGAAGAAAGGACTAAGCATAAACTACAAGACAGAATGCATGTTCATCGGTAAAAGATGAGCCCGAAATGCGATTTGCAGGTCGGGGACATTAAAATCAAACAGGTGCAAAAGTTTGAATATCTGGAAAGTTTTTTGACAGAGGACGGCATTTGCGATACTAAGATCCGAAGACGTATTGGGACGGCCAAAGACGCATTCCAAAAGCTAGGCAAAGTATTACGAGACAGGAGGATTTCTTTGGTAACAAAGAAAAGAGTGTTGAACTGCTACGTTACATCTGTCCTCCTTTACGGCAGCGAATGTTGGACAGTCTCCTCAAAGATGAAGAAGAGACTCGGGGCGACGGAGATGTGGTTCTACAGAAGGATGCTGAGAAAATCATGGACCGAGCGTGTGAGCAAGGATGAGATTTTGGAGAGGATGCAAACAAGGAGGAAGCTTATACTTAACATCCGGAAGAGGCAGCTGAAGTTTCTGGGATACGTAGTGAGAAAGGAGGGCCTGGAGAATCTGATGCTCACAGGTCGAATAGAGGGAAAGAGAGGCAAGGGAAAGCCTCGAATGTCTTACCTAGCGGGTTAAGCAAGTGAATGACTAAACATGGTCTAAGGGGGGTGGCAGAGGGACGAAACATTGAGAGCTATAAGGGATAAGGGGAAGTGGAGAGCAATGATTGCCTATTTCCTGAAGGAAAGAAAAGTTCTTGTTCAACTGCTGATCACGCCAGATTTTTCGTTCTCTGTCTCACTCTGGAAACTGTAAATAAGGTCTGTTCAGTATAGTTAATTCTGTGGGTGTTGAATAAGCACAAATATATCTGAACGGGCGCTTGCACGAAGGATTAGCAAGTATGTTTCATAAAGTTCTAGAAAAACCCCAGCAAGTTCTAGAAGTTTCCAGAATGTCATAGTACTACTACAGTTATATATGATTTTAGAAATTTCGTGCTGCGAGTGACATTTTTTTTTTAAAGTAAACTGAATTAAACCCTTCATTATTTTTTAAAAGTTCATCGAATTATGATACAGGAAATGAATTATTTTACAAAATGTCAAAAAGTCATAACCTTACTGAGCATATTAAATACGTAAATTAATACACTTTGGTATTTATCCGTACGTCCGCCACCCCTGGAACGGAATATGACGAGAGGCCGAATTTAAATTAACAGTCCCTCACGTATATGAGACTTGGGACAAAAATTGTTCAACCTTTTTCGCCATTTCCCATTTGGGATATGCTTTAGACTTTCTCGGTTATCCGGACACTTTAGGGCAGGGAATGAAATATTTGAATAATTCAATATTCCGGAAAGTTGAAAACATAAATTATTCTAAAAAAGAATGAAGAAAAAAAAAGTAATTTTCTGAAAGAAATTTAACATTTATATCATCAAATAACATTTTTAGAAGCTTCGTTAAACGTTTTCTCCAAATATATTTTTATGAAAAAAAAATGAGTCCCTTCTTGTTTGTTTCCACCTGAATTTGCACTTTTCTGTCGCTAACTCCTAAAGCTGAATTAAACTAGTTGCATTTGTAAGGAGACCTTTTGTTTGAAAAAAAAACTTGAACCGTATATATTTTGGTATCTGTCTATATTTCTGAGATGAGGTATTATGTACACTATTTACATTATTCGGACAATTGTCCTCATCTTTGTCGCCATTTTTATTACAACGTTTCGGCCTTTCAGTATCTGTCTATATTTCTGAGATGAGGTATTAAGTACACTATTTACATTATTCGGACTATTTTCCTCATCTTTGTCGCCATATTTATTACAACGTTTCGGCCTTTCAGTATCTGTCTTTATTTCTGAGATGAAGTATTATGTACACTATTTACATTTAATGACCAAACTACGAAATTATAAAAGTATGTTTGAAATGAAAATTTTCCCGCTGACATGAAGTGGAAAATCTATATTGAATCAATTGCGAGGTTTGCAGTTAAAGAAGGTTGCTTCACTATGTCGTGCCAGACTTCTTTTTTTTTTCGCTAGAATCTTACATTTTTATAAATCCTTTCTTTGAATGTTGCTGACACATCTGGTCTGATGCTTCTGCTATATATTTAGAGATTCTTGATAAAAACCAAAGAAGAATCTGCAATGTTATTCGTCCAGGTATTGAACTCACAACTCTTTGGGTCAAGTCACGGGAATCAATTTAGTACTCTTATCCACTGAGCCATGTGTCCTTGAGGAAATACCTGGCTTCAGATTAGTAATCTTAATCTACAGCCTAACTTAGTAATGTTTACTGTATTGACCACCTTGTAATACCCTGGTCAATACTGTTTAATTCTCACCAGAATGTATCTTAGATATTTACCATTCGTCCTTTGAATATTGTCGTAACATCTGGTCTGCAGCTCCTGTTTTATATTTGGAGATTCTTGATAAAATCCAAAAAAAAAATCTGCAATGTTATTGGTCCTGACCTGGCAAATCAGCTCCAGTCTCTTTCCTACCGCTGTAACGTTACCTCTGTGATTTTTCGATAAATACTTTCATGGTAATTGTTCTGATGAGCTTTCCTCTTTGATACCTAGAGTTTATGAATTTAAGTTCAGCACTAGATTGGCGACAATGTCTCATCATATACAAATTGAAATACTGGATGTAACCGTAAGTTCTATGTTAACAGTGTCTTCTATCGGTTGTGGAACTCTCCTCCGGATTCTTGATTCCCAGTCAACTTTGATCTTCAAAAGTTTAAATGCATTGTCAATCGTTATCTTCTGTCTTCTTAATTCCTGTACTTTTATTCTTCTCCCTCCTTAATAGTGTTTTTTTTTTAAATCATATTCTCAAATAGTAACCCCTTACGCTTAGTGGCTTTATTGCCTTCTTTGTGGGTGAAATGATTTTTCTCTTCATAATTCATTTGTCTTTGCTTTGGATATTGCTGCTACACCTGGTCTGGTGCTCCTGCTATATATTTCGAGAATCTTGATAAAATCCAAAGAAGAATCTGCAATGTTATTGGTCCTGACGTAGCATTTCGGCTTTAGTCGCATCCCCACCCTCGTGACGTAGCTTCCTTCTGCCTCTTCTATAAATACTTTCATGGTAACTGTTGACCTATCCTATATGGCACCTAGCCTTTATGAATTTAAAGCAGTACTATTTTGGCGGCTAGGTCTCATCATTTTATAGTTGAAATGGCTAGATGTAGCCGCAGGTTCTATGTTAGCAGTTTCTTCTCTCGCGCTTCTCACTTCTCCTGCAAAAATTTAAATTCAGTGTCAATCGCCATCTTCCATTTTCTTGAACCCTGTTCCCTTTTTGACCTTTCCTCAAACATCATCTCATTCCCTTTTACCTCTCACTCCCTGTAACCCTCTACGTTCTAGTGACATTTTGGGGTGAAAAGTTAGAAAAAAATCTCCATCTGCAACATCTTATTCGAAAATAGGAAAAAAAAACAATAAAATATTTCACTCATGGGCTTTGTCGGTTGAATTTAAGAAAACGTGTTTGTACACACACATACACACACGCACATAAACACATACACACATATATATGTATGTATGTATGTATGTATGTATGTATTATTTGTATATTCAATTTCTTGTTTCTATAAAAGTTATTTTAAATTATTTTAAAAGAGCTGTTTATTGAAAATAAAAATGACGTTTTTGTTTTATTTACCCATTTACAGCGCTGTTTCACGCTTAGCAATTTTTTAAAATGGGTGTCTCTCTTTTTACTACCAATGTTCAACGTTACGTCCACAGTTTTATAATAAAAAATATATTTAGTTTTCAACAGAATCTTGCCTAGGGGAGATTTCAAATATGTTTCTCGGTTATCTATATAAGCGTATCCACTTCAGGTTTATTTGAACACCACTCAGTTTAATCGAGAGTAATTTCTCTCCTTGTTAATGCACTTAATCCAGTAGTAGACAGGAATCACATTTTACGGTGAAAAGTTCATTTATTAACTACGTGTCAAGCCATTCTCGCACATGCTAACAGAAGACTATTATTTAAGGGAAATTTTTAAAACCGAGAAGCCAAATCATTTATCAAATATTTGACACATCTGGAACAGAGACATGTTCAGGAAAACCACAAGAAAAGAATGTTGACACTTTGTTATAAAGTCACTTAACAAAAGTTAATTTAGAGGCAGCGGGTAAAATAAAGGAATAAAACATTTATTCATACTTTCTTCATTCACAAAGCTTAACCTAGAATTGACACACACTTAACGACAAACATCAATATACATTTATAAGGTACATTGTTTTAAATCAATTTTCCAGGAGCAAACATGAAAATTTAACATTCTGAAGCTGATATGAAATGGAAAGAATATATTGAATGAACTGCTAAATCTTCAGATAAGAAAGTTGGGTCACTGTGTCGAGCTAGACAGTCTTCCTTGCCAGAATCTAACTTACATCTATATAAGTCTACCATTCGTCCTTACTTTGAATATTGCTGCCACTTTTGGTCTGGCGCTCCTGCTATATATTTAGAGATTCTTGATGAAATCCAACGAAGAATGTTATTGGTCTTAACCTAGCATCTCGGCTCACAGGTACTTTTCCATCACCGTAACGTGGCTTTCCCCTGTCGTTTCTACAAATACTTTCATAATCTGTCTATATTTCTGAGATGAGGTATTATGTACACTAATTACGTTATTCGGACTATTAAGGTAAGGCTTCAAGAACACCAGAAAGCTGTAACACGAGGGGAATTGGAAAAATCAGGCGTGGCTGACCACATATGGAGAGAAAAGTGAGATCACCGCCCTCTGTGTGATCAAATTGAGATCATAGACAAAGAACATCATTGGAAAAATTCGTAAACTTAAGGAATCAGCACATATGCTAGGCCACAAAAATCTCCTGAGCCGACCAAGCATAGAAATGAATATGAGAACCACTAATAAGGTGTGCCAGAGAAAAGCGATAATAACAACAAAAATTGCAATATGAGCTCTGATAAAAAACGTCAAATAATAACAGCAAAAATTGCAATATGAGCACAGGTAAAATTGTTGCTGAAGACATTAGGTTTATAGCACCCAGAAATTCATGCAGAGATGTCCTCAAGAGAAATTATATTAAAAAATTCCATCGCCGGAGTACAGAGATTTGGTTTAAAACTCTAAAATAAAACTACCGCATTGTTTATTAGAGTAACTCCCTAGTGGATTGAAGCGTTAAAGTGAATTTTTTAAGTTCCATGGAGTTTATTGAGAAATTCAAAATTATTTCTGCAAAATTATCATTGCTGTTTTCTAAGCTGGACCAGAGGTCCCTTTGGTTTGGGGCTGGAGGCCCAATTAGTTCTATGCGGGAGCTAGCTTAAAAGTCCGTCCGGAGTGCGGCTTTTAAGTTTGCACAGTGGAACCTCGGTTCACGAATTTAATTCGTTCCTGAAACACGTTCGTAACCCTAAATGTTCGTAAACCGAAACTGTCTTTCTAATATGAATCAATGTAAAATGGATTAATCCGTTCCTAGCCTCAAGATGATTGCTTATTTAAACTTTTACAACAGTACTTTGTGCACAAGTTTATACACAAAACTAATGAAAATCATTAAACCTAAGAAAAAAAAATTCAATACTAAAACAGATAAAATATAGACGAACACTTCAATTTTACCGTAGATGTAAGTAGGAGAGTCGATGGCGTAAGTAGAAGGGGAAGGAAAGAGATGTTATTGTTTGGAAAAGGGAAGGAAAGACACAATCGTCTCTTTATTTATAAGAATAGTATAGATCGTTGATTTTGCCATATAAAACTGAGTAGGAAGAGACAATATCGTCAATAATTGTTTTTATCTTAACTTTTCTTTTATCCTTTACCAGTATCACTGCTAGCTTTCTTTGGGGCCATGACTGGAGACTAATGAAGAGAAAAAAAGTCACAGTACAATAAAATTGGAAAAGAAAAACACGGCGCAACACACGGATTTATACAAGATGGCGGTCGACTAAAAAATGATTCCGTTCGCGTTAACTCTGTTCGGCACGTTTCGGCTCGTTTCGGCTCGTTTCGGCACGTTTCGGCCCATTCGGCAATGCTGTTCGTGAACCGAAATTTTGTTCGATAACCGAGGCATTTTCATCTCAAATTTGACTAAAGTGAAACCTCGGTTGACGAATTTAATTCGTTCCTGAAGCCCATTCATAACCCGAAATGTTCGTAAACCGAAATAGGAATCAATGTAAAATGGATTAATTCGTTCCTGGGCCCAAGATGATTGCTTATTTAAACGTTAACAACAGTACTGTGTGCACAAGTTTATACACAAAACTGATGACAATCATATAATGCATAGAACTTTTCTTTTTCCTTTAACCAGTATCAATGCTAGCTTTCTTTGGGACCATGACTGAAGACTAAAGAGAAAAAAAATGTTACAGTACAATAAAATTGGAAAAGAAAAACACGGCGCAACACACGAATGTATACAACATGGCGGTCGACTCAGAAATGATTCCGTTCGGGTTAACACTGTTTGGATCGGTTCGGCCCGTTCGGCAATGCTATTCGAGAACCGAAATTTTGTTTGATAACCGGGGCATTTTCATCTCGAATATTCTGTTCGAAAACCGATTTGTTCGGCATGTAAGACGTTTGAGAACAGCGGTTTCTCTGTATTATATATATCTTAAGCCAGTATTATATAGATCGTGATAGGTTTTCTAGATTTTTAGGATTGTCTCGCTGTATATACTGAATAAATCCAGCGAGAAAACGCATCCTTGCTTTTTTTTTAAAATGTCATTTAACCCTAAGCAAGGGTGAAATTGAGTGTGAAATAAAATGTGAAAAAGAAGACCCTTATTAAGGAGAGAGAACAACAAAAGCACAGGAATGAAGAAGACAAAAGATAACCTTTGACATTGCATTTACATTTTTGAAGATCAAAGCAAGAGGTCGGAAGAGAGTTCGATAAGCCAGAAGTCTGGGAGGAGAAAGTTATATCAGTACGGTTATAACTTACGGTTATATATATTAACTGTAAAATGACGGGACCTAGCTATTAAGGTAGTGCAGATATACCTTGACCTACGTCGTTAATTGGTTCAAGAAGTCACGACTTAAGTCGAAAAACGACTTAAGTCGAAAAACGACTTAAGTCGAAAAACGACTTAAGTCGAAAAACGACTTAAGTCGAAATAACTACACTATAAAGCACTCCCCGTTGCCGATTACAGTATTTATTGTGTACGTACAGTATTCTGAATAAAAAATAATTTTCACCTTATCTTCCAACGATATAGCGTTACGCTAAGCATTAGCACTTGCACTGGGACTTTTCTTCGGAGCCATTGGCAAAAATGTATTCTAAATCACAATTGAAATGTAATTGAACGGCAGAACACATATGTAAACAAGTCTGAATTCAAAATCGGTGTTGGAGCGGAAAACAACTCACGAGTGCCGCCTGTCGACAGGAATTTGAAATAAGAACATCTGCTGAACACAATTTATTATGCTATTTTTTGTTTTTAATGATTTTATGACATATATATATATATATATATATATATATATATATATATATATATATATATATAGTATACTTAATATTATTTTTAAATTTATTTAAATATGATTTTATATGTTTGTTGTTATTTTAGTGTTTGACGGTTCTAATATTTTTAGCGGCTGACGTAAACTCGAGTAAAACGACGTAAGTCGAATTTTATTTTTCCATATAATATTTAGGAATAACCGACGTATCTTCGAAAATGACTTAACTCGAAACGACTTAAACCAAGCTACCACTGTACTGCGCTTACACTCATAAAGTCGATGTACCAAAGAGGAAAGTGTATTTTTTAGCCCGGCCACCTTGCTATGGAATATGACACAAGGTTGAGGTTTAACATGGTAAAAATACCGCGGAAAAAATTTCCCAAGCCCTCTTGGGAACGCCTCAGGCGCCGGTTAATAAATCCAGCCCCCTCCCGAAGGAGAGGTTTGTTGATTTTATTTAGGGGCATATCAACCTCTATGGGTTATTTAATGACGAAATCTAAATATTTTGAACAATTTTATGGCTTCAGCTACAGATAAAATGTATTGTGGGTAATTTTACGATTAATATCTACTGTTGGTAATTTTTTTCCTACAAAAATGAATTGCTGGTCATCATCATCATTATCATCATTATCATCATCATCTTCATCCCCTTGCTTTTTGTAATCGTAGGGCGGATCCGAATGCAGAAGCCACACTAACACTTTTCCACAACGGTCTAAATCAATGGGACGTGCGGTCGTTGTTAATCCGGGCTTTCACCGATCCGGCATAGTTATATTTTGCTTCTCTTGTAGGGCTTGTAGATAACTTGGCGGCGCCCATCTCCTCTCCAAGTAATTAATTTATTTTTATATTTTAATAGTTTTTCGTTTTTGTCTGGAGGTTACTATTTTCCCATAGCTGGGACCCTAACAGGTTTTACCACCCCAAGTGAGGGTGGACCTAGAGACAACAGCAATTAATAGGTGGTTCCAGGCTGCCCAAAACCTCCCGATCAGAGGCTTTGCTGACGGATGTAGTTATGTTTTGTTCCTCTTGCTTAATAATCCTTTTTGGTCCTTAGTATTATTATGAGCAAAGAGTGCTTGGAGAATCAGATACTCACAGGACATTTTGAAAGCAAGGGGGACAGTGGAAAACAATGCATAGTATACTTAGTGACCTTGCGTAAATGGATGCCGGAACGGGGTTTAGAACAATTAACAAAGAGACAAAATTTATTAAGAGCTACAAAAGTGATATTGGAGAAACATGCAGAAATTAAAAAAAAAACGCATCTCTGAACATAAAAGAGACCTCATAAATAATAATTTAAGAAATGCACTAATCATACATAGAAATAAATTCATCCACAATTTTGATTTTATAAATGCTACACTCATAAAAAAAAAAAAAATAATTCACTCAGAAGGAAAATCCTCAAGAGTGCCGCCATTGAATATTATCCAAATAATTATCTACGTCCAGGTTCCTATCCAATATCATCTTTCCTAACAGAATTACTGCTCTCCCAACCCAACGTACACAACAGATATATCAAGAAATCAAAAGAAAATAGTTGAATCCGTCAACACAATATTACAAACAATATTTCTACATTGGAAAATATTCTCTTTAAACATAATGTAATTGACGTCATTTTTACTTTACCATATAAATATACAATAGCACTTCTAAATTCTTCTAGATGCTAATGATGTTATGTTGTTTATAGATACTCTGTTTCAATAAATTCATTTCGTTTTTTGCCTTCAAAAATTCCACATTGGACGAAACGTGTCAGCTAAAACTAGTTTTCCTATTGTCTTTTTCCTTAATAGATATATAGTGAATGATGTAATTTACCGACCTGAATGTCCGAGAAATTTTCATAGAAAATATGCGTCCTCCGACAAGAATCGAACCTGTATCCTATACGGAACCGTCATGTAGCCTGACGTGCTTTTACCGATTGAGCCACAGAGGAGCGTTTCGGTTAGCAAGGTCGATTTTACTGTTTTTAAACCACAATTCTCCATGATATCTATGAAAATTTCTCGGACATTCAGGCCGGTAAATGTTATTTAATACTGTTTATTATAAACAGAGCATTTATTTGTATCTATAAAAAGGTTCGAATCCTGTCGGAGTACGAATATTTTCTATGAAAATTTCTCGGACATTCTGGCCGGTAAATGTTGTTAATACTGTTTATTATAAACAGAGCATTTACTTAAATATTTGTATCTATAAAAAGGTTCGAATCCTGTCGGAGGACGAATATTTTCTATGACAATTTCTCGGACATTCTGGCCGGTAAATGTTGTTAATACTGTTTATTATAAACAGAGCATTTACTTAAATATTTGTAACTATAAAAAGAATGTATAAACATATAAAAATGTCTTAAAATAATTGTCGGACTTTGTCCATTTCATAATGTGTGATACATAGATTTATATATATGTTCTTTATTGAAAAGAAATCTGTTTGCAAATAAAAAAAAAAGTCTCTTTCTGTATGCAGGTATGAATGACGTAAGCACAGTTTCTAACTTGGCATTTATAAACGAACAGTTAATTGCCGGTACCTCTGTAAAAGTCGGGGATCGATTTTGCATTTCATCAGTATTATGAAAGGAACCCCTTTTCTAAAATGCTAACAAATCAATATTTTTCGATTCTGACAAATGTCGTAGCTGAAGGTAGGTATAAAGAATGCTAGTCTGCAACAATTATTAAAAAGGATATTCCCTACTTTCTTTTGGACCAGTCTATATAACTAGTACCGCAAATGGATCCTGATCGACTTATTTGATTATCCACAACTACGCCCCAGAGGGGCACTAGCTAGAGTTAGTACGTTTGATGTCTGACATCACTGGTCCCCAAAGATCTAAATCTTTCACGTGATAGCTCCAAGTTGCCGTGCTCTGGTAAACCGTTTCGGCTGGCGGGCTAAACTCATGTGAGAGGGTGGGGTAACACGTCACCGTTGGGCAAAGAACCTCCTCGGCGCGGGGTGAACCGGCCATGGCGGATGCGTTCCTCAGGTGAACTACAACGGCCACGTGTTTGCGAGTAAGGCGAGATGGAGTACATCGGCTGTGGTCTAACCTTGAGAGGGAGTTGTTCCGCATGTTTAAAACGCCCAAGACACGCCACATGATGTGCACTCCTAGAAACCATTTGCGGGGACCCAGGCTCTGGTACACGACCTCGACAGGTTGGGGATAATGGTGGACAGGTCAGCACGTTGGCGCCCCAGCAACTCCTTCCGGGGTGAAAGAAGAAGAATTATGGCCTTGTGCCAGACTAAACTAAGCTTACTATATCGATTTATTTGGTATATTAGGGCCATAGAACCAATCTCGATGATTAGCAAGCAAGTCACAAAGACCAATTCAATTTGTTAAAGGGATGATTCTCAATGAGGACCCCACAAAAGCCAAAGTAAGCTGAACTTAGTAAATTTGTATGTTTATGAATGTAATGTAATGTTTATGTATATTCGATTAATTAACTAATTTTGTTCTCATTTCAGATGTTCTGAGTGACTGTCTTCAACAAAGCACAAATGGAGATTGTAATTTTTACACCTGCATCGAAAACCGATTCCCGTGTGGACGAGATGGCTACGCCTCAAGATTTGGACGTTACTACTGTCAACGCATAAAAAATAATATAAACAGTCTCAACGCCGGGGTAAGCAGGGAAGATTTCAAATACATTTCTCAGTGTCTCTTAATCTAAATTCAGAACACACATACACACGCACACACAATAAAAGAAGAAGGGAAAAAAATCAGCCTATCACAGATATAAATGTACATAAATTATCTTTTAACTCAATATAAAAGTGACGGAAAACGAGAAAATAGACATTCAATTGCTGGAATCTCCTGATGAGTAGACGGAGCGATTGCTGGAGAATCCGTCTACGAAACTCTAGAGTCGGGTTGTTGAAAATAACATCAATGTGCTAAGTGACAATTTTTATATTTTTGCTAATCATATATATATATTTGCGAATTGTGTCATCCGGGTTTTTTTACCAACCGAATATAGTTATTAATATATATGTGTGTGTGTGTGTGTGTGTGTGTGTGTGTGTGTGTGTGTGTGTGTGTGTGTGTGTGTGTGTTTGTGTGTGTGTACAGGGTGTCCATAAAGTTCGTCTGCACTTTAAAAAATTTATAACTTTATTTGTATTTGCGATAGAAATAATCTGTAAAAAAATGTTATAAAGTTTAATGTACCTAGTTTTAAGTATAGCTAAAATAACTAATGTGATTTCAGGCATTACTGTAAATCAGTTGGCAAATGTTTTCCGTGAACTGCAAAATAGTATTACCCTTTGTATTGCTAATGATGGTGGACATGTGGAAACTTAAATAAAATTTCAATAAAACCTTAAAAAATATAGATTTACTTCTTTCTAATCCTTTTTACAAATTATTTCTATCGCAAATACAAATAAAGTTATAAATCTTTTAAAGTGCACACGAATTTTATGGACAGTCTGTATATTTATCAATATCTCTTAATCTAAATAATGGTATCCCCCTCAGGTTTATTTGAACCCCACTCCGTTTAATCGAGAGTAATTTCTCTCCTTGTTAATGCACTTAATCCAGTAGTGGACAGGAATCACATAGATAAAACATTTTACGGTGAAAAGTTCATACACACATACACACACGCACACACACACACACACACACACACACACACACACACACACACATATATATATATATATATAAATATATATATGTATGTATTATTTGTATATTCAATTTCTTGTTTATATAAAAGTTCCCTATTTTAAATTATTTTAAAAGAGCTGTTTATTGAAGATAAAAATGACGTTTTTGTTTTATTTACCCATTTACAGCGCTAATTCACGCTTAGCAATTTTTAAAAATGGGTGTCTCTCTTTTTACTACCAATGTTTAACGTTACGTCCACAGTTTTATAATGAAAAATATATTTAGTTTTCAACAGAATCTTGCCTAGGGGAGATTTCAAATATGTTTCTCGGTTATCTATATAAGCGTATCCACTTCAGGTTTATTTGAACACCACTCCTTTTAATCGAGAGTAATTTCTCTCCTTGTTAATGCACTTAATCCAGTAGTAGACAGGAATCACATTTTACGGTGAAAAGTTCATTTATTAACTACGTGTCAAGCCATTCAATGCAACCTCGGTTCTCGAACGTCTCACATATCGAACAAATCGGTTTTCGTACAGAAAATTCGAGATGAAAATACCTCGGTTATCGAACAAAATTTCGTTTCTCGAACCACATTGCCGAACTAAGTTAACCCGAACGGAATCATTTATGAGTCGACCGCCGTGTTGTATACATTCGTGTGTCGTGGCGTGCTTTTCTTTTCCAATTTTATTCTGCTGTGACTTTTTTCTCGATATTGATTCGTATTGGAAAAATAGTTTCGGTTTACGGACATTTCGGGTTACGAACGGCCTTCAGGAACGAATTAAATTCGTGAACCGAGGTTTCACAGTATTTTTAAAACCTGTTATGGGAACTTACCCATAATAGATGATGGACTCTTCCGTACACCATAAATACTGTTCCTCAAGAGAAAGCAGCAGTCGCAGAGTTCAGTCCTTTATGGACGACTCGGCTAGACGGTCGAACTCTCTGCCTCTGAGGCAGAGGGGAACTCTCTGCCTTTGGGCAGAGAGGAACTCGGACGAGGCTCCGCCGAACGGCAGAGCCTCGTTCGGGGAGGTTGACCGGCCCGATCGCGTTTATACGGGATCTACGGGCTATTTTTTGGCCGAGCCTACGGGCTCGGGTACCCCACTTTAAACCCGGCCTTGTGCCACATCTGTCCCTCGTGGGGAGGACACTAAATACTGTCGCAGAGTTCAGTCCTTTTTGGACGACTCGGCTAGACGGTCGAACTCTCTGCCTCTGAGGCAGAGGGGAACTCTCTGCCTTTGGGCAGAGAGGAACTCGGACGAGGCTCCGCCGAAGGGCAGAGCCTCGTTCGAGGTGGTTGACCACCCCGATCCCGTTTATACGGGATCTACGGGCAATTTTTGCCCGAGCCTACGGGCTCGGAAAGCCCACATTAAACCGGCCTTGTGCCACATTCGACACACGTGGGCGTGTTGCTAAACATCGTCGCAGAGTGAGTCCTTTTTGGACGACTCGGCTAGACGGTCGAACTCTCTGCCTCTGAGGCAGAGGGGAACTCTCGGACGAGGTTCCGCCGAAGGGCAGAGCCTTGTTCGGGGAGGTTGACCAACCCGATCCCGCTTATAGTACTAGAACAATCTACTCTAAAATAAAGGGTTCAGTTCGAAATTCTAATCACCTGAAGAGGGCCGAAATGTCGAGAACATGGCAACAAAAATGAGGGCAACAGTCCGAACAATGTAAATGATATAAATAATTACACTACCTCATCTCAGAAATACAGACAAATCCTGAAGAATGCCGGAGCGTAAAACGACCGAAACGTTGTGAATATGGCAACGGAGATGAAGACAACAGTTTGAACAATGTAAATAGTGTAAATAATTACAATACCTCATCTCAGAAATATAGGTAAATCCAGAAGAATCCTGGAGCGTACAACGGCCGAAACAGCGTGAATATAGCAACGAACAGTCCGAACAATGTAAATAGTGTAAATAATTACAATACTTCATCTCAGAAATATAGACAGGTCCTGAAGAAGGCCGGAGCGTATATCGACCGAAACGTCGTGAATATCTTACTGAAGATGACGAGAACAGCCCGAACAATGTAAATAGTGTACATAATTACAATACTTCATCTCAGAAATATAGACAGATCCTGAAGAAGGCCGGAGCGTACATCGGCCGAAACGTCATGAATATGTTAATGAAGATGACGAGAACAGCCGGAACAATGTAAGTAGTGTAAATAATTACAATACTTCATCTCAGAAATATAGACAGGTCCTGAAGAAGGCCGGAGCGTACATCGGCCGAAACGTCGTGAATATGTCAATGAAGATGACGAGAACAGTCCGAACAATGTAAATAGTGTAAATAATTACAATACTTCATCTCAGAAATATAGACAGGTCCTGAAGAAGGCCGGAGCGTACATCGGCCGAAACGTCGTGAATATGTCAATGAAGATGACGAGAACAGTCCGAACAATGTAAATAGTGTAAATAATTACAATACCTCATCTCAGAAATATAGACAGATCTCATTAGGGTCATATTTTATAAAATTAAATTTTGTTTTAAAGCATGAAATAAAGGTGAAACTTGAGAATTTCTTAAGCATAACTAGACTCAGCTAAAATCACCCGCGGCTAATAATAAAAATTAAAAAAATCTTCCCTTTCTTTTTATGTGCCATGTAATTTCAGGACGTAGGCGGTCATGGCTCTCCACCTCCTCCCTCTATCCCTTGCATCTCTCAACAAGTTCCTTCCCTCTGATTCCTCCCCAAGACCACGTTCTGTCATCCACATGCTTAAGTCCGACAGGTATGTCACGCGCGGTTTTCCCTTGTCTCTCTTTCCCTCTATTAAACCTGTGAGTATCAGATTCCTCAGGCCCCCCTTCCTTATTGTGCACCCGAGAAACTTCAGCAGCTTCTTTCTGATGTTAAGTATAAGCCTCCTCCTTGTTTTCAACCTCTAAGACTAAAGTAGTGATGATAAAATAGCCAACGTAGAAAATCTATTTGATAGAATTTTCCTTTTTTCAACCGAGAGTAGCACTATCTGTGACTTTTGAATATTTCCCAATAAGGAAACGGATGACTTTACCATTAAAATTATAGATCTAAGTATCCTAGTTTTAGAATCATGCCAAAAGAGTAGCCATATTCGTTCTACAGACAATATATTTTCAAGTGTGAGAAAACAAAGTTTATCTTTTACGGATATCATGAAAATTTAGGCACAACAGAATAATCAGATTTACATCAGTAATATTTTGAGAGCAGTAAATCATTTTTACTTCAGTTCATATGGTGCAGCCTAATACAAAAGTAGACTAGTCAGATGTTCAATAGCAACTGATACAATATAATACGCATCTTTTTAAATCCATCTTGATAGTAGCAAATAATTAATGGCCGTCGCTTCGTTATTTCATGCGTGACAAGCTAACACGACACTAGAATATCCAGATTTACAAGAGCATATGATCTCGTTTTTAATTCTGGGTTACCCTTTCTTCCTTAGTTAGCGCGTACGTTACGCCTTTCCAATACCTCATAAATAATGGACTATTCCGTTTTGATCGCTTGGAAAGACGGAAAAGACATATCAGAGACGCCACTTGGTTTCAGAGAAAGCAAGTAAGCAAGAAAGAAAGAAAGAAAACAAAATCCAAACAGGAAAGCTGTGAAATTTTAACGAATACTACTAGTACAATATAATATGCACCTATTTAAATCTATCTTAGTTAGCACGTACGTTACGCCTTGCCTATACCTCATAAATAATGAACTATTCCGATTTGATCGCTTGGAAAGCTGGAAACGACATATCAGAGACGCTACTTGATTTCAGAGAAAGAAAGAAATCAAAACCTAAACAGGAAAGATGTGGCATTTTTAACGGCTACTACTATTAAAATTTAATACGCGTCTACTGGAATCTATCTTCATAACGCCAAACCATCAATAGACGTCCTTCCGATATTTCATATAATAGAACTTAATACAAGTGTACAATAACCAGATTTACAATAGCGAATGATCTCTATCTATAAAAGGCAGGATGTGTGTATGTGTGTAACGCATGCACGGTCGCACTTTTCGACGGATTTGCACCAAAATTTACATGCACAGGTTCCAAGTTATCTGTAAGGCCAAGACCGACTTTGCATTCCCCAACTCCCATCGATAGTGGAAATAATCGCTTTTTTCATGCTTCTACGATAGTTTTCATGTAGTTTGCGGCCATTTTCTAATGGCCAGAGTGAGAGCCGGCTGCCACGAATAGGCAGGAAGATTCTATTGGCCAGCGTGAGAGCCAACAGCTGACTGACACGAATGTTAACTAGCATGCTAGCATGCAAAACAAAATCGATAGCTGCATTCGTCACAAGTGGGAAAAATTTAAATCTGCATGGCACTTTACTCCAATTGGCTCATTCGCTTGCTTAAACTCAACGTTGATTCTGATTCCGCAGAACTGGGTTCGGTGTGAAAAAGTATTTGTTGTTAACATTCTTTTTTCATTCGGTTTTTCCAGTTACGAGTCCTTTTTGAAAGCTGATCGTTTTGTGTCCATTTTGTTTAGTTCGTTTTTTCGTAACAGATTTAATGTTTAGTATAGAGCTTAGAAGAAATTCGCAGTGTGAGATAGGCAAGAAGTAAAGCATGTAGCAACATCAGCACGGTAAAGGGCACTCCTTTAAAGGCAAGGAAGGGTAAAAATATTTTAAGTCAAGTGATAGTGATTGCTGTATGAGTCGTACGATTTTTTAATCAAGCATGGCCAACGCCGGGCCATGCTGCTAGTTCAATATAATGAACACCTGCTGCAAGGAAAGTTAGTTCACTGTGTCGTACCAGAAAAGTCTTCTCATCAGAATCCGTCTTGCACGTTTACAAATCTACCATTCTTCCGTGCTGTGAATACTGTTGCCATATCTGGTCTGCTGCTCCTGCTGTACATCTCAAGATTCTTGACAAAATCCAAAGAACGATCTGCAATGTAATCGATCCTGACTTGGCATCTCGACTTCAGTTGCTTTCTCACCGACGTGACATTGGCTTCCCTCTGTCTTTTCTACAAATATTTCCCTGACAACTGCTCTCAGGAGTTTTTTCCCCCCTGGTTCCCCAACTAAATGTATTTAAGCGCACCATCTAGGTACCACCCGTTTACTGTTGAAATAGTTAAATGCAACCGCTCCTTCTACTCCGAGAGTTTCTTTTCTCGCACTTCCCGCCTGTGGAACTCACTTCCGTTTACTTTCTTCCCTGATAACTACAATCTTCAAAAATTTAAATGCAACATCAATCGCCATCTTCTGTCTTCTTGAATCCCGTTCTTTTGTCCTTTTCTCAACCCCCCCCCTACTAAATCTTTTCTCCCACTTTCACTCCTTGTAACCCCTTACGTACTAGTGACATTCCTTCCTTGCTTGGGGGGTGAAATGATAAAAATAGCCATATATTTAAATCCATCTTAGAAACAAATCATTAATGACCGTCCTTCCGATATTTCATGCGAAAAAAGCTAACATGACACGTCTTTCTTCTTTTATATGCCGTGTCTCTTCAGGACATAGAGGGTTATGGCCCTCCACATATTCCTGTTTCTTGTAGCTCTTAATAAGTTTTTTTTTGTTATTTCTCCTAAACCCTATTCTGCCATCCATTTACTCAAGCCCATCAATTATTACGCGCTGCTTTCCTCTGTCCCTCAGTCTCGTGGGTATCAGGTTTTCCAAGCCATCCTTCCTCATTACATGCCTCAGAAATTTCAACTGCCTCTTCCTGATGTTAAGTATAAGTTTCCTTTTTAGTTACTGTTATGGTAATTTACCCACGCATGCATGGACACTCCCAGCTATAAATAGGAGCAGGTACTGCCTTTTGGAGAGAAAAGTTTCCAGCAGTCAGCTCTGACAGTCGAACCGAACATTCTTGCTGTAACACTCTCGTTTCTATATGTTTGTATTACTGTTTCTGTTAATATATTTGTTTAACTCAATTCCTCTCTTTGTGTCTTTGTTTTTGGCCCTAACAAGGCCACAACAGTTCCTTATCTCAGTCTGTTCATTATTTATCTATCTATCTATCTATCTAAGTTTGCTCCTGTTGTGGTAATTTACTCACGCACGCATGGACTCTCCCAGCTATACATAAGAGCAGGTACTGCCTTTTGGAGAGAAAAGTTTCCAGCAGTCAGCTCTGACAGTCGGACCGAACATTCTTGCTGTAACACTCTCGTTTCTATATGCTTGTATTACTGTTTCTGTTAATATATTCGTTTAACTCAATTAAACTGAATTTGTGTCATTATTTCTGGCCCTAACAAGGCCATAACAGTTTCCATTCTCTTCAAAACCTCGTTGTTGCTCACATGTTCGGTCCATGGTATCCTTAGCATCTTTATGTAGAACATTTCTGCTGCTTGAAGTATCTTCTTCATTTTTGAGGAGATTGTCCAGCACGACACTAGAATAACCAGATTTACTATAGCAAATATTACAATATAATACACACCTACTTCAATCCGTCTTGAAAGTGCCAAAGGCAACAGTATCACCCGTATTTCTATAACAGTGCATGAAGAAATCAAAGACAATGTTTGTATTTGGTGACCTGTCCCTGATACTTCGGGTTTGTTGATGTGTTGAGTTCGTATGAAACCTAACAAAGTCCAATGTTAGAATAACAAAAGTTAATTATAAATAATATTTTGAAAGAGAAGAAATGTCGGTTTGTCACCGTTTTATGATACTTTGCAAATGTCATTTTTAATCAGGCGTAGAACTTAATTAAAAATAACGTAAAAAGTCATAGGGAGTGGATGATAATTAGACTTGTTTAATGTTTTGATAATATTTTAAAGATTTGTTTACATAATATATCACATGCACTATATATCTGTATATATTTTATATTAGAACATACAGTCTAGTATATCTTTCTCTCTCTCTCTCTCTCTCTCTCTCTATATATATATATATATATATATATATATATATATATATATATATATATATATATATATATATATACGTATGTATATGTGTATGAATATACCGTAATTCCCCATGCATAATACGCATTTTTTTCTAAAAAATAATAAGCAAAATCAGGGGTGCGTATTGTGCATAGCTATAAAAAAAATCTTTAAAAAATTGTCGCAAAATAAAATAAGAATTACCATAAAATTTGAATAAACCATTTTTTAAAAATAAGGAAACGCTGGCCGTAATGAAATTGATTACCAAATAAGGGGTGCGTATTATGTATGAGTAGAAGCATTTTTCCACACTTCAAAACTTTATATATATATATATATATGTGTGTTTGTGTGTGTGGGGGGAGTAATGGATAGCGGCTTGGATTGAGGAATCGGAGAGCCGAGTTCGAATTCCAGTCGAATCCATTACATTCATTTACGTGCTAATACCCTTGGGAAAGGTGTGATTCCTTTTCTTCTCCCTCCAGCTATGAGTAAATAGCAAGACAGACTGGGTGGCAACTGGTCTAGGAGAAGGACAACACTGTATTCAAAACCTACGGAGGGTCGTTTAGTGCACCAGTATTCTATAGGTCTCTGTATTCGGCCCTTCAAAAAATGTGGATGGTCCTGCACGGAACCTTCACCACTATAATCAAATATCATGTGCTGTTGTCGGGCTGTCAGCTTCCTTGGAACTGATCTGCTTGACCCTCATACGTCGAATTCGACGAGTATATCTCTATCTATAAAAGGCAGGATGTGTGTGTGTGTGTGTGTGTGTAATGAATGCACGGCCGCAATTTTCGAGGGATTTGCACCAAAATTTACGTGCACATGCTCCAAGTTAACAAATAAGACCGACTTTGCATTTACCAACTCCCATCGATAGTGGAAATAATCGCTTTTTTCATGCTTTTAAGGCAGTTTTCATGTAGTTTGCGGCCATTTTCTACTGGCCAGAGTGGGAGCCTATAGCTGGCTGCCACGAATAGGCAGGAAGATTCTATTGGCCAACGTGAGAGCCAACAGCTGACTGACACGAATGTTAACTAGCATGCTAGCATGCAAAAACAATCGATAGCTGCATTCGTCACAAGTGGGAAAAATTTAAATCTGCATGGCACTTTACTCTAATTGGCTCATTCGCGTGCTTAAACTCAACGTTAATTCTGATTCCGCAGAACTGGGTTGGGTGTGAAAAGATATTTATTGTTAACATTCTTTTTTCATTCGGTTTTTCCAGTTACGAGTCCTTTTTTAAAGCTGATCGTTTTGTGTTCATTTTGTTTAGTTCTTTTTCGTAACAGATTTAATGTTTAGTTTAGAGCTTAGAAAAATTCGCAGTGTGAGATAGGCAAGAAGTAAGGCATGTAGCAACATCAGCGCACTCCTTTAAAGGCAAGGAAAGGCAAAAATATTTTAAGTCAAGTGAGTCGTACGATTTTTTAATCGAGCAAGGGCAACGCCGGGCCATGCTGCTAGTACATATATATATATATATATATATATATATATATATATATATATATATTAACTTACAATCTTATTTAAATTAAGTAGACAAAACTTGTGTGAATTATTTAAAGATACATGTCATAATATATATATATATATATATATATATATATATATATATATATATATATATAATAGACATGACATGCGATATACAGTAGTGGGATCAAGATCCGTTAAGTAGGGGTCCTCTTAAATTTTCTATCGATGAATATAAAACCCAATCTAATTTTAGTTTGACGAATTTGTGTGATTTCAGCACACAGAGCGCGTGGACCATTACGAAAACCTGGAATACCATCGGTAAAGTTGATAACAAAAAAAAAACTGATTGTTCTTGAGTTTTATACCGAGCTGTTATTTATTCACGAAATTTAGCGTTTTTCTGGTACACGGTCGCAAACACAGTGCTACCAGTAAGGATCGAACTAACATTACATTAGTAATGGTCACACTGGCAAACTCGCAAAACATTACTACACACAAAATAAGTCTTTTCTTGCTACGATTACTTACATTGTTTTTTTTTTTAATCTTTTCCAGGGAAGAGTTTGGGCCAATGCGACGCTGAAATGTCAGACTCAAGCACTGAAGACGCTCTACCAATCAGCGGCTCAGTCCTGCCGGGCAATTTACAACGCGGGGTTTGATGCTATGCACCAGTGCTTCATTGAGAACAAATTCTGTGACATTAACTGGGACAACCGCGATGCTATATGGGAAATATTTGATGCCACCGACCTCAACCCGGGTTCAACTGCTTCCCGCAAGTAAGTCTGGACTGGTTTTGCAATTTGGGCTAGATTTTAAAGCTTAATTTTGGCAGATGTGGGAAAATTATACAAGAGGAAGTTTGTATCACACCAATTTCCAAGTACAGACAGTCTGTCTGCCCTGAAAATCATCTAGTCTTAATGGCAATCAAAATTGCAGGGAGTTTACCTACGAAAAGTGTTGCAGCATTTGAGAAATGGGTCCACCCGAGAACATTTTAGCACCACTTCCGAACACCGTCCCGTCCAAAAGACTTAGTTTGGTTTATCAACATATCAATGGGTTATTTAATGCAAACAAGATTTTTAGGATAGGTTCGTATGAATAGAATATGTATTCTTTGTAAGAAATCAGTTTGGTTTCGTTTATTTTGTTTTACGACATATCAACCTCAATGGGTTATTTAATGCTTACAAGATTTTTAGGATAGGTTCATATAAATAGAATATATATTCTTTGTAAGAAATCAGTTTGGTTTGGTTTATTTTGTTTTACGGCATATCAACATCAATGGGTTATTTAATGCCGACAAGATTTTTAGAATAGGTTCGTATGAATAGAATATGCATTCTTTGTAAGAAATCAGTTTGGTTTGGTTTATTTTGTTTTACGGCATATCAACCTCAATGGGTTATTTAATGCCGACAAGATTTTTAGAATAGGTTCGTATGAATAGAATATGCATTCTTTGTAAGAAATCAGTTTGGTTTGGTTTATTTTGTTTTACGGCATATCAACCTCAATGGGTTATTTAATGCCGACAAGAATTTTAGGATAGATCCGTATGTATAGAATGTGTATTCTTTGTGAGAAATCAGTTTGGTTTGGTTTATTTCAATTTAAATTTCAGAATTTCTCTATTGCCCATC
>OZ038504.1:10577392-10592392 GCA_964036315.1 Acanthosepion esculentum
ATCATTGAATTCGCTCCCTCACAGATGAGGCTACCCTCTGTGTATTATGCACACTTTTTGGTAAAATGAAGAAAGTTATCTAAAATTCAGTAATCATATATATATATATATATATATATATATATATATATATATATATATATATAATAAAATCATTCACTATTTCTACACACACATTTCACTGCAGACTAAACATTTTTT
Organism: Acanthosepion esculentum; assembly: GCA_964036315.1. NCBI lineage: Eukaryota > Metazoa > Mollusca > Cephalopoda > Sepiida > Sepiidae > Acanthosepion > Acanthosepion esculentum. Next base: position 10,577,594 of record OZ038504.1, read on the forward strand.
GCTGATAACTACGTATTCTTTATATAAATAAAATATGCCATGAGAAATTCTAAGAAATTGTCTACAATCATGTCAATTGATTAGAAAGTGTGCACGTAAGAATTAAGAGTACAAATCAAGTACCGTGGTCCGCGCCGAAATGCGCAGTGACGTCATAGAAACGGGGGTTTGCGGCGGGAGTTAACAAGACACGTTATTTGAGTTGTATCGGTTTGTCTTTTGTTGTTGGAAAATTGAATAAAATATAAATCATTTTTAACATCTACTCACGTTCTTTTATTTTATTTTTGTTCAGAATTTTAGTTCTTTGAGCACACACTGCTACTATTAAGAAAAAAAATGGCAGCTTTGTTCGGATTACGAGCGACGATCTATAATACTTCGTACGTTTCCGTGACATTACAAGAACTTCAGCTGGAACCATAATATTTGTAATAAATTATAAATAAAAAATTATAAATTATTCCCCTGCGATGTGAAGGATTATTTGCATATATATTATACTATATATGTTATAATGAAGAGAAAGAACAGTAAGATATATTATCCGGTGTTCTTATTAATATTTTTATTTTTACAAAACAGTGCTCAATGCAAATCTACAGAGCCTGAACATTATAAATTTACTGATTTAAAAATATGGTTCCATCGCTTCACGCAGGAATTACCATGTTTCAAAAACATAAGCTAAAAACTTCAATTACAGAATTAAATTAAAATCCATAGTTCTGTTTCCTTTTCAAGCGAGTTTTGGAATAACTTATTTTGAAATTTACCCAGGTCCAAAGGTATAGGTATAGAAAAAGTAGATACATGACTGAGCTGAATTTATCTAACAGATAATAAATTAATTCAATATAATGTCATGAATTTTGAATTTTCATTCTTAAATTTTCGATTATTGTGATTAAGTGCATTGACAAGCATGCTGAAAATACTTATATATTATTTAAAATAAAATAAATAGCCTACGGACTCGGAATCGTGAGAAAATATGAGAGAACGATGGCTGGACAACCAGATTCGGATTTCGAAAATGAAATATATAAAGAGGTTTTGAGATCGGGTAGATGTTGCATCTCAATTGACTTTGTAAAACTAGGAACGCTTGGGGATATTGTGAGGTGTAGTTAGGCACCCTAAGGCAGTGGTTATTATGCTTTCCTTAGCTCCGAAACCGTACCTAATCTCAGTGTCATTATCAGGGTATAGTTATTGTTGGAGGTACAACTGATATTTCTTCAGTTGTGTGATTAATAATATAAATAGTTAGACAAATAAAAATTATTTTCGTCAAGTTTAAGGCCATTTTTATCATGCTATGCTCATTTTCTGGCAATCTCATCTATATATAATGAAATTAGAAAAGTGCGACAATTATTTAAAGACATTTTTATGTTTAACATTCTTTTTATAGATACAAGTATTTAAGTAAATGCTCTGTTTTATAATAAGCAGTATTAAATAACATTTACCGGCCTGAATGTCCGAGAAATTTTCATAGAAAATATTCGTCCTCCTCTCTCAGGTACATTCATAATAATATATAATAAATACTTGCATCTATAAAAATAATTTTAAATATAAAAATGTCTTTAAAGAATTGTCGGACATTGTCCATTTCATAATGTGTGACGTCATTTGTTTACATTTGGATACGCCATGAGCAGTTATGAATGTACGTCAGAGATTCATGGAAAGTTGAAGTTTATAAACAGTAAATTCGACCTTGCCAACCGAACGATCCTCAGTGGCCGAATCGGTTAAGGCACGTCAGGCTATATGACGGTTCCGTATAGGATACAGTTTCGAATCCTGTCGGAGGACGAATATTTTCTATGAAAATTTATCGGACATTCAGGCCGGTAAAGGTTATTTAATACTGTTTATTATAAACAGAGCATTTACTTAAATAATTGTATCTATAAAAAATATTAAACATAAAAATGTCTTTTTTTTTTATTTTTATATATATATATATATATATATATATATATATATATATATATAAAGAGATTTTCATGTTTATACGTTTTTTTAATAGATACAAATATTAAAGTAAATGCTCTGTTTATAATAAAGAGATTTAACAACATTTAGCGGTCTGAATGTCCGAGAAATTTTCATAGAAAATATGCATCCTCCAACAGGAATCGAACCTGTATCCTATGTATATATATATGCGGGACTCTCCTGTCGTATTCGACGTCTGAGCGTGAAGCAACTCAGTTCTCAGAAACCGACAGCACGTATGATTTGATTATAATGGTGAAGGCTTTGTGCAGAACCATTCATTTTTTTTTTGAAGGGCCGAATACAGAGACCTGGTGCACCACGTGCCACAAGGTCCCCAAACGCCTTTCGCAGGTTTTGAATTCAGAGTTGTCCTTCTCCTAGACCAGCTGCCATCCAAGGCTATAGAAGCCAGTTGACCCTGCTATTTACACATAACTGGAGGGAGAAGAAGAGGATTCATACCTTTCTTTTGTAACCCAGAGAAGGTGGGAGGTTGGTAATGAACGATAATACTTAGGACAAGAACAACACATATAAGATTCGCCAGCGGAGCGTGGAAGAAGCAGTTAACTACTAGAATTGAGTCAAGTGAATTCCACAATGAATCTCCAACTGCAGGATATCTACCAAGCACCCCACGCGGTCAGAATTTAAGGCCGAATTTAATATGGAGTATCCGAGCCCGTACGCTCGGCCAAAAATTCCCCCGTAGACCCCGTATAAAACGGGATCGGTAGCTGTTTCCCCAGACGAGTCTCTGCCCTTCGACATGTATGTGAATGGGGACATACCTATTATCGTCCGTAGGTATGCTAGAACACTTCCACAAGGGTATTAGCATGTAAGTGAATGTAATGTATTCGACTGGAATTCGAACTCGGTTCTCCGATTCCTCAATTAAATTTAGGTAAATCAGTTGACTGATAGATTCATAAATTGTGGGTAATACCAGAACACCTAATGGAATGCTCTATTACAATAAATAAATTGAGCTCTCTGTGGATCATTTTTAATATTTGTTATCACTAAGATCAACATGGATTATATATCAATGGATCTATTACCTGTACTATATATATATATATATGTATATGTATGACAATTGGTCTTCAGATTAAATCCCCCATAACCTATTAATAACATTAAACCCGTATGGTCTAAATACTATTTACTGTAAATCCCAGGAAAATACACTTGTTGCGAGCATACGGAGCAGCCCACAGTGGGAACTGAAATTTAGTAACAGACAATGAAAGGCTCTAGCCATAAATAAAATCCAACCCCAAATGACTTCCACTGTAAAGAGATAACCCATGCATTCCCACAGTCACCAACAAAAGCCCGTTATCATAAACAAGGCGTCTCTCTCTGGGGAGGACTGATATTGAAAATAAATTCAAATCCCCACTTATACTCATGTTGAGGTAATTTTGTTTTTTGGTGTTAAAAAAAAAAAATATATATATATATATATATATATATATATATGTGTATATATATATATATATATATGAAGAAATATAGTTTTAAGGTATTCTATATTTATGGGATAAAGTGCTTAATATCAAAGATATTACAAAGAGCATATGTAAATATAAAAGTGAACATTGAAGTCAACACTCAGAGGCGACAGGCTGTTTCGTGCTAGATGCAATCACAAGGCCGCCAGATGATTGCATCTAGCATGAAACAGCCTGTTGCCTCTGAGTGTTGACTTCAATGTTCACTTTTATATATATATATATATATATATATATATATATATATATAGCCTATACTTGAAAAGGATGTGAGACTCTCAGTGAGGATAATTTCCACTCTACTTACAAAGTATTCAGTAAAATGATGGAAATGTTGATGAGCACCAATGTCCTATATATCTATGGTGGGGTGCTGAAAAGTTGTTAACCCCAAATTTGATTGTATAACCAAATATCATGATTTACATGGTGAGGAATCCTGAGGTACTTGCTTCTATATATGATATTTGATGCCAAAGGATTAAATTTGATATATTTATAACAAAAATGCAATTTAAAAATGAAAGAAATTTAAAAATGAAAGAAATTTAAAAATAAAGATAAACGAGCATTATCATTTTTTAATTTTTTAATTGAATCTTTTTAATATATAATTTATTGAGGCCAATACCTGTACAATAACAAAAACAGTAAAAATAAAATGAAAAAAAAAAAACAGTAAAATAAAAAAGAATTACAAAAGACATTCTAAAAACCGGTAAATGAAATTATACCTGAATTTTATTGAGTCCTGCCCTTTGCCTTAAAGTTGTTATGCAAACAGACACATTTTATTTTCCATGAGAGAAGTGGAGAAATTGATACATTAGCTTTACAGGCCAGAGATTAAGGAAAATTATAAAGCCACCAAATTTAAAATAAATTTAAAAAATAACTAACACAAAACAAAACAAAAACAATTTATCCCAAATAACAAATTTTAATTATTACATTTTTTTTTTAGCACAACAGGCTAAACTATATTTATCTGTGATTGATTGTAACACAACAGCTTATCACATTTTTAATAGTATATAAATATGACATGGTCTGTCATACTATTATCTAACATGTGAATATGATAGGGGCTTCCAGACTATTTACAAACAAGTGAATATGACATAGCTTGTCAGACTATTCTTAATAGTACATGAATATGACATGGTCTGTCAGACTATTACCAAACAAGTGAATATGGCATAGCTTATCAGACTATTTTTAATAGTACATGAATATGACATGGTCTGTCAGACTATTATCACATGTGAATATGATAGGGCCTGCCAGACTATTATTGAACAACATATGGATATGACATAACCTGTTAGACAACTTTTAATAGCATACGAATATGACATGGCCTGTCAGACTGTTATCAAACAACACATAAATATGATAGAGCCTATTGGACTATCATCGAACAACATATGATATGACACATCAACAAGTTTTCTTACTGCAACCAGGAAATTTTAATTTTTAATTCAGTGTAATTCTACAAAAAAAAAAAAATCAAATTCCAAAATATGAATTAACAGGATATTTAATTTGTAAGTGATTTTTATGAATGCATAATACTTTTTAACTCTTAATGGAAAAGAAGCAGACTTAAATTAAAACTTATTAATTACAATCATATCAACTAAAAGTAACTATTTGCAAGTCAAGCAAAAGAAAACACTTTAAGTGTTTAGTTATGAAAATTAAGCTGATAACCAGAAAAAAAATTGATCTGATATCCTAATAAAACTGTACTTCACTTAGTTTGTCAAATAGTCTTATCCCGCAAAGACATGTGTGCTTGACACACCTAGCCATGGTATACAAATGCATCTCACTAAAGAAACCATTTTTGCTATTAGAGTATCACTATAAAAGCAATGTAACCTAAGTTTTATTGTTTTGTGAGTTTTATTAATTTCAAATTGTTTTTTGAAAAACCTTCTTCTTCCTTTTCAGACTTGTCTAATTTTACCCCCTATTGCAATCTAAAATATCAAGCTGATGTCAGTAATATATGAATGTGATTTGGTCTGTTGTGATAATATCAATCATATGTGAACATTATATAACCCGTTTGCTTTTTTTACGTTTTTTTCTTTTTCAAAATGGCTGGCTAAAATTCCAAATGAACCATAATATTTCGTGTTGCATAAACCAAAAAAGCCGTTTTCGAATCTGTATAAAAAGAAAACAAAAATACATTTGTACAATGTGGGTAAAGGTTTTTGGTACTTTTCAGCTATTATTTTAGAGAATTTAAACAATTTTTGATAAATTTAATTTTAAACTCGAATAAAACTTAATTGAAATCATTACAAAATTAAATATTTCCTTTGTGTCATATCACTTATCTACCAACTAAATTGTTGGTGTCTACGATGGAAGTTTCTATACAAAAAAAAAACAACCTAAGGAAAATCTTGAATATTTCTAACTTGTTAACACGTTGGCTCCCAACACTATTTTAATTCATTTTGGTAGAAGCAATTTTGTTTTAACATTGTTTCATATATGCAGCAAGGTAGTATTTATTACCCACAATACACCTGTGTGTCATTCGATACATGAGTCCATTTTACAAACCAGAGACCCAGACGACTCACATGAATGCATAGTAAAGCTTGGCGTATGTAAAAATTTTAAAAATAAAATGTCCTCCAAAAACAACAGCAGAAATTCTAAAAGGAAAACAAAATAAAAGACAAAAAAAGTTCATAAGCAATCATAGTATGTTACTTCCTATAAAACCCATAGAAAAGAAATTGGAGAACAACCCATCACCATTCTGTTCCTTGCAGACATACCGTCTGGTAGGTCATATTGGAGCCAACGTGTTAATTTAAATCTTAACGAAAAAGTAACTGAAGTTAGAATATATTACTTCTAATTACTGATTTATCGAAAAATAAAATTATATTTTAACATTTCTGTTAAAAAAGATATTTTGAATTAATTTGAATTTCTTAAAGAGAATTATTTTTTTATCTCAAGATAATCCACCAATTTGGATTAAAATCTTAATTTAGAAATCCGAGTATGCAAAACAAAAATGCAACGATAGCAAGATTTGGCTGGGAACAAAAAATAAATTATAAAAATAGCTAATGGAAACAAGAATATTTCTAAGAAAAAAATTGGTTTACCATTCCAGTTAGTTCTAAGAGCAATTGTCGAATTCTTCTTTCTGTTCTCATCACTGGGATTGTTGTGAAGAAGAAAGAAAAATGGAATTAAGACAGCGGCAGCAACAATTTAAAAATTCTACACAGGGATATTTATATAAGATTAAACATCAAATACTGGGATCGAACATTGAATTTTTTTTTTTTTTTTTTGAAGCCGGGGTGATTTTTAAGGAAAAAACAAGGAACAGGCAAAATAGGGGCTTAAAAACGAAACAATAACAAGTAATAAAAACAGAAAAAACACATTAAAAAAAAAACAATATCTTTGTGAAGGTGTAAAATTCAACATAATGCCTCGTCATATCTATTCATATTCCAAACTGCAGACAAAACTGATAAAAAAGAAATTTTTTTATTCCATTAAATTCTTAAATGAAGCATTGTCACTATTATTTCATTACTTGTTTGTATGATTCTAAAAAGGGGTATTTTACTTTTTGGAATAGACTCCTGCATAGTTGCTTTCCTGAACACTACAATCTTAACCTCTTCAAATTAATGGACAATATTTATCTATCGCCATAATCTTCACTTGCTACTACCTCCTCTTTCATTCATGTCATACACTTCATTCATCATAACCATTTTAACAACAGCCACCTACCTTGAGTGGCTCTTTAGCCTTATATTGAGTGAATTTTAGTATTAGTATTTTTTCTATTTTTGAAATGGATAAACTGGTTTCTATAAGACTGATAATGTTCAGATATAAAAGACAATTTGTGGTTTTAGGCCCCAATTAAAAAAACAAAAACCAAAAAAAACAATTATGAACTTTTTATTTATATGTTTTTTTTTATCTCATATCACTACAAATTTACTTACTATATGTACAGTGGGTTACGAGAGTCTTACATCGTGTCTCAGTGGTTTTAATGCCTTGCTTGGGGTGAAAAATATGAATAGTTGCAGCTGACAGATGGCGCCCAAGTCTATTTGATCAGTATCAAATGCGTTACCCTAGAGAAGGGGTATGATGTTAAAAGACCCGAAAAACCCCTAATGATCCCCAGCTAAAAACAGCACTGATGATGTGTGCTGAAGAATCAAATAGATTTATTTCACAAAATACTCTCTTATTGTTTTTTTTTTTATCTTGACAGAAATGCTTTTAATCAATTTGCTCTTTAACTGCTAGACTAAGTACAAAAAAAATGGAAAAAATTAGATTCCAATGAGGCTTGAACTCACATCCAACACTTTAAGAGACGATTTTTCATGAATATTGGCTTCATGTAACCAGAAGAGAAAATAATAATATAGTCAATCTTTTAACTTTCCACACGACCTAAGAGAAAACGTTTGGCAAAAAATCCTAACATTCCAAAGAGCTATAACAGCTAATGGAGTTGAGAAATCTAAGTTACTTCGACTGCATGAATATAAGCAAACTACTAGATTGGCTATTAGGTCTCATCATTTTACTGTTGAAATAACTAAATGTAAGCAAAAGTTCTATTCTAATAGTTACTTTTCTCACATTTCTCGCCTGTGGAACTCTCTTCCAGGTTTCTTGCTTTCCTTGCCACCTACAATGTTCAAAGATTTTCCTGACTTCCTGAATATTCTTTTATTCTCTTCACTAAAGTTTTTTCATTCTCTCCCACTCCCATTAACCTTTGTGTCTTAGTGGCTCTATTGCCTTGCTTGGTATGAAATGATTAAAAATAAAAAAAATCTCAACTGACAATAATGTTAACTTTTTGGCCAATGAATCCTGAAGATTTCCTTATTGGGAAACAGCTATTCTTACCATTCTTATTCTTAGCAATTTAGGCTGGAGATTTGATAATTAATCAGAGAAAATCTATTAATCTGTTCTTTTCCAATAATAGAAACCATCTTTCGTTTTACTATCGAGTCAGTCAGTTAACTGCCATACACAATACACACTTGGATGACCATGTCTCTTTTGTTTCATGACTGACGAGGCAGAAGATTTTTCCCACAGTAGGTTGTCATTTCTTTCTGCGGTAAACTGGTTGCCAACCAAGACTATAACATCCGTTCTATCTTGCTATTTAACCCATAGCTGGTGGGAGACAAGATGGATTCATACCTTTCCCAAAGATATTTGTGAGTAAGTGAATGTAATGAATCTGACAGGAATTTGAACTTGGCTCTCTGATTTCTCACTCAGAGCTGATATCCACTGCACCTCCCCCACATCCTACTACTGATTAATAGTCTCAATTCTCTTCCCCCCCCCTCCCCGACATGAGTTTTGATGAAAACTTAATTTCTAGCTTGCGGTTCTAGCAGCAGAATGGTATTGGGTTTTCTGATAAGAAAACCATAATAAGTAATTAATAATAATAATGAGGTTAATGATTTCTTTTTTGTTTTTTACAAATATGACTTAATCTTTTTAGAGCTTTTCCTTCTTCAAATATATTAGCATTTTATCGCAAATGCAATAGGAGAAGATAAGTTTACTTATCGCCTGGTTCACACTCCTTGCCGGTCTTTCGAACAGGAGTAGAGGTTTATCCCTTGTTTCCCCATTTGGGTTTCCAGTTCCTTCTAAAGTCTTAATTCTCTTTCACTCCCAGCAGCCTCTTGCTTCTTAGTGACCTTATTGCCTTTTTAGGGGATGAAAGAAAAAAAAAGTTTTGGCAGTTTAGTGAAACTTCCATTCATTCTTCATTTTTATTTTTTTAATAAGTACAGCCACTCCTCACCTGATGACTAGGTTCCATTTACTTGATCACTAAACAAGCTAGTTTCCAGGTGAGAATACCTGGTTGCTATTTCAGGCGTACTATATACGTAATGGGGTTGTGTCAACCAGATTCAGATAGTTTTAATGTTGCACCCAGTGACGGATCTCCTATGAAACTAATGAAGCTTAAGCTTCAGGGACCCTAATCTCAGAGGGGCCCCTGAAGCAACATTTTGATGTGCGAGTTTTTCAACAAAATCAATGTTGTTGTCTTTTTAAGTTATTAAAATAAAGTCATTTTAGTGAAAGAATGATAAACCAATGGGTTGCCTTAGAATATGTCCTCATTTCTATTTTTATATGGCCTCAAAATTCCCCTGTAATTGCTCAAATTTCACAATTTTGTTGGGGGCTTGCAGCACCCAAACCTCCAGCTCTCTGGGTTTATCAAGATTTTTTTTTGTTTGACTAGCCTAAAATGAGATCCTATTTCATTTTTTGTCTTAAAACTGATTTTGGCAGTCTAATGTTGTTTTCTTGTTTTTGCGCAATAGTGGCCCTACTATGAAACTAATGAAACTAAAGCTTCATAACCCCTAATCCCTGAGGGGACCCTGAAGCAACATTTTTTTTCATGGGTGAACTTTTCAACAAAATCAATGGCTTTTTTTAAAGTGTTTATTAAAATAAAGCCATTTTAGAGACTGGATGAATAAAGCGAAGGTTTGAAGTTGCTAATGTCGGCTTTAGATTATGCTCTAGTATCCATTTCATACGGCCACAAAATTCCCCTGGAATTGGTCAAATTTCAACATTTTCTTTGGGGCTTGCAATCCCGGTTGTATGGGCTTTCTGAGACTGCCAGAATCTATTCATAGCCTGCACTTTGGCAGTTAGATTGTCGATTCTATTGTTGCTGGTTGCAAAGACTTCTCTATATCTGTTCAAGCTTCAGGGCCCTCCAAAATGTAGATCTGCCACTAGTTGCACCATTTGACCCGGGGTGGCAGCACCTCTTAGGGCCCTAACTATGTGCAAATAGCTAACCCCAAACTGGGGTCAAAACACTATGAAAGGTTAAAAAAGGTTTTAATACCAGCAACAAAATTTTTGAGGAAAAATTATTACCAGAAACACATTTTTGAGGAAAAAAAAAATATTACCAGCAATGCATTTTTGAAAAAAATATTACCAGTAATAAGAATCTTGTCGACATTAAATAACCCATTGAGGTGTTGATATGCAGTAAATTTCTAATTCGTTTCTAAATTTTTATATACTACTATACTAAAAATAAGCAAATTCAAAAAACACCTCAGAATTGTGTATATTACTTTGGTTTGTATAACGTAAATGCACTATAAGTAATTTTTTTATTTTTCAATCTATTTATTTCATTTCTTTTCATTCATTTTGAAGAAAGAAAATTTCTCTGATCAAAGTTCTGTACAATACCAACTGGCCATATTTTTTTTAAATTAAAATTTTTTATTTTGAGATTTTTTAGTTGGTCGTTAAGTGAGGATTACCAACAGGTAAGTCGTTAAGTGAGGAATGCCTGTATAAAATTTTAATCAATTAATTCAGTTATGTGCCATTGCATGATACATGCTTAGGTGATCATGTATCGAAAGATACATGACTGAGAAGGCAGATTTTTTCCCGTAGTAGGTTGACATTTCTTTCTTCAGTAGACCAGTTGCCATCCAAGGCTATAGAACCTGGTCCATCCTGCTATTTACTCATAGCTGGGGGTGGGGAGTAGAAGAGGATTCATACTTTTCCCCAAGGGTATTAGCACATAAGTGAATGTAAGGGATTCGACTGGAATTCGAACTCGGCTCTCCGATTCCTCAATCCGAGCTGCCACTGAGGTCTCTTCAAGGGTGAAAGCTGGCATCAAAGATTTCATTCCAGCATGGAAATACCAACCATGACCATGTCGTTTTTTTTACACCAGGCCAGCTCAGTCACTATAGCCAACAGGAATCACTTCTTCCAGCTATACCGGAACGACAGGCCCGATAGTAGCAAATGTCTCTTTGTTATCACTCGTAATGAGTTCAAGTTGTGCCTTCGAGGAAGCAAAGACATTGTCGGCTGAAAGACCGAAATGTCGTATAGCCTGTCATATGTTTCCTAGATCCTCCCCTTTCTCAGTCTTCTCATTCTCTTTCACTCCATGTAACCCCCACCCCCAGTGTTCTAGCGGCATTATCACCTGGCTAGGGGGTGAAACAATTAAAAAAAAAAAAAAACATTTTCGTATACATCAACTGATAAATCAATAATTTTGTTATCAATTAAGAAAAATGTAAATCATATTTTGAAGCGTCCTGGGTTTAACGATAAACTACATCAGCGTCCTGGGTAAGACAATAAACTACCTCCAACAGCAAGACCTTTGATCAGGCGGTTTTGAGGAGCATGGAACCACCTCTTAATTACTGGTGTTCTGAGGACTACCCTGACCTGGGGTAGTAGCATCTGTTAAGGTCCCAACTATGGGCAAACTGGGGTCAAAACACTATGGAAGTTTAAAAAAAGCTTTAATATCAGTAATAAAATTTTTGAGGAAAAAAACTATATTACCAGCAATACATTTTTGCAGGAAAAAAAGTATTAACAGCAGTGCATTTTTGAAAAAAATATGACCAGCAATAAAAATCTTGTCGGCATTAAATTTATACACCATAATACAAAATAAACCAAACCAAACTGATTTCTTACAAAGAATACATATTCTATTCATACGAACCTATCCTAAAAATCTTGTCAGCATTAAATAACCCATTGAGGTTGATATGCCGTAAAACAAAATAAACCAAACCAAACTGATTTCTTACAAAGAATACATATTCTATTCTTACGAACCTATCCTAAAAATCTTGTCAGCATTAAATAACCCATTGAGGTTGATATGCCGTAAAACAAAATAAACCAATCCAAACTGATTTCTTACAAAGAATACATATTCTATTCATACGAACCTATCCTAAATATCTTGTCGGCATTAAATAACCCATTGAGGTGTTGATATGCCGTAAAACAAAATAAACCAAACGAAACTGATTTCTTACAAAGAATACATATTCTATTCATACGAACCTATCCTAAAAATGTTGTCGGCATTAAATAACCAATTGAGGTTGATATGCCGTAAAACAAAATAAACCAAACTGATTTCTTACAAAGAATACATATTCTATTCATACGAACCTATCCTAAAAATCTTGTCGGCATTAAATAACCCATTTAGGATGATATGCCGTAAAACAAAATAAATCAAACCAAACTGATTTCTTACAAAGAATACATATTCTATTCATACAAACTGATCCTAAAAATCTTTTCAGCATTAAATAACCCATTGAGGTTGATATGCCGTAAAACAAAATAAACCAATCCAAACTGATTTCTTACAAAGAATACATATTCTATTCATACGAACCTATTCTAAAAATCTTGTCGGCATTAAATAACCAATTGAGGTTGATATGCCGTAAAACAAAATAAACCAAACCATATTTTGAAAATCTAAAACTCCCATTTGTTAACAGGTGATTTTTATATGAATGGGCAAAAAAAGAAAAAAGAAAGAAAGAAGTGCTTGTTAAAAATTGAAAAATTTTGGGGTTAATAACAACAAAATATCGAGAGTTTTTTAAGCTGAAACCTGTACATAATGAGAACAATTAGGAGCAACTTTTTGATTTATCCACATAAAATATTCCCTAACTCCATACCAGAAATCAATAATAGACATAGCAATTTACGGTGAAAATCTATACAATTCATCATTACCAATCTGACCCCGAACTATCACCAATCAGGATAAATGGATGTCCCCTTGAGGAGGCACTTTACCTTGAAAGACCGTTGGGCCTCAAACTTGCGCACAACATGAACTCGAAATCATACATACAACCCATTGCTAAGAATGCAGACAAAATAGTCGGTTCCCCGTACCTCTCCTCCTGTTATTTTCTAACTTTACAAAAGCCAGATCAGCCCCAAAATGGAGTACTGTTATATTTGGGCAGGCGCTGCCCACACCTCGCACTCCAGCCTTGATAGAGTCCAAAAGGATTTCTGAGCCCTCGTTTTTTAACGAATTATTCTCCCCTCTACAACCTATTTCCCATAGGTGGGATGTGGCAAGTCTCTTGCTGCTCTATTGCTACTTCCATGAAAAGAGCACAGACAAACTACATTCCCTGGTCCTGCCAATTCAAACCTTCACAGCAAGGACATGCTATGCCACTTACATAGTGGCAAACCACCCACATTCCCTCTGTATTCCATCAGTGAGAAGTAAGTTCCACTTGAACAGCTTCTTCCCGCGAACATCTGCCCTGTGGAACCGACTCCCAACAGGATGTTTCCCTGATCTCCACAGTCTTAACCTGTTCATGGCTAGGGTTAACCGGTATCTTTTCCATCTTATCCGTATAAACTGCCCCTTAACATAACCCTCTACCTCCAGTGGCTCCCGGGCCTTGTAAAAGGTGAAACATATGTAAAAAAAAACTCAAGTCGAACTCGTACATATGACCCATCGGTAAAGATGCTGGAAAAAAAAAAGATTGGTTCCCTGTACCGCTCCAGTAAGTACCTGACACCTCTTACTATGCTCTAACTTTACAAGAACCAAATGAGGCCAAAATAAATGGAGTACTGTTGTCTTATTTGGGCAGGCGCTATCCAGACCTCACTTTTCAGCCTTTTAAAAGGCTGCTCATTTCTTACGTATTCCCTTCGAAAGAAAAAAAAAAAATTGACGGATTTTTCCAAGAACTGCTAATATGTGAAACAGACTCGCATATGGCTGCTCCCCTAAACACTACAATCTCAACCTTTTCAGATCATGGTTCAGTTGCTATCTATCTTTGTTATCCTTGTAAGTAGGAAGTTCTGCTCGGACAGTTATTTTGTGGTACACACTCCCACATAGATGCTTCCTTGAACACTTCAACTTCGGGTTCAAACTTCATCAATCCACCTGATCTTCAGATCACACAGCTTAGTCAGTAATGCCCTAAGACGCACTATGTTATATCCACACAGTTGAGTCATCTTCATTTCCTAAGTATTCTCTTTGAAAGAAAAAAAAAATTTGACTCAGATTTTTTTCAAGAACTTCTAATATGTAAATCAGACTCTCATATGGATGCTTCCTTAAACATTACGATCTTAACCTTTTCAGTCGCTATCTATCTTCGTTATCCTTATAATATTTACTGCCTTCAATCTCCTCGTGTGTTCATATCACACACCTTATTCAGTGACCCTCAACCTTGAGGGGATCTTGTGCCTTGGGAAGTTTAGTTAAAAATAGCAACAATCTGATAACACTCGTTGATCTAAAATATAAAATTCAATGAGTTCCCTTAATATAATTCAGATGTCACAA
>OZ038504.1:10597392-10632392 GCA_964036315.1 Acanthosepion esculentum
GGTAATAAAATATTACTAAATGTTTAAATGATTTATCTCATTAACCAACTCTAGATTTTCAATATAACAATGTCCTGAATTTGGTCAGTCACATAAGTCTTTTCAAAATTTACCCACTCGCTATCTCAGAAGTGTTTTTTCTTACAAAGATTCTGTTGGTTTTAAAAACACATCTCTTTGTTTTAGTAATTCCAACATCTTTTTATAGGCGTTCTTGATTTTTATATACAGTGAGAAAGAAATAATTTGTGCTTTATGTACGTAGAAAATAGAAATGTTTGACAGTGAATGAAATTGCATTAATGGAAGCCAAATTCTGCAGAAATGTTAAAATTGTGTTTTAAGGGCAAGGGATTCTTTAAAAAATAAGATAAAAAAATAAAAAACAGAAATATAGCACAAATATTTTCTAAGAAAAAATATTTCAGAAAATACAAATTATGAAACTTAAACTGATGCAATATTTCATTTACAAAAGAAAGTTTGGCAATATTTAACCTTTGTGCCTGCACCCCACCAAAATAACGACAGTGATTCCCTTGATACTGTGATTACTGTACACACTTTTGACACCCTTGAAAATGGTTATAGTTTTCAAAAGTGGTGATATAGAACCTGAAAGTGGATCTATTACATTTTCTTTATTCTTGAGAATTATTTGCAAGAATAATTTAATATTTTAAAGATTCTAAAAAAATGTGAACTATTTATTATTTACCATTTTCTATAGAAATAAATTTGAAAAAAAAAAAAAAACAACTTTTATTCAAACATTAAAAATTTTTTAAAATAATCAAAATATGTAAGAGGAAAATATGTAAGAGGAAAAGATGTTCTCAATTTATTTCAATGAATTTAGGTGACAGCACCAAATTAAAGAGATACCCGCAAAAATCATTTTTTTTTCAAAATTTATAATAAATTTTATAATTTATAATATGCTTTTAAAATTTCTTGTTTAGACATTTTTTTAAATTTATCTTTAAAAAAGGTAAATAATAAATAGCATATTGAACTTGGTTAATATATTTTTATAATTTTGTAAATAAACATTGCCAAGACAGTCGAAAAGCATATACAGTAATAGGGGCATCAAGAGAATGACGGCCCTTTTGAGACACTGTGTTTTGGGGTTGTTGTTTTTTTCATGTGTGAAGGTTAAACATTGTCCAAAGTTCTTAAAACAGAATATTTAAAAATATCTTTGATTTGTTTTTCATTAGAGAATTGATTTCAGTTCATCTGTCCTCATCACGTTAAGTATCACAACAACAATAACAACAAAAGTTGCCCACTATTTTTTTTTTCCTTTCTTGTTTAACACAAATATAATTTAAAAAAAAAAAAAAAAATCTTTCAAATTTACGAAATGCAAACAAAATTCTTTGGACATACCATTGCATACTGAAGCATTGTACATATTTTTCCCTTGTATCACAAAATGTTAAAAAATAACAGTAAAAATGAAAAAATTTCAAATGGAACAATGAGAGAGAGAGAAATAAAAAAAAAAAAAAGGGTATACAAAACAATAGTCATTTTAAGTTAAAACAAAATTTGTAAGTAGCAGAATGTATATATATATATATGTAAAAAGACATTTATATATATTATGTTTAACGTTCTTTTTATAGATACAAGTATTTAAGCTTAAACATTAAACATAATATATATAAATGTCTTTAAATAAATTGTCGGACTATGTCCAATTCAAAAATATATGTAAAAAGGTATATTTAGGCAGCAAGTATTCATCCAAACAAGTCTGAGTAAAAAGAACCTCCAAGGTCTATCTGTTTAATTTTTTAATGTATTTTTCCAGTTTTCGGAAAAGGTGTTGAGTATTCTGCTTGAAGTTGTGGGCAAGCTCTCCGGAGTTCATATCTTTGTTATTTTTGTTCAAATGCTTTTGACTTCCACAGTCATTATCAAAAACCGTTATATGATAATTACAGCAATAGTCAATAGCACTTAAAAATAACCCAAAAAAAACAAACAAAATATGAACTTTGGGTAGTTTATCCACAACTTTCAAGCACAATACTCAACACCTTATCTGAAAATTGGAAAAAAATATAATAAAAACAAATAAACAGACCTTGTTAGTTCTTTTTAATCAAATCTGTTTGGATGAATACTTACTGCATAAATATACCATATGTCTTTTTTTTGTTTTCATTTTCTTTAATTAATTCAGGGGTTCCCAACTACTTTTGGCATCATCATCCACTTTCACATGGAAAAATTTTCCATTGCAAACCTGTATAGTAAATATTCAAAAACACACCAAAATTGTTTGGTAAAAGTTTGTTACTGGTTCATAAACTGGCTTTATGATACAGTAAAAAATACCAAAGGGAGGTAACAAATAATGTTGACTTACGCAGTGGCTGCTGCTGTTACTACCATATTAAAGAACAAAAGCAAACTTGACGACTGAAAACAAAATATACAATTTAGTTTGATAGTCAAGGTTCGTTCTATGATTAGGGTTAGTATTGTAAGTGTTGACAAAAAAATTAAAAATTTTTCTTCATAATTATAAAGTTAAAAAGAATATAAACCTCTAGCAACTAATAAAAATTCATTGAATATTTTTTTTTGTAATATCTGATACTGAAGAACTACTTGAATTTTAATGACCCTTTTAAAAACTATAGAAAATTCCAAAATATTCCTTGTTTGCAGGGATATTTATATCTTATCTTGGAATGTGATCCACTTATTTCCAATCAGCATTTTTATTGGTTCTTTGTATATCACCTTCGTACATTTTTTTGGTGGGTAGCATATGTTGAAATACCTTTTTAATATTCAAAATGTTATATAATCCCCCAAAAAATTTCCAATCAGCTACCCAACAGTTGAAATCACTCACCAGTGAGCATTATCGCCCAAATTGAGAAACCCTGACTTAATTAGAAAAATCATTTTTTCATCTTTGACATCAACATTATACTGGATACAAATAATTTGAAAATTGAACAAAAATCTTAAAGCTAAGGGAAAATAATTCCTTCCAGTTGTGTTTGTTTTTTTGTTTCGTTTTTTTTTTTTTTTTACCAAATTGAATAAAATTATGAAAAGCTTTTTCTTGTTTTGATTTTTTTTTTTTTAAATCTGGGTTGGAGTCTTAAAGATACGGGGATCTTAAACTTTGCAGTGATGTTTAGCAGATATTCTGACCACTTGAATAAAGTAAATTTTTTTCCACATAAAATCTATTCAAACCAACCTTATCATTAATTAAAAATGGAATCATGAAATGTAAAGTAAAAAGAAGAATTTTTGTTATTCTAGCCTTCCATATTACTAAATTTCTAGAAGTTTCTTTCAGTCATTTGTGCTCATGAAGAAGACTCAAGACTTATTAAAAAAATAAATAAATAAATAAATACACATAAGACATTTTTTGGAGTGATGTAGAAAGTTTAACTAATTTTCCAGAATTATCTAAATTAAGATACCGTCTTAAAAATTAAAAATTTAATTTACATGACACACTAAAAACCCAAATTTCTAACACTAAAACTGTTGCTTCTTAAGCTTTATCATACAGAAATTACTATCCAGTGAGAGGCCATTTTGTTTTAAAGGGTTACTGACAAAAAAAAAATTAAGATAAAAGAAAGAACATATTAAAAGATTCCAATATGCATTGGGTTTGATTAGACAAACAGGTTTTAATATACACTGTGGTAGATATTGTAGTGAAGAAGTAAATAGGGTTTTTTATACAAATTCAAACTTCCATTGTGAGGCAGCCATTTTTGCTTAAATGAATATTTGCTCCTGAACAAGCCTTAACAGACTGGTGAGAACAAAGACTTACATGAAAGAATGAAAAGGTCTCCTGCTGCAAGGGAGAATTTACGTTCTTAAAACTGTTTAGTGCAATGGTAGATATAAAAAAAATATACAACTGTTAATGCTCTTTCTTGCTTTTTTTTTTTTTATATAAATGTACAAAACTGGATGGAAAGAATGCAAGAATATATATGTAAAAGGCAGTTAATTCACACAGTTGAGAATTTTAAAAATTGAGAACCTTACTGTTCATTTTCTTTAAGTGATTGTTTAAATTTTTGGACATACCAAAAGTATTTTTGATTTTTTCTTTTATAGACCTTTCCTCCAAAGTTTATTTCATGTACACACCTATCTGTGACCGACTAAATTATTATTATTATTACTGCTATTATTACTATAACATATCATGGTGTGTCAAAATATTTTCATTTTTTTGCAGACTTACTCCAAAGTTTATTTTCATTTCTAAAGACTATAACCCAACTATATAATTATTATTATATATATATATATATATATATATAAATATATAAAGGTATATTAAAACACTAATTATTTTATAGGTTATTAATCAAGACCCATTTGATGTATACATTTAAAGATTACCTGACTCCATTAATATATGAGAGATGAAAGAAAATGGCGAAGAGCCTCAGCAAATATTCCTGTTATGTCCCAAGATCCTCGCTATTGCACAATATGTGGACTTGTATGCAGGTCACTAGTGCGACTATATATATATATATATATATATATTATATATTTTAAACATGTAAAGTTGAATGTTAAAGACAACATCGTCCTGCATATTTTCTTTTGAATTTTCTCATATTTTCTAATGAGACTTTTTATTTGAAAATGATATCGAAATAAATATTGTCCGTACGATAACCTAGTACTTTCGAACATCATTATTCATCTTCAGGGTCAAAATTTTTTTAGTCAAAATTTTTTAAAAACATTTGCCAATTGTCTTGTAGCAGAATCATTTCTTTACAAACTAAATAAACGTTAAAATCCTTTTAATTTCAAAAGACGCGATTTTAAGAAAAGTTGCTGCCAAATTACACACACACATATATATATATATATATATATATATATATAAGTGAACATTGAGAGGTGACAGGCTGTTTCCATGCTAGACGCAGTCATCAGGCCACCTGACGATAAATGTTCACTTTTATATTTATATTTACATACGCTCTATCTCTGATAGTGAGCACTTTATCCCATAAATATAGCACACCATAAAACTATATTTCTTCATATACACACACACACACATACAGGTAAAAAAAATCTGTGGGTAAGTAATCCAACTAGATCCTATTAATATGAAATATTCAAACTGATCCACAAAAGTGAGCTCAATATAATTTTTATTATAGAGCATATAAGTGATTTGCAATCAATGAAGCCCAAACAAATTACCCCCATACAGATGGACATTTTGTCCCCCGGAAAAGATACCCTAGACTTGTCAATACAAATACATGTTTTTAAAAAAAACAAAAAAAAAAACGTATTTGCATTGACAAATCCATATGGGGTAATTTGTTTGGGCTTCATTGATTGTATTTCACACACAAACATATATATATATATATATATAAAAGTGGACATGGAAGTCAGCACTTAGAGGCGACAGTCTGTTTCATGCTAGTGCAATCGTCATGCAATATATATATATATATATATATATATATATATGTGTGTGTGTGTGTTTGTGTGTGAAATACAATCATATATATATATATATATATATATATATATATATATATATATATATTATGAAATGGATTAAGTCCGACAATTATTATTTTAATATATTTTCTGTTTATGTTATTTGTATAGACATAATTTATTTAATGAAATGGTCTGTTTGTTTTTTTTTAATTAAACAGTTTAAATTACATTTATTAGCCTGAATGTTTGAGAAATTTCATAGAAAATATGTACTTCTCCAACAGGAATTGAACCTGTAACCCTAATGGTGACCGTCATTTGATCTGATGTGCTGTTAACCATTCAGTCAGAAAGAAGTGTTTGGTTAGCAAAGTCCGAATTACTGTTTATAAACATACACATTCAATGAATTTTCTCGATCAATCATATCTGCTTACGATATATATGCATGGGAGTGTGGGTATGTGTATATAATGTATTTAAGTTTTATTTAGGCATGAATTCATCCAAACAAGTTTTATGGAATAACACCGACAAGGTCTGCCTAATTAACTTTTTATAATTTTCTTTCTGACTGAGGTGTTTTATGTCGAGATTAAAAACGTTAAACTGTCCAAAGTTTATTTTTATACATTTGAGTGCTTTTGTCTGCCATTACAGTTGTTAGCTAGAATTGTGAGTTAACCGAGATATGCTTGACAAATTCTGTGATTTTTAGATTATTGCAATTAGAATTTAAGTCTATTAAAGGTGACATCACCTGCAATGGTCAAGCTGAAAAAACACAGATTGAGCATTTGAGGTTTTTTCTATCTTTATTTCTTAATACATGACGATCTCCTATGGAGAAAGATATTTTATTTAATATTGATTGTTTCTTTCATATTTTAATGGCTTCTAGAATTTTGAGTCTTTCTTTAAAATGAGTCCTTTCTCTCTCTCTCTCTCTCTCTTATATATATATATATATATATATTTAGAGATATTTTGGATGATGAAATCAATTTTGTTAAGGAAACCCTATGCGGTTTAGGGTATCCCCCTGATACTGTTCGTTCGGTCATCCGTAACAAGATTGAGAAGTTCAGAATGGTCAAACTCTGTACTGTTAAAAATTGCCCTGTTTATCTTAGATTGCCCTGGATGGGATCCAAGTGTGAAAGGATAATTAGACAGATTTCATCTAATGTTCATAGTTGTTTTTTCTCGTCCGAGGTTCGTATAGTTTTCAAACCTGGCCTATGTTTTATTCTGGGTGTAAGGATGTTCTCCCTCCCCACAATATTAACTCTGTTATTTACAAATACATTTGTAGTTGTGGTGCCGACTACATAAGGAGAACTACTCAACGCCTAGACATGAGAATTAAACAACACGTTCCCACCAAGATCAGGAATCACACCTTGTTGTTGAATGGACGTGTCCCAAACACCTATGGTTCCGCCATATGCGAGCACCTCTTAAATAACAGAGGGTGTGCGGCTAACTTTAGTGTGGACGGGTTCACTGTGTTGTCCCGGTCACACTCTTTATTTCACCTCAAGGTGCTGGAGGCACTTTACATCGGGTCCCGCAAGTCGTCCCTGTGTAAACAGCATGAGTGTCTGTTGGGAATCGCTGTCATTTGCCTCCAGCTCCTTGTGTTCATTTTTTTTTTCCTCCCCATTGCACATTTTCTTGTGTTTTTAATTTAAGTTAAATCTCCCGTTGGAAGCCTGAAGAGCGGAAGCGAAACCGGTTTGCTATATATATATATATATATGTGTGTGTGTGTGTGGTTAAAACGTACACTTTCTGACCATAAGAACCAGGTTTGAATCTTACAATGGACAACTGATATTTTTTTAAGCATTTCACCCGAAGAAAGGCTGGAGTGTCACTAACGCACAAGGTGTTACAGAGAGTAAAATTAAGAGTAAAGAGGGGTGTTTGAGGAAAGGATAAAGAGAAGGACGAGGGCCAAGATCAAGGCATCAGAAAATGTCGATTGGCATTACATTTTGAATATTTGAAGATTATAGCTATCAGGGAAGCAAGTAAGAAGAATAGAGTTCCACTGTCGAGAAGTGCGAGAGAAGAACCTGTTGGAGTAGAAGAGGTGGTTACATTTAACTGTTTCTACAGTAAAATGGTGGGACCAAGATGCCAACCTAGTAGCATGCTTAAATGCATGCAGTGGGGGTCACCAGTGAAAATAGCTCGTCAGTTGCCATGAAAATATTTGTAAAGACAGAAGGAAGCCACATCACATCTGTGAGAAAGTGACTGGAGTCGAGATGCCAGGTCAGGACCTATCACATTGCATATCTGTCTTTGGAATTTGTCTAGGACCTTGAGATGAACAGCAGGGGTGCCAGACCATATATGGCAACAGTATTCAATGCAAGGACGAATGGTAGATTTGTAGATTTGAAGGATGGACTCAAATGAGAAAAACCTTCTGGCACTACACAGAGACCCAACTTTCCTAGCGGTAGATGTAGCTATTGATTCAATGAAAATTTTATGGGGTGACTTTCTGATGTCATCAACCTGCTATCAACCCTGCATGCAGCACCTATGGAAAGTGCCTGAAAAACCAAACCATGGGTTTACCCATGCCTAGTGAGTGAAATTGGGTAGATAAAAATGGTTGATGGTTGTTCTCACACATATTCGGACGTACTGGCCTTGCTCAATAAATCATTATCGATACCATTTATTTATAGCTTCTTTTTTTTATCTAGCTATTATGAAATATTTTAAACTCGACCTCAAAGACATTGAATCTGCATGTAAAGTTTGAGTAATGGAAAAAAAAAAAGAAAAAGAAAAGAAACATTATCTGATGGGACTGCCGAAAACTATTTTACGTTAAAAAAAGAAAATGAAAATTTTGAAACACACCAGTATTTTCTGAAATTCTAAAAATGTCTTCATTTCATATTTTCTTCAGACAGACATCTTCATCTTTGTTGTTTCTGAGGTTTTAATTTCTGATATGCTTTAATATTAACCCTTTGAGATCTGACCACTGCTATACCATTGGTAATAACATACACACACATACACACACTTGTAAATTTTTTTATATCTACTGTGAAACATTACATACCAATTATTTGCGAATTTTGACTCAGGAGCTCAGGCAGAAGGGTTAAAATTGTTCAGGAATGCAGGGCTCAAAGGGGTTAACTATTTTCATTATCCCTATATTGAAAAAATTACTCTCTTATTTACCGTTGCTGAATATGAATTGTAGTACTGACTCAATGGATTAAATTAGGATCATTAACAACCGTAATTCAAATTTCGTCATTTGTCCATTGAAATAAAGCCATGACCATCAGTTGTCAATTAGGTACACTTTAGAACGCAAACTAGAGGTAGAATCTAATTAACAATACAAAAAGAAGATAGAATTAGCAGAACAGTCAGAAAACATACAAGAACTCTTGAGAGGTTCTGATGTCAATAAAACCAATATATTCCAGGTGTCAGTTTAAACTAATGCTTTCATTTATTCATATACTGTGACCGTTTTGCAAAAAGATGAAAACTTGGAAACTGTTCCAACATATTTCAGTGAAATTTTCAATTTCCAAAATTATAGTTTAGATATATAGAAAAAAGAAAAGTGCCCTTCTAAACCGGCACCAGAAGACTGTCAGTTAAAAAAAAAAGAAAATGAAAATAATTTTGATACACCCCCAGTATTTTCTGGAATTCTAAAAATGTCTTCATTCCATATTTTCTTCAGACAAACATCTTCATCTTTGTTGTTTTTGAGGTTTTAATTTCTGATATGTTTGATATTAACCCTTTGAGTTTCAGATCACTGCCATACCGTTGGTAGAGAAAAATGATGTAATGCCCAGCCACCGGTTGAAAAGTGATAGAAAAAAAAGGATTTAATGGCCAGTCACTGGTTGAACAGTGGGTAAACACTTGTAACTATTTTTTATATCTATCTTGAAATATTACACACCAATTATTTGTGAATTTTGACTCAGGCAGAAGGGTTAAAATTGTTCAGGAATGCAGGGCACAAAGGGTTAAGAACTTGAGAATGCAAGAGTATTACCATTTAATTTTAGAATTTTACAATATTTATAAAAATATTGTGTTTACATATATATATATATATATATATATATATATATATATAAAACACACCATACATACGTAATTATACATGTACATACATATGCACAAACATACTCACACACCCTTGTAACTATTTTTATATCTACCGTGAAACATTGCATACCAATTATTTGCGAATTTTGACTCGGGAGCTCAAGCAGAAGGATTTAAATTTCAGCATTGTCTAAATACACTTCTCCCTTCTGTTCAAAGCAGAACATTCCTATAAAACTTAGAAGCGAAAATGTTGAAAAGCATAGAAACAATTTTCGTTAAGTTACAGAGGAAAGATTTTTGAGCATTTGCAGACCCTAGAAAATAACCGTGATATTTTTGTTATGATTGATAGTTTTATAATGATTACAGGAATGTATCGCTAATTTTTGAAAGGGCATGCAGAGCAGATTTGAGTGTCTGCAAAGCGCTTTATCTAAGCGTGA
Organism: Acanthosepion esculentum; assembly: GCA_964036315.1. Lineage (NCBI taxonomy): Eukaryota > Metazoa > Mollusca > Cephalopoda > Sepiida > Sepiidae > Acanthosepion > Acanthosepion esculentum. Next base: position 10,607,457 of record OZ038504.1, read on the forward strand.
GCTGAAGTAATTGAGTATACATTTATATTTAAAACCAACCACATCAGTTTTCAACAACACGCAGACATAGGTTATTATTTTTTATTTCTTTGATCTGGGAATTTTAAGAAATTTTTTTTCTTTTCCTATAAAGTAATTGTAACTGCGTTTTGTACAATTTTGCATAGTGAAGAAAACTAAGTACAAATTTAGTTCTTTTGAAAAAGCAAAGTGACATTGAGCAAACTTTTTAAAATTAGTGGAGTCCTGTAATCTGAATTTAGTTTTAAATAAGGCATGACATAAGGGCACTAATTTTTGTCTTTTATTCAGTATATCCGATATCTGATGTTCATAGGTAAAATTTAGTCAAACCATTTTTATTTTAAGTACCTCATTAACTAATGTGTTCAGTATATTCTGGGGACTCTTGCCTTTCTGCTTCCATAATATTTTGTCTTTACTGTATTGTTTAAAATTCTTTAATTTTTTCTTTTAATTTTTCTTTTTTTTTATAATCATTTCACCCCAAGAAAAGTAATAATGCCACTAAGGCACAGAGGGTTACAGAGAGGGAAAGAGATTGAGAAGACTTTAATGAGGAGAAGCGAGAAAAGGACAATAAAGGAACAGGTTTCAGGAAGACAGAAGATGGCGATTGGCATTGTATTTAAGTTTTTGAACATTGTAGGTGGCAGAGAAGCAAGAAATCCGAAAGGAGTTCCATAGGCGAGACAAGAAACTGTTAGAACAGAAGAGGCTGTTGCTTGCAGCTAGTTCGGCAGTAAAATGGTGAGACCTAGATGCCAATCTAGTAGCACGCTTAAATTCATGTAGTTGAGACACTGAGAGAGGAAAAAAAGCCCATCAGAAGAGTTTGTATTTGTAGGAAAGACAGAGGGAAGCCATGTTGAGTTTGTAGAAAAGACAGAGGGAAGCCATGTTGAGTTTGTAGAAAAGTGATGGAAGCCGAGATGCCAGATGAAATATAAGTTGCTAAGCAGTTACGAATACTGTCCTATTTCAAGCGTTTTACATCAGAAGTCAAATCTCGATTTTTGACATGGAAGGAGGCTAGTTTTGTTTTAACTGGTAATGCTAATTAATTTTTTTTCCTATAAATTAATTGCAAGTTTTTTTTTTCCCTCTTTTTATGCTACTTTGTAGAGTAAGAGGAAACTTGTATGAATTTTGTTCTCTTGGTCAAGCAAACCAATTATATATATATATATATATATATATATAATTGGTTTGCTTTTTTGAATTTGGAGGTCTGATGAATTGGATTGTGATTACAATTCCAATGTAATAAATTATTACCATATTTGCTGTATTGAGCACTCTTTTAAGAATAGTATTTTTGGTTATTGGTATTTTATTTTGTGTACACCAATCCCGTACTTGGGGATATGTGGGCGTGCACAATTCAGAGTTTCTTGCTTTCTGCATTCGTCAGGTGCACACCTAATTTTTGCAGAAAGTTGCAGTTGTGCAATCAATGTATTACGTATATTTAACATTGAGCACTGTTTTTTCTTACACTTTAGAGTATTTATATGAATTTGTATACGATCGCTTGCTCGTACATCAACCTCTATTTACCCATTTGGTTATATATAGATATATAAAGCAAACATTTCAAAATTAAGCAATATGTGTGAATCTGAATTTCGCTTTTACTTACTATAACTAATATCTTTTACTTACTTTTTACTTATATTGCTATCTTTTACTTTGATATCTTTTTACTTACTATATCTGATGTTAACAGTTAAAATTTAGTAGGACCATTTTCATTATTTACATTATTCGAACTATTGCCCTCATCTTTGTTGCCATATTTATTACGTTTCAGCCTTTCAGTATCTGTCTATATTTCAGAGATGAGGTATTATGTACACTATTTACATTATTCAGACTATTGTCCTCATCTTTGTTACCATATTTATTACAATGTTTCGGCCCTTCAGTATCTGTCTATATTTCTGAGATGAGGTATTATGTACACTATTTACAGTATTCGGACTATTGTCCTTATCTTTGTCGCCATATTTATTACAACCTTTCGGCCTTTCAGTATCTGTCTATATTTCTGAGATGAGGTATTATGTACACTATTTACATTATTCAGACTATTGTCCTCATCTTTGTTGCCATATTTATTACAAAGTTTCAGCCCTGCAGTATCTGTCTATATTTCTGAGATGAGGTATTATGTACACTATTCACATTATTCGGACTATTGTCCTCATCTTTTTTGCCATATTTATTACAACATTTCGGCCGTTGTACGCTACGGCCTTCTTCAGGTGGTTGGAATGTCGAACTGAACCCTTTATTTCACTCACTGGGGTAGACTGTTCTAGTTCCACGTACCATGTTTGATGGATGTCAGTTATCTCCTGTTAATTTCCCTCTGAAAGTTCTCCACTGCCTTAACTGGGTACTGAACTCAGACTCTTTGGGTCCTGTCACTAGATCTAACTAACGCCTTTAAGCCAGTGGACAACTTGCAGAGTGCACTTAACAGGAGATAACTGATAACTGACATCCATTAAACATTGCACCTGGAAGTAGAACAGTCTACCCCAGTGAGCGAAATAAAGGTTTCAGTTCGACATTCCAACCACCTGAAGAAGACCGGAGCGTACAACGGCCGAAACGTTTTAATGAATATGGCAAAAAAGATGAGGACAATAGTCCGGATAATGTAAATAGTATACATAATACCTCATTCTAGAGATATAGACAGATACATTTTCATTTTATGTAGTTCGTCAACAAAGACCTAAATACTGTTATAATATCTATATATTTGGAATTTGGTATTCAGTATATTCTAGGGACTCCTGCCTTTCATCCGTTGTATGACCATGTCACATTGAAACACCAGTTCTCATTCGATCACCAAAGTTAAGCAACATTGAGCCTGGTCATTACCAGGGTATCATGATCCAACCCCCGAAAATATGATATGGGGACCCACCCTCCACTCTACATTATCTCAATTGCCATAAGGTAGCATACATATAAAATACCTAATTATGTACGATAATGAATCATATGCAATATAGCTGAATAATTTAACTAGAAAAAATGAAAATAAATACAATGTCTCTAAATACAAATTAGAGACATGTCATAATAGATCATTCCATCTTAAATAAATCAACAATGATTTGCGGCAATTTTTAACATCAACTTGAGATTTTTCTTGTTAAAAAGTTGAATAATTTTAACACATCCAATATTAAAAATGGTGAATTAGAGTGTCTTTTCGAAACTTAGTATGAGCAAAACTAATTCACTGATTTGGAAGAAAAATAAGGACTCCAGGGCAATGTCAAAATCTGCGAAAATGCTTCCCCCCTTTAATACTAATAATCAGTCGTACCTAGTTTAATTTGTAACGTATATAAATGTAGGTAAAAGAAAGCAAAAGGTTAGTGAAGGTCACAAAACACTGCCTAGGTTCCCAATTCGTCTTGCTCCTCTCCGGCTAGGGGTAATATGCACTGTGCTTACCCGAGACCAATATACTGATGACAGTTGGGGTATGCTGATTGTGGAGAGACATTTGCCTTTCATTCATTGTATGACCGTGTCCCATTGAAACACCAGTTCTTGTCCAATGACTAAAGTTAAGCAACACTGAGCCTGGTCCGTATCTCGACGGGTGACTGCTATGTACTGAGTTGTGATGAATAATGGCTCAGAATTAGAAATCGAAAAGCCAAGTTTAAATTCCGGTCAAGTTTATTAGATTCACTTACATGCAAATACCTTTGGGAAAGGTATAAATCCATCTCTTCTCCCCACCAGGGAAATAGAACAGACTGGGTTCTATAGCCTTGATTGGCAACCAATCTACCACACAAAGTGATGGCTGCCTACTGTGGGAATTTCTTCTGCCAAGTCAGTCATGAATCGAAATGAAACATGACTGTCCAAGCAGGCATCACACCTGACACCTAAGGAAAAAAAGAATATTTTAGCCTTCTTGTATTGTCTAAAATTCTTAAATGCCATGGTACTACTGATTATAAACTTTCTGACAGGTATTAGCACTGTGTATTGAAATACAGTGCTACCCAATTGTGTTAAATAATAGTTTCAGACTATTATTTTTTGTGGCAGTGTATTTTGGCTCAGACCTTCTGAGGCTGACCTTTAAGGCCAGATGGTAGACAAAATAGGGATGTCGATTTTGAATGGCTCCGCCAAACATGGTAATATTAGAGAGATAGAAAGTATTCTCAGGGAGTTAAGAACTTACATATCGATGAATATAGACATGTTATTTTCATGTATAGAACTTGCTCCCCAGTGGAGAGTGGGGTGATAGAGTGACACCACTGGCTAGTTAAAAATGTACACGTCGATGTGTTTAATAAAATCAATCAGTTTAAAATCCCTTTTGTTGAAGTTCTTATTTTACCTCTGAACAAACCAACTAGCAATCACCTAGTCGAGAGAAAGAAGAAAAGACAACATTATGGAATCGGCCCCGTCAACCAAGAGACCGCCAGAATGAGGGGGCAACAATTGCAAGCACATTCAGGTGCTCATGGATTGTAAGCTTTCAAAACTTCTGTTCTTCAAAGAATTAAATGAAGTATAAACCTATTATCATATTCTTTTATTTCTCTAATGATTTCTGAAAATTTCCTGTGTTAAAGACGTATGTATTCATGGCTATCCACAACTTCCTTTAGTTTAATATATCTGTAAATTGTAAATCACCATGACAGTTGTTGGGAAAGTTTTCCCTTTGTCTTTTTGTTTTTTTAGTTTTTTATTTAGAATTTTCCTTCTCTGAGATTGATTGCCCTGCTAATGCTAATATACCTAGTCTACCCTACCATTTCAGAAAATGGTTAATTATGATTCTTCACACCTGTTCTGACTGTCATGATTGTTTTGAGAAAGGCAGAGTGGTTTCCTCTTGCCTTCTCTACAATTTTTAATTCAGAGTTGTCCTTCTACACTAGTTGTTCTATGAAGGTTAGAGTGTCTAATCTGTCCCACGAAACAGCTATAAGAGGGATTCATACCTTTTCCAAGGGCATTAGTGCAAAATGAATGCAATGGCTGGAATTTACACTCAACCTGCTGAATCAAATTTCTGTGCTTCTAACAGTTATACGACTCACATATCCATTATCAGACTACTGTCTTCAGTTTGCAGTAAATACAATGTGCGGGATAATGTATTTTTGGGGCTTCTTCCTGCATATGTTATGTGCATCTTTTTTAAATTCAGTTCTTTCTCTTTTCTACCTCTTTTTTCAACTCCTTAAGGAGAACGAAACAAGTCTAAAGGATTGATTGATTTTGTTTTTTTAAGGCCTATCAACCCTTAAAACCAGAAAGTATTTGGGGATCCTAAGATTTTTTTTGGTGGTAATAATAATTTACCGATACCTACTGATTATCCCATAGCTAGGTGAAGAGGAGGTGGATTCATGCCTTTCCCAAGGTTAATTGCATGTAAATGAATATAACAAACATGACTTGAATTAGAACTCTACTTTTTAGTTTCCAATTTCGAGCCATGACAAGATTACAGTAGCTGGTATCCTCAAGCAGTTACTCATCTACGTACTGACCAGGATTGCTTAACTCCAGTGATCATATGATAACCAGTGTTTCAATGTGATATAGCTGTCAACCACAAGTCTAAAAGAATCACAGGACCGAGTGTTAAGGTTTTGTATTAATAGTATCAAGGTGAGAATTTGCAATAGTTTTTGTTTCCTGTTAGAATAAGAATTTATGATTTTGGTGCTATAGTGGAATTGCACAATTTACAGATGGCTTAAGCAAGTAAAAAGAAAAAAAAAGAAAGACCTGAAATTAGACAAAAAGTGTTACTAAATATGTCATTTTATATTCTATTCTTGGATTCTACTAATTCTACCAGTTTCATTACATTGAAACGCCTTTCTTTACTATTTCTGAAGAGAAAGCATAAAGTTAAGCAACAAATGAAGCAACTTGACTACTAAATCTTACACAAAACCGAAGCTAAGTATTGGTCAAAATTATGTATTAAACAAATTTTTAAATTTTCTATTCACTCTATTTTTTATTTTTTTTTTTTAAGCGTTTCACCCCAAGCAAGGCGAGAAGCCACTAGCACGCAAGGGGTTACAGAGTGTTGGAGTGACAGCAAATAGGAGTGATAGAGGAAAGGATGAAGAGAAGGATAGGGGATAGATCAGGGCATCTGGAGACATCAATTGACATTACATTTGAATAGTTGGAGATTATAGCTATCAGGGAAACAGGAAGAGGGGTGGGAGTTCCACAGGCAAGAAGTGCGAGACATTTTTTTTTAAGTGTTACACCCCCAAGTTTATTTTTGTTTAAAATGCGATGTTAACAGTGTTACAAGATTGCTCTACACATCGCCAGTATATTTTTGTTTCATCGGCCTTTATGGTAACTTTCCTTGTTCGCAAATATTTTTTCACCAATGTTTCGTTTTCGGAACTTAGCCATAGGTTCCAAATAAAAATATAATCTAAGAAATCCAGAATCTATTTGATGTTCGTGGTACGCACTGCTGGACTGAACTGAAACTGCTAGCTTAATTTTCTCTTGATTTAAAAAAGAGATTTTTCTATTTTTTTTATTTATGGTAACTATTCTTCTGCTTGTTTAGAGCAATTAAAGGCATTTCAATATTAAACAACTCTTTTAAAAAAAAATGGTAACTTCAAAAAAAATTATCAGAGTTATGCAATTATCTAGGAACGCAAATGTCCAATATGCAACTGTCCGTCAACCCTATTGATGATAAGCATTAAATATTAGTCAGAAACAACATAGTGATTTACTAAGCACAGCTTAGATGTGGCATAAGGCCATAATTATTGAGTAGCCAAATGAGTATGGTTTTTACTAATATGTTAAAATTGATCTAGCAATACTAGCTTGCTTACCATTATGCTATATCAAAGTGTCTGAACAATAACTGGAAACAAATGTCCAATGACAATTTTAAATATGGGAAACTATGAAAGATTATAGACAAATTTCTGTGAAAAGGCGTATAATGTTTAGTGGCCATTACTGTCGAAATAAACAAGAAATTGTGCATCGGCTTATATGACGAGATCTAAATTATGGGGAAAAAGATCAACAGGTAGACGAGCAAGTCTCTTCATCTCTCAATGTATAAACGCCAGAAAGATCTGGGTAGAGCTATGGATTACAGAAAAGTTTCGGGAAGAATTGATCAGAAGAGTTCACTTGAGGCTAATCAGATAGAATAATCTTAGTAATCATAAGAAGAGGTTATGATATTACTAATAATAATCATAAGTGTTAAACATTAGCTGGAAATAACGGATGTCGGCTGAAGATTGTATACAGTATATTTTGAATTGGACAGAGTCCGACAATTTATTTTAAAGACATTTTTGATATGTTTAACGTTCTTTTTATAGATACAAGTATTTAAGTAAATGCTCTGTTTATAATAAACAGTATTAAATAACATTTACCGGCCTGAATGTCCGAGAAATTTTCATAAAAAATTTTCGTTCTCCGACAGGAATCGAACCTGTATCCTATACAGAACCGTTATTTCGCGTGGCCGAACGGTTAAAGGCACGTCACACTAAATTACGATTCTGTATAGGATACAGGTTCGATTCCTGTCGGAGAACGAAAATTTTCTATGAAAATTTCTCGGACATTCAGGCCGGTAAATGTTATTTAATACTGTTTATTATAAACAGAGCATTTACTTAAATACTTGTATCTATAAAAAGAACGTTAAACATATAAAAAATGTCTTTAAAAAATATTACAGTCTACCAAAGATTATGAAGACAATTTTTGAAAGGCAAATATGGTTTAGCAGCCATTACTGTAAGTAAACAAAGAATTTGTGTATCGGCTTATATTATAGGAAACAAATTATGGAAAGAAGATCAAGAACTTTTATCTATCAATGTATAATCACCAGAATCAGAAAGGAAGATCTGGGTAGAGATATATTAATGGCAGTAATGGTTGGAAAAAATTGGTAAGAAGTGTTCATTTGAGGAATGTGTTATATTCTCTCTTATGGAATGTTAGCTAGATGGCCTTTTTAAATTTTTTTTTTTTTAAGGAGAAATAATGCAACCAATGACTGTGTTTATAAAACAAAAAAGATGAAGAGAATTGTGAAAAGAAATATGAAAATAATATTAGATATTTTTTTTTTTTCTCTAAGTTAGTTTGTATTATTTTTTACAGACAGAAACATTTAAAAAATCTTTTGAGGTGGGGGATTTTTAGGTTATCTAAACTTTGAGTTGTTAAATCAAAATCACATTTTTACCTTTTGCACAAAGAGATTACATTTTTTTAAGTTTTGAAATCCAAACAGCAGTTAGAATTTTCTGATGGAAAATCAAGAGACTTGATAAATGTTAAAGCTGGAAATTTATAATAAAATTCTGTTCTTTGCGGTTGATTTTCTGGCAACATTAAGAAAATACATGAATAAATATTTCTTAAAGATTCACATATTTTTTTTTTTAAGTGTTCGTTTTTATTTTTTTAGGTTTTTTATTTTTTTTATTTATTTTTTTTTTTTTTTTTTACAAAAGTTTGACTTTATCCAAATCCAGAATATATGATAGTTTTATTCATTTCATTAATTTTTATTTTATTATATTAAAGAATAACTTTCAGATGATATATTAATTAACTGAAACTGTTTATTCTTAAAGGAAATATTTTTTTTTATTAAAAATTTTGTCTTGACTATCATTTACTGGGCCAGTCCAGCAAAACAGTAGCAATTTATTGCTTACTTACTAAGTTTTCTTTTTTTTTTTTTCTAAATGAAACAGTTGAATTTAAATGAAACAATTGAATTTAATTTCTTAAATAATAAAATACCCATATGACTATAAAAAAAAAAAAAAGGATGAAAATAATAAATAAAATAATAAATATTTATGAAATTACTAGGAATAGGTCAGAATTAATTAATTATTAAAAAAAAATAAAAAAATTAGCCAATCCCTATTGCAGAAGCTTGCTCAGGCACATTTATGTTTGTCCAACACCCACAGAGCGCACTATACTGCTACTATGCTGAGAGGATCTTAGTTACAGTTTCTGGGAAAGAATGCATCTAGCGTGATCAACAATCTGATCAAGGCCAGTACACTCAAACCCTCAGTCACGATGACTTGTTACTTCGTGCTAGCTCGGCTATCAACAGCCTCCAAGGGTACTGTTATGATGTTGGTTTGGGGTTTGTAGAGACAAATAACACGTAACAATAAAAAGGGTTTTAATAGGTTGGTAAAAAGGTACAGAAATCGCCTGAGTAGTCTATAACTAGCTCAGCCAGGAACGTCTCGGTCTTCTGTCTCTCGACATGCCACTATTTAAAGTCTTTGTTCACAGATGCAGACAAGTTCATCTTCAAGAGGGGTGGTAGGTTTCCGACACAACAGGTACATTCTATCCAATTTCAATCACAAGACTTGGGTCAACTCGTGGTATTGTTTTCAATAACTTTCCAAAGGTGCCTTACGCTGGGATTGCCCCCTCCAGCCCGATAACATTAGGAAGTCTCCTTCCTGACAAATCAACCATTCGAACCCGGGTCTCATGGTCAGAAAGCAAACATTCTAACCTCTCGGCCACATGCCCATATAGACGATCTTAAATCTTTCTAAAAAGTACACCTTTGGTTAGTCTACTGGTATTGAAACAAACTAATCAAAGTTTATTTTTCTGGGTTTCTGTGGTGACATTTGCGATTTCGATAACATCAATTTCATGGTATACAATATGAAATTTGGAAGAGCAGGTAAGAATTAATTAGCTGCAGAGGCCCCTTCCTACCTCCCCTCAGCATGGTTGATACTAACTTCCAGGAGAGTGACTTCACAAGCTAACATGAAGTGGAAAGATTATATTGAATCCATTGCTAGGTCTGCTACTAAGTCAATTCACTCTCATGCTAGGCAATTTTTCTCTCCAGAATCTATCTTACATATTTATAAGTCTACCATTCGTCCATTCCTGCCATATATGGTCTGGTGCTACTGCTGTATATTTAGAGATTCTTGATAAAATCGAAAGAAGAATCAGCAATATTATTGGTCAAGACCTGGCATCTCGGCTTCGGTCTCTTTCCCATTGCTGTAACATAACTTCCCTGTGCCTTTTCTATAAATACTTTCATGTTGTTTGAATGAACCTACTTCTATGGTACCCAGACTTTACGAATTTAAGCGCAATACTAGATTGGCGGCAAGGTATCATCAATTCACAGTTGAACTGTCTAGATGTAACCATAAGCCCTATGCTAACAGTTTCTTTTCTCACACTTCTTACTTGTGGAACTCTCTTCTGGCTCCATGCTTTCCAGTCAACTTTGATCTTCAAAAATTTAAATGCGATGTCAATTATTATCTACTATCTTCTTGATTATTTTTCTTCTATAGTTCTCGCTCCTTAATAACGTTTCCCTTTTCTTTTATTCTTTGACACTCAGTAACCCCTTTGATCTTAATGGCTTTACTGCCATGAATGGGGTGAAGTGATTAAAAAAAAACAGTGATAGGTAAGTTTATGGGGGGTGGGGAATGTGTAAGTGACATTTTTAACTTAATTACTGAAAATAAAAGTTAGTCTATAAGATGTAGTGGTAGTAATTGTAGGTTCTGGAAATCTATTAAGCACAATAGTTTGTTAGTTTGCACATGAAACTGGAGCAGATACTGATGATTACCTATTACTGAATAAACAAAGTAACACTCAAATTTGTGCAAAGGGAACTTAGTAGTCCCAAAACTTAAGTTGACTGGTACTATTTTGCTAAGGAAGTTTGTGTGGAAATTATATAAGTCAGTGAGGTAACTGGAGTTGAATATATAGTTGTCGATACAGACAAAACAAAATTTTACAGAGGTAGATGGGTAATAGATAAAAGAAGATGAATTGCTACTGCTTTTCCTAAACGTGCCCAGTAAATGGTAGTCCCGGAAAAAATTTTGATTGACTGATTTTTCTTTTTTCATGTGGTATATTTTGACATTATATGGGAATTCTTCGGCATTGCATATTTCTTTCATGATTGACAAGATTGTTGAGGAAGATTTTCAAAGATGCTCCCATAAGCAGGATGATTTTTAAATGGAGGTAGCATAAAAATATTTTTAACAGATATACAATATAAAGATAATTTTACTTTCAAAATTTTCTCAATAATTGTTGTCAGAGGTTCTGAGATGGAGTATTGTAATTATGCTATAAATTATTCAAACTAGTATCCTCACCCTTGTTGTATTGATCATACTTTTGGTGTGCTCGTTGGCCTTCTTCAGCTATAGCTGTCCATCTTTAAAGAGCACTGAACAGTATTATCTTTTTTTTAAATTTTGTCTTGGTAACTTTTTCCACTACTCAAAACTGAATTAGTCACTGACCTGAGGAATTGATATGTTTCTAATTACAAGCATAGGTTGAAATTTTGTTGGTTCAATTCATTAAGGGTTTTAATTGGAGTGGTAGAATAAGGTAAAAATGGTTTTAATTGAAGTGGTAGAATAAGGTAAAAATGGTTTTAATTGAAGTGGTTAAAATGATTCTAATAAGGTGAAAAAAAAGGGTTTTAATTGAAATCATGGAATAAGGTAAAATGGCTCTAACTGAAGTGGTGGGATAAAGTAAAGTACCGTAATTCTTCATGTATAATACGCATTTCTAAAAAATAATAAGCAAAATTATGGTTGTGTATTATGTGCAGCAACAAAAAAATCTTTTAAAAAATTACCGTTTCATTAGTCGATTTCAGTTGCAAAATGACTACTCACCACAAACATACGACAATTTGATGTTAACATTGGGCGATTGCGACCCCTTAAAGATGCCAAATACAATCATATGTGCCTAACGGTACTTACAAATGTAAAATAAAATAAGAATTACCTTAAAACTAAATTAAAATAATATTATTCTATGTTTAAAACCATTTTTTGTGAAAAACTACATACAGATCCGGTAGATTGGATATTTGATCAAACAAAAACGGGTTAAGGCGTCTGCACAGTGGGCACAATATAGGTATTTCCATTTCTTTTAGAATCATGATAATCAGAAATTTTGATAAATCCCTTCAATTGCAGCTTGAATAAGAGTAGGAAACGTTGGGTGTAATGGAATTGGAGACGTACAATTTATAGGGTTTGATTACCAAACAAGGGGTGCATATTATGCATGAGTAAAAGTATTTCCCCACACTTTCAGCACGATATTAGGTGTGCATGTTATGGATGAAGGCTGTATTATACATGGGGAATTATGGTAAATGTTTAAGTATTGGAATAAGGCAAAAAAATTTGTGGAATAAGGTAAGATAAAGGGTTTTAGTTGACGTGATGGAATAAGGTATAAAGGGTTTTAATTGAAGATATAAGATAAAAATAGCTGTAATAAAGTAAAAATAAGGTTTTAATTGAAATCAAAGAATAAAGTAAAACTGATGTAGTGAAATAAAGTAAGAAAAGAGTTTAACAGGAATGGGGAAAATAAGATGTAAAAAAAGATTAATTGAATTGAATTAGTTGAATAAGGTAAAATGATTATTAATTGAATTAGTTGAATAAGGTAAAATGATTTTTAATTGAATTAGTTGAATAAGGTAAAATGATTATTAATTGAATTAGTTGAATAAGGTAAAATGATTTTTAATTGAATTAGAGGAATAAGGTAAAATTTGACCACAAGTAATATTTAAATCAGTCAGTCAGTCATGTGCCATGTGTGATACACGCTTAAGCGATCATGTATCTTTCGATACATGACTGACGAGGGAGATTTTTTTTCCCCACAGTAGGTTGCCACCCAAGGCTACAGAACCCAGTCTGTCCTGCTATTTACCCATAGCTGGGGGGAGGAGAAGAAGAGGATTCATACCTTTCCCAAGGGTATTAGCATGTAAGTGAATGTAATGGATTTTGAATAGAATTCAAACTCGGCTCTCCGATTCCTCAATCTGAGCTGCTATCCATTACTTCACTGTAACACATGGAGCAGGCACGGTGAAGTAATGGATAGCGGCTCGGATTGAGGAATCGGAGAGCCGAGTTCGAATTCCATTCGAATTCCATTACATTCACTTACGTGCTAATACCCTTCTTCTGCTATGGACAGGACAGACCGGGTTCTGTAGCCTTGGATGGCAACTGGTCTACTGCAGAAAGAAATGGCTACCTACTGCAGGAAAAAAAAAATCTGCCTTGTCAGTCATTTATCAAAAGATATATGATCACCTAAGCATATATCACACATGGCACATAACTGACTGAATATTTAAATATTGATTTAACCTCTAAATAATATAATATACTTATTCCATATAAGTTTTCATGCAATTGTATTCTATCTTTAACATTTTTTTAGTCTTGTATAGTTTCAAATACCGACGTGAAATATAAGCAGACAGGCCTCGAGATATTGATGTTCATTTATATCAAGATTTGTAGGACCATTTAAAATGTAATTCATTGATGATTACTAAAATCCTCTCAGTTCATTATTGTATATATTTGGGGATTTCTTTCTTCATTCATGTGAAATATAAAATTTAGATTATACTTCAGAATGGTCCTAAAAGATTAACAGGTAAAATATACAACTGAAGTCTGTTCGCGAGCACACTCCTGGAAAAACCATGTGATTTGTATAAAAAAACAAAACAAATAAAACAAGGATATTCGTTCAAGTAATTCACGGGATAATTTTCTTGATATTTTACAGATAATCTCAAGTTAAATTATTAGAAAAAACAAAACAGAACAAAGTTTGAACAATTAAAGTGAAGGAATTTTTTTTAAAAAAGCATAGAGATGAAAATTAAAAAAAAAAATTAAAGAAATGAAAATTAAAAAAAAAAATTAAAGAAATGAAAATTAAAAAAAAAAATTAAAGAAATGAAAATTAAAAAAAAAAATTAAAGTAATGAAAATTAAAAAAAAAATTAAAGAAATGAAAATTAAAAAAAAAAATTAAAGAAATGAAAATTAAAAAAAAAAATTAAAGAAATGAAAATTAAAAAAAAAAATTAAAGAAATGAAAATTAAAAAAAAAAATTAAAGAAATGAAAATTAAAAAAAAAAATTAAAGAAATGAAAATTAAAAAAAAAAATTAAAGAAATGAAAATTAAAAAAAAAATTAAAGAAATGAAAATTAAAAAAAAAAATTAAAGAAATGAAAATTAAAAAAAAAAATTAAAGAAATGAAAATTAAAAAAAAAAATTAAAGAAATGAAAATTAAAAAAAAAAATTAAAGAAATGAAAATTAAAAAAAAAAATTAAAGAAATGAAAATTAAAAAAAAAAATTAAAGAAATGAAAATTAAAAAAAAAAATTAAAGAAATGAAAATTAAAAAAAAAAATTAAAGAAATGAAAATTAAACTGAAAAAAATTAAAAAAGCATAGAAATTAAATATGTTTCAATAGTGAAATGATCTTTTAAAAAATTAAAAAATTTATAGTCAAAAAATGATTCAGAATGAAATAGTTTAATAAAACTATGATTTGTTTTACCGTTAGTGGGTTGTTTTTTTTTTAATTTACTAATTTAAAATATAACCATTTAGATGTTAAAATAAGTTCCCCACAATTTATATATTTTTAGTGAAAAAAATATTTGATAGCCTGAAAGTTTTTGGTTTGTTTGTTTGATTGAATCATATTATTATTCAAAGAATATTTATTGTCCCATTTTGTAAGTTAGTACAGATATATTTTTTTCAGTTGTAGGCAATGAAAGAATCATAAATTTATTTCTTTTTGTTTCTCACCCTGAGTCAAATTGTAATAATAAAATCGTGGTTGATGTAATTTATGGTCTTAACAACTGGCATTGGTTCTTAACTCACCAAATCAACTGTCAGGACAAAAAGATCAAAGGAAAGATAAATTCTTATCATAAAGTAACCCAGCTTATTTCTCCAATTTTTTAAAATGTTTATTGTGGCACTAGAGACAGATCCACTCGTGAAAAATAGGGAAATATTTTCCAGAGAGTAATTGTTGTAGATTTACATTCATTAGACCTTTCGCAAACCACAACATTTTTCAGAATAAAAAAAATATTGATTTTTTCTTTTTTTTTTTAAATCAATTTTGAAATGCGGTCCTATACAATATCAAATCGATCCCTGGCTTTTACAGAGTTATCTGCTCTTAGATTTTTCTTTACAAATGTCGTACCTTGGAAAATGTACATTTTTTTAATACTTTTTTTTGTTAATTTATGTAAATTTTTGTTCTTTAATTTAAAAATGTGGTACTAATTTAAAAATTTATACTATTGTATCTGTTTCTTCTTTATTGACAAAAATTCTTTTTGTAAGAAAATGAAAAAGAAATCTATTTTGTCAGAAAATTAATTAAAACAAAGCACTTTAAGAATATTGAAATAACAGCAATAAGTTTCTCTTCAAAAAAACCGAGGTGAGTGTGACATTTTAACTCCTGGAAATTGGAACCGGTGTTAGAGGTTTTTCATCGCTTCTTTGAAAAGATTGAGTTTCTGATTCCTTCTTTCGCTTTCAATGGCCCCTTGCACCTTAATGGCTGTTGAGGACTGGGTTTCTGGTTCCTTCTAAAGTCTACTTCAACTCTATACTTCTAATGTCTATGCCTAAACTTTGAAATTTTATTTACTAATTATTTCTTTTTTTTCCTTCAATAGGAGCAGATATGTTCACCTATTGTCCGGTTCACACCCCTCTCCAGTAATTTGAACAGGAGTTGAGGTTTATACCACATTTCCTGTTTAGGATTGGGTTTCCGGTTCCATCTAAAATCTTTTCATTCTCTTTCACTCCCAGTAGCCTCTTGCATCTTAGTGGCTTTATCACCTTGCTTGAGGGGAAATGATTAAAAAAAAAAAAACAGAAAATGCATACAATGTTTTCTTCTCTGGACTTAATGAATGTAAAAATTGTTCAAAAGTTTGATTCAGAATACTTTGGGCTAAATTGTTAGCTATTTCCAGTATTTTTTATATACTACTATAATCACTGGTGTGAAAGTGCTACTCTAGATGGTATAAAAGTTGCTGAAAGTAGGCATATTCTTAATTTTTAAATATGACCAATACATTATCACCTTGCTTCAGGTGAATTGATTAAAAAGAACATTTCTTTTTTAAATTTCTTGCTTAAAATATCATGTTTGTTCCTTATTCAAAAGAACTCATTTTGTGAAATAAGAAAATAGTCTTTTTTCCATTTACAGATATCAAAGGATATAAACAGATTCAAACTTGACATTTGTAAACATTCAGCTATTTTCTGATATCTCTGTAAAAGCCAGGGATTGATTTTACACCGTAGTGATATTATAAACTGGACCCCCACTTCTAAAATGATAACAAATCGATATTTTTTAAAAATTTTGACAAGTGTCACAGCTTAGGGAAGGTCTAAAAACAAAACAAAAAAAAACATGGTAATCTACAAAAATTACCTCCGAAAATAATTTTTTTCTTATTTTATTTATGAGGGGGACCAATCTATTTAAGCAGTGCTGGAATTGTAAATAAAAACATGTATTATTTTCTCTTAATATCTTACAAATAAATACACACTAAACATTCAATTCAAACTGAAATTATTTGAAAACCAAAGACAGAAATTATCTCGAAAGAAATAATATCTTTAACAAGTTTTCAATTAATTTTCTGTGGTTTAGATCCTATATTTAGAATTATCTACAAAGCTGATGGGAACTAAAAATAAAAAAATGCTTGTTGGTAAGCAATATTTGATTAGCAGACAAGGTGTAAATGATTTAGCTGAGTCTGTTATTAATTCGTGGTTGGATGTTTCGTGTTACAGAATGCGAAGGCCAGGGCCAGATTGGTCAACGATTGGCCGGAGGGGCTTGTGGGCAGGGCATTCCAACAGTAATGGATTGTCTTTGTCTGGGTGCTGAATATAAGTCCAAAATGGCACGAATTCAACAGAGAGTCATGAGAGTTCTGAAGCATTGATATGCCTTCCACCATCAGGTTTGGGACCAGCTCATACCACGTACGGAGGGACGCTGAAACAACATGCGGTATGCATTCCTGCCACGTCAGTCCTCCTATGGCCTCTTAGAATCCCAGCTGCCGCACTTAATAAAATGAATACCAAAAGTAAATGACCCTTTTCACTGATACTGTTTTTATTAATAGTGTGGGGATCCTGAGACAACACAGAATGCAACAGCGGGTCGTGAAATGCTTAGTAACTTTAGAAATAGAAATCCACTAGTAGTGTTCAATTTCTTGCTCAGTTCATTACATTCACTGTCATACAAATACTCATAGGAAATGTATAAATCCGTTTCTTCTCCCCCCAGCTATGGGTTAAATAGCAAGACAGACTGAACTCTCTTGCCTTGAGGCGGCAATCAGTCTAGGAGAAGGAAAACACTGAGTCCAAAACCAGTCTGAGGAGGTGATAGGCTGCATCGGGCTATCTTGTCTTAGACACATCACTGCTGTTGTGGCTGCAGTACATATAATGACCCTATAACCCTAATGAGTTAGGGGACTCAAGACATGGTTATAAGGAGAAAAATTTACAAAACTAATGAAAAATTAGTGAATGTGTTGACAAAATTCAATTTTAGTGTAGGTTTTTACCATTGTTAATAATAGACAGACAGGTCTTTGTCTTATTGTTTTGCATTGCATTAAATAAAAAGTGCCTTTTCCACAAACACACACATATATATATTATATATATATATATATATATATATATATATGCACACTGGGTGTAACAGCAAAATTGTCCAATTGTTAGAATAAGCTTTGAACCTTTGTATCTTAAAAATGATTAAACATATCTTACTGGAACTCTCTGAGATTTTTATAACACTACTGGACTTTTTAGCTCTAAGTTGAAATGGTGATCCCTCTTCCTGTTGTGACCTCCCGATCCAGTTTTCCTCTCTACTGTTCCTTCTTTTTTAAACTTATTCATCATTCTCTTAATGGTTCTTGTATAGACTTTGAAAATGGAAGCTAGAGTATGAATGTTGGTACCATTACTGAAGGCCGGAATGATCTTTTTCTTCTCACCACTGCTCAACTGGAAAGATAGTGGGTCTGGCATAAAACAATTTTAACCATCTCTTTTTTTAGCTGAATAACTCAAGGAGTTTTTCAGTGATTCTCACAACAAATGGTGTCAAGATAGCTAAACGTCTTATCTGAAAATCTGGTTAAAAGAAACTCAGTTTAGTGGTTTTTAGATATTAAACATTTTGTGAGATGGACAATTATCCCATGCTGTTACATGATTTGTACAATTTCGCTGTTACACCCGGTATATATTGTGTTGTTAGTGCGTACAGATGTTTCATGATTGTCCTTTGGATGTGAAGAGGACTTTCTTTAGGCGTTCATCTGTGAATTATCACAGCCCAACTTTGGTGGTGCCCAATGTTCAACAAAACAGTCACTGAAAGTCAATTATTGTAATTGTTGCCTGCATTATTCTGCAGAGTCGTTTCCCAGCAGTGATGACTCTTTGCCATTACACCTCCTCAGAATTTACAGAGGTTAGACTAACGTGTATTTTCAGTTAAAAAGTGTGTTAAAAGATACCTACACAACTTTTCCCCTAATGCCGTTTTTTTTCCCATATAAATTTCTTCCAGCCAGCTAATTTACAGTATCTCTAGAAAAATAAACAGAAAACAAAAACATTTGTTAATCAAACATTGATTACTGACAAGCATGTTCGTCGGAGATGCCTACTAACAAGTTTTTACTTCATTTTTAACAGACAGACATTTTTTATTAAAGTTTTTACTTTAAAAAAAAAAAAAAAAATGTTTTGTGTGTTCTTATACTGCCACCATGAAATTTCTAAAAGATAAAAGTGGATCAAATACACCTAAAAGTATGACTATTGTTTTACTACAAAATAGCTGCTAATTTGTTTTTATAGTTTACTAATAATTTTTTTAAATTTAATGTCCTTCACTAATAATTAAAACAAGAAATTTTACATATCAGTTCAAACTAAAGCTACCATCAAGAAATATTTACAAATGTAAATTTAAAAAAAAAAAATCTACTGAACTTACCTCAATCACAACAATTATTTAAAATATATTTTACTCGTCAAAATAGAGTTAATTTTTTAAAAAATTCTTTTAGACTATAAAACTTACTGCTTACTAATGTGTTTAGCAAACATCAAACTACAAAATCACCAGGGATTTTTTTTAATATCATTACAATTAAAATAGCCTATTTTTTTTTTTTTAAATAATTTAAAAAATGCATCAATTGAAGAATAAAAACATGAATAAAATTTGATTTTTCTGGGGTGGGGGGGTTCTAATGAAGGACATGAATAAACCTTAACAGTTTGAATCACGCATCAATGTCAGCCATTTTGATTTTTTTCTTCAAAATATTTCCATAATTATCTTCAGCTAAAACTGTGATCACTTGAGTAGCCGAGTCAGCTTTGGGCAAGTTCTTGATGCACGATCTCCTCAGATAAAATACGTTTGGCACATTGTCTTCTAAAAATTCCCAGTGGCAGAAAACTTGTCCTTCCGGCTCACTTCGCAGTTCAATTAGACGCAAACCGCCATCAGATTTGATGCAGGAGCTAAAAATGCACAAAAACGTAGAGAGTCTTAATTGAAAGAAACAGAAGACCAGATATGAACAAAGTAGTCAAAAAAAAGATAGAAACAAAAAATAAAATTAAAAGATTATTTTTAATACATTTTTTTTTTTCTTTTTTATAATTTTTGTTAGAATAAAATTTTACCGCCCTGGGTATGACAATGAACTACATCTGCGTCCTGGGTAAGATGATAAACTATGTCCGACAGCAAGGCCTCAGATCAGGAGGTTTCGAGGAGCATGGAATCAACTCTTAATTGCTGGTGTTCCCAGGTCCACCCTGACTCTGGGTGGTAGCATCTGTCAGGGTCCTAGCTATGGGCAAATAGCATACCCTCACCAAAAAAAAAAAAAAAAAGTGGTTGCAATATATTTTTGGAAAAAAATTATTACCAACAATAAAAATCTTGCCAGCATTAAATAATCCATTAATGTTGATATGCTGTAAAACAAAATAAACCAAACCAAACTGATTTCTTACAAAGAATACATAATCTATTCATACGAACCTATCCTAAAAATCTTGTCAGCATTAAATAACCCATTGAGGTGTTGATATGCCGTAAAACAAAATAAACCAAACCAATAAAATTTTATTTATTCTAAATCTCTGCTGGAAGAATATAATCTATTATTATCTTGAATTTTATTATCATTAAATAAATCATTGTTATCTTAATTTCAGTGGCTTTATTTACACAAGTAATATTGGTAATAATATTATCTTGAATTTTGTTATTAAAAAAGCATCGTTTTGATTTATTTATATTTGTAGTAAAAGCAAAACAATTCCTGTTTTTTTCTCTTTTCTCTCTTGCATGCTTTCTTGATGTAAAATCATTATTCATTTTTTTTTTTTTTTTTTTAATCGAGTTCACCACAAGCAATGCAGTAAAGCCAAACAGACGCACGGTGTTACTAGCAGTGGCAACTCTCGGTCATTAATCTTTGTCAGGCTCATTACAATCTTTAACAAAATATTCTATTGGCATAATTTAGATGCTAAAATGATTCCTTTTTACTCGAACTAAAATATTTAATTTTTTAAAACCTGTGCATGAAATTAAAAAAAAAAACAACACACACTGACTTTTTTCTCTTTTTTCTTTTCCTTTTTCTTTTCTCTTTTTCTTTTTTCTCCTTTTTTCTTTTGTCTCTTTTTCTTTTACTTTTTTCTGTTGTCTCTTTTCTTTTACTTTCTTTTCTTTTCCTTTTTTCTTTTTGTCTCTTTTTTCTTTTTCTTTTTCCATTTTGTCTCTTTTTCCTTAACACTTGTTTAATTTGGTTTATCCTGATTTACTCCCCTTTGGTGTTGGCCTCCCTTCCATCATACCAGTCATACTGGATAATTTGTGTGTGTGTGTGTGTGTGTGTGTGTGTGTGTGTGTTGCTGTAGAAAATAGAATTCATCGTAGATGAAAATCTAAACTTCTACTGAAAATATAACCAAAATTAAAAAGGCATTTTCAATGTGAACACTGATATTTTTTTTACTTAAGGGAATGTTTATGAACTCTGCTCCCATAAAATGAAAAAGAAAAAATGACAGTGTATATGTGTGTTTGTATATATATATATATATATATTTATAAATGTAAAAGACAATAGGAAAACGGTAATAGGTGCTGACATGTTTTGTCTGATGTGGACTTTTTCAAAGCAGAAACGAAATGAATTTATTAAACAAAGTAACTAATAATAACAAAACAATTATACATTTATGATCACTACTGCTGATTGATATCATGTTTCCTCAACTCTACCCCAGTTACACTCCTCACCCCAACCCTCCAGTTCTTGAGTTAAAGCTACCACTTTCTTTGATTTTCACTAACTTTAAGTTGGGATAAATTTCCAGGTCAAGATTATCCTTTAGGGTAGTATAGTCTGAAGCCTAGAGCAAGATTATTTTTAGGCTAGTATAGATTGCAGTCTAGGGCTCAGGGAAATATTATCCTTTAGGCTAGTATAGGCTGCAGCCTAGGGTCCAGAGTCAGATTATCTTTTAGGCTAGTATAGGCTGCAGCCTAGGGTCCAGAGTCAGATTATCTTTTAGGCTAGTATAGGCTGCAGCCTAGGGCCCAGAGACAGATTATCTTTTAGGCTGGTATAGGCTACAGTCCGGGGCCCAGAGTCAGATTATCTTTTAGGCTAGTATAGGCTGCAGCCTAGGGCCCAAAGACAGATTATCTTTTAGGCTGGTATAAGCTACAGTCCAGGGCCCAGAGTCAGATTATCTTTTAGGCTAGTATAGACTGCAGCCTAGGGCCCAGAGTCAGATTATCTTTTAGGCTGGTATAGGCTACAGTCCAGGGCCCAGAGTCAGATTATCTTTTAGGCTAGTATAGGCTGCAGCCTAGGGCCCAAAGACAGATTATCTTTTAGGCTGGTATAGGCTACAGTCCAGGGCCCAGAGTCAGATTATCTTTTAGGCTAGTATAGACTGCAGCCTAGGGCCCAGAGTCAGATTATCTTTTAGGCTCGTATAGGCTGCAGCCTAGGGCCCAGAGTCAGATTATCTTTTAGGCTAGTATAGGCTGCAGCCTAGGGCCCAGAGACAGATTATCTTTTAGGCTGGTATAGGCTACAGTCCAGGGCCCAGAGTCAGATTATCTTTTAGGCTAGTATAGGCTGCAGCCTAGAGTCCAGGGCAAGATTATCTTTTAGGCTAGTATAGACTACAGCCTAGAACCCCTCAAGCTTTTACAAAGCAATGATTTTAATTTTCTCTGTGTTATAATTTAATTTCATATGTTCAGAATGTTTAAATCTTAGAAATCTCTATAAAGCAATGATTTTAATTTTCTAGATGTTATAACTTGTAAATGATTTCAAAAACAGAAATGATATCAGTATGACAAACTCATATTTATTTTGATTGCTTTATTGTTCCTGAGGGTGTGATGGCTCCGGGCATCCATTCAAAGAGTTGAATAAAAATTTAGTTTATTTTTAATCTAAACAAAATGTTTATTTCATGTTTCATCTGTTTTTACATATTTAAAATGTCTTTCTTTCTCACATTTCTGAGTACAAGGCCCTATAGCGCCACACCCATATTTGAGTCTTAGGAGCCGACATCAAGGAGTTAACAGCAGGCATTACCAAACCTCTGCAGGTCCATTGATAGGCACGATAAGAGATTAACAATAACTAATAGCAAAATTGAACATTTATAATAATATACGTTAATAAAAGTTACATGACAAATAGGAAATTTATTCTTAACAGATCTGATTAGGTGCAATAAGAGGTTGAATAATGCAATAATGATAAAATATAAATATTATAACAGCATATTATAAAATATTATAATAATACTGAATAAATAATAATATAATAATAATAATAAATAAATAAATAATAAAATAAAATTATTATAACAGTATATTATAAATAATATAATAATACTGAATAAATAATAAAATTATTATAACAGAATATATTAAAATAATATAATAATACTGAATAAATAATAATAATATAATAATAAATAAATAATAAAATAAGACTATTATAACAGTATATTATAAAATAATATAATACTGAATAAATAATGTAACAATAATAAATAATAAAATAAAACTATTATAACAGTATATTATAAAATAATATAATAATACTGAATAAATAATAATAATATAATAATAATAAATAAATAATAAAATAAGACTATTATAACAGTATATTATAAAATAATATAATACTGAATAAATAATGTAACAATAATAAATAATAAAATAAAACTATTATAACAGTATATTATAAAATAATATAATAATACTGAATAAATAATAATAATAATATTAAATATAGTAAATAATAAATAAATAATAATAAAATAATAAACAAAAATAATAATAATAATAATAATAATAATAAATAATATATTAAAAAATAAAACTATTATAACAGTACAGGTATACCTCGGGTTAGGCATTTTGAGTTAAGTTGTTCTTGATTATACGTCGTTTGTCAAAAAATATATATGGAAAAATAAAAATCAAGCTGAAGTCATTTTCTTCAACCTTACGTCTATCCACCACAAATACTGAAGCCGTAATCTCACTAGAAACGTGTTAAGAGCACATAAAATCATGTTACTGTACAATAAATAAGAATAAAAGTATATAAAATCATATCAAAATACATACGTTTACAGTAAATTTTAATATAATCATCATAAAACCTAGAGAACGAAATATGAAAACATCTGTGACACTGTGTTGTTGTCGTCTTATTCAGCGGTCTTTAAGAGCTCAATATTGGCATTTTCTAAGTAGTTCCTATATCTACCGTTTGGTGTCGTTGAAATCCAGTTTAGTTTAGGCATGTGCACGGCAGACGTCTGCATATCGCCTGCTCTCTCATTGTCATTCATTTGGGACTTTATCTTTTGTCCCAATGGCTCCTAAAAATTCCTAGTGTAAATGCTAAGCATCATGCTATAACTCTGGACGATTAACTTACTATGATAAAACGCCACGAAAAAGGTTATAGGGTTATATCGATTGTTCGATCTTTTGGGATGAGTTGAACAACTGTATTGACGATTGGTCACAATAAGGATAAGATTTTGGCACATCTCAAATCTGATGCCCCAGGGATGAAGAATACTGTTATCAATAAGAAAAGTGGAAAAATCTTTTAAGAGATGGAACAAATTCTTTCTCTTTGGATTGATAGGTTAAATCATCAGTGTGATGCTATTAGTAAAGAAATAATTCAAGCAAAATTATTGTTTTGAGGACCCGAACAATTTGTTCAAACTGTGATTGTCAATCCGGGTCACCGTTAAGGAATTTATAAAGGGTTCAGTTCAAAATTCCTAGAAGGTTACCTCAATTGAGATTCACCTGATGAAGGTTGAAGGGCACAATGGCCAAAGCCTTGTGATAACAATAATAAAGATAGGGACAATAGTCCATGCGTAAATAATGTATATAATGATAACTTCTCATCCCAGAAATTCAGACAGAAATTAGCAAAATGTTATGTTTATAACAGATTTACAAAGAAGAGTAATATTTCTGATTATTGACAGTCCTACGTAAGACGATAAACTACATCTGCGTCCAGGGTTCATATCATAATGTCATTCAGTAACACTCTACCATAAATGGCTCCCGAGCCTTGTAATAGATGAATTTTAGTTTTAGAGAAAAAAAAAAAATTGTAGAAAGGTAAAATAAGATATTATTTATAATTTTTCATTTTTTCTAATGTTCACCTAATGCAAGGCCCAAGAGCCAATCAAGGTAGAAAAATGTGTGG
>OZ038504.1:10637392-10647392 GCA_964036315.1 Acanthosepion esculentum
AATGATAACAGCAAAAAATTGGAATATGAACACTGGTAAAAATGGTTGCTGAAGACATTAGGTTTATAATACCCAGAAATTCTTACACAGATGTCCTCAAGGACACATGCCACAATGGATAAAGGCGTTGATTAGATCCAGTGACAGGACCCAAAGAGTGTGAGTTCAATACCCAGTTAAGACAGTGGAGTTCAATACCCAGTTAAGACAGTGGAGAACTTTCAGAGGGAAATTAACAGGAGCATGGCAGTGAGCGAAATAAAGGGTTCAGTTCGACATTCTAACCACCTGAAGAAGGCCATATATATATATATATATATATATATATTCATACATGTTTCATTAAATAATATAGATAAGTGTTGTCTATATATTTTACGTAAATTCTTTTCATATCGTCTGATAAGCTTAATAACATTATCATTAAAAGAAGAAAGAAAATCACCATATTGATACATATTTTTTAATCCAATCTAAGCTTTCGGCTTACATAAGCCATTATCAAAGATGCCAATTACATTACAATATGTTAAACAATACATGGACAAAACAATAATGATAGTCTGTTTTTGTTTACATGGAAGATTTCCAAGCAATGACAAACTTGTGCATATGAGACACTGGAAACGAAAATCACACCACATGTCACACATGACCATGCGAGAGTGAAAACGAGAAGTATTAAGTATGGGAAGCCGTTGGTATAAACCAATGGCTTCTGTTATCAATTATAGGCATTTAAGAATATTTGTGGAGATTTCATAGTTTATTTTGTTCAGGTTAGGTTTCAACTGTTTTATGTATATAGCTTCATATATATATATATATATATATATATATATATATATATATATATATTGTCGGACTATGTCCAATTCAAAATGTATATATATATATATATATATATATATTTCTAAAAACACTACAAACTGATACTGTAAACAGTGTGAAAAATCCTGTGAATATTAAAATTAAAATTAGTGGGTGAAAATGGTCACTAACTAAAGGTATCTTAATTCCAATTATAAAGAAAATTTTGCTTTGTTTCATGAAAATAAACACTGAGCATTCTCTGTGGGTCCGTTTTAACCTTTCAAATTTCAAATTCTATATTGTGTTTATAGGACTCGCTTGGAATATACCAACGGATTACTACCTATATAACCTGATAGCTTATTTGTCAACACTCAGGGACTTCAATGGTTCTAGTTTGAAGTACAATATTCTGAAAACTAAATGACTCCAGTATAAAAAGTGATCCAACTACAAAAGAGGCATGTGGAGTAATAAATAGCAACTCATATTGGGGAATCAAACATCCGAGCTCAAATTCCATTTACGTTCATTACATTTACTTATGTAGATATACCCTTGGGAAAGGTATGCATCCATCTTTTCTTCCCCCAGCTATGGATAAATAGCATCAGGCTGATGGGTTGCCTTGGCTGGCAACTAGACAAGAAATATAGCTCTGAATTAAAACTCCCCAGCTATGGATTAAATAGCCTCACCAACCTGCAATTGGCCAAGCTTGTTGGATACAGTTATACCCCTGAAGATATGGCCGATCAGGGAGGGCTTCTTTCAACAGGAGTTAGAAGGCATTGGATTTAAATTTAGAACCAAAATCGCCCTGTTTTCTACATAGTCTTAATTCTTTAATTGAAGAAGAAAGAAAAATAATGTAAAATGTTGCATAAAATAACAAAGAAAATACTTCTGTCCTATACATATTGTTCTGTTTTGTCTACGACATGTATATGCAACTGTATCAAATATTACGGAACAGAGGTTATGGGTGGATGTTTCTTCGAAGGGAGAAAAGACCAAATATATTTACTTATGGAACCTGAGTAAAACTGCGGATGAGCGGTACCAATGGGCACCACCATCGGCAAAGATCACTGGAGGCAGCGTAGAGTGCAGCTCGCCATCATGAGAAGCAGGCAAGGTTGAAGGCTTGGCTGATGATGACGACGAAGACGACGACGAGGATGAAGATGATGATGATGATGATGATGACGAAGTTGAGGTCACAGCAGATTGTGATGAAGATGAACTGCTAGAACTTGTGGAACTGATCGAACTGCCTCGTTCTGAAATGAAAGAAAGATATACAGTGAGGGGAAATGTCGAGCTATTAAACAATACAGAATGGTGGGCTTTGTTAGCAAAAATGGAATTATTTCAAGATTTTTTTTTTTTTTAAAAAAAACAAACTTTTCTCTATCAGATTTTTGTACAAACTATTATTTCAAATACTTTTTTTTTTTATTAACAACTTCATGGCCCTTTCAATATGTACAACACTTTAGATCCAGTTCTTTTTTTATTTGAATGAATCCATGAGATCTTCAATAAGCCCTATTCTTTAGAACCAATGTGTTAATACGAGGGTCATTCAATAAATAAGGTGAATTTTTCGGTATAAGGACTTCTAATACAGATAGAAGCTTACTCTTTTTTATTTTTTTTTTTGTTTTACTTCTTTTTCACATGGATTTAATTTCTTTTGCAGATTAAAAAAAAAACTTTGAGAGTTTTGGCAATTAACAAAAATGGCCGACCAAGAAGCATGCTCCAGGATTGAACAGCGGTCAGTTATCAAGTTTTTGGTTGCTGAAGGGTGCAAACCAGTTGAAATTCATAGGAGAATGTCAACTGTGTATGGTGCCACATGTTTCAGCCAAAAAAATGTCTACAAGTGGGCTAAATTGTTTAAAGAAGGACGGAGCAGTGTTGAGGATGAAGACAGGCCTGGGAGGCCTACAGGAGTGAGGTCTCCTGAGGTGATCGAATCAGTCAATGACCTCATTCTGTCTGACAGTGGATGACATTGCAAGCACTTTGAGCTTATCTGTTGGGACAAAGGCAGGGTTCATCAGTCAGAAGGAGTCATCTTGCATCATGACAACGCAAGGCCTCGCACAGCAGCCCAAACGGTGCAGACCATCAACGAGCTGGGCTGGGAACTGCTCCCTCATCCCCCTTACAGCCCAGACCTAGCCCCTTCAGACTTTCACCTGTTTGGTCCCTTGAAAGCGTTCACGAGAGGCACAAAGTTTAAAAGTGACAAAGTCAAAAGTGTTGTGAGCGACTGGCTGAGACATCAGTCCAAAGATGTTTACTCTGAGGGAATACGGAAGCTTGTGCACAGATGGGAAAAGTGTGTGACAGTGCTGGGAGACTACGTTGAAAAAAAGAAAAGAAAAAAAAGTAAGCTTCTATCTGTATTAGAAGTCCTTATACCGAAAAATTCACCTTATTTATTGAATGACCCTCATATATTAATGAATTTCTAAGACATTCAATAAGCCCTAGTCTTTAAATACAATGTGTTTTTATATTAAAACTTTCACAGCTGCATTCTTTTTATCTGGCCCATTTTTGAGGAAAGTAGGAAATTGTAATTTACTGGAAATAAATGATTATAAAGATGACCATAACAATTCTTCAAGAGCACTTCAGTTTTGGCTTTGATCAGATAGTCTGCAGTACAGTCTAAACCAAGCAACACCACAACACACAATATAGTAACAATATGGCAGAAAGTAACTTGTATTGTATACTACTTCATATCTACACTGGTTTAGAAAATGGTACATTAGTTAGTTTATAGCACAAATACTAGGGACCAATATTTCTTTGTGCCTTGAACATGTATATAGACATCAACAAAGGCAATGTAACGATATAAACAAAGGCAATATAAGTTTTGTAACAATTTACAAATATGTCTACATAAGTAAAAGCGTTAATAAGTTTGATATCTTTAATAAAGACCTACTCTTTAGACCCAATGTTTTAATATTAGGGGTTGGAAAAAAAGTCCTTCTGGTATTATAATGTAACAAAGAAATGGGATTAATTACAGTTTAAAGAACTGGCATTACTAACACACCAATTTGTCAATGATGGCAAAGTTTGTTAAGTTCTTGTTAATGTTTTCATATACGAGTTTTTAAATATATTTCTCGATTATTGTTGTTTCAGGTAGTGAAACACTTACTGAGTTCAAATTCCAGCTGAAGCTGTTGTGTTCATGTTCATGAAAGGCATGAAACCATTTTTTCTCTTCTGCCTTTTAATCAGACTTGAATTTGCTACCTCATATCTCAGGAGCTAGTCTTTTCACAAAGTTAAAGTAGCAATGATGAGACAAGATTAATAAGAAGGCTAGTCAAATACTAATGGAAATACTGCACCTTAGAGTTCAAATAAAGAGATGTTCGCTTTATTTATTTTAGTAGATTAACTGAAGAGTCATGGGTGGGAAGAAAAGGAAAATATGGAAAGAAGTCATAGAAAAAGGAAAAAGAAAAGTAAAATTTATAATTTTGACATTTCTGGTAATGTTTAGTGAATAAAAAATGGATGCAGCACAAATTATTTGCAAAACAAAAAACAAAATGAGGGAAGATATTTGAAGTCTGAACAATATGGACGAGAATTATTTCAAGAAATAAAGACAGTGATCAGCAGTAATAAAGAATATAAATACTGATTAAAATTTAAAATAACATGTTACCTATGACAGTCCAAAAAAAAGAAAGACAATGAGATACCATATTGTTTTATACAGAGTAATGTCCCTTTGACATTACAAAAATGTCAATTGATTTTTTAACTCACCACAATTTCGTGAAAGAAATATATTAGATTGTTCCGGAAAATATATTTTTGAAAAGGGAATTGAGTCAAAGAAAAATTAAGATGATTTGTGCAAAATTTAATCATTATAATTAGTAAAAATTAGAAAAAAAAAAAAAAAAACAGCAAGGAAGTTATTTTTTACTGAAAAACAAATGGTTTTTAAGGAATGTAATCTAGTTAAATTAAGTTAAATCTGTTTCTTTATAACCTAATCATCATTATTAGCAATGACAAAAAAATTCACTGTGAAACTAATTCTATTATTTCTTTGTGGAATGAATTTGGGATTCTGGATAAAAAAAAAATAAAAAGACCGAAAAAACACATATAAACCAAACTTCTATTCCATCAGGTCTTTGGAATCAATTATCTGGCAGATTGGGGTAGATCTGGACTAAGTTACAACACAATCACAGCAGGATTTAATACTATAATTATTTCTCTATAATATATACTCCTAACTTTGGGCTACAAAATTCTAGAAAACAATAATTCTTATCAATAATGCCCATATTTTGTTTTAGAATTTGAAGCAGCTACCGTGCTTGTCTTTGACATTTTTTTTATTTTTAAATGTACCAAAAAAACTGTCCCGTGTCTTATACAGCCATATTACGGACCAGAAAGGAACAGTATTTTTTTCTGCTTCGGCAAATTTAATTTAGTTTCTCTTGATGGTTAAAGTTACAATACAGGGTTTCTACATTTTATATCCAGTCGACTGTCACAAATGAGTATTTTACAAGCACAAAATCATACATTTTCCCCTACAAAACAACTTTCAAATATATTTCAATAAATACATGATGAAACATAATAAAAAATTTTTTCCACAAAATAACCCATGTAAAATAGGCGACTTTTATGTGCGGGTGCATGTCATGCGAAGGCAAATACTTTAATTAATTAGAACTCACTTTATTTTACAGTTTTTTAAAGGCTATAATTAAGCCTGATCCGTTCGATAAGATCAAATTGGCAGCTGATGTAAAAAGTGGCCTACAGTCTGTTGTTAATTGGCGCAAGGAATGACATGTTAATTTTATCGCCTGATGCTGTTTTCAGTTGAGACATCAAGCAGAAAGGCTTGTCAGAACAATTGTCATGTAAATATTTGTAAAAAAAGACAGAGAGAAGCCACATCATATCAGTAAGAAAGTGACTGATGCTTGGTCAAGATCTATATTGCAAACCCTTCTTTGACTTTTGTCAAGAAACTCACTTTATTTTACAGTTTTTTTTTAAAGGCACACGGCACAGTGGATAAAGGCATTAGATCCGGTGACAGGACCCAAAGAGTGTGAGTTCAATACCTGGTTAAGGCGGTGAAGAACTTTGAGAGAGGAATTAACAGGAGATAACTGACATCCATTAGAGATGGCACGTGGAACTAAAACAGTCTTCCCCAGTGAGCGAAATAAAGGGTTCAGTTCGACATTCCAACCACCTGAAGGCGGCCAGAGTGTACAACGGCCGAAACGTTGTGATAAACATGGCGACAAAGATGAGGACAATAGTCTGAATAAATGTAAATAGTGTACGTAATACATCATCTCAGAACTATAGGCGTATGTTTTTGTTTTTAAATATATCAAAAACTGCAGTAGGTTAGGGTGTTGGACGGGCCTCAGTATGTTAGGCATAAAATATTTTACTATACTTTTTTTTTTAGGTATTTGCTACTTGCAACGTGTAGTAGTTTGTGCCGTTTGCTGAAATACCAATTTCAGTTCGAATGCATTCAGTTTTTTTTTACTCTTGCTGCTTGTATTCTATTTGTATTATTCAGTGAAATATTTTGCTTTGTCGACATGCACTGTAATTATAAGAATTCATTCACATTTATTGTACAGTACTGATTACTTTATATCAGTTTTATTTGTTTATATGTCTCGGTATTCATTGATACTAATGTACTAGTATTTATTTTCTTCTTTGGCAAGTTTAATTTAGTTTCTGTTGAAGGTTAAAGTTACAATATAGGATTCCATACTTTATTTCAGTCTACTTTTACAATAGAGTATTTACAAGCACAAAATCATAGATTTTCCCCTACAAAACCACGGATTTTATGTGAAGGCGCACGTTATGCGAAGGCAAAGATGGTAAATTTCACTTAGATTTAAACATTTTAACTCGTTTACACTGGCTATAAAATAAGAACTTTTATTGTTTGAATTTTTCTTTTTCAAACAAAATACACACAGTAATGAGAGCAAATGCGCAAACATTTGCCGATCAGAGCTTTGCGTCATTGTGTTCGTCTTGTCTGGTTTTCACATGTCCACACGTTGAGAGCACTTCTCTCGACTGAGAAAAAAAACTGGTATTATATAGCTCTCCCAGTCCCAAACCCATGTTGTCTATTCGTTAATACCTGCCCAGTATCGTTCATATGCAAATAGTCAGTGCCACCTACACGAAGTAGAAGGTCTTCTCTCAACAGCCCATTGTAGAAGGGGACGCAAGTCTTGGTGCTTACAGGACCACATACAACCAAATCTTTTATCAGGCTGACCTGATTCTCTGTTACACTTACACAGATATTGGAAGCCTGACAGAGGCTACCTGAAATCAAAATGGCAAAGTCATTCAAAAAAACGCTGTATCATAAACACACCAGACAGTATATAAGATGACATACTTTATAAACACGGACAAGGTTACTATCGATGAAGGCATCTACGCTGACACTAGAGACGTTTAGATTTGATCCAGACAGTAGTAAAACTAAAATGTGCTTAATATCTATGAGAATAATTTTTCAAAACATGCAGTGTTTGGGAAATGGTTTTAACTCTTTGTTACACATTAGTTTGGACTGTAATTTTCTTTTGGTCATACCATATGGAATATGATGACACACGTAGTCAGAAGAATTTAATATTTACTTCTCATGTATAAGACATGTATCTTAAAAATCTGGAAAATAAGTGTATTACATATGTAAACATAAGTGCATTACATATATAAGCTAGACAAGTGTTGGGATAAAAATTATGCCCCCAAATCTCCAACATTGTTCCCCCAAAAATGAGGCATTCTTTAAAACGGTGATGCAAGTCTATACTTAGTCAACAAACTCCGAAGATCAAATTGTTTCATTGGGATCTTTTGCCACATACGTCAAATTTAGTTACTTTCATACCTGAAAGTTACATTCTTAATTTCTATGTCCACACTCTTTATCTCTCTCTCTCTCATATATATATATATATATATATATATATATATATATATATATGGATAAAATAACTGAAAAAAAAATTGGGTGTTTTTTTTTGCGAAAGTATTTATTTCTATGTTTTTATATATATTTAATATTTCAGACCACCTCGGTCCTTCCTCAGAAATTAATTGAATTACTGTATTTGGCAGTTTGTTTACACTTTACAGCGTTCGTCGTTAGACGCGGACGTCACGTGATGTGGAATGCAACTGTGTTTGAATTTTTTAACGTAAATCTAACGATAGTATTTTAGATGTTGTTTAAAAAGGTTTTTTTTAACTATATCTAAAGAAATTTTTTAACTATTGAAATATTTATACAGATTTAAAATACCCAAGTCTTTGTTTAACCCTAGTCTATATGTGTCTAATTTTAAAATCCAGTATTTCTCTTTTTTTCTGCGCGTGTATGTTGAACTAAAATCGGAATCTATCAATAAACATTTACAGTTAATGAGTGTCCTGATTGATTAAAGTGTTCAGCTATGGGGGAATACGGATTGTTTTGACGTATGTCTAGTTTGTGGTTGTTGAAACGAAATCTAAAATTAGTTCCAGATTCGCCAATAGGACATATTGTGCAGAATAGGTAGTAAATTATATTATTGCTATCACAGGTGAGGCGAGGTGGATGTATTTTGATTTTGGAGTTGGGTACAGAAAATTCACTATCTGTTATTAGGTGTTTGCAGAGTAGACAATTATAAAACCTTTGCTGAATGGTTAAGTCCATTTCGTGCTTGAACACAATCTTCAGGTATGTAAAAGACTGTCACCAATCAGCATTGATGCCTGTGTCTATACTACTTATATTTACATACGCTCTATCCCAGACTTTAAGCATTTTTATCCTATAAATGTAGCATACCTAAAAACTATATATATATATATATATATATATATATATATATAAATATAAAGACATTTATGATATGTTTAACGTTCTTTTTATAGATACAAGTATTTAAGCAAATGCTCCGTTTTATTCAGGCCGGTAAATGTTATTTAATACTGTTTATTATAAAAACAGAGCATTTGCTTAAATACTTGTATCTATAAAAAGAACGTTAAATTATATATATATA
The DNA here is from genome assembly GCA_964036315.1 of Acanthosepion esculentum. Lineage (NCBI taxonomy): Eukaryota > Metazoa > Mollusca > Cephalopoda > Sepiida > Sepiidae > Acanthosepion > Acanthosepion esculentum. The sequence continues at coordinate 10,646,359 of OZ038504.1, forward strand.
TATATATATATATATATATATTCAGTTGTGTGGATATGAGTTTGTGACCCTGGGTTTCATGCTTTGTGATCATCAGACAAAAATATATATATATATATATATATGTGTGTATATAAAATAGTTTTAAGGTCTTTAAGGGTGTCTAGTTGCATCAAGGAGCTTTGATACAGCGAAACATTAATGTCTGCAAATGACACACACACACACACATATATATATATATATATATATATATTAGAGAGAGAAAATAGGATCTATGACTAAACTTAGTTTACTAATAAATCTACTGATTTGATGTTGGAAAAAAAAATCTATGAATATGTAAGTATATATAAGTAAAATGAAGTTCGTTTAAATATTGTTTATTCTATGAGATTACCAGAACTCTTAAGAACAGAAACTTTTAAAGAAGAGAAAAAAATATGAAGTCTAAAATTTCATTTTGTCTAGCAATTTATTATTATTTAGATTTTTTTTATTTATATAAAAAAAAAAAAAATTACTACTTCACTGATTTTTATCCCAGAATCTTAGACTTTTTGAACAAGCAATAAAAGAATTTTATAAGTGACTTTTGCCATTGTTAATAATAATCAGGTTCTTCACAAAATAATTTTCAGATTCGCTACAATAGAATTGGTTTCTGTTATCTTTCCAAAAATAAGACATTAATTCCCAGAACAATCTAATCCGTCACTTTTCTTTCCTGCAATTAGTCATTCTTTTAAGGAAGTTTCTACCCACAGTGCCTTCATTTCAGTAGGTAGCCTCCACACTTCTCAATAACACCAGAAACAGAAGTAGTCGTAGTAGCAGTCGCTGCAGTTTCCTAAAGATTAAAACCTTGCACTGGAAACTATGGAACTTTCTAAAATCTTTGGCAAATTTTCAACGCAAATTAAAACAAGGGTTACAGAAATAAAAACTTGAAGACAAACTGTTTACAGAAGCCACCCCTCCTCAACACCAAGATAATTCTCTTACCTTTTGGTATCTGTTTAGTATTTTTACTGTTTTTTTTTTTCCCCCATCTG
>OZ038504.1:10652392-10654892 GCA_964036315.1 Acanthosepion esculentum
GTTGTAATAAATATGGCGACAAAGATGAGGTCAATAGTCTGAATAATGTAAATAGTGTACATAATACCTCATCTCAGAAATATAGACAGATACTGAAGGGCTGAAATGTTGTAATAAATATGGTGACAAAAATGAAGACAATAGTCCAAATAATGTAAATAGTGTGCATAATACCTCATCTCAGAAATATAGACAGATACTGAAAGGCCGAAACGTTGTAATAAATATGGCGACAAAGATGAGGACAATAGTCCGGATAATGTAAATAGTGTACATAATACCTCATCTCAGAAATATAGACAGATACTTAATATGTAATGTATATAAATGTAGGTAGAAAAAAAGTAAATGTTGATAAGGTAGTGAGGGTCACAAAGCACCACCTGGGGCCCTCAATCAGGGCTGCCCAACTGTACGTACCAGTCCTGATGATGATAATAGCAGCATCAGCAACAAATAATGAATCTAGAGGCAACCTTAATTTCTACTCAACTAATCATAGTAAATAGAAAATAAAGAAGATAAAATAACACTCAGCTCACAAGCAATGTTTTCATTGCTGAAAAATCATTTTTTTGGTGGCATTTTAGGGTTTTGAAAATAATAGAAAAGGCTATTTTTATTTGTCAAAAAGTAATGGATAATGAAATTACTGGTTTGAAAGAATCATTGTATAATAGTAACAACAAATTTTATTAGAAATTCAAAGATAAAAATAAATTTATAATAATAATTTTATGTGACTTCGCAATACACACAGGCACAAGCTAATCGACCAGACATCGTGATTAGAGACCGCAAAGACAAAAAAGTGCCTCCTTATTGATATGGCAGTCCCCGCAGACTGCAATGTATCTTTGAAGATCTTCAAAAAGCTATCAAAATACAAGAATCTTGAATTCGAAAAATCTCAAAAATGTGGCACATGAAAACATCAATGATTCCAGTTGTAGTTGGAGCCCTCGGATTGATTGGAAAAGATTCCAATAGACTCATTGAAGGGATTGCTTAAAGAAATAGAAAAAGTTTTACACACAAGTACAGCCCACACCTTACGAAGGGCTTTATCTATGTAAAATATGTGATTTTTTTTTTTTCCAAAATTGTTCAGTCAAAAATGTCAGAGAAAGAAGTGAATACACACCAGAAATCAAAGATAATAATAATAATAAATCAAGCACATATACTAAAATACTGTGTTAGCCCAAGATGCAGATTCTGTGACAAATATCCAGAAACCATTGATCATCTTATATCAGGTTGCATGATATTGGCACCTACTGAATATAAAACACGGCATGACAGAGTGGGCCAATATCTGCACTGGAAAATTTGCAACTCCTATGGGAACGAAACTGGAAGAAATTGGTACGAACACCACCCTGACCCGGTTACGGAGATAGGACCTGTTACAATTCTATGGGACTACACAATACACACTGACAGAACAATCAAAGCCAACCGCCCAGACATTGTTATTAAAGACTAATTGAATGTAATTATTTTTTTTTTTTTTGCAGTGAAAAGTGTCATGATACCATTTCTAACCTTAGGTCCCTGCGCGGGACCCGGAAAGAAATGTGTAAACGCCAGATATCAAAGGAAATAAAAATAATAATAATGCTCACAGGAGCAGCAGCAACAACAACAACAAATAATAAAGTTATTGGCAACTTTTAATTTCTACTCAGCTAATCACAGTAAATACAATAAAGTTAGCAAACAACATTTTCATTGCAACAAAAAAAAAAAATCAAAAAAAAAATCCTTCCTTCATTTGCATTTTAGGGTTTTGTACAAAAGGAGCATTTTTCTTGCATTCACAGAAAAAAAACATCCATTAATTACTAAAGTGACGTCATTTGTAATTTTCAGAATAGTTCTGAAAATTGTTAGGATTATCAATCTTATTTTTGCTGCTTCTGTTGTCACTAAAATATTTTTTTTTTTTAAGTGTATCACCCCGAGCAAGGCTGGAGGCCACTATCACGCAAGGGGTTAAAGAAAGGTTGGAGGAAGAGCAGATAGGAGTGGTAAAGGAGAGGATGTGGAGAAAGAGAAGGACGGAGGGTCGATCAAGGCACGGGGATTACAGAAGAATTGGAGCGAGAGCAGATAGGAATGAAAGATGAAAGGATGTGGAGAAGGGAAGTGGATAGATCAAGGCAACTGGAGATGTCGATTGACGCTACACTTAAACCGTTGGAGATTGTATTTGTCAGGGAAACAGTAATAGGGAAGGGAGTTCCATAGGCGAGATGTGCGAGACATGAAGCTATTGGAGTAGAAGAGACGTCTACATCTAACAGTTTTTTTACTAATTTACATCTCTTCCCAGGGCTACAATCCATATAGAAAAAAAATGTATAATGGATTGGCTGAAACATTGTAGCAGATAATTATATGCACGTGTCAAAGGTCATAATGTGTAGAGTTGTTAATGCCAACAGTCACACTTCACACAAAGATAGCAAATTCTCTCAAATTCTGGTTGCTAAGC
>OZ038504.1:10657392-10679892 GCA_964036315.1 Acanthosepion esculentum
ATAGATAGATAGATAGATAAATAATGAATGGACAGAGATAGACAGATAGATAGATAAATAATGAATGGACAGAGATAGATAGATAGATAGATAAATAATGAATGGACAGAGATAGATAGATAGATAAATAATGAATGGACAGAGATAGATAGATAGATAGATAAAATAATGAATGGACAGAGATAGATAGATAAATAATGAATGGACAGAGATAGATAGATAAATGATGAATGGACAGAGATAGATAGATAAATAATGAATGGACAGAGATAGATAGATAAATAATGAATCGACAGAGATAGATAGATAAATAATGAATGGACAGAGATAGATAGATAAATAATGAATGGACAGAGATAGATAGATAAATAATGAATGGACAGAGATAGATAGATAGATAATGAATGGACAGAGATAGATAGATAGATAGATAATGAATGGACAGAGATAGATAGATAGATAATGAATGGACAGAGATAGATAGATAGATAGATAATGAATGGACAGAGATAGATAGATAGATAGATAATTAATGGATAGAGATAGATAGATAGATAATGAATGGATAGAGATAGATAGATAGATAGATAATGAATGGATAGAGATAGATAGATAGATAGATAGATAATGAATGGACAGAGATAGATAGATAATGAATGGACAGAGATAGATAGATAGATAATGAATGGACAGAGATAGATAGATAGATAATGAATGGATAGAGATAGATAGATAGATAATGAATGGATAGAGATAGATAGATAGATAATGAATGGATAGAGATAGATAGATAGATAGATAATGAATGGATAGAGATAGATAGATAGATAGATAATGAATGGACAGAGATAGATAGATAATGAATGGACAGAGATAGATAGATAGATAATGAATGGACAGAGATAGATAGATAGATAATGAATGGATAGAGATAGATAGATAGATAATGAATGGATAGAGATAGATAGGTAGATAGATAGATAATGAATGGACAGAGATAGATAGATAGATAGATAATGAATGGACAGAGATAGATAGATAGATAGATAATGAATGGACAGAGATAGATAGATAGATAATGAATGGATAGAGATAGATAGATAGATAGATAGATAATGAATGGACAGAGATAGATAGATAGATAGATAGATAATGAATGGACAGAGATAGATAGATTGATAATGAATGGACAGAGATAGATAGATAGATAGATAGATAGATAGATAGATAATGAATGGACAGAGATAGATAGATAATGAATGGACAGAGATAGATAGATAATGAATGGACAGAGATAGATAGATAAATAATGAATGGACAGAGATAGATAGATAATGAATGGACAGAGATAGATAGATAAATAATGAATGGACAGAGATAGATAGATAAATAATGAATGGACAGAGATAGATAGATAAATAATGAATGGACAGAGATAGATAGATAAATAATGAATGGACAGAGATAGATAGATAAATAATGAATGGACAGAGATAGATAGATAAATAATGAATGGACAGAGATAGATAGATAAATAATGAATGGACAGAGATAGATAGATAAATAATGAATGGACAGAGATAGATAGATAAATAATGAATGGACAGAGATAGATAGATAAATAATGAATGGACAGAGATAGATAGATAAATAATGAATGGACAGAGAGAGATAGATAAATAATGAATGGACAGAGAGAGATAGATAAATAATGAATGGACAGAGAGAGATAGATAAATAATGAATGGACAGAGAGAGATAGATAAATAATGAATGGACAGAGAGAGATAGATAAATAATGAATGGACAGAGAGAGATAGATAAATAATGAATGGACAGAGAGAGATAGATAAATAATGAATGGACAGAGAGAGATAGATAAATAATGAATGGACAGAGAGAGATAGATAAATAATGAATGGACAGAGAGAGATAGATAAATAATGAATGGACAGAGAGAGATAGATAAATAATGAATGGACAGAGAGAGATAGATAAATAATGAATGGACAGAGAGAGATAGATAAATAATGAATGGACAGAGAGAGATAGATAAATAATGAATGGACAGAGAGAGATAGATAAATAATGAATGGACAGAGATAGATAGATAAATAATGAATGGACAGAGATAGATAGATAAATAATGAATGGACAGAGATAGATAGATAAATAATGAATGGACAGAGATAGATAGATAAATAATGAATGGACAGAGATAGATAGATAAATAATGAATGGACAGAGATAGATAGATAAATAATGAATGGACAGAGATAGATAGATAAATAATGAATGGACAGAGATAGATAGATAGATAATGAATGGATAGAGATAGATAGATAGATAATGAATGGATAGAGATAGATAGATAGATAATGAATGGATAGAGATAGATAGATAGATAATGAATGGATATAGATAGATAGATAGATAATGAATGGACAGAGATAGATAGATAGATAGATAATGAATGGACAGAGATAGATAGATAGATAATGAATGGACAGAGATAGATAGATAGATAGATTGATAATGAATGGACAGAGATAGATAGATAGATAGATAGATAGATAGATAATGAATGGACAGAGATAGATAGATAATGAATGGACAGAGATAGATAGATAATGAATGGACAGAGATAGATAGATAATGAATGGACAGAGATAGATAGATAATGAATGGACAGAGATAGATAGATAATGAATGGACAGAGATAGATAGATAATGAATGGACAGAGATAGATAATGAATGGACAGAGATAGATAGATAATGAATGGACAGAGATAGATAGATAATGAATGGACAGAGATAGATAATGAATGGACAGAGATAGATAGATAATGAATGGACAGAGATAGATAGATAATGAATGGACAGAGATAGATAGATAATGAATGGACAGAGATAGATAGATAATGAATGGACAGAGATAGATAGATAATGAATGGACAGAGATAGATAGATAATGAATGGACAGAGATAGATAGATAATGAATGGACAGAGATAGATAGATAATGAATGGACAGAGATAGATAGATAATGAATGGACAGAGATAGATAGATAATGAATGGACAGAGATAGATAGATAATGAATGGACAGAGATAATGAATGGACAGAGATAGCTATATAATTAGATAATGAACAGACTGTTATCAATCAACAGATAGATAAAGACAAAACTGAAATAGATAGATAGATAGTGAACATATTGAGATACATAGATAATGAACAGCCTGGGATAGATAGACAGATAGATATAGAGATAAATAATGAACAAACTGATATAAACAGGCAGATAGGTATATAGATAGATAATGAACAGACTGACATAGATAGATAGATAGATAATGAAAAGACTGAGATAGATAGATATACATTAATTTATTCAAACTCTTGTTCTCTTCTTGATGATTATAGACAAGTGAACACGTGCCATGAAAAATGACGGAAATTGTTAGAAAGTTTTAATAATGAAACAAAAGTCTTAAACAATCATATCTATGATTCACTGATTACTCCTGGTATTATAGAAATCTCTTTTTGCTGAATATCTTTTCATGTTAAAAATTGGATGTGTTTAACATAGCAGTGAAATGGAAATATTCATCCAGAAGAAAAAGATTAGCAGCAGAATGGCAAAAACGGTGACAACAAAGCCTATTTCAAGACCAAGTTGAAGTAAGATGATCACTTAATAGACAAAGGCATCTGAGTGCCTCACATGAAAGGCTTGAACAAATAAGACTGCAATCTAAGAAAAATAGAAGTAAAGGAACTAATTAAACAATCCATTTTACTCGGGAATTAATTTTGTCTAAAAGCAAATAAATATTTTATTTGAATAGATTATTAAAATGATTAAAGGAAGTAATCACTTATACATTTACTAATTTAAGTTAATTTACCTCTATAGATGGGACAGGAAATATATAAATACACATTGATAATTATTATATGGTTTGATGTTTTGTATGTGAGACGGTAATCTCTTATTTGTTCATTATCATCAGGCTCTCGACGGCTTCAGTCGTTGGGGGTCCTGAGGGTAGAATAAACAGACTTTTATTCTTCTTCCCCATGATCCTTTCAGTGGGCTTTCAGTTATCTTGGTGGCGCCCATCTCCTCTCCAAGCTCTTGGCCAACAGCCGAAGACCACGGAATATGGTTTGGGATGCTCTCGATCAGGTTCTGAATTCAGTTGTCCTTCTCCTGCACCGATTGCCACCCAAAACTAAAGGCCAAGTCTGGGGGAGAAGAGATGGATTCATACCTTTCTTAAGGGTAAGTGAATGTAATGAACTTGACTGAAATTCGAACTCTGATTCCTTGATCCAAATCACTATCCATTACTTCAATGTGCCTGTGTTCATGTTTAGGTTTCATTAAAACTACAATCATAGCCTTGTAAAACAAATATTGCTGTGGAGTGTAGGTAGCATGACAGGGGAAGAACCGATTTACAGACACACACATATATACACATACACAACCCACACATACATATATACAGACACAACCCACACACATATACACATATATATGTATACACACACACACAACCCACACACATACACACATATATATGTATACACACACACACACAACCTACTCACATACACATATATATGTATACACACACACACACAACCTACTCACATACACATATATATGTATACACACACACAACCTACTCACATACACATATATATGTATACACACACACAACCTACTCACATACACATATATATGTATACACACTCACACACAACCTACTCACATACACATATATATGTGTATACACACTCACATATACACATATATATGTATACACACTCACATATACACATATATATGTATACACACACACACAACCCACACATATATATATGTATACACACACATATATATATGTATACACACACACATATATATATATACACACACACATATATGTATACACACACACATATATATATATACACACACACATATATATATATACACACACACATATATATATATACACACACACATATATGTATACACACACACATATATGTATACGCACACAAACACATATATATGTATACACACACATATATGTATACACACACACACATATATATGTATATACACACACACATATGCATGTATACACACACATATATGCATGTATACACACACATATATGCATGTATACACACACATATATGCATACACACACGCACATATATATACACACACGCACATATATATACACACACACACATATATATACACACACACACATATATATACACACACACACACATATATACACACACACACACACACATATATACACACACACACACACACATATATACACACACACACACACACATATATACACACACACACACACACACATATATATATATATATATATATACATATATATACAGCACACACACATACAAACAAAACGTATATATGTACACATAACACACATGCACTCATACACATGTATATAAATATATACGTAGCTATTGTTTATATGCATATTTTTCCCACATATATATGCACCCTAGAAGAGGGCACCTGATACTGCATTGGGTAAACATTCACATTCAACTCCAGTTTTAACCTTGATATAAAACTTATGATCTGAACAGATTTGCTTAACGATTTTTTCTTTTTCCATAAAAAATTATTTCTGAATAAACTATGCAGAAATATATTCATGATTCTGAGAGCAAGCCTACATAAAATATTGAAGAGGCCATATTGCAAAAAAAAAAACTTGCAGTTAACAAAATCCAAACAAAATGTAAAGGACATTTGCAGTGCCAAAATGTTGCTGAATTTAAAATTAATTTACATTCGCTGAAGTACAGCTAATCTCTTTTTTTGTTTAGTTTCTTTCTTGATGGGGAGTGGTCAAAAAAAGGCAATTTAATCTCTCGGCTGGGGGAGAACATTTAATAAAATATTTAAAAAATGCTAAGATATGAAGGCCACCCAGCAATTTAGCTGATCATTTGATCTTTGAGAGAATTGTCAGTTGCCCACCATGTTCCAGTTTCAGGGAAAGGAATTTATGGAAATGGATTAAAAAATATTTTTGAAAGTTCAATATAGCCTTGTGAGTAAAATTGGGTAGACAAAACTGTTTGAAGACTGTCGATGGTTGTACTAGTACAAAGTTATTGTGACTGAGAGTTTGAGTGTCTGTATTTAACAAACACAAATGGGCCTGAGCTGGCATCAGCAATAGGGATTGGCTGGATGTGCTCGGAAATTATTAGTACTGGCCATGATAAAAGTGTTGATCCAGGTTAGATTATGTGTTCACTCCCAGAAACTGTAACAAGAATCTGCTTAATCTTTAATAGCAGATATACACACATACACAAGTCTACATGTATGGAGCACCCAGTAAACAATTAAACTCACTACTCAGTTGTAACTGATCTAGCAGGACCTTTTTGTTAATCATTACATCATGCTGAAGTGCCCATATATATATATATATATATATATATATATATTATCAATTAACTGATTTAAAATATGGTTTCTTTGCTACACAGTAATAACCATGTTTCAAAAATTGAAGCTAAAAACTTCAAATTTAATTATATAATTAAATTAAAAGCATTAGTTCTGTTTCATCTTCAAGCGAATATTGGAATAACTTATTTTTAAATTTACTGAGTTTTAAACGCACATATAAATTCATAATTTCCTGTTTCCAAGGATACAGCAAAATCCAATCATTCAGACAGGGGGCGGTAGCGTGTTCATTTTTATTTTCTATCGTTGTATCAATTATGAGTTACGTTCGAAAAAGAGGTTAAGTTTAGGGAGGGTAGGGGTGTATTTTTCAATGAATTCTGACATCCGTTAAACGCATGTCGTCTGTTTTTTTTTTATTATTAATGACAAAAGGTTTTGTCCCATTTTTTTTCGTACTTGTATACTTAAAGATTCTTTCTAAAAGGGGTGTTTGGGTTAGAATACGTTATATTTAACTACAATTTTAAAATATTTTTACTCTTAATTACTAATAGACTATATTTCTTTTTAAATCAAATAAATGTAATAGAATTACTTAAATTATTTTAAATTATTTTTTCATATAAAATATAGCTCCCATTTTTTTTTTTTTTTTTAAATATTATTTAAGGAAAATTTTTGACAATGACGGCAGAGAATAGCTATTTCATTTCTTTGATTTAGTAAATTTTTATTTTTTATAAACTTAGTAATATATAGTTTCTCATGTATGCACAAAGGACATGGGTCATTTAATGACCTACATATTCTAGCTTATTAATTTCCATTTTACTGTAGGTAGACACATGGCAGAAGGGTTCGGATGTTTGCATTCCATGAGACCTGTGGGTTCAATTTGGTCAATTTGGTAGCAAGAGGAAAGTCTACATGCTATTAGCCTAAGGACCTGATCGCAGCATATGGTATCATTGGAAAATACCTGAAAACCATACCCTGCGTTGATCTCAGCCTCGTGCCTGAAATTGGGTAGACAAAACTAGTCATTGATGATTGTGCTAGCACAAAATCACAAGTCATTGTGACTGAGAGTTTGAAGGTAATGGCTCTCTACAGACTGTTGATCATGCCAGATAATGCACTTTCTCCAGAAACTGAAACTAAAGTCTGCTCAACATAGCAGCAGTATAAACCACAGGTGGGCTCGACAGGTGTTGTACAAACATAAAAGTATGTCTATAACAGGGATTGGCTAGCAACGCTTGTAGTTGGGTGTGCTTGGAAATGATTAGCCAGCCATTAAACACTTAAAAGATGGGTTTTTTTTTGTGGTTTTATGACCTTGTTACTTCAGCTTGCTATATATTTAGAGCTGTGACCGCCACCCCTGGTTCAAATGTGAAACAGAGAAAAGTTATTTATCTGACCTTCACACTAAGGCAGGATGTGATGCAAAGTTTGTTATTATGTGGTGGTGGTGGTAGGAGTGTGGGCAATGGCATGCAAAAACATATGATCCAATAACAGAGATTGCCCAGCCTTCATAACTAGGTCATGCTGGTGTTGATATTACACTGGCCGCACATATCATGTCACTGCAGGCGTTTTCTATCTCACATGAGGTGAGAACAGATACTACACTTTGATTCCGGCCAAAAGGCTGATGAAATGGAGATAACAATACATGAAGAACAACGAAACAAACTTTTTATTTTTATCATTTCGTAATAACCTTTTGTAATAAAGCATCCGGGGAATTTATAAACTACTTTTCGCAGACCAATTTGTATAATAAAGATCTTTAAATTAACAATTGCTCTAAATTGTCTTTCGTTTAATGGGAGGGAAAACTAAATCAGGTGATAAATAACGACCTTAATACATGGTTGCATTGCAAATTTTTTTTTTTCTTAGTAGCTTCATATTCTTTCTATTGTCAATCTTATTTAAATTTTTCAACATAGCCACACCTACAACTTGTCTGTGACAAGCAAGGGTGTCATGACACCCTGACTGAAGAATACTGATACAAAGATAACTGTATATAGAAAACAAATTAGAAAATTATCAGTAATGCATGGTTTCAAATAAAAACAAATATTTTATACTATTCATAGAACTAGTCTGTTGTGACACCGAGAACTGATTCATTTATTCATCTTCTATGGCTTTGTCTGTTATTTGAAACCAGAAAGTCTTTTTAGACTGTAAGAATTTTTTTTTGAGATACTAATGGTTTTAGTGATACAAGTCTTACTAATTAACCCAAAGGCGGTGGCAAGAAGAGGTTGATTCATACCTAATCAAAATTTGATAAATGTTTTGATTGAACAATTAGAATAAAAAAAAAACAATACTGTGTTGAACTGCTGTATAATATCTAATTTTCAATATGGCAGTGAATGCTGGACAATCTAACAGACGAAGAAACTTGACATGACAGGTGTTTTTTTTTATTTTCTTTAGTGGCATACCATCTTCTAATGGTTATTTAATACCAAAATGTAAATATTTTAAATGTAATTGTATGCGTTCAACTACAGATATTTTGTACATAATTTTATTCTTTCAAGCTAGGCATGTATTTTTTTTTAGATATAAACTTTGTAGATGATAAAATGTATTGTTGGTAATTTAAAAAAATATATTGCTGGAAATTTTACTAAAAAATGTATTTTTGATAATTTTACTATAAAAATGTATTTTTAGACTTTTTAGTGTTTTATTGATTGGCATTTTGCTATAAAATATATGGTTGGTCATTTTGCTATAAAACATCTGGTTGGTAATTTTGCTATAAAATATATGGTTGGTCATTTTGCTATAAAATGTATGGTTGGTCATTTTGCTATAAAATGTATGGTTGGTCATTTTACTATGAAAATATATTTAGATACTTTCCAAGTTATTTGAATTTTGGTGGGGTAGAGAGTTCACTATTTGCCTATAGCTGGGACCTTAACAGGTGCTACCACGACACGGTCAGAGTGAACCTGGGAACAACAGTAATTAAGAAGTGGTTCCACACTCCTCAAAACCTCAAATATCTCAGAAGTGACAGAGGTGGGGTTCTACCAATGAATGCAAAAAATACCATGGATAGAACATGTGCATAATGAGGAAGTTTTAAGGAAAATTGGCAAAACAAGGAAACTGATATTTCCAATCAGAAAAAAAGATGGCCTAGAGAATTTAACACTCACAGGATATATTGAGGGCAAGAAACGCAGAGGGGAGAATACTTAGTGTGTGAATAGGTGGCCAAACAAAGACAATAAGTTGCAAAGGGTTACTGTGTGTGAAAGAATATTAGAAAAAGTAAAACCTTATTAAGGAGACAGAACAATAAAAGAACAAGAATTAAAAAAAAAACAATTTTAATGATTGACATTGCATTTAAATTTTTGAAGATCAAAATTGGCTGGAAAGCATGAAGCCGGAAGAGAGTTCCACAGGCGAGAAGTGAGAACAATAAAGGAAGAGGAATCAAGAAGACAGTAGATAACGATTGACATTGCATTTAAATTTTTGAAGATCAAAGTTGGCTGAAAAGCATGAAGCCGGAAGAGAGTTCCACAGGCGAGAAGTGAGAACAATAAAGGAAGAAGAATCAAGAAGACAGTAGATAACGATTGACATTGCATATAAATCTTTGAAGATCAAAGTTGGCTGGAAAGCATGAAGCCGGAAGAGAGTTCCACAGGCGAGAAGTGAGAACAATAAAGGAAGAAGAATCAAGAAGACAGTCGATAACGATTGACATTGCATTTAAATTTTTGAAGATCAAAGTTGGCTGGAAAGCATGAAGCCGGAAGAGAGTTCCACAGGCGAGAAGTGAGAACAATAAAGGAAGAGGAATCAAGAAGACAGTAGATAACGATTGACATTGCATTTAAATTTTTGAAGATCAAAGTTGGCTGGAAAGCATGAAGCCGGAAGAGAGTTCCACAGGCGAGAAGTGAGAACAATAAAGGAAGAGGAATCAAGAAGACAGTAGATAACGATTGACATTGCATTTAAATTTTTGAAGATCAAAATTGGCGGGAAAGCATGAAGCCGGAAGAGAGTTCCACAGGCGAGAAGTGAGAACAATAAAGGAAGAAGAATCAAGAAGACAGTCGATAACGATTGACATTGCATTTAAATTTTTGAAGATCAAAGTTGGCAGGAAAGCATGAAGCCGGAAGAGAGTTTCATTAGAAAGAAGTGTGAGAGAAGAAACTGTTAGCATAGAAGTTATGGTTACATCCAGCCATTTCAACTTTATGATGATGAGACCTAACTACCAATCTAGTACTGCACATAAATCTGTGAATTTGAGGTATCAAAGTGGAAGTTATGAAAATATTTTTAGAAAGGTTACTGAGAATCTACTTTTCCCTATTAAAAATCTTTTAAAACCTTTATTTGGCTAAAATAATTACTGAGAATATCAAAATTTTTACATATAATTTTCATCTGAATATTGTTTTACTTAAAAAACTGCTTCTGTTTTGATATTATTTTAAGTTATCTTTTATCTAATTTAAGTATTTTAAAAGTCACAATTTAAACACTTTCTAAAAATAAAACTCTTAGAAAGGCGATTTTAGAAAAAATCTTGAAAGACTTTTCGCAAAGGAATTACCATATTTTCTGGCTTACAAGACAAATTTTTTTCCCTAAAAATTCCCTGGAAAATACGCGTGCATCTTCCAAGATAAATGTAAGGCTCAAATAAGCTTGAGTCATTATGCTATAATGTTAGCAATCTAATTCAGCCTTTTATATGATGTAACCCCGGTACTTAGCTGTTACAAGTATTTCCAAGACTATAAACCTTCCTGGAGCCAAGCCACAATCTTAAACATGTTCTATTTACTAGCAACGGCGGGAACCTTTCTGCTCTTGACTTGTATGTCATTGAGCTACAGACAAAATCGGACGAATGATTAATGTAAACAATACGTGGCCCCAGTATGTGAGGGACACATGGTGAATGTATTGTTGGATGAAAATTACTTTTTTTTCTTAGAAATTTCTTTCCAATATTAGGGTGCGTCTTCCAAGCCGCAGTGTCTTGTAAGCCGGAAAATACGGTCATTCTAGACTTGAAGAGATTTAATTAGCGAATAAAAATTTCAGGCGGAGACGTTAGGAGTATAAAGTTGAAGTAGACTTTAGAAGGACGCGAATGTAGTTTATCGTCATACCAAGAACGGGCCTTTTATATGATGTAACCCCGGTACTTAGCTGTTACAAGTATTTCCAAGACTATAAACCTTCCTGGAGCCGAGCCACAAGCTTAAACATGCTTGGTTTACTAGCAGCAGTTTGTTTGTTTGTTTGTTTGGGATTTTATGGCATATCAACCATTATGGGTTATTTAACGCCAGATCCAGTTTCCACATATTTACCATATATATATATACTTTGCAAATGTAATTTAAGGATAACGTTAGCAACATCATTGTTTCAAAAACGTATAGCTGGCAACATCATTGTTTCAAAAACGTATAGCTGGCAACATCATTGTTTCAAATATAGTTGGCAACATCATTGTTTCAAAAAAGTGTAGTTGGCAACATCATTGTTTCAATGTGCTGGAAAAGACCTGGAAGTTCACTATTTTCCCATAGCTGGGACCCCAACAGGTGCTACCACCCCGGATCAGGGTGGACCTGCTGATCAGAGGCCTTGCTGTTGGATGCAGTTTAACGTAGTACCCAGGACGACTAGCAGCAGTGGAAGACTTTCTGCTCTTGACTAGTATGTTATTGTCATACAAACAAAATCAAACGAGTGATTAATGTAAACAATGCGTGGCAGCTGTATCTGAGAGACGCATGGTGAATGTGTTGTTATATGAGAATGACCTTTTTTTTTTCAGAAATTTATCTTCGATATTAGGGTGCATATTCCAAGCTGCAGCGTCTTGTGGGCCAGAAAATACAGTATTTAAAAAATATGACCATTTTCTTTTGACACAGCTGTGTGACAGTGAGAGTGATTATTCTTTGATAACATGTTTAACTTCAAAACAGCAAATGCAAATCTGCAGCTGCAAAATGTGTCTAACCCCTAGCGTGTACTTTTGACAACAGCATGACATTTGTTAATAAAAATCTTTTTATTGCCTTTTTTACACTTTTTAATCCTAAAAAAGAAAAAAATTTGCAGACACTAATATTAAATGGCACTAAAACTGCAACTCGCTACAAGAAGTATTTAGATTATGTCAGAACTAGCTTATCGTTATACGGTATAGCATGAATGGTTCATGACGTGAGGTCAATTCTTTTTGGTCTGGCTGAGAACTTTTCAGCACCCCCTTGTCTGATAACAAGTATGGCTGCAAAATGGCCTTAATCCCCACTGTGCACTTTTGAGAAAAAAGTGTGCTATTTGTTGATAAAAACCTTATTGCTGTTTTAAGGATTCTGATCGTCAAAAGCAAAGAACTTTTCAGCACCCCCTTGTCTGATAAAGAGTATGGCTTCAAAATGGCCTTAATCCCCACTGTGCACTTTTGAGTAAAGTGTGCCATTTGTTGGTAACATTATTATTGCTGTTTTATGCATTTTGATTCTCAAAAAGAAAGAATAAAAAAAGGAAAAACGGTTTGAAGAGACTGATGCTAAGTGACATTACTAGACAACACGCCACAAGAAGCACTCAACTTTACATCAGAACCAAATTAATGATGAGGTGATTTTTAATGTTAAATCTTTCTATGGCTAAAACAGTACTAAATAAGAGACATTAAAATTGAGCTGAACTGATCTCGTCTTTACTTTTTAAAGCTTTTGCCCTCAAGAAAGATTTCCATTAATCTCATTAGATAGAAATCTGAAGTTGCTAAGCACATTCAGTTAAGAAAACCGACATTAGCTTAATAATTTAATCTTCTCCTGCACTGATTCTACTCGTGTAGGTTTTATACATACGATCCTGAAGAATGCTGAGAAATTTGCTGCATAGCCCTCTCGATCTGGGGAGCTCTTGGGCGATGGAGGTCAATTCCATAATAATGTTGTCATCTTCTTTCACAGCCAGTGATTGATAATCATTTTTGGTTCAGATGGAAGATGACAAAGGGAATTTTAAACTAATCTATTTTATTAAACATGTTGACGTGTACATTTCTAAATATCTAGTGGGGTCACTCTCTCACCCCACTGGGGAGCAGATCCAGAAACAAAAGAACACATCTACATTGTTTGACGTGTAAGGACTAACTCCCCAAGAAACCTTTCTCTATCATTCCCACACTAGTTCAGGAAATCAGAATCGACTTTCTTTGTTTTGTCCGGTATCTGACCTCAAAGGTCAAACCAAGGAAGTCAGAACTCTTCTTTCCAACTCACCAAGTTTTTGTTCACCTCACCTGTAGCCAGGTACTGTCCTCAAGAACACATGCCCAGTGGATAAAAGTGTTGGCTGAATCCAGTGATTGACCCAAAGAGCTGTGAGTTCAATACCTGGCTACAGCTAAGGTGAGCAAAAACTTGGAGAGTTGAGTTAAAGGGAGATAACTGATACTGAGACATCTATAAGAGGCATGGCACATGGAACTAGAACAATCTAACTTAGTGGACAAAATAAAGGCTTCAGTCCAAAATTCAAATCACCTGAAGATGGCCAGAGTGCACAACGGCCGAAATGTTGTGAATATGACAACAAAGAGAACAACAGTTCAAACAATGTCAATAGTGTAAATAATTGCAATACCTCATCTCAGAAATATGGACAGATATTGAAATGTAGAAGCAAAACTATTTTCAATCTTGTAATTATCCTCGATTTGACTTTTCGACGACCCGTTATTTTTTGAAAATTAAATATCAAACAAGATCCAGTAATTTTTGCAAGGAAATTCAATCGGAAAATGATTATAATCTTAAACTTCAAAAATAAATTTTTTTTTATCCACTGACACCAGTTTTGCATATTTCCACAATTAAAAAAAAAAAAAAAACAAAAAAAAATGAAAAAAAAAAACAGGTTCTTAATCAAGTTCACTCTGATCAGGATGCATGACTACACCCTCTGCTCCTATTAAAATTGTCTAATTTATCTTTTATTGAATAAAAGACACCAAGATTAAATTGCGTCATAGAAGACTGACGCTTCCTGAAAGGCAAGAAGTCTTAAGATTACGAAAATACTCAAATAACTGCCCTTTCTGACAAATCCAGGAAACTGTGAAACATTTCACAAGAATGTCATCATAATAATCTTTTTTGGAAAGCAGCAGCAGTGAAGGGGAGAGGCATAATGCAAGGTTGAGTCTTTGAGAATTGGCAGTCTGTCATTATTGGCACTTTTCTGCCAGAATGTCTTTTTTGATTGAAAGAAAAAAAAAAAAACAGTGTAGCCAATAGATTGCTTTAAAATGTTCGACTTTTCTTCTCATCTGATTTTAGATGTCAAGTTATATGCATTGAAAAATGTGAAAACAAATAAAATGGCTGAACATTTTAGAGCGCAAAATAAATGAGGAGAAAGCATTTTTTTTTTTTTAGAGAGGAGAAAGGACAATAAACGAACAAGTTTCATGAAGACAGAAGATGGTGATAATGCCACTAAGACGCAAGGGGTTACTGGGTGTGAAAGAGAATGAGAAGATTTTAGTGAAGAGAAAGGGCAATAAAAGAACTGGTTTCAGGAAGACAGATGGAGACTGACTGTGTTTAAATTTTTGAAGATTGTAGGTGAATATATTTACTAATAAATGTACTATTTTAAATGGTAAAACAATTTAGATTTGAAATATTAGCCATTTCCTTATAAGGAACCATTTGACATTCATTGATCAAGGAGCTTTCAATTGAAATTTATAAAATCTTTCTCTTAAAATCAATTTTTCAGGAAAATAGGTTTCTCAAGTCCAATAGCCGTTATCACTCTTACCAGTAGTGATGGCGGTTTCTTCCTTAACCATTTGTTTGAAGTATTATGGAATGTTAATATTTTGATTATAACAATTTTTTTCTGAGTTACAGGTGCTATCCATTTTAGTTGTTGCTACTCTTGGTTATCCTCAAGTGATATTGTTTCTGTTATTTGGTACAATTCTTTGTGATTCTGTAGAGCAAATTCACAGACTTCACTTGCTCAAAAGCATTTTTAACCATTGATCTTAGAAAGTGTTTGTATACAGCTGACAGTTTAGATATTTCAGAATAGGTTTGACCCTATGCATAGCATGCATATGAAGGTCTTGATCTGACAAAACTATTTAAGAACATAAGTTTTAGGGAAAATGCTTTGGTTTTGCAGCAATTTGCGGTGCTGAGTGAAAAAATCTTATCTCCTATCGTAAATTTGTTATAACCGATATGCTAAGGTATTTGAAGTTTTATTTTTGTCAATCCGACTTTATCAAGACAAGTTTAAAAGCAAAATGTCCTTTAGTTACATTAAATTCAAATTATTAAAAAGGGAATAAAGTTTGTTATTCATAAAAGGAAAAACTAATTTTTTTAATTATTTTTAAAAGTTTTTTTATTCCTTTCTTGCACATTCGAAATTTTGGTTGAAAATCTTGTTTTAAGCCAGCAGTTACATAATATTTAATATTAGTTTTTTTACCGCCTTTTTCAGTTGAAAAACACATTAATTTGGAAATTCTTGCAAAAATCAAATAATTGTTTGATTTTTAATGAAACTTTCAGAACTTATTCAAAAATGAATGAAATTATTTTAGAAATGTTTGTTTTTTTTTGTTTTTTTTTAGAAAGTCCCAATAAAAATATTTTCTACATATGTTACCCTGCCCCTTACTTAATTTTATGAAAGCTCGAATATGTGCATCTCTGTAATTTTTAAAATTAAATGCAGAAAACTCTGAAGAATATAAATCATCGATTTTTTTCTTGTAAGAAATATATTTTCCAATTGTCTTTTTTATTCAAGCCTGCTTTTAGTGTCACAAGGGAGGCCCTTGATTGGAATACATAAGGGAAGCGAAAAGTGGGTCAACGAAAACAGACTTGGCGCAGAAGTGTTGACGCAGAGGTGAAGACAGCCAGCACAGCATGGGCCGAACTGAAGATGATCACACGGAATCGCATCTGTTGAGGAGGGGTTGATGTGGCCCTATATTCCCCCGAGGGACCAAGAGCAGCATAAAGAAGAATATTTGTAAAACCTACATTTCAAGAATCTCAAACACCAATATTTGCAGAGGATGTAACCTCGTATTACATATTCACTTCCAGCACTCGTTATATTTATCATAGAGTGAGAGCAAGACAATAGACACACTTAAATTATGCTAACCTTTCAAGAATTAAACATCTTAGGGTCAACATTTGACACGACACAACAAAACTGATACATACATAAACACTAACACGGGAAGATAAACAAATGACATTTACAACCTATGAAAACAAAATTTTTTTTAAAAAGAACTCAAAAAAAAACTCCACATTAATTCACTTCCTAAATTTCCCAAAGCAGCTAAATAAAGATCGAAATATGTTAAATTTATAAAGGTTTTTCTACTTGTTCCTTATTTAATCATTCGGTCAGATTTAATCCAGATTCTCAAATCAGATATAAATAAATAAATAAATAAATAAATAAATAAAATTAGCATATTTTAAAGTTTCATAAGTAAACTGCAAACATGTAGCAACAGAAATGAACAGCAGAAGCCAGCTTTGTAAAAGAAGAAAAAAAAGAAGAGGGTTTCTTTCCTGTTTTTCTCCTTTCTGTTAAACACAGCAACAATATTCAAACAACAGTTACTTACCTGCTACAAAGAAAGGAACAGATTGGAATGAACGTTCACTGGTTATCATTTCATCTAAAAGGCAACTTAACAATTCCTTTAGACTAACATCGTCATCTTTGCTTTTTTTTTTAAATCACATTTACAGCAGTATTTTTATATATTTTTTTTCATGAATGTCTTCATCTTTGTTCATTTTGACATACCATTGCAGCCAATACATTATTTGATATCCCTGCATTTTCTGAAATTCTGTCAAAACATAACTGACCATTTCTCAAAATCTGATAAACCAAAAATTATTTTGGGAATCTCTAGTTGGGCCAAGAATTTTTCCTTTACCTCTTGTGTATATATATATATATATATATATATATATATATATATATATATATTAGTGAATATGTATAATATCCAACATTGATATTATGTATATTCATTAAAATACACTTAATACCTATATTTAACAATGAGCACTCTTTTTATAACACTTGAGAAAGAAGTATATATGTACAAGCAAGTATATGTGCATATATATATATATATATATATATATATATATATATATATATATATATAATATCTGGATAAAATAAATGAAACAAAATTGGGTGTTTTTTTTATGAAAGTATTTATTTCTGTGTTTTTGTATATATTTATTTATTTAATATTTCAGACCACCTAGGTCTTTCCTCAGAAATCAAATGAGATACTGTGTTTGTGTGTTTGCTTACAGCGTTTGTCGTGAAGCGTGCATGTCACATGATGTGCAATGCGACTTTGTTTGAATTTTTGGCGGAAGACTGATGATAGTGTCTTAAATGTTGTTTAAAAGGTTTTTTGACCATAACTCAAGAAATATTATAAGAAATATTTTTAACTGTTGAAATATTTATGTAGATTTAAAACACAAACACAGTATCTCATTTGATTTCTGAGGAAAGACCTAGGTGGTCTGAAATATTAAATAAATAAATATATACAAAAACACAGAAATAAATACTTTTATAAAAAAAACACCCAATTTTGTTTCATTTATTTTATCCAGATATTATATACATATCAAGAAAGTATACGTGGCCTCTCATTATGCTATATATATATATATATATATATATATATATATATACACACACAGGGAGATTGAAAAGTAACTCTCCATTTTAAAACATGTATAATTTATTTATTAACTGTAATTTTTACAAGAAATGGATATGAGAGGAAAGCGTTGAGCATGAGGTTTTATTTAAAATTTGATTTCGCTACCAGATTCAGGAATTGTGTCAACTGATTTCACCAGGAAACCTTGTGTTATGGAAGACATAACTTCTTGTATTCACCATTTAAGTTCTTCCAAAGTTTTGGTTTGGTATAGTAGACTTGCTCCTCCTTTAACCTACCCTCCAAAAAAAGAGTCACAGGGTGTTAAGTCAGGACTTCTGGCTGGCCACTCATACATAAAACAGAGAGTTACTTTTCAATCATCCTATATATATATATATATATATATATATATATATATATATATATATATGAAGAAATATAATTTTAAGGTGTGGTATATTTATGGGATAAAGTGCTCAATATCAGAGATAGAGCATATGTAAATATAAATATAAAAGTGAACATTTAAGTCAACACTCAGAGAGGTTTATATATATATATATATATATATATATATATATATATATATATATATATATGAATATATTTTATTGTTATACATTATTTATATATACAGATATATTTAAGCAAATGCTCTGTTTATAATAAACAAATAAAATGTCTGAGAAATTTCATAGAAAATATTTTTCCTCCAACAAGAATTGAACCTGCATCCTAAATGGAACTGTCATATAGCCTGACATGCTATACCAGTTTAGCTACGAAGCATCTAGTTAGCAAGGTTGATTTTACTGCTTTTAAACTACAAACTTCCCATGATTTCCCTCGAACGTCCATATCAGGCTATATGATAGTTCTGTGTTGGATACAGGTTCGATTCCTGTTGAAAGAGGCATATTTTCTATGACAATTTCTGACATTCAGGCCGGTAAATGTTGTTAATATTATTTATTATAAACAGAACATTTACTTAAATATTTGTGTATATATAAATAACGTATAACAATAAAATATATTAAAATAATAGATACAAATATTTATGTAAATGCTTTGTTTATAATAAACAGTATTAACAACATTTAACAGCCTGAATGTCCGAGAAAAAAAAAATGAATGTATAAACATAAAAATGTCTTCAAATAATTGTCGGACTTTGTCCATTTCATAATGTGTGACGTCATTTGCTTACATTTGGATACACATTGAGCAGATATGAATGTACGTGAGAAAATCATAGAGAATTGTAGTTTAAAAACAGTAAAATGGACCTTGCTAACTGAAACGCTCCTCTGTGGCGAAATCGGTAAAAGCACGTCAGGCTATATGACGGTTCCGTATAGGATGCAGGTTCGATTCCTGTCAGAGGATGCATATTTTCTATGAGAATTTCTCGGACATTCAGGCTGGTAAATGTTGTTAATACTGTTTATTATAAACAGAGCATTTACTTAAATATTTGTATCTATAAAAAAATAAAAAAGAATGTATAAACATAAAAATGTCCTAAAATATATATATATATATATTATAAATTAATTGATTTAAAATATGGGTTTTTCGCTACACAGTGATAACCATGTTTCAAAAATGGAAGCTAAAGCCTTCAAATTTAATTTTGTTATTAAACCAAAGACATTAGTTCCATTTCCTCGCCAAGCGAATTTTGGACTTATTAATGCTCTGTAAATTTACATTGAGCACTATTGTGTAAAAATAAAAAATATCTGTAAGAACACCGGATTTTATATCTTAATGTTCTTTCTTTTTATTCATATATATATATATATATATATATATATATATATATATATATATATATATATGTATGTATGTATGTATATGTACACACACCATATTTTTGTATGCTGCAAGTGGTAAGACATCATATAATTAACTAGGTATTTTGAGGAAAAAAAAAGTTTTGGCTTACTGTGCTAACAAGTCCAAGTAACCGACCCTATAGTATCAGAGTTTTTTTTTCTGTATGAACTAAATATCACATTTTGAGTATATTATTACATATCTGTGGTTATTATTCAGTAGATTTTTAATAGTTTAGCATAAATGTTGTACCTATTCACATCAGAAACAACTTGTATTTCTCACCACAAATTATCTCAACACATGCTGTGTTTATGTCCACCTCTCAGCTGATGTTTCAGGCCCATATTCAAGAGCGCAAATAGTTTGTTGCATTTGCATCATTATTACATCAGCACAGTATGCCTAGATGAACGAAAGTCTTACAGTACAGGTAAGAAGCTGCCTACTGGTTAATTTAAAAAAAAACATTTCTTGTTAGGACATCAGCAGTGGTTTGGGCTGAGCAAAACCCATACTGTTTGTCGCTCAAGACACCTGTTCTTATCTAGGTACTGAATGACCATCATAGTCCAGCATTCACTGCTGGACAGATATAATCATTTTTTTTTTTGTTTCTAACATAAAAACATTTCCTATTCTATTGGATTCTCATCCAAATTTACTTTCACATACAAACACAGAAATAGTAACTGAAAGCGTATTAGACATACCATCTTCGTTCCTGTTATTTTGATCATTATGACTGGCAGCCTCTCTGGTGTTTGTAACTCCTCCTTGAAACTGAGAGCAGATGAGTTTCTTAAAAAATTACCTCATCTGATATATAGCTGAGGAAACCTGGCAAGCCAGAGACTGTCATATCATATATTTAAAATACACGGCCTCTTCACTGTAAGTGTTGCTATACAACACTGTACAATGGGAAACATTTTTTTTGTCTTAACAAATTATCATATTTTGATTTTATTATTAAATATTTGTGATTACTATTCATTAGATTTTCAATAGTTTAGCATAAATGTTATACCTTTTCACATTAGAAACAACTTTCCACATCTCAAACAATGGCGTATTTATATCCATATCTTATCTGATGTTTCAGGCCCGTTTTCAAGAATGCAAAGAGTTTGTTGCTTTTGTATTATCATTACATCAGTACAGTATATTATTTACATTATTTGGACTATTGTTTTCATCATTGTCGCCATATTTATTACAACGTTTCCGCCTTTCAGTATCTGTCTATATTTCTGAGATGAAGTATTATGTACACTATTTACATTATTCGGACTATTGTCCTCATCTTTGTTGCCATATTTATTACAACGTTTCGACCCTTCATTATCTGTCTATATTTCTGAGATGAGGTATTATGTACACTATTTACATTATTCGGACTATTGTCCTCATCTTTGTCGCCATATTTGTTACAACGTTTCGGCCTTTCAGTATCTGTCTGTATTTCTGAGATGAGGTATTATGTACACTATTTACATTATTCGGACTATTGTCTTCATCTTTGTTGCCATATTTATCACAACGTTTCGGCCTTTCAGTATCTGTCTATATTTTCGAGATGAGGTATTATGTACACTATTTACATTATTCGGACTATTGTCCTCATCTTTGTTGCCATATTTATTACAACGTTTCAGCCATTGTATGCTCCGCCCCTCTTCAGGTGGTTGGAATGTCGAACTGAACTCTTTATTTCGCTCACTGGGGTAGACTGTTCTAGTTCCATGGCACGTGGAACTAGAACAGTCTACCCCAGTGGGCAAAATAAAGGGCTCAGTTCGACATTCCAACCACCTGAAGAAGGCTGAAGCGTACAACGACCGAAACGTTGTAAATAACATGGCGACAAAGATGAGGACAATAGTCTGAATAATGTACATAAGACCTCATCGCAGAAATATAGACATCAGTACAGTATGCTTAGACAAATAAAAGTCTTACAGTGCAGGTAAGAAGCTGCCTACTACTTATTTAAAAAAAAAACATAAAAACATTATATATGGCATGACACTAATGGGATATACAGTATTTATTACATATGAATAATAATTGTAGGCTTATATTAAATGCCTGATTTTTCTGATTTTTTGTGACTGGGGTTTGTGGGGGGGGGTCGGCAAACACTTCTCTACAATTTGACCTTTCAGTACTAAGATGCAGTGTGATTTTTGAGGGCATTTTTCAGGAAAATAAATGTGTCTTAGCATACAGGAAATACTCTATACATGTATCAGACAAATTTGGGAACGTTCAAAATAAACAGGCACCCATTTTGAAAATTTTAATAATTTGAAATGCTTGCTTAAA
>OZ038504.1:10684892-10687392 GCA_964036315.1 Acanthosepion esculentum
GAGATAACAAAAAGACAAAATTTATTAAGAGCTACAAAGGACAGGAAAGTGTGGAGAGCCATGATTGCCATCATCCAGAAGGGACACGTAACATAGAAGAGGAAAGAGCTTTTATAAATGGATGGCGGAACAAGGTTTAGGAGAGATAACAAAAAGACAAAATTTATTAAGAGCTACAAAGGATAGGAAAGTGTGGAGAGCCATGATTGCCATCATCCAGAAGGGACACGGCACATAGAAGAGGAAAGAGCTTTTATAAATGGATGGCCGAACAAGGTTTAGGAGAGATAACAAAACGACAAAATTTATTAAGAGCTACAGAGGATAGGAAAGTGTGGAGAGCCATGATTGCCAGCATCCTGAAGGGACACGGCACATAGAAGAGGAAAGAGCTTTTATAAATGGATGGCAGAACAAGGTTTAGGAGAGATAACAAAAAGACAAAATTTATTAAGAGCTACAGAGGATAGGAAAGTGTGGAGAGCCATGATTGCCAGCATCCTGAAGGGACACGGCACATAGAAGAGGAAAGAGCTTTTATAAATGGATGGCGGAACAAGGTTTAGGAGAGATAACAAAAAGACAAAATTTATTAAGAGCTACAAAGGACAGGAAAGTGTGGAGAGCCATGATTGATAGCATCCAGAAGGGACACGGCACATAGAAGAGGAAAGTGTGGAGAGCCATGATTGCCAACATCCAGAAGGGACACGTAACATAGAAGAGGAAAGAGCTTTTATAAATGGATGGCGGAACAAGGTTTAGGAGAGATAACAAAAAGACAAAATTTATTAAGATCTACAAAAGACAGGAAAGTGTGGAGAGCCATGATTGCCAACATCCTGAAAAGGAATTCTATGACAACTTTTCTCTGTAAGATGGATATTCGGCTTGATCATTCAACTATTAACTATTAGATTATTATATTAATCAACTGTTAAATTATTGCTTGGGCAAGTCTTTCAGAAACCTGTTTTAATGAGAAAAGGAATTGCTAAAAGTCCATGTGACCAGTGCAGGGCAATGAATACGTGAAATCAGATGTGGAGAAGCGTATCTACCTGTTTTTCTGAACTTTCTGGCGAGCATCTTACCATCTTGAGAAACAGTGACTTCTGTAACTGTCTCTTGTCCTTCATCTTGCATGATCGTCCGGTGCGTCTCAGTCCCATCATAGTTCTTCACGCACATGGTTAAGGAGGTCTGCGCTGAAACTTGTCGGAAATCAGTTTCCACTTTGTGCAGTAATAGCGGAGAGGAGGGGGAGGAGCGCGCCAAATTAATGCTGCCGTTTATGGCGTTTGGAATGACCTTGAGAAAGAGAGTAAAAAAAAGAGAGAATAATTTGAAGTTTTTGGTTCCTCAACATTGATGTGGGTCTAAATGAGCAAAATTTCATTTGCAATGACAATAATAATAATAATAATAATGCCATAATGGAATGTCCCCATTCCCTATCACCTATATGGACGACTGTATCAGTAGCTATATATAATGAGAACAGGATATACCTGGGGACTTGCTTCGGCAATTAGTTGGAGATTCGTCTCCAGCTAAGCTAGTCGAACTCTCTGCCTTCGAGCGGAAGAGGAACCCAGACGAGGCTATGCCAAAGGGCAGAGTCTCATCTGGAGTGGTAGACAACTACCTGACCCTGTTTTTACCGGGTCTTTGGGGAATTTTTGCCCGAGCCTACAGGCACATTTTTACCCTGCATTAAATAACAGCCTTGTGCCACATCCTGCCTCGCGGGGTGGTGAGGTAAATAACCTTGCTTCGGCAATTAGTTGGATAATTCATCTCTTGCTGTGTTGGTTGAACTCTCTGCAGAGAGGACCCAAGTGAGTTTATACCTGACCCTGTTTTTTACGGGGTCTATGGGGAATACAGGCTTGGTTTTGCCCCGCATTAAAAATCAGCCGTGTGTCACATCCTGCCTTGCGGGGATGGGGTTAAGGCAAATAACCTTGCTTCGGAAATTACTAGCCTGCCACCCGAATCCCTGTCTTTCAGTAGTGTATTCTCTTTTACAATAAACCTCTCTTTCTTTCATCTATGTGCATGTTGCTGTTCCTTCAGTTGAGTACCACCTCTGTCTGTTTGTAACCTCTTTCAGATACAACAACAAATAATAATAATAATAATAATAATAATAATGGTGATGATGATAATAAGCCATACTCCTGATAATTTCACATTATTCCATTATTATTTATTTGGTTTGATTTGTTTTACGGCATATCAACACCTCAATGGTTTATTTAATGCCGACAAAATTTCCTTTTTTTTTCTTCAAAAATATATAGCCGGTAATTTTTTCAGGAATGTATAGCTGGTAATATTTTTTTCAAAAAATGAACAGGTGGTAATAATTTTTTTTTTTTTAAAATGTGTAGTTTGGTTTGTTTTGTTTTGTGGCATATTAATATCAATGAGTTATTTAATGCTGACAAAATTTTTTATTTCTGGTAATATTTTCTTTTTTCAAAAATTTATTGCT
>OZ038504.1:10702392-10704892 GCA_964036315.1 Acanthosepion esculentum
GTATCACTTCTTAAAATGTCTCTTTTGTGCTCATATAATCTTTTATTTAAACTGCTTGAAGTTTCTCCAATATATTCTTCCTGGCAATCCTTACAGGTGATAGACTAAATTCCTCTTACAAGTTCTTGCTTATTTATTTTTTTTTTATTAAAACTTTTGTTTCAGACTAATTGTGACAAACTTTATGCTGAATTTAGACAAATTCTTTTCACTTGTAGTTGTGATAGAGTTAGCAGGTAGAACAATATATTTTTTTTGGATTTGTTAAATTTGTCAGGAGGGGCTGCTTTTTATTTTGGAATATTTTTTGAGCCTATTGTTTTGCAATGAATATGAAATAGTCTTATATATGAGTTAATAATTTAGACTTGTTAATAATTTAGACTTGTATCATGAAACCATTATTATCTCAAATAAAATAAATAAAAAAATTAAATTCTTACAATCTAAACATATTTTCTGACTTTAAATAGCCTGCAAAGGGTTGATAAAACCGTGAAAAATGAAACAATGAAATCATGAAAGTCAAACGTCTGAACTTGAGTAAAATGGAAACATACCGATATGCACTATCATCCATCAGCTTTTTTCGATCAATTTTCCTGCAGTCTGTAAATCGACAGAGAACTTGACTCAAGTCTTCTGCCCATGTATGAAGATTCCCACTGCCAAATAATGCCAATCCACCGCCGCCTGAAAAATTCAATGTGAATTTAATGTAAATCAAATAAAAATGATTTTGAGATAAATATTTATCCTTTCTTATATATAATATAAATGTGAACATTGAAGTCAACACTTAGAGCTGACAGGCTGTTTCACGCTAAGCACAATCGTCAGGCCACGAGTGTTGTTTTTATTTTTGGCTATTTATATATACGGGTCAGTGGTGCATTGTGGTTTGTCTATTTTGGCGGTTATTTTGCTGGAAGTCATTTATTTATTTGCGTTAAATTATTTTGCTTGTTTTTATTTTCATTTTTTATTTTTATTTCTTATTTTATATATTTATTTATTTATTTTTTATTTTAATTGGTGTTTTCATTAATGTAGTAAAAATTTGTTTATATCGCTTATTTAATAGTTTTGGTTTGGGAAGATAATTAAAGCTATTTATTCAATTTCAAATTTATATATATATATTATATATATATACTGGACTCTCCTGTCGATTTCAACGTATGAGGGTTAAGCAACTTAGTTTCTAGAAACTGACAACCACACCACCTAGACAAATCATTTGATTATAGTGGTGAAGGCTTTGTGCAGAAGCACCCATACTCTTTGAAAAGTCAAATACAGAGACCAATGTAGAGTTATAAGAATGTTTTATTTTCCAAATACGGTCAGCACATTGTGGCTGTGTTCATAGTTTATGCTACTGAGTGTTGGATCTTTCTTTTTTTATTAGGGCTTCCATTATTTTTAATCTTTTTTACATGTGGATCGGGTTATTATGCTTGTATTTTCTACTAGTATGTTTCAGATGAAGCCTGGTAAGTTTTCGAGTGTGTTTAAATGAGTCCTAATGGAGCTATGGTCTAATTAGTGTAATGTAAGCCATCTGTATAGGGATGTAGTAGTGTGACCAATGTAATTATTTATTAATTTGGTTTGATCAGTAACATAGTTCCTTAAGGGGATTTGAACTCATAAGTAATGTTTGTTCTTTGTAGCATTGATTTTGTAGCTGTGTTGTTATTTTTGATAAGGTTAGCTGTTTTAAATTTCTTGTAATAGATAATTTAATTTTCTTGTTCAGGTTGACTGGGATTGTGTATTTCTTTGATATTTCTAAGTAAAAATTCATCTAGCTTATAATTGACATGTATTTGGCTTTTTGTAGATATTAATGTTATTATCTTTATGTTCAGCATTGTTATTAGTTACTTTGGAAAGAAATAGTCTAATCTGGTGGTTGATGAGGTAGTTAGGAAAACCATTGTTAACTAGTTGCATAATTGAGTTCTTTAAGGAAAAGTAGACGAGAGGATGAATTTTTCCATGCTCTCTTTAGAAAATTTTATATAATTGGTGTTTTTTATCTAAGTGGGCATTCACTCTTAAAATTAAGGCAGCAAGAGTTTCTGCTAGTGTTTTTTTATACAATGAGGTGGTAATAGTTTTGTTACCGTATTCTACAAGAAAGTCTAAGAATGGGAGTTTATTTTTTTGAGTAAGTTCTTAGTTAAAGTTAAGGACAGTGTTTTTTTTTCAAATGTGGTTATGAGATTATCTATTTCTTGTTTGTGTTTTCACTAAAATAAAAATACTGTCTATATAGCGGACATATATCTTGGTTTAGCTTTTGGACAATTTTCATATAATTTTTGTTCAGAAAAGAAATCACAGTAGCTTGTCAGTCATACAAACATGCACACATCATATATATATATATATATATTGATGCATGTTTCATTAAATAATATAGACAAGTTTTGTCTATTTATTTTAAGTAAATTCCTTTCATATTGTCTGATAAGCTTAATAACATTATCAT
>OZ038504.1:10714892-10722392 GCA_964036315.1 Acanthosepion esculentum
CGTTTGGCATGTAAGAGGGGAGTTTCAGCTTTGACAGTCCAATAAGCAGTGAAAAATCACTTGAAAATTAAATCATACATAAAACCTGTGAAGCACCTTGTTACTCCAGGACAGAAAGTTAGAAGTTTAGAGAGGGTGAAGATCATCTTCAGTAAGTTGAAAAATGATCTCGGAATACTATATATATATATATATATATATATATATATATATATTTGAACTTAGTTTCAATCCTTCATGAGCTTTAGATCCTTAGCTATGATTAATGATGAACATGTCATTTTTATTTATGATCAATTTCATTGTGATTCTTATGTTAAACTTGGAGAGTAATTAAACATTCTTATTGCTCAGAGTCCAATAGTGTTATAAAAACCTTGAAGAATTCCAGTAAAATATCTTTAATCATTTCTAAGACACAAAAGTTCAAACCTTAATCTAACAAATCGACAATTTTACTGTTACATGATTTGAACAACTTTGCTGTTACATGATTTGGACCCAGTATATGTAAAAGACAATACGAATAAAGACAAAAGGAAAACTTATCTTAGCCAATGTTTTTTAATCTACTGATGGACTTTATGAAAGTGAATGTAAGGATTTTATCTTGCAACAAGTATTTATAAACAAAAGTAAAAATGCTCTTTTACTGTTCTCTCCCTACGCTTAATAATCTTTTTTTTCTCATTCTCTAACCCCCTTGCATCTTAGTGGCTTTATTGTCTTGCTTGCGGTGAAATGATTAA
This sequence comes from Acanthosepion esculentum, assembly GCA_964036315.1. Lineage (NCBI taxonomy): Eukaryota > Metazoa > Mollusca > Cephalopoda > Sepiida > Sepiidae > Acanthosepion > Acanthosepion esculentum. Next base: position 10,715,642 of record OZ038504.1, read on the forward strand.
AAAAATGTATTCTGTTTTAAATGAACAAAATTTAGATTTGAATTTTGACCGTATTGTGGTACCAAACTAGTTTATATTAACAGCAGAACAGTTCATTGAAGAGGAAAAAAATGAAAATAACCTTTTCCACCATCTTAGGTAGACAAAGATCAATATTTGTAGATAATTCTTGTGGTAATCTAACATCGATTGATTAGCAAGAGAGCACAAGTAATCATACACAAATCCTCATAAGCTGGACAATTTCTCTCGCAGTGCCAAATACAAGACGTTGCCAACGTGACTGAATCTCAAATTATTTACCAGTTTATTAAAAGATTCATGATAGTGATTAAACTAAGCTTAGTCTGGCACAAGGCCACAAATCAAGATTCAAAATATTGCATTAACAAATGGTCGAGCTGAAATGTGACAAAAATGGCTACAAAAAAAAAAGAATGATTTCTGGGATGAGGGTTTATCATTGTATACATTATTTACACTCGGATTTCATCATTTTTGTTATTATCCAAACGTTTTGATTGTTTTGAACCCATTGGCCTTAATCAGATGCTTGTCAATCCAGATAACCTTCAGGGAATTTTGAACTGAATCCTTTATTTAATCTTTGGTGGTAAATTGTTCCCATTCTGCTGGCCATGTTTACGGATGTTTTGTCTAGTTCTTATCAAGTACTGCTTGGTTAATACTTGTCAAGTACACACACTGCTCAACCCAGGGATTGAACTCACAATTACTCTCACCAAAAGCATAAATCAACACTTTAATCCACTAGGATTTTGTCCCATCTAGTGGATTAAAATTAAAAGGAAACTATATATATATATATATATATATATTATAAATTAATAGATTTAAAATATGGTTTTACTGCTACACAGTGATAACCATGTTTCAGAAATGGAAGCTAAAGCCCCTGAATTTAATTTTGTTATTAAACCAAAGACATTAGTTCCATTTCCTCATCAAGCGAATTTTGGAGTAACTTACTTTTTAAAATTTACGGTTGTTAATGGCACAGGAAAGATTCATAGTTTGAGGGTTTCCAAGGTTACCGATAAATCCATTCATCTAGACAAGGGGTGGTAGAGGGTTCAATTTTTAATTGTAACTGATACAACGAAAATGAAAAATTCAGGGGCTTTAGCTTCCATTTCTGAAACATGGTTATCACTGTGTAGCGGTAAAACCATATTTTAAATCTATTAATTTATAATATTAATGCTCTGTAAATTTAAATTTACATAGAGCACTATTGTGTAAAAATAAAAATATCTATAAGAACACCGGATTTTATATCTTACTGTTCTTTCCTTTTTATTTATATATATATATATATATATATATATATATATATATATATATATATATATATATAAGCAAATAAAAATTAATCCAAATAAATAAATGAACAAATTAACCAATCGTCCCCGCTAAAATAACTGCTAGAACTAATAAAAATAACCATAAATAAACAAGTAAAAATAATCAATCCAAATAAATAAATAAATTAAAAAGTATCCCCCTCGCTGCAAATATAACGGAATAGACTATGGCAAGAAATCTAAACATTGGACGAATAAATAGCTTTAATTATCTTTCCAGACCAAAACAAACTATTAAATAAGCGATCTAAGCAAATCCCCCACAAAATTTTATACTACGTTAATAAAACATCAAAAAACAAAAGAATAAATAATGCAAAATGAAAAACAAGTAAAATAAATTAACCCAAACAAATAAATAAATAAATAAACAAGCCACTCCTGCAAAAATAACCACCAGAATAGATTACCCACAATGCACCACTGACCCATATATATAAATAGTCGAGGAAAAATCCAACATTCACGGCCTGACGATTATGTCTAGGATGAAACAGCCTGTCGCCTCTGAGTGTTGACTTCAATGTTCACTTTTACACATTATATATATATATATATATATATATATATATATATATATATATATACACACACACACACACACACACTACTGCCTGAGGAGACACACACACACACACACACAGTGTCAATAAGGGATTGCATTTATGTAGCAGTTTATAACATGTTTTCATTATAGTTGTTAACGGTTGTGGGGGCTCAGACAATTTTTGTTCCTAGCCCAGGTGTACACGCTGGGGCTCTCCCTATGAAACCAACCTTGTGTCACAACCTGACCTCATGAGGTGTGGGGAGTAAATACAAATTACTATAAAGTAGTTTGTAACACATTTATTTATCATTTCTCATTTGCGTGTCTACCTTTGGGCAGAGTGCACCCAGGGGCAGCTCCATTGAATTGCAACTGAGGAAAATTATGCTGAGAGGTGTCCAGCCCTGGGGAACAGCTGCCTGAGGCCGCAACCTCTCATTGCACTAGAGAGAGTGATCGGTGCACGCACCGACGTCAGCGCAACTGACAGTTGCGGGGACTTGGGTAATTTTTGCTCCTAGCCTGGGTGTACACGCTTGGGCTCCCCACAACTGACCTTGTGTCACAATGCGACTTTGTATGTTTTGAGTAAATATCAAATTATTATAACTAGTTTGTTGGATAATTGTGCTCCAATTTAGCATTTATTCATATAGATTCCATAATATAGGTTTTACTTAATTAGCTGTTATATTTCTCTAACTCTTCAAATGTTGAATGTATAACTAATTCTAATTTCTATTTTCCCATCTTTACACTATATTAATTTTATCTTATAAATTGTCCCCTGTTTTGTCACCCATGAAATAAATATAATTGGTTGTACGGAAAATAAGGATCTACGTACATCAAATCGTCTTTAAACTAAGTGGCAGCAGAAGAATTATTGTTGAACTTTCAAAAGGTAAGCTTAAACATTAATTCGATACTTAGATGCAGCAAACAATTTTAAGTTCTTCTGTAGTTTATTGATGCCTATCACATCTACTCCTCCGTAGCTACTCTGATGAAGTCCAAACCAAGAGTCTTCCACGGGAGCTAGCTTAAATAAATTATTTTATAATAAAACGTGCACTTCAATTTTAGATACAAAAGAAAAATAAGAGTTACTCCCCTTGAATCATGAAAGCAACGATAATGGCTAGTATAACATATTAATACATATTTTTAACCTCACATACTCTGGCAACCCTGAATCTGAGCTCAACAAAAAATGTTCCCTGCACATAACCTTTCTAGGGCTTTTCAATGAACTATGAATTATTGAAATCGGACCAGTGGGAGTGGAGGAGTTGCTTGGATACACACACTCAAAAACACACACTGAAACTTTACATACATACATACATATATATATATATATATATATATATATATATATTATAAATTGATTTAAAATATGGTTTTTTCGCTACACAGTGATACCATGTTTCAGAAATTGAAGCTAAAGCCCCTGAATTTAATTTTGTTATTAAACCAAAGACATTAGTTCCATTTCCTTGTCAAGCGAATTTTGAAACATGGTATCACTGTGTAGCGAAAAAAACATATTTTAAATCAATTAATTTATAATATTCATGCTCTGTAAATTTACATTGAGCACTATTGTGTAAAAATAAAAATATCTATAAGAACACCGGATTTTATATCTTACTGTTCTTTCTTTTTATTTATATATATATATATATATATATATATATATATATATATATATATATATACACATACACACACAAATATAGGCACTATATACAATGCTGATGATAATAAGATACTTTAGACAAAGGTAATACTTTAAACTCAACAAATAATGCTACATAAAAAATAAAAATAAGATAAAATATAAAATACAAATTAAATAAGTAAATAAACTTATTAACAAACTACAAATGCACCAATTACTACAACTAAAGAAATTTAATAATAATCAACGACAAATAATTACAGGATAAATAAAAAAATACCGTAAATTATCATTAATAAATAGAGATAAAAGTTTTAAAAAATGACCCTGTAAAATCGCTACAAATAAATGCATTCTGACCCACATTCAACTCAATAGCCTTTAGAATAATTTGAAATATAATCATTGCCACCTATCCCAGAAACATAAGACAATAAACCAATAAATACCTAACCTTGCTTACCCATAATGCACCACTGACTAGCATATATAAAGTCGAGCCACCACACAACACACCTGGTCTGGAGATAGTGTTGACCTCAGTGCCCACTTTTATAATTCCCAATATTGAGAACTTTTACCCATAAATATAGCAAACCTTATTCTTTTTAATCATTTTACCCCAAGCGAGGCAGGAACGCCACTAGTATGCAAGGGGTTACAGTGAATAAAAGTAAGAAAAAAGATTGAGAATAGGGAGGATTGAGGAAAGGACAAAAGATGAAGAGGATTCAAGAAGATAAAAATAACTATATTTTTATTGTATATATGTGTGTGTGTGTAGATATATATATATATATATAAATAGATAGGAACATACTGGGATAGACAGACAGAGATATAATATTCAAGCTGGGATAGATAGTGGGAAGACAGTGACAGAAAACTGGATATAAACCAAAACTTAATTGATACATGCAGACTGCCATATCAGCACTCCATTCATTTGTGAACAAGTTAAGCAGCTTTTCCTGCTTACGTTTTTCTATACAGATAATACTAGTCGATCTCTGTGAAGGTCGACAGTGGTGGTGGTGGTGGTTGGACATTAATATAACTTTTCACTGCCCCTGTCTGGACAGGTGAGGTAATTATAAGGGCCTGGTTTTCTACACCCTCAACACAAAGATAGATACAATACAACTAAAAGTTTGGGGCTACCCCTAGGTTTAATAATTACTAAGTTTCATAAAGTCTTTGGTTTAACATCTACTAAGCTAGGATGTTGAAACTATTTAACCCATCAGTGAATGGCATCCATTTTTTTTTTTTTTTGAGACGAGGCTAACTAAAATTTAAAATCTGCTAAATCTAAGATTATCATTCGTCAGCAAAGTATTTTGCTCATTGGAAATTTTAATTTAATCTATTAGCTTGAAATTAAAACTAAAATAAAAGCTTCAAGAAAGATTTTTTTTATTTTTTAAACATCATTTTAAACCTTAGGTATCTTTAAATTTTTTTGAGTGGGGAGGAGGCTAACTAAAATTTATTCATAATTTTTCAAGTGAGACAAGTTTTGTAACCATTATACAATCTTGAGGTACCCCAGAAAGAGGGAACGACTGAGGAGAGAGCCTTTAGAAGACTAGCAATTTATACTAACTTTTAAGGACTTACTTGAGAAGAACATTTCCTTTAAGTGCTGTCAAATTTCCTATTGACAAATTGTCAGAATAATAAATGAATGGAATTGTCTGTTTATATAAATAAGCAGAGTTAAGCAAGTTGAGTTAGTATTAGGTCAATTGCTAAGTATACCTTCATGTAGTAAACCTATTTCATTACTTACCTACGAGTTTATGTCAAAAACATGAGATACAACAGCTAGGATCTTGAAACTATTTATTTTTCAAACATCATTTTAAACCTTAGGTATCTGTCATAAGTGAATGAAATTGTCCATTTATATAAATTAGAGGAGTTAAGAAGAGTTAGCGTTAAGTCAATTGGTAAGTGTACTGTTGTGTAGTAAACCTTCTATTTCATTACGTACCTACAAGTTTGTCATTCTTATTTATTTCTCTCTGTTATCTCAAAAGCATGAGATACAACAGCTAGGATGCTGAAATTATTTAACCCATCAGTAAATGGCATCATTTTTTTTGGGGGGGGGAGGAGGCTAACTAAAATTAAAATCTGCTAAGATTATCATTATCATTTAGCCCATCTAAATTCATCAAGACAAAACATGTAGCTATTAATACGTCCCATGAATTAAGATCAGGCATCATAAGAATCATGCCATCTGTGCATCTTTCATATAGGAAATGAATGAATGGAATTGTCCATTTATATAAATAAGCAGAGTTGAGTAGAGTTAGCATTAGGTCAATTAATAAGTGTACCTTTTTGTAGTAAACCTTCTATTTCATTACTTACCTACGAGTTTTTCTCTGTTATGTCAAAAACACGAGATGCAACAGCTAGGATCTTGAAACTATTTAACCCATCAGTGAATGGCATCCATTTTTTTGGGGGGGGGAGGAGGCTAACTAAAATTAAAATCTGCTAAGATTATCATTAGCAAAAATATTCTGCTTATTCGAAATATTAAATTTAATCTATTAGCTTGAAATTAAAACTAAAATAAAAGCTTCAAGAAAGATTTTTAATTTTTTTAAAAATTCATTTTAAATTTTAGGTATGACATTTTTTTGTCAGTACCTTTCTCTCTCTCTCTCTCTCTCTATATATATATATATATATGGAATCCTTCATTTATATAAATAAGTTAAATGGGGTTGAGTAGAGTTAGCATTAAGTCAATTGCTAAGTGTACCTTTTTGTAGTAAAACTGCTATTTCATTACTTACCTCAGAGTTTTTCTCCCTTATTATTTCTCTGTTATTTCAAAAGCACAAGATAGGATGCCGGATCTATTTACACTATTTACATTATTCAGACTATTGTCCTCATCTTTGTTGCCATATTTATTACAACGTTTCGAAATATAAAGGGGAGACAGGCCACTCCATTAAGGTAAGGCTTCAAGAACACCAGAAAGCTGTAACATGATGGGAAGTGGAAAAATCAGGCATAGCTGACCACATATGGAGAGAAAAGAGAGAACATCACCCTCTGTGGGATCAGGTTGAGATCATAGACAAAGAACATCATTGGAAAATTCGT
>OZ038504.1:10727392-10784892 GCA_964036315.1 Acanthosepion esculentum
GAAGTGAGGTCACCTGGGGTGATCGAATCAGTCAATGACCTCATTCAGTCTGACAGAAGGGTGACAGTGGATGACATTGCAAGGACTTTGAGCTTATCTGTTGGGACAAACGCAGGGGCCATCAGTCAGAAGGAGTCATCTTGCATCATGACAACGCAAGGCCTCACACAGCATCCCAAAGGGTGCAGACCATCAATGAGCTGGGCTGGGAACTGCTCCCTCATCCCCTTTACAGCCCAGACCTTGCCCCTTCAGACTTTCACCTGTTTGGTCCCTTGAAAGCGTTCACGAGAGGCACGAAGTTTAAAAGTGACGATGAAGTCAAAAGTGTTGTGAGCGACTGGCTGAGACATAAGTCCAAAAATTTTTACGCTGAGGGAATACAGAAGCTTGTACACAGATGGGAAAAGTGTGTGACAGTGCTGGGAGACTACGTTGAAAAATAAAAATAAAAGTAAGCTTCTATCTGTATTAGAAGTCCTTATACCGAAAAATTCACCTTATTTATTGAATGACCCTCGTGTATATATATATATATATATATATATCTCAAAGTGAACATTGAAGTCGACACTCAGTGTTGACAGGCTGTTTCATGCTAGGTGCAATTGTCTGGTCGACGATTGCGCCTAGCATGAAACAGCCTGTCGCCTCTGAGTGTCGACTTCAATGTTCACTTTTATATTTACATACACTCTATCTCTGATATTGAGCACTTTATCCCATAAATATATCACACCTTAAAACTATATTTCTTCATATAGATATATATCATAAATCCCTTCAGTCCCGAAGTGAGGTAGTAAATTATTTTTGAAAAGGGGTATGCGACTTTTAATTTCTCAGTGATTCTTCAGAAATCAATCGTTTGTGTATGCACACAGATAAAACAGATTTGTCGTTAGATATATACAGAGGGAGAGAGGAAGATTATAACGGAGAAGTTATAAAATTCTAGAGACATTTTATCTCTAGTTTCTGACACAAAACCACTTTGCTTTACAGTTTTCATAGTCATTTAGATTAGTCGTGCATTTTCACTCATTTCCAGGTTATGAGGTTTTTTTTTTTATTACCACCTTCTTACACTCCCCCTCCTCACGCTCAATGCAATCTTCATTTACTCCGAGTGTTCTGCTGTCAGGCACTCTTCACCAGTCTCCATTACATCGTTCTGCACGAATCATCCACTTCAAGCAATTTGCCACAACAACTTTGAAAGCAGCCATTATTCTCAAGATTATAAAAGAAACAATAAACCACAGGAGAATATGTTGTTGCCATTAGAAATAGTTCGAGGTTAGATGTACCCTGTATTGTCATAGAGTTTGCTTGTTTTATGATTTAACAGCCAACAGAACAAGAACACTACCTATCTTATTCCTTGTCAGTTGATAAGTAGGAGAACAGTGTGGTGTTACATTACATTTAAGATACAGTCGGTCTCCCCTTATTGGCAATTTTACTTTTTGCCATTTCACTTAATTATATTCAATGCCAGAAACAAATAATTCATAAGTTTATTAATGCCCATTGTTTCATTTTAGGTTTTTTGGTTTGGTTTGTTTTACGGCATATCAATCCCAATGGTTTATTTAATGCCGATAAGATTTTTAGGATAGGTTCGTATGAATAGAATATGTATTCTTTGTTTGTAAGAAATCAGCTTGGTTTGGTTTATTTTGCTTTACGGCATATCAACCTCAATGGGTCATTTAATGCTGACAAGATTTTTAGGATAGGTTCGTATGAATAGAATATGTATTCTTTGTAAGAAATCAGTTTCGTTTGGTTTATTTTGTTTTACGGCATATCAACCTCAATGGGTTATTTAATGCCGACAAGATTTTTAGGATACATTCATATGAATAGAATATGTATTCTTTGTAAGAAATCAGTTTGGTTTGGTTTATTTTGTTTTACGGCATATCAACACCTCAATGGGTTATTTAATGCCGACAAGATTTTTAGGATAGGTTCGTATGAATAGAATATGTATTCTTTGTAAGAAATCAGTTTCGTTTGGTTTATTTTGTTTTACGGCATATCAACCTCAATGGGTTATTTAATAACGACAAGATTTTTAGGATAGGTTCGTATGAATAGAATATGTATTCTTTGTAAGAAATCAGTTTGGTTTGGTTTATTTTGTTTTACGGCATATCAACACCTCAATGGGTTATTTAATGCCGACAAGATTTTTAGGATAGGTTCGTATGAATAGAATATGTATTCTTTGTAAGAAATCAGTTTGGTTTGGTTTGTTTTACGGCATATCAACACCAATGGGTTATTTAATGCCAACAAAATTTCCATTGCTGGTAATATTTTGATGTGTTGCTGTAATAATTTTTTTCTTCAAAAATTTATTGCTGGAAATAACTTTTTACAAAGTAATTCTGGTATTAAAACCTATTTTTATACTTTCATAGTGTTTTTACCACAGTTTTGGGGTTAACTATTTGCCCATAGCTGGGACCCTAACAGGTGCTACCACCCCAGGTCAGGGTGGACCTGGGAACACCAGCAATTAAGAGGTGGTTCCACACTCCTCAAAACCTCCTGATCAGTGACACATGGCCGAGGTGACTAGGACGTTGAAACAGTGATTGCAAGTTCTCCCGATGTTCTGAGTTCAATCCCGAGCAAAGGCAGTGGCAGCGACAAACAAGAGCGGTGACAACGATAATAGAAGCACAGCAGCAGCAACGATGGCGTCAAGCAGTAGTAGCAGCAGCGATGGCCTTAATGGAACGAGAACATGGTACCCCCGTAACAATAAAGGGTTGGGTTCGAAATTCCAGACCGACGGTTCCCGAGTTCGAGATGCACCTGAAGAAGGCCGGAGGATCAGACGGCCGAAACGTTGTGAGGAAAGCAACCAAGATGAGGAAGTCAGTCCGATTAACGAAATCCATAGAGGCCTTGCTGCTGGACGTAGTCTATCATCATACCCAGGACAGTCCATTTTAGGGATGTGATGTATTAATGCAGCAGAGCATGGTGGAGTAATGGATAGTGGATCGGATTGAGAAATCAGAGAGCCGAGTTCGAATTCCAGTCGAATCCATGCTAATACCCTTGAGAGAGGTATGAATCCTCTTCTTCTCCCAACAGCTATAGGTAAATAGCAGGACAGACTTTGTTCTATAGCATTGGATGGAAACTGGTCTAGGAGAAGGACAACTCTGAATTCAAACCCTGCGGAGGGTCATTTGGGGACCTTGTGGCACGTAGTACACCAGGTCTCTGTATTCGGCCCTTCAAAAAGTGTGGTTGGTTCTGCACAAAGCCTTCACCACTATAATCAAATCATATGTGCTGGTGTCTGGGATGTCACTGGATCTAACTAACACCTTTATCCACTGTGCCATGTGTCCTTGAGGACATCTGTGTATGAATTTCTGGGTATTATAATGACAGGACCAAAAGAGTGTGAGTTCAATACCTGGTTAAGGCAGTGGAGAACTTGCAGAGGGGAATTAACAGGAGATAACTGATAACTTACATCCATTAAACATGGGACGTGTAACTAGAACAGTCTACCCCAGTGAGTGAAATAAAGGGCTCAGTTCGACATTCCAACTACCTGAAGAACGCCAGAGCATATAATGGCCAAAACGTTGTAATAAATATGGTGACAAAGATGAGGACAATGGTTCAAATAATGTAAATAGTGTACATAATACCTCATTATCTCCCTCTCCAATGTCATATCCATTCAGAATGAAGTTGATCATAACTCTCCACAAGTTCCTTATTTTTAATATCTGGGAATTGCCATGACTTCATGGGAAAGAGAGTGGCGTGTTTTCCTGTTCCTTACACCATGTTTTTTTAATGCAGAGATTGTCCTTCTCGGAGACTGACTGTCAACCAAGGCTGAAGAACCCAGCTAGACTACTATTTAACCCTTAGCTGCAGAGAAGAAAGATAAATTAATGTCTTTTCTAAAAGTATTAAGACAAAGTGAACGCAAATTGTCTCAGCCAGGGTTTGAACACTGCTTGCTGAAATAGTTTTTGTATTGGTTAACTTTTACGCCCTCCTCACCTCTTAGCGAAACAAATAATTGGAAACAAGTGTCACAAAATTTGGAAAAATAAATCCAAAAATAAAAGCAATGCAATAGAATGAAGGAAAAAATGAAAACCCAGTGAATTCAGTAGGAAGAAAAAAACACACATTTACAGTTTGTGAAAAAGGCTGCTTAAGTATTTTATCTGAAATTAAATCTTAAAGAATGCTGACAAAACTTTTTAAAAAGTATATATGCAACATGACCAAAATGAAATATTGATACAAACATAAATCCAAAATCTGCATCACTGTCATTTTCATCTAGGGCGCCACAGCAGAATTCTGTTTTAGAAATGGTTGTTATGGGCGAGGCAAGTTTGTCAAATTTCCAATACCAAAATAGAAAAAAAAAATGCTAAAAGCTGTAAAACACAAAATTCAAGCAATCTGAACAACTGACAAAACACCAGTCCTCATCACAAAACTCAAATATCTCATTAAATTCAATTTAATGCTAATTTAAAATTGACATTTACAATCCTCTATACAGAAAAAGAAATTAAATTTAATTTGAAAATGTTTTTGATATTTCATTACAAGAGTTCATAAAACTGAATGCCTTTTGTCTGACATCCATTCTTATAAACAGAGTAAAATTTGGTCCAAACCATTTATTCGCATGTACTTTTTGTTTAATTTCAATAATTTTGAGACGAGTCATTATCATTCCAAGAATTGTTCAGACTACTGATCGAATTCTTTTTGCTTAAGACATTTTATGATTTTGAGACGAGTCATTATCATTCCAAGAATTGTTCAGACTACTGATCTAATTCTTTTTGCTTAAGACATTTTATGATTTTGAGACGAGTCATTATCATTCCAAGAATTGTTCAGACTACTGATCTAATTCTTTTTGCTTAAGACATTTTATGATTTTGAGACGAGTCATTATCATTCCAAGAATTGTTCAGACTACTGATCGAATTCTTTTTGCTTAAGACATTTTATGATTTTGAGACGAGTCATTATCATTCCAAGAATTGTTCAGACTACTGATCGAATTCTTTTTGCTTAAGACATTTTATGATTTTGAGACGAGTCATTATCATTCCAAGAATTGTTCAGACTACTGATCTAATTCTCTTTGCTTAAGAAACTTTTTATAATTTTGAGACGAGTCATTATCATTCCAAGAATTGTTCAGACTACTGATCTAATTCTTTTTGCTTAAGACATTTTATGATTTTGAGACGAGTCCTTATCATTCCAAGAATTGTTCAGACTACTGATCTAATTCTCTTTGCTTAAGAAACTTTTTATAATTTTGAGACGAGTCATTGTGCCACAATTGTCAGGTAGGAATATTAATTAATAAGAACTACAGCAATTGGGCCAAATTCCATCATCGCTATGCAATTGGTCTCTTGCATTTGCCTATGCAGTTACCTTAGATATATTTTCTTTACTAGATATTTTTCTTGTAATTGCAGGTTACTATCTTCAATTCATTATTATTATTATTCAACACACATAATTTTATATATATATATATATATATATATATATATATATATATATTTTCAGGGTAAGCTGGCTTACTTTTAAGATCCATTTAGGTGAAACCTAGGTAGGTTTTCCTGTCTCTTTAGGATTTATTTTAGTTATTCCCACTCTATATTGTAGTCTTACTAATTGGTTATTTTTTCTTTTCTTTGGACTAAAGACTTACGGCACTGGACGTTTTATTTCACCCTGTTTGGATATTTTTAGTTCTTTCTTTTTTTATTTCTAATTTTTTTCCTCTGGTACTGATTTGTTTTGACATATCTCCAAGTTGAGCTATCTGAAGTTTTTTCCAAATGAGTATCACTATTATTATTATTATTATTATTATTATTATTATAATACAGTAGCGGCCATAATATAAGGAACGCAAACAACAAAGACATAAATATGTGTATTACTTAAAAAGTAATGCATGATTAGCAATGAAATTTTTACCGAATAAAGATTAGGGTGTAATGCATAAATATTATACAAAGTTACAAAAATTTACATAATACTTTTAAAAAAAAATAAAGATTAAATGGGACAAAGGAAATAAGCTAAAAAAAGAATGAGTTATTGAAAGACGAATGGGAGGGAATTACTGCTGATTTTTTCAAGAAATTAATTAGATCATGTGGTCGATGATGCAGAGAAGTCATTGAAAATAAGGGGATGTTTACCAAATATTAAATTTTGTTGATATTTTGTTTATAATCAAGAATTAACAAGATTGTTCCTTAACTTTTGTCCAGTAGGTTCTTTCCTTTGTTCCATTTAATCTTTATTTAAAAAAAAAACTATTATGTAAATTTTTGTAACTTTGTATAATATTTATGCATTACACCCTAATCTTTATTCGGTAAAAATTTCATTGCTAACATGCATTACTTTTTAAGTAATACACATATTTATGTCTTTGTTGTTTCTGTTCCTTATATTATGGCCGCTACTGTATATAATTTAAAAAATTGATTTTTATTACTTTAAATGTTATTATAGTGGACTGGATACTTGTATTTGAAATAGATGCCCCATTTTTATTTTTACTTTAAACAGTATGTCCTACAGTTATCAGTCTTCAGATTCAAGAACTCTTAAAGAAAAGGTGTGCACTCCTGCAGAGATCGAAACCTTTTGTAGAAGAAACCACCATTTGATCTGGTGTGAATTACCACTCGGTTATGTAAAGTATCACAGTTCCACAATGCTCTATATCTCAGATATGCAATCTAAGAGATATCATACACACTGTTTAAGGTAAGAAACGAAAGTAACGCTTATATATACACATTATGGGTGCATGGGTGCAAGTGATTAGAACATTCACTTTCTGACCATGAGACCTGGGTTCGAATCTCACCACGGTTGATTTGTCAGGATGCAGACTTCCTGATGTTATCGGTCTGGAGGGGGTGACCCAGTGTGCGGCACCCCTGGAAAGTGCCTGAACCCCATTCCACGGGTTGACCCAAGCCTTGTGAGTGAAATTGGGCAGACGGAACACTTAGAGAGCCGTTGATAGCTGCGCTAGCACAAAGTCACAAGTCATCATGCCCGAGGGTTTGAGTGTGCTGGCCTTGTTCAGATTGTTGATCACACTAGATAACACACTCTCTCCCAGAAACTGTAACTAAGGTCTGCTCAGCATAGTTGCAGTATAAACCACGAAGGGATTGGCTAGCTATTACATATAAAATATATATATATATATATATATATATATATTATATAATATAATAGAATACAAGATAATATAATGTAATACAATATAATATATATAATATAAATGAATACAAAATAATATAATATAATATAATATATATAATATAATATAATACAATATATATAATATAATATAATACAATACAATATATATAATATAATATAATACAATACAATATATATAATATAATATAATACAATACAATATATATAATATAATATAATATATATAATATAATATAATATATATAATATATGTTGTTTTGACACATTTTTGATGTGGTGATTAATGGAGAGCAGTTTTGTTTAGGAGGCATTAAAGTTAACCAGCCAATTTCTGCCCCAGTTCACAACCGATTGAAGGTCCTTTTCGAGATGAACAGCCAGGTTAATTTTGTCAGTACCACTAGATTTGTTTCTGAGGCAGGAGTAAATTGTGGTGTCATCCGCATAGATGCAGACTTGGGAATCAATGGCGTCAGGAAGATCATTTATGAATATAAGGAACAGGGTAGGGCCTATGTCTTGATTAAGTCAAATTAAATGTCAGATCCAAGCAAAATAGAAAAGTAAGCTCAGAGGGCGGAGGTGGGTGAGTTATTTTTTCATGTCATGAGAAACCGGAACACACACACACATATATATATATATATATATATATATATATATATATATATATATATATATATATATATAAATAATTTTTTGTTGTGTGTATGTGTGTTTAATTAAAGAGCACAGTGAAATTTTTTTTTTTAAATATTCTCTTTCACCTTTCATATGAATGAATGCAGGTCAATGTTTAATTCTTGCAAAAACTCTTGAAATTTTGGGAATAAGCACTTTCAGCTGTTCGTTTAGCTAATCACAGGATGCAAAACTTTAATATTTGGGAAAGAAAAATGGGATTATAGATATTAGTTTTTAAAATTCAGTTTTTAAATTTTGCTATCAAGGCCTTTTGTATGTTATGGTGAAATAATGTATAGAGCGACACACATTCAACGTTCTCTGGGCAGGATGAGTCAGTCAGTTATTAAGATTGCAAGACTTTTTAAAAAATCTTTCTTCTTCTAATTTAAGACTGAAATATAATCTTGTCTTTTTCTCTACAAGAAATCTAAAGTGTTTGATTTTTAGTGGCGGAAAGAAAATTGCATGAGTGAATTGTATGAAGAGAGGGAGAGAAAAGAAATTGTATGATAAAAAAAGAGAGAAAGTGAATTATGAAATAGAGAGATTGCATGGCGAGAGAGAGAGAGATATTACATGATAAGAGAGAGAGATATTACATGGTAAGAGAGAGAGATTGCATCATAAGAGAGAGATTAAGAGTGAGAGTGTATGATAAAAAAGGGAGAGGAACTGTATGATAAAAGAGAGAGAGACTCTACAATAAGAGAGAGAGACTACTACTACAAGAGAGAGAGAGAGACGCTACTACAAGAGAGAGAGAGAGGCGCTACTACAAGAGAGAGAGAGGCGCTACTACAAGAGAGAGAGAGGCGCTACTACAAGAGAGAGAGAGGCGCTACTACAAGAGAGAGAGAGGCGCTACTACAAGAGAGAGAGAGGCGCTACTACAAGAGAGAGAGAGGCGCTACTACAAGAGAGAGTGACTCTACAAAAAGAGAGAGTGACTCTACAAAAAGAGAGAGTGACTCTACAGTAAGAGAAAGAGAGAGTGACTCTACAATAAGAGAAAGAGAGAGTGACTCTACAATAAGAGAGAGAGAGAGATTCTATGATAAATAAGAGAGAGAGAGATTCTGTGATAAATAAGAGAGAGTGAGAGATTCTATGATAAATAAGAGAGAGAGAGAGATTCTATGATAAATAAGAGAGAGAGAGAGATTCTATGATAAATAAGAGAGAGAGAGAGATTCTATGATAAATAAGAGAGAGAGAGAGATTCTATGATAAATAAGAGAGAGAGAGAGATTCTGTGATAAATAAGAGAGAGAGAGAGATTCTATGATAAATAAGAGAGAGAGAGAGATTCTATGATAAATAAGAGAGAGAGAGATTCTGTGATAAATAAGAGAGAGAGAGAGATTCTGTGATAAATAAGAGAGAGAGAGAGATTCTATGATAAATAAGAGAGAGAGAGATTCTGTGATAAATAAGAGAGAGTGAGAGATTCTATGATAAATAAGAGAGAGAGAGAGATTCTGTGATAAATAAGAGAGAGAGAGAGAGAGACTATGACAGAAAGAGAGAAATAAAATTACGTGATATGAGAGAGCAAGAGGATGATAAATGAAAGGTAGAGAAAAAGAATTGTGAGAGAGAGATAAAGAGATAAGAGATTGAAAGAATACTGTGCTATAGAAGGAAGAGAGAAAGATAATTGTATGCTACAAGATGGAGACAGAACTGTCTGATACTAAGAGAGAACAGGAGAGAAAGAGGATGGCATGAACAAAGAGAGAGAGAGATAACTGTGTAATTCGAGAGAGAGAGAGATAGTAGATTGTGTAAACCAAGATAAAGAGAGAGATAGAGAATTGTGTAACTTAAGAGAGAAGGTGAGAGAGAAAATTATGTAACCCAAGAGAAGAGTTTAACCCAAGAGAGAGAAAAAGAGAGAATTGCGTGGGGAGAGTGAGAGAGAGAATGGTTTGGCAAGAGTGAGAGAGAGAGAGAATTGTGTGACGAGGGAGACAGAGAGAATTGCATGGTGAGAGAGACAGAGAGAGAATTGTGTGACGAGAGAGAGAGAATTGCGTGGCGAGAGACAGAGAGAGAGAATTGCGTGGCGAGAGACAGAGAGAGAGAATTGCGTGACAAGAGAGAGAGAGAGAATTGCGTGACAAGAGAGAGAGAGAGAGAGAATTGCGTGACAAGAGAGAGAGAGAGAGAGAATTGCGTGACAAGAGAGAGAGAGAGAGAGAATTACGTGACAAGAGAGAGAGAGAGAGAGAATTACGTGACAAGAGAGAGAGAGAGAGAGAATTACGTGACAAGAGAGAGAGAGAGAGAGAATTACGTGACAAGAGAGAGAGAGAGAGAGAATTACGTGACAAGAGAGAGAGAGAGAGAATTGCGTGACAAGAGAGAGAGAGAGAGAATTGCGTGACAAGAGAGAGAGAGAGAGAGAATTGCGTGACAAGAGAGAGAGAGAGAATTGCGTGACAAGAGAGAGAGAGAGAGAATTGTGTGACAAGAGAGAGAGAATTGCGTGACAAGAGAGAGAGAGAGAAAATTGTGTGACAAGAGAGAGAGAGAGAGAATTGCGTGACAAGAGAGAGAGAGAGAATTGTGTGACAAGAGAGAGAGAGAGAATTGTGTGACAAGAGAGAGAGAGAGAGAGAATTGTGTGACAAGAGAGAGAGAGAGAGAGAATTGTGTGACAAGAGAGAGAGAGAGAGAATTGTGTGACAAGAGAGAGAGAGAGAGAGAATTGTGTGACAAGAGAGAGAGAGAGAGAATTGTGTGACAAGAGAGAGAGAGAGAGAGAGAGAATTGTGTGACGAGAGAGAGAGAATTGTGTGACAAGAGAGAGAGAGAGAGTGAGAAATAGAGAAGCGTGTGAGCTGAGAGACAGATTGAGAGAATCATGTAACCCAGGAGTGAAATAGAGTCATAGCATAGTGCAACACAAAAGAGAGAGAATTGTGTTATACACGATGTCAGGGGAGACAAAGACATAAGAGGTTTTCATGATAGAAATGAGACAACGAGTGAGAGAAAGAGAAACACGTAACCTAAAAAAGAGAGAAAAGTGAGAAAGAGACAACTGTACAACATGAGAGAGAAGTAGAGAGAACTGTGTGATATAGGAGAGAGAAGAAGAAGAAAGGAGGAGGAAGGGTTGGCGACAAATGAAAGAGTCCAACCCTGTAATGAGGATCAGTATCAAAGGCAATCTTATCTCTTGATGATAGAAAAGCCTGCAATGAAGAAAGAACAAATTGTAGATCCGAATGGTGCTGGGGTGGGACGGCGGCAGCAGCAAGTAAGTGAAAAAAGAACATTTGTACGTGATGCTTTTATGTTCACTCTAAATCAAAAAGATAGTTTTACGCCATTGTCGTCTTCTTTGCTTTTATTCCCTTAATAGAATAAAGCAACGATGTGTTTTTTATTTTACAAATAATTACGTTTGTATGTGGCACAAGGCCAAAGAGGTAGAGAGAAAAAAAGGCTGATCGACACTGTCTATCCTAACCTGATTCGTGACCCATTCACTCTAACAAATGACACAATCACCACAAGAACCATTCCCTCTCCATTCAATCTGGACATGTACCAAAATACCGCATTTTCCCCCCAAGAGGACCTAATAATACACCCATGATTATAACAATTTCTGAATATGTAGAAATTTTTTACACTATTTACATTGTTCAGACTATCTTCCTCATCTTTGTTG
This sequence comes from Acanthosepion esculentum, assembly GCA_964036315.1. Lineage (NCBI taxonomy): Eukaryota > Metazoa > Mollusca > Cephalopoda > Sepiida > Sepiidae > Acanthosepion > Acanthosepion esculentum. Next base: position 10,739,061 of record OZ038504.1, read on the forward strand.
CCATATTTATCAAAACGTTTCGGCTGTTGTACACTCCGGCCTTCTTCAGGTGGTTGGTATGTCTAATGGATATCAGTTATCTCCTGTTAATTCTGCCTTAACCAGGTACTGAACTCACACTCTCTGGGTCCTGTCACTGGATCTAACTAATGCCTTTATCCGCTGTGCCATGAGGACATCTTTGTATGAATTTTTGGGTATCATAGACCTAATGTCTTCAGCAAATATTTTTTTTACCAGTTCTCATATTGCAATTTTTGTTGTTATTATCGCTTTTCTCTGGCACTCCTTATTACTGGTTCCCATATTGTATTCATTTCTATGCTTGGTCGGCTCAGGAGATTTTTGTGGCCTAGCATATGTGCTGATTCCTTACAAATTTTCCAATGATGTTCTTTGTCTATGATTTCAACCAGATCCCACAGAGGGTGATGATTTTCCTTTTCTCTCCATATGTGGTCTGCCATGCCTGATTTTTCCACTTCCTCTCATGTTACAGCTTTTTGGTGTTCTTGAAGACGTACGTTTATATTTCTTTTCGCAGCTGCATGGGATAGCATACACACAGTCTTTAGTCATGTTCTTCTCTATGGGGGATCTTACTCGGGAGAGGTATCTGCGAAGTGTCATCCAGCTTTTGAAGGTTGTCCTGATGTTATATGGACTGCAGATCCTTTGTATTTTCTCTGATAACCCCTTCACATAAGGCAGGCAGACTGTTTTCTGAGTATTGTTGTCCTCCTCTTGTGAATAAATAAAGGGTTCATTTCAACATTCCAACCACCTGTAGAAGGCTGGAGCATACAACGGCCAAAACGTTGTAATAAATATGACGAAAAAGATGAGGACGATAGTCCGAATAATGTAAATAGTGTACATAATACCTCATCTCAGAAATATAGACAGATACTGAAAGGGCGGAACATTGTAATAAATATGGCGACAAAGATGAGGACAATAGTCTGAATAATGTAAATAGTGTACATAATACCTCATCTCAGAAATATAGACAGATACTGAAAGGCCAAAACGTAATAAATATGGCGACAAAGATGAGGACAATAGTCCGAATAATGTAAATAGTGTACATAATACCTCATCTCAGAAATATAGACAGATACTGTAGAAATTTTTGTTTGACAAAAATACATAAAAGTTTTCAATGACACAAAGCTAGTGAACCCATTAAACCTTAAGCCCATTAAACCATAAACCCATTAAATCCAAATAAAAAATAAACAAAAGTGAAATTAAATCTGTATTAGTAAGGAACTGTCCGAACCCACAAAAATCAAAATAGTCACTAAGTTCTGCAGATAAACAGAATCGAGAAGCTCACTTGCTAGTGGCAGGGGAGGGACAAAAAACAATTTGGGAGTGGGGAATTGTAAAAGGCTGGTCCAATCAAGTTAAAAGCAATGATGTGTTATCAAATAATGAGATGTTACAAATTATATTTTCCAATCGTGAGTAGTAATTAAATTGGTTTTATTCAGAACCTCTACTCCTTCGTTTATCAAAGAAAATTAATTATATGCAAGCAATTACTTTATATCTTATTAAACTAAAAAAAAAAAAAACAATAAAAGCTGTTGGTGCGACAATAACTAGAGTTTACAGATAAAGTCAGAGAAAAAAACACAAGATAAGGAGTGTGGATCAAGATGCGTAATGAATAAAAAAACACTTGTTGAATCATGTGCTGCAAAAAAATAATGGATACTAATGCTCAGAGTAAAAGTCCTACAATGTTGACCATTGAGTAATGGCCGACAAGTTTTTCTAACAGGCTAAACCAGTTATTCATAACTAGTGTTCCATGTGATCCGTTTAAGTGTGTGGCGAAATATTGTCATGGCATATATATATATATATATATATATATATATATATATATATATATATATATATATACATACACACACTATAGTCCAAAAGTTTGAAGCCACCCTCAGAATTAGCATGGAATGAAATTGACAGAAGAGTGAAAAAAAAAATGAAAAAGAGCTCATAGAATTACTGAAAAAAGAATGGAATCAATTATTAAACTTATACTTTGAGAAACTTTTCCAATGAATGCCAAAAATTTATGCTGCAATAATCAAGGCTAAAGGAGGATATTTTGATGAGAGCAAAATTTAATTATAAATAAAATATTTTTTTCTTTTTGTCATAATTACTAAAAAAAAAAAAAGTCTCACCTATATATATACATATATATATATATATATATATATATATATTAGTTTACGAAAAACTAGGTAATACGTATGGGTAGACCCAAGGAGGATAAAATCCAGAGAGCTCAATGTAAATAAGAGCTAATAATTTAAATAAAAAGCTGTGGTGAAATAATTTATTATATGGAACCTTAAAGTAATCTGTTTTTATTTAATATATATATATATATATATATATATAATTCAAAAGTTTTAAGCCACGCCCAGAATTAGCATGGAATGAACTTGACAGAAGAGTGAAAAGAAAATGTAAAAGAGCTCTTAGAGTCACTGATAAAAAAAATGGAATCAATTATTAAACTTATTCTTTGAGAAAATTTTGCAACAAATGCCAAAAATTTGTGCTGCAGTAATCAAAGCTGAAGGAGGATATTTTGACAAGAGCAAAATTTAATTATAAAATGCTTTTGTCTTCTTTTTCTCATAACAAAATTTTTAATAAAAAATCATGTCTTACATTTTTTTTAACCATGTATAATAATTTTCTCTTATTTAATGTCCAAAGCAACTACTTTTTGCGACAATTTAAAAAATTACCAGGGGTAGCCTTAAACCTTTGAATGTGTATGTGTGCATGGATGGACGGAGTAATGGTACAGTGCTAGTATTTTATTAAATAAGTTGTACAAATAGTTGAGTAGAAACATTGAAATAAAGTCAATTCAGATTTGTTTTTGTATTTTTAAAATAAATACACGTTTTTATTTTGTAACATTTAAATCTACACCCTTCAAAAGTTTTTCTCATTGCTCCTCCGTGATATTTTCATTTGAGGTTGAGAAACATGGGTCTAACCTGAAAAGTATATCAGTTGAACTGCCATGATAAAGACAGCAAGGATACAAATATTAGTTTGAATAACACACGAACTGATGATAATGACTCATCACAGAATTCTAAAGCATGAAGAAGGCTGAAGAACACATCAGTCAAAATGTAGTGATAAAACCAACAAGGATACAAATATATATATTTATATATATATATATATATATATATATATATAAGTCAACACTTAGAGGTGACAGTCTGTTTCATGCTAGATGCAATCGTCAGGCCACGAGTACTGATATTTTTCTCGGCTATTTATATATACGGGTTAGTGGTGCATTGTGGGTAGTCTATTTTGGCAGTTATTTGCATCTAGCATGAAACAGACTGTCGCCTCTAAGTGTTGACTTCTATGTTCACTTTTATATTTACACACGCTCTATCTCTGATATTGAGCACTTTATCCCATAAATATAGCACACTTTAAGACTATATTTCTTCATATATATATATATATTAAAAAGAAGAGAGTTAGTATTTGAATAAATTAAACTTTTTCAAATAATTTTCTTCACTATTCTTCGATGATGTTATTCTAATTTCTTTGTTTATTATTCATTTTTAAAAGTATTTTTATTTTTTTTAATTCAACTTTCCAAAAATCATTTAACCATTTCTAGTGATCAAGGGCTCAAAACATTTGACGATTCCCATTAATATATTTTTTGGATTTAAATACAAAATGAATATCCCACATTAGCTAGTTTTTTGGGTTTTTTTTGCAATTTTATAATTCTTATCGATGTGAATCTGGCTTCTCAACCCTAAATAACAGCAAAAATACGAAAGCCAGAAAAACTATGCTCAATGAAGAAGAAATGAGGGCCTGCTTATTGTACATTTGACTGAACTTTGAAGAAATCATGAGAAAACTCCAGGCACAGATTTAACCCGAAATCAGCTGCATAAATAGTTGAAAAGAAATATTGAAATAAAGTTCATATTTGTAAGTATATTTTTAAAATCTATGGTTTTATTTCATAATATTTAAATGTATACACTTTAAAAATTTTCCTAAGTGTGCTGTGATATTTTTGTTTGCTCCTAGGAGTGCCCTTGCTTAAAAAGGTTGAGAAACACGGGTCTAACCTGAAAAGTATGAACTGCCATGATAATGACAGCAAGAATACAAATATTAGTTTGAATAACACACAAACTGATGATAATGACTCATCACAGAATTCTAAAGCATGAAGAAGGTTGAAGAACACATCAACCAAAATGTAGCGATAAAATCAACAAGGATACAAATATCAGTTTGAATAACACACAAACTGATGAGGAGACATTTCAGAATTCCAGAGCATATGAGTGATTTGTTTTTTACGGCTTATCAACCCTTTGCAGGTTATTTCAAGCTGAAACCTATTTTAGATTGGAAGAATAATATTTCTTTTGTGAATGAATATTTTTGTTTAGAATAACAATGATTTTTTCCAGATACAAGTCATACTATTTAACCCATAGCTGGAGGGGAGGTGATGGCTTTGTATTTTCACAAGTGAATGTAATGAACCTGACTGGAAATCAAACTCTGCTCTCTCATTTCTCATTCACTATCCACACAGAGCATGAAGAAGGCTGAAGAATACATCAGCCAAAATACAGCTACTATTGGTCTTAACAATTCATAGATTGGTGACAGAGAATAAAGAAGTCCAAAAAGTAGAATGCTAAAATTAGTCTGAAAAACTCATGAGCTGTGGATGAGAGCTCAGAATTCTAGAGAATGAGAGAGGCCGCAGAATTTCTCAGTCAGAATATAGTGATAAAGACAAGAAGCATCTGGGTTTTAATCTGAACAACTCTTTCATCGATAATAATGACTCATGGTAGAACTCTAAACAATGAAGAAGGCTGAACAATGATAGAAAATGGAGGTTATCGCCCCTTAGTGATTCGACACAGGCACGTGGGAGAGATTGAGACCGGAGTGGGTTCGCAGGGTAGACGAGATGTAGCTTCCAAACAGAAAGGACGTCAACCCACATTTACAAAGCAGGCAGACTTAGACAGTGACCATAGCTTCCGAACAAAGGACATACTTCAACTATTTACAAAGTGGACAGACATAAAGACCACTGCTTCTGAAAAGAGTCCTCTAACCATTTATGAAGTGGGCAGATGTAAAGATCACTGTTTTGAACAGAGTCCTCTAACCATTTATGAAGTGGGCAGATGTAAAGATCACTGTTTTGAACAGAGTCCTCTAACCATTTACGAAGCGGGCAGATGTAAAGATCATAGCTTCTGAACAGAGTCCTCTAACCATTTACGAAGCGGGCAGATGTAAAGATCATAGCTTCTGAACAGAGTCCTCTAACCATTTACGAAGCGGGCAGATGTAAAGATCATAGCTTCTGAACAGAGTCCTCTAACCATTTACGAAGCGGGCAGATGTAAAGATCATAGCTTCTGAACAGAGTGCTCTAACCATTTATGAAGCGGGCAGATGTAAAGATCATAGCTTCTGAACAGAGTCCTCTAACCATTTACGAAGCGGGCAGATGTAAAGATCATAGCTTCTGAACAGAGTCCTCTAACCATTTCTGAAGCGGGCAGATGTAAAGATCATAGCTTCTGAACAGAGTCCTCTAACCATTTATGAAACGGGCAGATGTAAAGATCATAGCTTCTGAACAGAGTCCTCTAACCATTTATGAAGCGGGCAGATGTAAAGATCATAGCTTCTGAACAGAGTCCTCTAACCATTTATGAAGTGGGCAGATGTAAAGATCATAGCTTCTGAACAGAGTCCTCTAACCATTTATGAAGTGGGCAGATGTAAAGATCATAGCTTCTGAACACAGTCCTCTAACCATTTCTGAAGCGGGCAGATGTAAAGATCATAGCTTCTGAACAGAGACCTCTAACCATTTATGAAGCGGGCAGATGTAAAGATCATAGCTTCTGAACAGAGACCTCTAACCATTTATGAAGCGGGCAGATGTAAAGATCATAGCTTCTGAACAGAGACCTCTAACCATTTATGAAGCGGGCAGATGTAAAGATCATAGCTTCTGAACAGAGTCCTCTAGCCATTTATGAAGCGGGCAGGCATAGCTTCTGAATAACCAGAATTTACAAAGCTGAACTCAAGCAAGAACATCTCCACAAGCAAGATTCATGGCAGACCAAACTAAGCAAGAGATAAGATATAAAATTATAAACACATTTCTAAGCTTGCTCATACTCCTCCCATCTTTCTTAAATATTGTTCTGTAACTGACACATTGACTGCTAAATGCATTAACATGTAGCAATCCCTCATTCTGTACCAATATATGTGTATATGTACATAAATTTATGATTTTGTGAAGCTTAAACAATTTGTCATGTGGTATTTTTACCTCTGTCTTTTCGAGACCAAATGGGTGGTGTTACAATTCCTAATGTCTTCCTAAAAAGAACAAAATTAAAAAAAAAACAATATATTGAATTTAAATTACTTTGAAATAATTTTCGTCTTATCACAATCTTTTGGTTCTGAATTCTCCAGCTTTTCTTGGACATCTATTTGTTTTAGAATGTCACATCTTGCTCTGAGAGAGCATGCGCTTTTTATCCCATATATATTATATCAGGACTTGTACCTGTATGTTCTTAGGACTATCTTCACCCGACATATGTGCTGGCCTTCCTACCAGACCTTGTGAAGACAAGCACACTGTTTACAAAAGCTGAAATGAAGTTATTTCCTTTGCTGTCCTTGTGCCTGAATTTATGTCAGCATCATATCATTAAGCAAAGGTAGACTTTCATTGCAGCTCATTTCTACTTCTAAGGATCACTGCCATTTGTAATTAGAGAGCGAGTTGTGATGGATTCCAGTTTGAGTGCTATTTACACACACACACATTTAAAATAAATAAAATCAAACGCATTGATTATGAAAGTCAAAATGAAGTGTCTCCAAAGTTGTCCCTTGACTCTGAATATCTTGTCTGGATTTATATCACGAGCATGCACTAAACAAAGATAGTTTTCAATTGTATGCCATTTTCTTCTACTTTTGAGGATAACTGCCATTTGCAATTAGAGATGGAGTCGTGATAGTGAGTTAAACCTACACACTGGATGAACAAGTATTCATTTTTTAATGAATCTTATGATATTTTTCTAGGAACGAATATCATTCTGCCTATGAAATGTTGTCTATAGGAAAAAAACAAAACGTGTAATACAATAAAAGTTTTATTGATAGCCTAAAAATGTCAGTTATTCCCCAAGAAATATAAAAAAAGAACAATCTGCTGAAAGCAAATCGAGTCAAGTTTTGAAAAGGCAAGTAAATGTCATGCAGAAAAGTTAATAGGATAAAAAGTAGGATTCCATATTCGTCATTTAATGGACGTCTGGGATTTGAAATGAATACTGACCAAAATGCTTGAAACTGAAATTCAGAAGGTCAAGACAAATGGAGAATTATCAACTCATTTTTTTTTTCCAAAAGCAATTTTGGCATGTAATTCCCAGCAAAATGTCTTTTTTGACAAACTTGGACGAAGTGTCAAAAGGACGGTTTCTCAATTGACACTGCTATTATTTAAACCACCTGCACCCTTCAGGTAATGTTCATTTTAAAAAGTAATGATTAGATTTGCTTGTTTTGTTTTACAGCCTATCAACCTCAATAGGTTATGTAATGCCGACAAGGTTTTTATTGTTGGAAATTTTTTTTTTTTCAAAAATTTATTACTGGTAAAAATTTTTCCAAAAAAGTATTGCTGGTATTGAAACCTATTTTTATACTTTCATAGTGTTCTGACCCCTTTTGGGGTGGGGTAACTATTTGCCCATAGCTGGGACCCTGACAAGTGCTACTACCTCAGGTCAGGGCGGACCTGAGAATACCAGGAATTAAGAAGTAGTTCCATGCTCCTCAAAATCTTCTGATCAAAGGCCTTGCTGTTGGATGTAGTTTATCATCATACCCAGGATACGGATGTAGTTTATCATCATACCCAGGACGGGCGATGATTTGAACAGGAGTAAAACCTAAACATATAATGAATGTAAATTTATATATTTTTTGTTCTTTGAGAATTTGCTAAAAAAATATTAAACACTATTTATTTATTAGATTGTTTGATTACAAGAATAATTTTATATTTACAATATTTTAAAAACTAATACAATTAAAACTAATGCAATTCAATAATTATCATTTACCAATTTACAAAGAAATAAATACGAAAACATTTTACTTATAAATTTATAAATTTACAAAATTATTAAAATAGGCTTGGTTTGTTTTATGGCATATCAACACCTCAATGGGTTATTTAATGTCGACAAGATTTTTAGGATAGGTTCGTATGAATAGAATATGTATTCTTTGTAAGAAATCAGTTTGGTTTGGTTTATTTTGTTTTACGGCATATCAACCTCCATGGGTTATTTAATGCCGACAAGATTTTTAGGATAGGTTCGTATGAATAGAATATGTATTCTTTGTAAGAAATCAGTTTGGTTTGGTTTATTTTCTTTTACGGCATATCAACATTAATGGATTATTTAATGCTGGCAAAATTTTTAGGATAGGTCCGTATGAATAGAATATGTGTTCTTTGTAAGAAATTAGTTTGGTTTGGTTTGTTTTACAGCATATCAACCTCAATGGGTTATTTAATGCCAACAAGATTTTTAGGATAGGTTCGTATGAATAGAATATGTATTCTTTGCAAGAAATTAGTTTGGTTTATTTTGTTTTACGGCATATCAACACCTCAGTGGGTTATTTAATGCCGACAAGATTTTTATTGCAGGTAATATTTTTTCCAAAAATGTATTGCTGATAATAATTCTGTTCTTCAAAAATCCATTGCTGGTAATAACCTTTTACAAAAATGTATTAAAATACATTTTTACACATTCACAATGTTTTGACCCCAGCTTGGGGGTTCACTATTTGCCCATAGCTGGGACCATAACAAGTGCTACCACCTCAGGGTGAATCTGGGAACACTAGCAATTAAAAGGTGGTTCCACATTCCACAAAACCTGATCAGAGGCCTTGCTGCTGGGTGCAGTTTATCATCTTACCCAGGACAGTTTAAAATAGATAAACAAACTGTAAGAAAACCCTTATTGTTTACCATTTTATAAAGTTCAATAATAAAGTTTGGTATAATAAATAGTGGTTTTAATAATGTTTAATATATTTGTTGTCAATTCTCATGAACAAAAAAAATGTATAAATTCACTTTCATATGTTTAGGTTTTATTAAAATTCTAATCATTGCTTTTTTAAAACAATATAAACCTTGCCAATGAGTGTAAGTAGTTAAAATAAATAGCGGTGCCAAGAATATTCTAATATAGTTGAAACTAAAATACATCCACAGTCATTAAAGAATTTTAGAACACTGTTAGGGATGAGCATAATACGTGTGATGTAAAAAGGCTTAACATTTGCTTAAGATGATTAACGACTTTGATTTTGATAAGATTAACGACTTTGATTATGATTAAAATAGAAGAATTACTGACCGTTTATAAAAAGGATGATCCGTGCCGTGAGAAAAACGCAAGTATATGATATGTGCTCACAAATCAATCCTATTCAAAATAAACGCAAACACATATTCCTTGCCAATCACTTCCCCCATTGCCGTAAAGTTGCCACCCTGTGTCTTTTCTATAAATACTTCCATGACAACAGTTCAGATGAGCTCTTCAATAGGTATGCTGGTATTTCTGCCACGTTTAGTGATTGTGGGGGGTTATTACTAATATTATTTTTCTTTAGTTTCTTGTAAATATTTTGTATTCATTTTGTAAATACACATTGGGGTTAAATTTTTAGAATTGTTATTTTATTCCCCCCCCCCCCACAGACACTGAATTGTAAATATGGGGACTAGTTAGTATTTTCATTGAGACAGTGAGGTATTATGGTGGTTGTCGTAAGAACGGTACGTATGAATGTGGTGTTTTGGTGTAAGGAATATTGTTCGTACGATTGGGTCAGTGTTTGCGGCTAGCTTAGTTATAGTTAAGACAGAAGAAGACCGTCCTTTCCCCCTCCCAATCCCCCCCTTCGGCCTTGTGCCACATTTCTGTAAGTTATACAGAATAAATATATCGCTCTTCAATAGGGATTGGCTCATTTTATTTCTGTCCCTATTTTCTTTAGTTTAATTCCTCTCCCCGCCCTCAGGTGATCAGAGACTTCAGTTCTCTGATGGATGTGGGGCGCCTTTCGTTTCGGGTGTGATTTTCGTATTTGTCGCCGTGTTTGAATGAATGTCTTTGAGTGAGTGCAATTGAATGAATGTTTTATAGTATTAAAGTACCGCATTGATTTCGTCCAGTTAACTGATGTTTCTGCCACATTTAAGGATTGTGTGTGTGTGGGGGGGTATTAGTAACATTATCTTGTTTTGTTTCTTATACATAGTTTTGTTTTCATATTGTAAGTACTCATTGGGGCTAGGTTTATTGTTTTATTCCCCACCTCCCACAGACAATGAATTGTATATACGGGGACGAGTTAGGACTTCATAGAGATTCTCAGGTATTATAGTGAATAAAATAAGAATGGTAAGGAAAAATGCGTTGTTTTGGTGTAAGGAATATTGTTGTATGTTTGGTTCAGTGTTTGTGGCGAGCGAAGTTTAACGATAAAACAGAAGAAGACCGTACTTCCCCCCATTCCCCATTTTGGCCTTGTGCCACATTTCTGTACATAGCAGAAATAAATATTGCTTTTCGACAGGGTACCTAGACTTTATGAATATAAGCACAGTACTAGACTGGCGATGAGATCTCATCGATATACAGTGGATATGGCGAGACGTAGCCGTAAGTTCTATGCTAACAGTTTCTTTTCTTACACTTCTCGATTGTGGAAGTCTTTTCCAGCTCCATGCTTTACAGCCAACTTTCATCTTCAAAAATTTAAATGCAATGTCAATCGCTATCTACTGCCCTCCTGATTACTCTTCTTTTGTTCTTACTCGTTAGCAATGATTCTGTTTTCTAATTCTTCCACACCCAGTAAGCCCGTGTGTCTTAGTGGCTTTACTGCCTTGCTTGGGGTGAATTGTTAAAACAAAAAAGAGTTCCTTGGAGTAGTGAATGGACAGATGGTGCGTGACTGGGTTTTGAAGAAATCGGACTATATATTGTTAGACGAAATCTCTTAATTTAGCTTCCAAAAGAAGCTTAATCATTACTTGTTACCACTCTCTCTCATATATATATATATATATATATATATATATATATATATATATATATAAAATACACAATAAAATCCCAAATTACCTCATATGGGGAATAGGCTTATTTCATCCGCTGAAAAATTTGTCAGTCTTATTCAACCCCGGTATAGACTGAGTTTGTGTCAGAATGAAAAATTTAGAGTCTAATATGGATTAGAATCTGAGAGAATAAGATAAAGAACAAATAGGAAATGGTTATCAATACAGTCTCACTTTTATTAAAGCGTCATCAAATGAGATATGGTCAAAAAGAGGAAAGAAATTTTGGTATTTCTACTTTTGTGTTGTTTAATTTTCATTGGTTAATTATGTTTCAGATGCATTCGACTTGTTAAACAAATGTTAGTATAATTTGTGGTGTTCCGAATTTAAGAGAGATGACGTGTCCATTTGAAGTTTTGAAAAATAAACAGATTGCAAGCTTAATTGAAAATCCATAAATACTGCTTTATTTATTTAAGTATATAATAATTCTAGTTCGTTTCTGTTGGATTCAGACGATAATGTATGTTCACAAGTGGATGTATGCATAGTAGACTTTATGTCTGGTAAAGCATTTGGTAATATTGTTTCCTACACCTCATTCGTTTTAGATAAACATACATTAGATTCTTTAAGAATCGATTCAATAAAGGTTGGTGATAAGTTTACCTTTTGTCATTTTTCCTCTTCTTTCTTTCATTCACTCTTCCTTTATTTTTTTTTATTTATTTCACTCATTCTTTCTTCCCCGCAGTTTTTCTTTCATTCACTCTTTCTTCCCTTTTCTTCTTATTTCATTCATTCTTTCTTCCACTCATTGTCTTCTTTTATTCACTCTTTCTTCTTATTTCATTCATTCTTTCTTCCACTCATTGTCTTCTTTTATTCACTCTTTCTTCTTATTTCATTCATTCTTTCTTCCACTCATTGTCTTCTTTCATTCACTCTTTCTTCCCTTTTCTTCTTATTTCATTCATTCTTTCTTCCACTCATTGTCTTCTTTTATTCACTCTTTCTTCTTATTTCATTCATTCTTTCTTCCACTCATTGTCTTCTTTCATTCACTCTTTCTTCCCTTTTCTTCTTATTTCATTCACTCTTTCTTCCACTCATTGTCTTCTTTTATTCACTCTTTCTTCTTATTTCATTCATTCTTTCTTCCACTCATTGTCTTCTTTCATTCACTCTTTCTTCCCTTTTCTTCTTATTTCATTCACTCTTTCTTCCACTCATTGTCTTCTTTTATTCACTCTTTCTTCTTATTTCATTCACTCTTTCTTCCACTCATTGTCTTCTTTTATTCACTCTTTCTTCTTATTTCATTCATTCTTTCTTCCACTCATTGTCTTCTTTTATTCACTCTTTCTTCTTATTTCATTCATTCTTTCTTCCACTCATTGTCTTCTTTCATTCACTCTTTCTTCTTATTTCATTCATTCTTTCTTCCCCTCATTGTCTTCTTCCATTCACTTTCTTCTGTTTTTCATTCATTCTTTTTCTTTCTTTCATCCTTCTTTCCTTCATCTTTCTTTCATTTATTTGTTCTTCCCCCATCTTCCATCCGCTACGTTTACCTTCTTCCTTTTCTTTCTCCGCCTCGTTCTAATTCTTCCTTTTTTTTTCTTCTTCTTTACCAATATTCTTTGTGAATAGAAAAAGAAGAAGTAAGGCAGTTTTTTGCACGAAACTAATTGTTCGGTGACATCCCATTAAAAAATGGTATGGCTTTCTTCCATTTAATATGCAGCTCATGAAAATAGGCAGACCTCATCTTCTTATCACAGGGAATCTATTTTAATATGAAAGATAAGAAAAAAACTTTAAAAATTTATATTGTTATTTATTACATTTTTATTTTTGGCCTTCTAATTTTATTAGAGTCAGATGGGACAAAATCAGGCATACATTTTTCTATATCCCAGAACAATGCTAGGAAATTTAATGACAAAGCTGAAAACCATTTTTTGTGTAATTTTAGTTCGATGACTGTCATTAATTTTACTAATAGTAGTCAAATGCAAATTTGTATGTTTTTCTTCATTGCCCCTATAACTCATATACATATTAAAGATGTCCAGTATTTCTTCAAAATTTTATCGCTGGTAATAATTTTTCTACAAAGTATTTCTGGTATTATAACCTATTTTTACACTTTCATAGAGTTTTGACCCCAGTTTAGTTTGTTTTTGTTTTACGACAGATCAACCTCAATAGATTATTTAATGCCGACAATTTGTATTGCTGGTAATATTATTTTTTTTTTTTTTCAAAAATCTATTTCTGGGAATATTTTTTCTTTAAAAAATCTATTTCTGGGAATATTTTTTCTTTAAAAAATCTATTTCTGGGAATATTTTTTCTTTAAAAAATCTATTTCTGGGAATATTTTTTCTTTAAAAAATCTATTTCTGGGAATATTTTTTCTTTAAAAAATCTATTTCTGGGAATATTTTTTCTTTAAAAAATCTATTTCTGGGAATATTTTTTCTTTAAAAAATCTATTTCTGGGAATATTTTTTCTTTAAAAAATCTATTTCTGGGAATATTTTTTCTTTAAAAAATCTATTTCTGGGAATATTTTTTCTTTAAAAAATCTATTTCTGGGAATATTTTTTCTTTAAAAAATCTATTTCTGGGAATATTTTTTCTTTAAAAAATCTATTTCTGGGAATATTTTTTCTTTAAAAAATCTATTTCTGGGAATATTTTTTCTTTAAAAAATCTATTTCTGGGAATATTTTTTCTTTAAAAAATCTATTTCTGGGAATATTTTTTCTTTAAAAAATCTATTTCTGGGAATATTTTTTCTTTAAAAAATCTATTTCTGGGAATATTTTTTCTTTAAAAAATCTATTTCTGGGAATATTTTTTCTTTAAAAAATCTATTTCTGGGAATATTTTTCCTTCAAAAATCTATTTCTGGAAATATTTTTCCTTCAAAAAAATGTATAGCTATTTGTATTGCTAGTAATTTTTTTTTTTTTTTTTTGAAAAAAATGCTGACAAGAATTTTTCAGTCAAAAGATAATTGCTGGTAATAATTTTTTATTTCTACAAAGTATTTCTGGTATTAAACCCTATTTTTACATTTTCATAGTATTTTGATCCAAGTTTGGGGTCTATTTGCCCATATCTGGGATCCTAACAGGTGCTACTACCCTGGGTCAGGGTGGACCTGGGAACACCAGCAATTAAGAGGTAGTTCCACACTCCTCAAAATCTCCTTATTAGAGGCCTTGCTATCGGACGTAGTTTATCATCTTACCCAGGACGTGGATGTAGTTTATCGTCATACCCAGGACGGACGAATTCTGGGAAGAAGTTCAAACAGTTAATTGGGTACAAAGTACAGTTGGTTTTACTCGGATGCATAGCTTAGTACAATTGATTTTAATTAATTTTTTTGGATAGAACAAAAGTTTTATTATTTAACATACAAAAGACTCCCACTATTTTAAAAACAATTTAATGATTAAAATAACAAATACTTATTTAATAAAAATGCAATATTGTTTTTTTTAATATCTTTTCTTTAAGTTTTTATATCCAAGAATCCCATTTCCAGTTCACCATGCATTTGCGAGAACTCTAAACAAATCACAAGGCCAAACGTTTCAAAAAGTTGCAATTTGGCTCCAGAAAGAAATATTTACACATTGCCAGTTGTATATTGCATAATAGCAGCATGGTCAGAATGCGAACGTTCTAACCATTCACATTCTGACCATGAGACTCGGGTTCGAATCTCATCATGTTTGATTTGTCAGGAAGGATACTTCCTGATGTTATCAGACTGGAATTTATAAAAATATTTTTTTTTAAAACAGTTTTTTTACGGGTAAATAAGCTTCTCAATCTCGATATTATTGCTCTTTCTCATATTAATGAGACAGCAATGTTTAACCTTTAAAAAAAAAAAAGGCGTTTCAAAAAGACAGTTCTTCTGTTGACACCACTATCAACATATAAAATCTGTGACTTCCATTACTCTGTCCGACTGTTTGACTTTCTGTCACAGCCTTGAAAATAGCCAGATATATTGACCGATTATTGACCAAATTATGAGAAGTGCAAACAAAAGTCTGTACAAAGCACAATTGGTTTTACTAGCGTGCATAGGTTAGTACAATAAATTTTCATTCATTTCTTTTTTTTTAAGATTAAGAGTTTTAAAATTTTTCGCTGCTCTTTGAACTGTCACAGCCGAAACTCATCTCTCATATGCCAAACGTCTTATGGATTAAGTTGGATCTTTAATAACTGATCCCTTTAGCTCTAAGTTGATGATCCGTCTTCCTGTTGTGACCTGCTGATCCAGTTTTCCCCTCTACTGTTCCTTCTTTTTTAAAACTTATTTCCCCTTCTCTTAATGTTTCTTGCATGGACTTTGAACATGGAAGCCAGAGTATGAATGTTAATACCATTACTGAAGACCTGAAGGATCATTTTCCTCTTACCCTTGTTCAGTTGGGAAGATAGTGGGTCTGACACAAAACGATTTAACCTGTTCTCTTTCTAACTGAATAACGCAAAGGGTTTTTCAGTGACTCTTACGAAAAATGGTTTCAAGGTGGTTAAATGTCTTATCTGAAAACCTGGAAAAAAGAGACCAGTGTTTTTTGTTTGTTTTGTTTTTTAAGATATTAAACATTTTGTGAGATGGAAATTATCCCACGCTGTTACACGATTTGGACAATTTTGCTGTTACACCCGATATATAAAATTCTGTGACTTCCGTTTGTCCGTCCGTGTGTCACACCCTCTAAAATAGCCATACATTGACCAATCAATACCGAATTTGGGGGAGAAGTGCAAACAGGTCAGGGGGTAGAAAGTATAGTTGGTTTTATTAGGGTGCATCGCTTAGTGCAATAAATTTTCATTCATTTTTTTTTTTAGGGAGTGGGAAATCAAAAGTTTTATTTAACATAAAAAATACAGCCACTATTATAAAAAAATTTAATGATTAATATAACAAATACTTATTTAATAAAAATGCAATATTGTTTTTTTACACATCTTTTAAGTTTTTATATGCAAGAATCCAGTTACCCATTCACCTTGCGTTTGCAACAACCATAAACAAATCACAAGGCCAAATGCTTCGAAAAGATGTAATTTGACTTCAGAAAGAAATATTTACGCATGACCCGTTGTATGTTGCATGCACAAAATCCTAAGGATTTATTCTTCGCTGTTAAAAGGGAAAAAAAAAAGAAATTTTCTAAAAATTTCTTGTTTATCATGAAGTCCTATAAAATCAAATTAAAGAAATTATTAAACTAGGGTTTTGTCAATGTATTTTTCAAACAAATTGGATTATCCAAATTTCATCCATTGGTTTGCAAAATTGAACCAAATGTCAGTCAGTCAGTTATGTGCCATGTGTGATACATGCTGAGGCGATCAATGTATCTGTTGATACATGACTGACAAGGCAGATGTTTTTTTCCGTAGTAGGTTGTCATTTCTTTCTGCGGTAGATCAGTTGCCATCCAAGTCTATAGAACCCAATCTGTCCCACTATTTACCCATTCTTGAGGGGAGAAGAAGAAGATTCATACTTTTCCCGAGAGTATTAGCACGTAAATGAATGTAATGGATTTGATTGGAATTTGAACTCAGCTCTCTGATTTGTCAATCTGAGCCACTATCCATTACTCCACCGTGCCTCCTGAACCAAATGTAGAGTTTGTAAATATTGACCAGAAATGTTAGTGATAACTTCAACAATACTAAATACTGGGAGGATATCAACACGTGTCAGAATGTTGCAAAGAAATTCTAATTGAAAAAGAAAAGAAAAAAGAAAGAAAAGAAAAAAGAAAGAAAAGAAAAAAGAAAGAAAAGAAAAAAGAAAGAAAAGAAAAAAGAAAGAAAAGAAAAAAGAAAGAAAAGAAAAAAGAAAGAAAAGAAAAAAGAAAGAAAAGAAAAAAGAAAGAAAAGAAAAAAGAAAGAAAAGAAAAAAGAAAGAAAAGAAAAAAGAAAGAAAAGAAAAAAGAAAGAAAAGAAAAAAGAAAGAAAAGAAAAAAGAAAGAAAAGAAAAAAGAAAGAAAAGAAAAAAGAAAGAAAAGAAAAAAGAAAGAAAAGAAAAAAGAAAGAAAAGAAAAAAGAAAGAAAAGAAAAAAGAAAGAAAAGAAAAAAGAAAGAAAAGAAAAAAGAAAGAAAAGAAAAAAGAAAGAAAAGAAAAAAGAAAGAAAAGAAAAAAGAAAGAAAAGAAAAAAGAAAGAAAAGAAAAAAGAAAGAAAAGAAAAAAGAAAGAAAAGAAAAAAGAAAGAAAAGAAAAAAGAAAGAAAAGAAAAAAGAAAGAAAAGAAAAAAGAAAGAAAAGAAAAAAGAAAGAAAAAGAAAAAAGAAAGAAAAAGAAAAAAGAAAGAAAAAGAAAAAGAAAAAAGAAAGAAAGAAAGAAAAAAGAAAGAAAGAAAGAAAGAAAGAAAGAAAAAAGAAATCAGGCATGCTCATATGACAGGTATGAAAATACAATCAAGGTTCTAATTGTCATCTGGCTGAACTAGCTCAAACACTCATGACCCATGCATGCTACCTATCACGGTCCGGCACCAAGTTTGGGAGCTTAACCAGTATCTAAGCATAGTTGGTTGACCTTTGTTGGTTCTGGTCAACTAACTTGTATATATCTAAAACTCAAAGTTCTGTAATTTTTATAATGATCAAATATGCTACTGTAGCTCAAATAAATCTTCTATTACAATCATCATCTGGTTGAGCTAGCTTGATCCCCCTGACACTTGTATGCCACCTATCATGGGGGTGGGGAGACAGTGTAAAAGTATGAGAAATATTTGTGTGAAAGTGAATGCAACAAACTTGGCCAGAGTTTGCACTTGGTATAATAATTCCACTCTCCATGACAATAACCACTACATGCACATTCTAAATTAGAGTACCACTACTCAAATCAAACCCTTTATTGAGTCCATGGGAGGAGATCGGCCTCATTCCATTGTCTATGCTAGTGGATATTTTGTTTTAGTTGATATCTGTGTTGCATGTTGTGTCATCACTGGCTTCTTGTGCTCCATTGGCAATTCCTCTGGCCCCAATGCTACATCATAGTCTGAATGAATGACAGACAACTTTTTTAAAGTTTTTCCTTACTTTATTTCAGTGGGGACAATAGTAGTAACAGCTTCGTTTCTTGGAGGAAGATAGATAGAGAACGGAGATCAACAGGTTGACCAGCTATTTGCCACCACTACATGGCTTGTTTTACTCTGATAGAGCCACAGTATACCAAAGAATATGGGAGTGGAAGTTATCCTCTTCCCTACAGCTCAATCTATGGGGTTTAAACTACTATAACTTAGTTCGGGTCCTCGTGTTTCTGATCAGTATGGTAGGGTTTATCATGTTGGGCAAGCCTACATATTCTCTAACATTTCTTTTTTGTGATGCTGCTTTTATCCTGCACTGGATGTGTGGATAGTGTAATGGATAGCAGCTTGGGATGTGAAATCAGAGATCCAAGTTCAAATTCCAGTTGAGCTTGTAACATTCACTTAGGTACAAATACCTTTGGGAAAAGTATGAATCAATCTATTCCCCCAGATATGGGTTAAATAGTATCACATATCTGGAAAAAAACATTGTTATCTCCCAAAAATTGTTAATGCAATATTAACTCAAAAAAAAAAAAAAAAAAAAAAAATTGTTTTACTTTTAAATAACCTACAAAGGGTTGATAAGTCATAAAAAATAAATCAACAGACAATTATCTATTACATTAACCAATCCAGAGGTAGAATTTACCAATGTGGGGTGAATAAAGGGTTTAGCTTGAAATTCCTGGAAGGTTGCCAATGCATGATATATCTGAAGAAGAACAAAGGATATGGCGGTGGGGAGATGTCATTGGCGATCATGGCCCGCTACAATTTCCATTGTTATTTCTCCTAAACCCTGTTCCAACATCTATTTACCGAAGCTCGCTAGGGAGGTTATGCATTGCTTTTTTTCGTCCCTCTTGACTTTAATCTGTCCTGTGAGTGCCAAATTTTCCAAGCCCTCTTTCCTCATTATGTGTCCCAGAAATTTCAACTGCCTCTTCCAGATGTTAAGTATAAGTGTTGTTTTTGTTTCCATTTTCGCTAAAAATTTGCCATTGCTCACATGTTTGGTCCATGGGACTCTGCATCCTTCTGTAGAACCACATTTCTGTTGCTTCAAGTCTCTTCTTCATCTGGGAGGATATTGCCCAGCATTCACTGCCATATAGGAGGACTGATATTACATAACAGTTCAGTACACTTTTCTTTGTTTCTATTGCTTCAAGTCTCTTCTTCATCTGGGTGGAGATTGTTCAGCATTCACTGCCATATAGGAGGACTGATATTACATAACAGTTCAGTACACTTTTCTTTGTTTCTCTTGCTTCAAGTCTCTTCTTCATCTGTGAGGATATTGTCCAGCATTCACTGCCATATAGGAGGACTGATATTATATAACAGTTCAGTACTCTTTTCTTTATTTCTAATGAAATTTTTCTATTAATACTTTGCTTAGCTTTTTTAAGGCATCTTTCGCTATCCCAATGCACCATTGGATATCAGTGTCATACTTTCTGTCTTTTGTTAAAACACTCCGCAGATATTTAAATTAATGAACCTGTTTGATTTTGTTATTTCCAATTTGCAATTTGCATGTGGGGACTGTTCTTTTCACTAGCACCCATGTATTCTGTCTTCTTGCAATTGATGTTTAGTCCTTTCTTCTTGCTTTCCTTTACTACCTTCTGTGGGAGTTCTTGTAGTTTTCCTTCTATCTCTGCTATAAAACACTGCATCATCTGCATATCTTATGTCGGCAAGATTGTGGCTGCCAATAATGAACCCCGGTATGACTTAATTGTCTCCGAACCGCTCCTATATTGTATTTATTTCTATACTAGGCCTACTAATGAAGTTTTCATAGCCTAACATTCTGATTCTTTGACTCTCTAATGTTCTAGGTCTAATAAATTTTAATTCCACAGGGTTTGGTGACTACTCTTTTTCCTCTATACATGGTCAGCCATACCTGATTTCATTGTCATTTCCTCATTTTTTTTTGTCTTTTTTTGGGTATAATTTATGTCAATCTCTGAACTGGGATTATAACCTTAATTTGCACCAATTTGGGTTTGAAGTTTATATTCTGCTAGCAGACTGAAAGGAACGCTGAAACATTTTTATTGGTCAATATTAGAGAAGACATCAGGCTGATTAAGCCCAATCAGAAGACACATCCTTGTCTTATGCCGCATTTTATTTTTTGTATATTTACTAAATTCATTTTCTATCTGTATGCAGGTGGTTTTATGGGAGTATAAGTTCTAATAATAATTATAATTATTATTCTTTGTCTGAAACATTCAGACAAAAACAATGAATTATTCTAAATTAGCTGAATTCGGTTTGAATTGAAACTTTTGGAATAGTACTGAATATGGATGATATTTTTTCTAATAAAATATCCATCAATTTGTCCTAGATTAATTGAATAGTCCAATTTCTCTTGAGGTTTCTGGACTTGTATTGAATAAAGATTTCTGCTGGCATTTTTAAATGCAAACAAATAACCAGTTCTGTTCAGTGCTTAATATTCTATTGATCAGCTATCGTTCCATTGGAAATAAAAATATCAATGGCTAATAATGTATTAATTGGCCGTGTAGCACTTACAGATACAAAGCACCATATTTACGCATTAGTCTCTTGAGAATCAAAGGAATAGGCTTTTTGTTTTCCTTTTTTTTCATTGGTTCTTTTTACTTCAAAAGCAATGCAATGGGATCAATATAGAGTTGTTTTCTTGTATAAAATTGACCAATGAAAATGTTTCACAATTTCTTTCAGTCTGTGAGCAGAAGATAATCTCTCAGGCCAAACTGGTGCAAATTAATTAGAAATGGCAATATAAACTTGTTTTCTTCTCTAATATTGACCAATAAAAATGTTTCGCCATTTCTTTCAGTCTGTGAGCAGAATATAATCTTTGAAGTCAAACTGGTGCAAATTATGGTTATAAGTCCCAATTCAGCGATTGGCATAAATTATCCCAAAAAAAAAAAAAAGACAAAAAATGGGTCGAGACAATGAAATTGGGCATGGCTGATCATGTATGGAAGGAAAAGCATAGTCACCAAGCCCTGTGAAATGAAAATTTATTAGACCTAGAAGAACATTAGACAGTCAAACATCTGAAAGAATCAGGATATATGCTAGACTATGAAAACTTCATTAGTAGGCATAGTATACACTGCGTGCCAAATTATTATCGAGATAACTTTTTTCTAATATTTCAAAAACCGTCCAATCAATTCACACAAAATTTTCACACAATGTTGGCAACACTGACCTGCGCAATCACTGAAATTTTCGTACTGATCTGCACAATGTAAACGAACTGGCGCCATATTTGTTATCAGCATGGTGATTTGAGCGTGCCAAATTATTAGAAAAGTGTAAGAATTTGGTGAAAAGATGGGCCGTAAAAGCAGTTTAAGTGATGCTGAAAAGAAAACTATCACCTCAGAACTCTCAAAAGGTAAATCTACCCTAGATTATTTCTAAAATGATAGGAAGGTGTCATCAAACAGTGAAACAGTTCACCGCCGACCCTACACAAGTAGGCAAAAAGGGCAGATACCAGTCAAGAGCTTTTCAGTCATACTGGGGAGCCTACTGTGTCTAAAAGTACTCGGTGTTGGTATCTGAGGGAAATAGCAACAACAGTCAAACCTGTATTGAAGCCTCTGTTGACGAGAAATCACATTCAAAATCGAATGAAATGGGCTGAGGACAATATGAAGATTGACTTCGATAAAGTTTTGTTCACGGATGAAACTCGAGCAACACTTGATGGGCCAGATAGATGGTGCAAAGGTTGGATAATGAACGGACAGAATCGCCATCAGCATTTGAGACCCCAACAAGGTGGTGGAGGCATAATGATCTGGGGTGGTATTATTGGAAAAACATTAGTGGGCCCATGGAGAGTACCAGATGGCATCAAAATGACTGCTGATGCATACATAGCGTTTATGAAGGAGCATCTTGAACAGTGAATGAAAAGCCAAAGAGTTGCCTTCAGAAGAGCCATTGTTTTTATGCAAGATAATGATCCCTCACATGCTGCTCACAAGACTACTGAATATTTGAAACAGTTAGGCTTCGATGAACCTCGAAAAATGAAGTGGCCAGCAAATTCTCCAGATTTGAACCCAATCGAAAACCTTTGGAGCATCATGAAGCGAAGACTGTACGCCAACAGATGACAATTCAGGAGCAACGCTGAGTTGTGGGAAGCAATTCTTGACATATCTTGTGGCATTACAGCAGATGACATCCTACAATTAACAAATTCTATGGATCGTCGACTTCTTCAAGTAATTTCAAAACAGGGTAAGCACATTCCCTATTAATTTGTTTAAAACCGTGCCTTTGTTTGTATCTGTTATTTGTTTGATTATCTTATTTATTAGCTTCTTTTGAAATAAAATAAAATTTGAAATTAAAAATTACCCATTTTAAAATCTAAATTTAATCTATATTAAGTTTAAAATTATAAAATTACCGAGGAAAAAAGAAAAAAATACATATGTTATTCTATTTATTTTGATTTTATTGAACTTAAGTTGGAATAAATGTTAATATCAACTGTTGCTCTGAACTTCATGACAGCATAGATACATTTGAATTCTAAATATAGCCAGGGGAGGATAACATTTTTCAAAAGACAATACATACACAATCAGATTATAATACATAAACACACAGACGTATTTAGACATATACACACACATTTTTTAAGTTGTTCGATATATTCGTTCAATTTTTCTGATGTTCTTTGAATGATTTTGAAGAATAGTTTTACTAAGAAAAAAAAATCCTGTGTAACTGATAATCCTATGAAACTATTGTCTAATGTTACTGAGATTGCCTATCAGTTTAGATAACTCTTTGAGATGGAATGCCAAGTAGACAAGAATGAGCATGTTCAAAATCTCTTTGCTTTTAATGAAAGTTACAAACCTGCTTAAGACATTTGTGCTGTGTGCAAAGACGACTTCATTACCAACAGAATTATATGAAATGCATTGAAGCATCCAAGTTCTGCCAAAGATGAGGATGACATATATTCGTTCATTTTTTTCCTGATGTTCTGCGAATGATCTTGAAGAATCATCTTTCGTGGCATTCTTTGCAACTTTGGTCATCCTGTGGAACAGTTGCCTAAGCTTATTGAGTTTTTATTTTGATTAGACAACCCTTTGAGATGAAAATGCAAAGTAGACAAGAATAAGCATGTTCGAAATCTCTTTGATTTTAATCAAGGTCCAAAAACTGCAAAGGCTGCTCGAGACAAGTGTGCTGTGTGCGAAGACGACTTCATTACCAACAGAATTATATGAAATGCGTTGAAACAACCAAGTTCTGCCAATGATGACATATATTCGTTCATTTTTTTCTGATGTCCTGCAAATGATCTCAAAGAATAACCTTTCATGGTATTCTTTGAAACTCTGGTCATCCTGTGGAACTGTTTTTCTAATGTTAGCTCTTTGAGATGGAATGCTAAATAGACAAGATTGGACATATTCAACATCTCTCTGCTTTTAATCCTTAGGAGACAACAGGGCCAATATCTCGTCTGAAAATTCAAATGGCAAAGATGACGATAATAAGCCTTGAAATTGGCTGGTACAAAGACCAGCCAGCCAATCAGATTGCTTCTCACATTTCTTGCATGACTGGGCCTTTCAATAGTGGTTTCTATGATAGTTTGCTGTGTTCTGTGATTTTACACTGATTTTTTTTGTTTTCCAAGTAAGGGCATATGAAAAGGGATTCTTCTTGTCACTGAAATTCTGAGACTCTGTCTCCAGAGAATTAATCAAGGTCACAATTCTGCCAAAGCTGCTTGAGACGTTTGTGTTGTATATGGAGATGCTGAATGCTTCAAAACATCTAAATGGTCAATGCTAAGCTGTATGTTGAACAAACGAACAGGCTCAAGAGGCTTTTCAGCTGAAAAGACCTGACCAGCAAAATAGTGTGATTATTCAACATAATGCTTGCCTTGACATTGCTAACATGACCAAACATGCAATTAAGAAGCTTGGTTGGGAAATTCTGCCACACCAACCATATTTTCCTGATTTAGACGCTACCAACTTTTTTGGTTGATTTCTAACAATTTGAGGGGTGATTCATTCAACAATGATGTGGAGTTTGAAACCTGGCTTGACAAATTTTTTTGAGTCAAAACCTAGTGATTTCTATTGTCGGGGTATTGGACAGTTACTGGATCATTGGCAGGAGGCCGTAAATAATGAAGGGGAATACATTATTGAATGATTAATGAAAACTATTGACAAATAATAAGTATGAAAATAAATTATAAAAAATGAACAAATTTATGTAACGACCCAATAACAAAATACAAGAGCAATGATTTACAACCAGTGTGCAGCAGCATAAGGGTGTGCTATAAGAAGATAGTGGGTGTGGCATAAAAATTCTTAAAGGTAATTAAATTATTTTCAAAGATTATGTGAAGTAAGCTTTTCTGCAGTAAACAATATTAAAAACAAAAATTAGTCACGGCTAGAATCTGTGGAAGAAGATTTGAAAGTATGCCTGTCCAAAATTCGACCTTGCAAAGAAGAAAAACGTCTAGCTCAGATATCTCATTAGATTTTAAATATAACAAAGAGGAAAAATAAATAAATATAAATTAAAAAAAAAATTTGATTATTATCTTTTTATTACAAATTATAATACTTTTTGTTTGTGTTAATAAATAAATCATAAAAAGTTTTGAGAATACCATGGTCGGAACATGTGAGCAATGAGGAAGTTTTAAGGACAATAAGAAGAAAAGGGATACTTAGAATGAGAAAGAGAAGGAGACAGTTAAAATGTCTAGGACACATAATGAGATAGGAGGTCTTACAGAATTTGGCACTCACAGGACACCTGAAAGATACAGTGGGAGAATGAGAGTCACCTAGCCGACCAGCTTATGTGAATGGATGTCAGTAAGGATGGTTTTTGGTTTGGTTTTTGTTTTACGGCATATCAGCCTCAATGGGTTATTTAATGCCGACAAAATTTTTATTGCTGGTAATGTTTTTCTTCAAAAATCTATTTCTGGGAATATGTTTCCTTGAAGAAATCTATAGCAGGTCACATTTTTTTCAAAGAATATATAACTGTTTGTATTGCTGGTAGTTTTTTAAGTATTGCTGACAATTTTTCCTTCAAAAATTATTGCTGGTAATAAAACAAAGTATTTCTGGTATTAAAACCTATTTTTACACATGTTTGGGTGTTAACTATTTGCCCATAGCTGGGACCCCAACAGGTGCTACCACCCCAGGTCAGGGTGGACCTAGGAACACCAGCAATTAAGAGGTGGTTCCACACTCCTCAAAACCTCCTGATCAGACGCCTTGCTGTTGGACGTAGTCCATCGTCTTACCCAGGACGCAGATGTAGTTTATCGTCATACCCAGGACGATAAGGATGGTCTAAAGACAAAGCTACAAATAGGAAGTTGTGAAATACTGTGATCACCCAGATCCTGAAAGCAGATGGTTACATAGAAGTTTTTTTTGCTTAACTTATATAAAAGTCAAAAATCAAGAGATTCATATAACCAAGTAATTTTCAGCGCTTTATTTAAATATTTTCAGAATACTAGCTATCTCCCGTACATCGTATACCGTTGAATGCGCTCAGGTATGTTTTTCATTTGATCGCTGCCAACCTCAACTCGTCTACCTGACCGTAGTGCAGTGATTTTCAACAGGTGTGCCGCGACACACTGGTGTACCATGAGAGGACTGTATGTGCGCCACAAATTTTTTTTTTAAAGTAATTAATTAAATTCTTTCCGAAAGAAGTCCAAAGCACAATGAATATGCAAAGCTAGCTTTTCTGCAATAAACAAGATAAAAACAAAAATTGGTCACGGCTAGAATCTGTGGAAGAAGATTTGAAAGTATGCCTGTCCAAAATTCGACCTGACAAAGAAGATAGTCTAAAAAGAACCGTCAAGCTCAGATATCTCATTAAATTTTAAATTCTAATAAACAGAAAACTTTGTTTAAGAATTTTAATTACCATTTTACTAGAAACTAGCAGCCATACCCAGCTGGTCGATCAGAAAACACATTCAATTAGAATGGAGCAAAAACAGCATCATGTTTAGATGTAACAGAGTCTATCTTCTTCAATTACTTTAAAGTACTTTCATTAAAAAACATTTTGAATTAATGCAGTTACTGATATAACAGAAGTAGTCTGTATTTATTTAATCAAAGTTAGCCGAGGACATGAAGGGGTAAAACAGGCAACATGAAGACCCACTTCAGACCACAATTATCTTGGAGTTTTTGAAATTCAATTTGTCAGTGTGCTACCAGGGATGTAAATGAGGATACATTTATAAAGCAATTGTTAAGTTTGATAAAAATTGGTTGAAAGATCTACGAAAAACAAGAAACCAGTAAAAATTGCAATTTTTAGCTATTTACATGTGTTTTCACTATATGGGTGGACTCGCTTATCAAGGTAAATGACTGTTGAACAATCAACTTATTGTTGGCTACAACTGAGTGAAGTTTGTATTAGATTGCTTGAAAATTGAGTTTTTAGTTTAAAATTTGTGTTGAAATCGATTTTTTGTTTTTCACAGATTTTGCAGAACGCAGTGGTGTAAAAATAAAAATGAGGTATCGTTGAGCTTGTCATGATGTAAGTAACCTACATACCGAGTTTGAACAAAATCGAAGGAAAAAAGTTAAATTTATCGATTTTTGATCAGCTTTATCGATTATTTAAAATTTATCGATTTTTATGCTAAGAAACCATCTCTTACATTGTACAATGTATATGCCAAGTTTGGTCAAAATCGGTTGGATGGATCTCAAGTAAAAAGGTATCACACATACAGACACAGAGACATCCTGTGTTTTATATATATATATATTATAAAAAAACTGTTTTGATTGTGTTAATAAATCAATCATACTTTTTTTTTTGATCATCATAATTTCAGTTTGTAGTGGATGTTTAACTAGAGGTTCAAGTGGGCCATAAGATAAAAACAGGTTGTAAAACATTGTACCAGATGCTCAAATTAAATTGGTTACAAATCTCACTTCACATGACGCGTTTTCAGATAAACAATATGGCTTTAATTTCTCTAGGTCAGTCAATGATGGGTTAGCAGTTATTACTGAATTTGTCTATCAGGCTTGTAACAGAGAATCGGGTCAGCCCAATAAAAGACTCCGAGATGGTTGTATGTGATACTATCAACACCAGGAGTTGTGTCCCCTTCCACAATGGGCTGTTGAAAAAAGACTTTCTACTTAGAGTAGGTGGCGCTGCCTATGTGCATGTGAATGATACTGGGCAGGTATTAGCTAATAGTCAGTGTGGGTCTGGGAGATTTATATAACACCAATGTTTTTCGCAGTCGAGAGAAGGCACTCTTGATATGCGGAAACCAGACACGATGAACACATAAAATTCATGTTTCATTCTTTTAAGATTGTATTATATGGGTTTTTTTTTAAACATATTTTGAGAATATACTTTTTGTCAATGACCTCGCCAATATTGATGGGCAGAGTCATGCACTTCTGCGAAAAGTGATTAAGTATCCTCGTGTCCAAAAATTTTGATTATAACTTTTTAAAGTTATTTTCTCCTTCCTTTTTATTTAAAAAATATCTATTTTAACGACTATAATAAAATATAATAATCAACTGAAAAATTAACTATTTGGAAATTCTGTCATTCGAGCAAATTTTCTTCAACAAATTTGCCTTGTGTTTGTGAATTTTTTTGAGATACCATTTTTGCTGCAAATGAATTGAACAGAGCAAGAATGATTGCAAGGAAAATCCAGAAGATGATATTAGAATAAAATAAAATTTCAGAGATCAAATGGAGACGTTAGAAATATAGAGTTGAAGTAGAATTTAGAAGGAACCGGAAACCTGATCTTGAACAGGAACCAGGGTTTTAACCTCTACTCCTATTCAAAAGACTGGAGCAGTGTGTGAACCGGACCATAGTTGAACATATCTACTCCTCTTAGAGAGAAACAAATATATGAATAAATAGAAGTATAGAAGTGAAGTAGACTTTAGAAGGAACCGGAAACCCAATCCTAAACAGAAAACAAGGAATAAACTTCTACTTCTGTTCAAAAGACCCAGGAGGAGTGTGAACAGGATTCTCGGCGAACCCAAGAAAAGGTTTTTGAAAAATAAAAGACCAGGCTTCAGCAAAGCAAAGGTAGATTTTAGTTTCCCCATTGACTGTCCTTTTGTTAAAATTATTTGATGTTATTGTCAAGTTAAAATGTAACAGAGAAATGGGTCAGCCCGATAAAAGACTCCGAGTTGGTTGTATGTCGTGTTGTAAGCACCAGGAGTTGTGTCCCCTTCCACAATGTGCGGTTGAGAGAAGACCTACTTAGCGTAGATGGTGCTGGCTATTTGAATGTGAACGATACTGGCAGGTATTGGTCAATAATCAGCATGGGTGTGGAAATGGGTGAGCTATATAACTCAGTCGAAAGAAGGCACTCTTGACATGCGGATGTGCAAAAAACAGATAAGACAAACACAAGGCTTTATATAAGAATGGTGAGGTTCCTGCAGTGGCTTTTGATATCTCAAAAGCATTTAACAGTGTTTAGCATGCTGACCTTCTTCACAAGCTAAATGGCTATGGTGTGTCTGGTTGAATATTTGACTTAATCCAATTGTTCTTAAATCTCTATCTATAAAAAGCAGGATGTGTGTGTGTGTGTGTGTGTAACGAAAGCACAGCCACAATTTTCGACGTATTTGCACCAAAATTTACATGCACATTCTACAAGTTTGTGGTAAGGCCAAGACCGACTTTGCATTTCCCAACTCCCATCGATAGTGGAAATAATCGATTTTTTCATGCTTCTAAGGCAGTTTTCATGTAGTTTGCGGCCATTTTCTACTGGCCAGAGTGAGAGCCTATAGCTGGCTGCCATGAATAGGCAGGAAGATTCTATTCGCCAGCGTGAGAGACAACAGCTGACTGACACGAATGTTAACTAGCATGCAAAAAAAAAACACTACAACTCTTTGGGTCAAGTCACTGAATCCAACCAACATTTTTATCCACTGGGTTATGTTGTGAGCTCAATACCTGGCTACTGCAGTGGGAACAAAACCTTGGTGAGTTCAGTTAAAGGGAGATAACTGAAACATCCAAAAGAGGCATGGTACGTGGAACTAGAACAATCTACCCCATTCAAAGGGTTCAGTTTGAAACGCAACTCAACTGAAGAAGGTCGCAGCGTACAAGAGCCGAAATATTGTGAACATGGCAATAAAGATGAAGACAACAGTCTGAATAATGTAAATAATGAAAATATTTGGAGAAAAGACAGAGGGGAGACATGTCACGTTGGTGAGAAAGTGACTGGAGTTGAAAAGCCAGGTTGGGATCGATTACATTACAGACCCTTTTTTGAATTTTCTCAAGAATCTAACGATATACAGCAGCCGCACCATTAAAACCTAGTTAATTCCATGAAGTATTCTTGGGACAATCATGGCTCTCCCTGACTTCCTGTCCTTTGTTGTGCCAATTTTTGTCTTTATTTCTCCTTTTTAATCCCTGTTTTTTTAACCATTTACAGAAGTTTGTTAAGTCAGTTATTTGCTGCTTTTTCTCTTGTCTTCAAGAGGCACTGTGAGTACCAAATTCCAATTTCCTCATGTGACCTCAATACTGCAATAGTCTTTTTCTGATTCTAAGTATGAGTGTCCTTTATGTTTCCATCTTACTTACATATTCATTACTCACATGGTTTTCTCAGCATGCATCTGTAGGAACACATTTCTGTTGCTTCAAGTCTCTTCATTATCTGTAAGGATATTGTCCAGCATTAACTGCCATATAGGAGGACTGATATTACATAACAGTTGAGTACTCTTTCTTTGTTTCTGTTGCTTCAAGTCTCTTCTTTATCTGTGAGGAGATTGTCCAGCATTCACTGCCATATAGGAGGACTGATATTACATAACAGTTGAGTACTCTTTCTTTGTTTCTGTTGCTTCAAGTCTCTTCTTTATCTGTGAAGAGATTGTCCAGCATTCACTGCCATATAGGAGGACTGATATTATATAACAGTTCAGTACTCTTTTCTTGTTTCTGTTGCTTCAAGTCTCTTCTTTATCTGTGAAGAGATTGTCCAGAATTCACTGCCATATAGGAGGACTGATATTATATAACAGTTCAGTACTCTTTTCTTGTTTCTGTCGCTTCACACTCTTCTTCATCTGTAAGGATATTGTCCAGCATTCACTGCCATATAGGAAGACCAAAATTATGTAACAGTTCTGCAATCTTTTCTTTGTTTCTCACAAAATTTTGTTGCTTACCAAATATTTATAATACATCTATATCCCAAATAACGACTGGGAAGAAAAAAAAAAAAAAAAAAACATGCAGAAGAAATCATATAATCAAATATGCAATAGTAAAATTGCTTGCGCATTTGTGCAACAACTGGAAAAATCCCAAATCCTTTTCATATTCTCTGCCAAAATGGCTTCGAGCCAAATTAAGCCAAGTAAATATCCATTTATACTGCCAAATTTTCTCAAAGAAGTTTAAGAAAACAAATGAATTATATTTAAAAAAAAAAAAAACTGTTTCAGTTGAGCCAAAACTGTGACCAAAAATAATAATTTTATTTCAAATTTTTTCCTATCAATATAGATTAAGCACTACAGATCATGAATATAAAAAAGAATTTTGCCGTTTCTGTTTCCCAAAATGTATCATATTATAAAATATGGCAAATCAAAAAATGTCATAAAATACCAGATAATTATTGTGATTGTCCCTGCTTTCATTAGTTTGCATGACCGTTACACCTTGCCAATACCTCATAAATAATGGACTATTCCGTTTTGATCACATGAAAGACAAAAAAATTATCAGAGATGCTACTTGGTTTCAGTGAAAAAGAATGAAAGAAGTGTTTAATGTCTCCTGCTAATACAAGATTAATAATGAGCTGTTCCATTTTGATCAGATGGAAAGACAAAAGATTTACCAGAGATGCTACTTGGTTTCAGTCAAAGAAAGATAGAAGTGTTTAACATCACCTGCTAATACCTCTTGTATAATGGGCTATCTTGTTTTGATTGTATGAGCAGACTAAAGACGTATCAAAGACACTACTTGGTTTCACTGAGAAAATGAAAGAAAGAAGGGAAGATAGAAGTGTTTATCATTTGTGTCCATGAAATTGAGAAGTTTCTATCCTCTTAATTCTTAAAATAACAACCTGTCCATGTTTATATATTTGTTATTGCAACATTTTGTTAAAGTTGTTAAACTCAAATATTTAACATTGCAATAAGGGAATATCTACGGATATTTATTATGGTAGAATCAGCTTATTCAATCATTAACTGAAGAATTAAGATACATTAGAAATTTCAAATAGGTAAACCATGAAAATATCACTGGTCTTTCTAGTTTTATTAAGTTCAAATATTCAACGATGTGATGGGGGAATTTCTACAGATATTTTTTGTCGTAGAACTCGCCATAAGCTTATTCAATCATTAACTGAAGAATTAAGATTCATCAGAAATTTCAAATAGGTAAACTATGAAATTTTCACTGTTTAAAAATACGGTCATAAAATACAATATAAGATATGATAAAATGTCACGAGATATTTTTAAAATGAGAAAATATGTCATAAAATATGAGATATGATAAAATGTAATGAGATATTTTAAAAATGAGAAAATATGTCATAAAATATGAGATATGTTAAATAAGCTCATATAGGCTGGTAATTCTGTTTAATAATATTGTAAGTAAAACACCAAAACAAAAGATTAGCAAAGAAAGGGTTTAATCCTATGGGGGAGGAAGAGGATGTGAAGAAAGAGGAAGAGAAGAAAAGTAAGGGTATTAAAAATGTATCATGAATGTATCGGTGTGGGGTTGCTTCACATCCTCCTCCTCCCTTTCTATTACACCCAACTATGTGTTTGTTTGTTTATTTTTGAAAATAACAATATAGTGTTCTTTAGTTTTTTTTTAAAGAAATAAAGTGTTACGGGGTCATTTGTAAAAATCACCTGCGGATACCGTAAGGTTGAAACCAAGATAGCGTTTTTACGTTATTCATTTTTTACAGATTATTTCTATCGCAAATACAAATAAAGTTATAAATTTTTTAAAGTGCACACAAACTTTATGGACACCCTATATATATAACATAAATCATTCATACGAATAACAATTAATGAAGCTATTTATGGCAAGAATCACTCTCGCAAACAACATTTAATAATAAAATATAATCAACATCATATCCATTACTGAATGGTACGATCCTTGTTTATAAATTCTGGTGTTGAGTGGCCTTATTTTTCTACTAGCCAGGGCTTTCAATCGTATCGTCCGATCATCATCAGGTAGTAAATTAGTTAAGTTTTTTAAATCCAGGTAATAATTAGACATCGAAAGTGTAAATTTCAAAATTCAAAATTCAACCTCAGCGTCGAGTCTGCACGCTCCAAAATTATTCTTACAGTTAACAATATCACAATTGTAAAAAAGACTTCTTTCGGTTTACACTTTAGGTGTTAAATATAACAGTCGACCAGATTGTTCAAACTGTCGAACCCTCTGCCCCGAGGAGAGAGGAACCTGGATGAGGCTTTGCTGAATAGTAAAGTTTCGTCTGGGGAGGTAGACAGGCCCTGAACCCGTTTATGCAGGTTCTAAGGGAATACTTTTGGCCGAGCCTATGGGCTCTGAGAACCCATGGTAAACTCGGCCTTGTGCCACATACATCCTTCGTTGGGGGGGGGGGTGCTGTTAAATATTAACTAGAGATGTGACCTGATGAACCAGGAAAAATATATTTTCTGGGGAAATAAATTATAGCCATGGAACCTTAAGGTTGTTTCTTTCTTAATTATTTAATTAATATTTGCTCTGGTGTTACATTGAGCTCTCTGGATCACATCCTATCATACAGATTACCAAACTCTTCATTACCTTACTATATATATATATATATATATATATATATATATATATATAAGCATATCTTCATTCAAACCTGTTTCATTGAATAATATAGACATATTGTGTCTACTTATTTTTATAATAATCCTTTCTAGTTCTCTAATCAGTTTCTTGATGTTAAGATGAAATTCATCAAAGAAGCTGACATCGTTTTTGCCCTACCCCAGTACTTTCGATCCCCCCTGAGATCATCCTCAGGGGAGTGAAATACAAAGACAAACTCACTGTAACTGTGATCGTTTTGATGGTGATTTTTAAAAACACACGTGAATGCGTTCTGTTATAATAATAATAATAATAATAATAATAATAATAAGGGAGCTAACCAGAAATTGATAGTTTGCTAAAATTCACTTCAACACGTTGCTGCTACACTCATAATAAATTTGGTTGAGTGTTGGTTGATTTTGATATAAATGGCCTCGAGAATTTGAAGTTTTTGCTTATTATTTTTATGATGTAGTAAATTGGTTTTGTCAACAAGTATTTTCCTGTATTTTGAAGGTGGACAGGAATGTGTCTTTAAATGCTGTGTAACAGAACTTGTATCCAACAAATGAAGTGTAAGACATCTTGATAATGTTGTGGTTGTCAAACATATATATATAATAATAATTGGCCACTCGATATCGAGGACACCCGTTGCAATGCACAGCTAGCTAGCGCATATTGCAACATTTGCACAGGCATTTTTGCAATTTCCCACCTGGGAAATGTCCACAGAGCCCACCTGCAGTTTATACTGTTATTGGCGTGTGCAGAACCAATTAACAGTTTTTAGAGCGTTGGTGCAAACCCAGCGTGATCATAAATGAACAAGGCTGGCCACCTCAACTCGCAATCATGGTGTTTTTGTGATAACGTGCTAGCTTTGGCCAACGAGGTCTTCCACACAGTTTCCTCTCCCAAATTCACTCACAAGGTTTTGGTGGACCCGTGGCTATGGAACAGACACTTGCCAAAGGTGCCCTGTGCTTGGAGTACGATAGCTGCTGAAATTAATTCCAGCCAGGATTCGAACTCGGTGCCTTGTGATTCTAAAGCAACGCCTTAGGCCACTCAGCCACACTGCTTACAGTACCAGGTGTTCCCAAGCGGTCCCCCATCTAAGTACTGACCTGGCTCTACGATGCTTAACTTTGGGAACCGGTGTGTTCAGCGTGATTTGACCGTATATATATATATACACACACACACACAGGGTATCCCAAAAGTCATGCTACAACTGTCAAAACATCTACACTTTGGAAGTAGCAACCAGAGGAAATTTGCATGAGATCATCTTCCATAATTAGAGCAATAAAATTTCCTAACACAGAAACATTATTTAATTTGGTAAATAAATATAAAATTTACAAAGCTTTCCAGTAGTACTTTGGAGCACCCTGTATGTATATATATATATATATATATATATATATAAAAATAATAGCTGGCCACTCATATACAAGGAAAACTGTCTATTAGGGCAGCTAGCGAATCCCTATTGCAGATGCTCATTCAGGCACATTTGCATTTGTTCAACACTCACAGAACCACTACCTGAAACTATGCTGAGCAGACCTTAGTTACAGTTTCTGGGAGAGAGCGTGTTATCTAGAATGATCAACAGTCTGAACAAGGCCAGCACACTCAAACCCTCGGTCACGATGACTTGTGACTTTGTGCTAGCACAGCTACTGATGGTCCCCAAGAGTTCCGTCTACCCAATTTCACTCACAAGATTTGGGTCAACCTATTGTATGGTTTTCAGGCACTTTCCCCAAGGTGACACATGCTGTGATAGCCCCCTCCAGACCGATAACATCAGGAAGTCCACTTCCTGACAAATCAACTGTGGTGAGATTCGAACATGGTTCTCATGGTCAGAAAATGAAAATAAATATATATATATATATATATATACACACACACACAAATATAGCATATAAATAAATAGATTTTTATGTAGATAAAACATTTTCTTACCCAATGCTGTGTGTCCTGAAGTGTATTTTAAGATTTGGCTGTGAGTTTTTGGAATGTCTCCAAGTGGTGGTTTATAGCGTGTAAAACTCATGAAGCAATACCATTTACAAACGTCTTTGTTCTCAAACTGTGGTGACATCATGAGCTCTTTGCCAAAGTACGTCCATAGCTGTTGCCCTGTCATCTGCGATGCTTCTTCCAGCTGAAGCTTGCTGCGAAACAAGTGGCAAATCGACCCATGTGTACCGGGTTCGGTCTCGACCTTAAAAGTTCGTCTGTCAAACCCATGTTCTCGAATTTTCTCAGCAGTGAATGTCTGAAGCAGTTCTGCAGCGAATGCAATTCTACGTAGAGCACTTTCAGCAGTGCAGTCCTCTGTGTCAGGACCTTGGAACGAGCCATCGTCATCAGAGCATACAATATAGACCGGGCGCACAAAGTAAGGACACTGGAAGTCAACCAAGAATAATGTCAGGACCAGCTCGTCGGCCCCATATTTCAGATGAATGATATTCTTGCCGAGTTCGAGCCGTACAAGAACCTTGAAAGAACCCTCGATCACGAACCAGGTAAGTCTCTGCTGAGGTTGGCAAAGCTCATTCCAAGCCTGGATTTGTCCATCAGGGAGAGAGGACAAAGAGGAGGAGTTAGGTAACGAGCTGGGGACAACTTCACCGATGATAAGAGGTAAGGCATGGGTCAGCTTTTCTCCATCGGTAACATTGTGGACATAAATTACCATCCTCTAGTCACCTGGAGCCACATTCAATTCTTCAGGTTCTGCAAAAAAAAAAATAAAAATAAATACAGATCATGGAATATCAACATTAACATGGGTCATCAGTTAGTAATAATGAATGCCAGAGAAAAGCGATAATAACAACAAAAATTGCAATATGAGCTCTGGTAAAAACATGTAACGATAACAGCAAAAATTACAATATGAGCACTGGTAAAAATGGTTGCTGAAGACATTAGGTTTATAATACCTAGAAATTCATACACAAGGACACATGGCATAGTGGATAATGGCATTGGTTAGATCCAGTGACAGGAACCAAAGAGTGTGAGTTCAATACCTGGTTAAGGCAGTGGAGAACTTGGAGAGGGAAATTAACAGGAGATAACTGATAACTGACATCCTTTAAACACATGGCATGTGGAACTAGAACAGTCTACCCCAGTGAGCGAAATAAAGGGTTCAGTTCAACATTTCAACCAGCTGAATGAGGCCTGGAACATACAACGTTGTGATAATTATAGCGACAAAGATGAGGACTAATGTAAATAATGTATATAATACCTCATATCATATATATATATATATATATATAGACAGATACACATATTTAAAAAATCCACTTGCTTTAAATAAATGTCTATCGAGAATCGACAAATAACATTGCTTGCATAAACATCTATTTACTACACAACAAAATGAAATCCAGAAAATGGTCCATTTTTTTTTTTACTTAAGCTTTTACTTTGCTATGGTACCTAGAGTTTTGAATTTAAGTGCAGTACTAGGCTGGTATTGAGATCTTATCAATTTACTTGTGATGGCTAGATGTAGCTGTAAATTCTATGCTAACAGTTTCTTTTCTCACACTTCTCACTTGTGGAACTCCTTTCCAGTTCCATGCTTTCCAGCCAACTATAATCTGTAAAATTTTAAATGCAATGTTAATCACTATTTACTGTCCTCCTGATTACTCTTTTCTCCTCCTGATCATTATTAATGTTGCTGTTCCTAATTCTTTCACACCCTGTAACTCTCCTTGTCCCCAAGTGGTTTTACTGCCTTAAACCGATTAAAAAAAAAGAGAAAAAGAAAAGAGTACTTAAAATTTTTATCCTTCAATGTTAACATAATGAACATTACATGAAAAATGCTTTTAAACTTCTCTAATATCCTAAATATTTCAAGTATAATGCTAAAAGGAAAGCTCACAATTCCACAAAAAGGTAACACAAATATCCTAGATAAAACTAGACACAAAATACCCTGAACAATACAATAATGATGATACCTGAAAAGAATTTATCTTAACTTAATATAAAATTTGTTACAACTTCAAAAGAATAAGAGATTTAACAAGCACAAAACAATTATACAACTGAAGCAGGAATTTATAAAATAGACTGCATAAAATGTCCGGAGAAATACATAGGTGAAACCAGTAGGAATTTAAATAAAGGATTTTATGTGTGAAACATGTAGGAATTTAAAGGTTTTTATGTGTGAAACAAGTAGGAATTTAAATAAAGGAGTATAAGGGCAAAACAAGTAGGAATTTATATAAAGGATTTTATGGGTGAAACATGTAGGAATTTAAAGGATTTTATGGGCGAAACATGTAGGAATTTAAAGGATTTTATGGGCAAAACATGTAGGAATTTAAAGGATTTTATGGGCGAAACTAGTAGGAATTTATATAAAGGATTATATGGGCAAAACATGCAGGAATTTAAATAAAGGATTATATAAACAATGGTATCTTTCGCAAAACAATGCTCTCAAAGCATTAGTTGTTCTCTATAATAGCTTTGACCACAATTCTTCTGACTTTTTAAAGAATGCAGTTTTAATTAAGAGGAAATAATTTATTATGGTGAAAATGATTAAAAATGCACAAATTTCAGAAACAGGTACTAAAACTTCGGGTCAGGGTGAACCTGGGAACAACAGCAATTAAGAGGTGATTCCACACTCCTCAAAAACTCCCGGTCATAGGCCTAGCTGCCAGATGTAGTTTAACATCATACCCAAGACAGAATCTTCTGCTGTAAATCTATGACCAAGATCAGGAAACATATCTGAACAATTTTACCTGATCATATAATTAAACTGAATATCATTGAACGTACAAGTTTGGCCGAGTGTAGAGTGAACATTATTGAAAAAAGGAAAAGTAAAAAAAAAATAAAATAGTTCTTTTATTTCTTAAGACAATAGTGTCCTTAATATATCTTATTTATAAAAGCAATTAAAAGCTTTTAGAATTAAATAATATAGCTTTACTGCATTTTTTATTTCACAATTAAGAGCAGATTTATGGTAACTGATGTTTTTGTTTGACAAAAAGAAATTGATGATTTAAATTCTCCAAGGAGTCTTGATTTAACTAATATAAATATGAAGTGGCTAAAATTTCTCAAAATTTCATAAAATTAAATAACAGATGTAAAAAACATTTTATTTTTATCAAGATTTTCTAAAAAAAAAAGTTTCAAAAATAATTTCTTTCATTTGTGAATAGTTCCTGCAAATTTCATTAAAATACGATAATTATTTGATTTTTGCATGAATTTTTATTGCCAAAAAAGATGCTAAAATGCCTAAACTAATCTTTGGCCTAATGGCTGATACAAGAAAAAGAATATTTTTAACCAAAATTTTGAATGTGCCGGAAAAGATTAAAATTTTATTAAAATAATAAAAAAAACACTTTGGTCTTTCCTTTTAATAATAACAAATATTTTGACGATAAAAATTTGTTTTTATCAAATCTGGGGCCTTTTTTCATCATGGTATGCTTTTTTTTCAGGGAATTAGTGAAAGTACTTAATTTAAAGCTAAGCATCTCTTTATCTTCAACAGGCTTGTTTTGTAATTCTTCACCCTTATATAAGACTGACACTATTAATTAAACCAGGGGTGGGCCATATGCGGCCCGCCAAATGATTTTGTGCGGCCCGCTTTAAAATGCTATTTCTTAAAACTATATTTTTCCTTTAAAAGCCCTTTATTTTGCCAATTTTAAATATCAATTATTTTGGTTTATATATACTATGCAGCCCAGTAAAACTATAAATTTTTAGAATGCAGCCCTTGTACTAAAAAGTTTGCCCACCCCCTGAATTAAACCATTATTAGTCTGAAGAAGTCCCTTCTAGGGATGAAACATGTCATGTAGAAGTTTTTTTTTTCCATTATGCCTTTTTTTTTTTTTTTTGACTGAGATTCACCCTATACAAGGCCCAGGAGCCACTCAAGGTAGAGGGTTACATTAAGACGCAGTTAAACCTCGACTTGAACAGGTTAAGATTGTAGTAATCAGGGGAAACATCCTTTTGGGAGTTGGTTCCACAGCTTCATAGGAAGAATCTGTTCAAGTGGAACTTACTTCTCACCGGTGGAATATGGATGTCATTCAGCACAACAAGAACAATCTAACTCCAATGATTAAATAAAGGGTTTAGTTTGAAATTCCTTGAAGGTTACAGATCAACACACCTGACAAAGCCCAGAGGATACGACAGTCGAAACAATGTGATAATAAAAACAAAGATGAGGACATTAGTCTAACTGTAAACAATTAATGCTTGTCAAAGCATTTTTTTTGTTAAACAAAATTTTGTAGTACATCTTGTGAGTCATTATCCGCAGTTAGACACTTTGTTTGGTAATATTCGGTTTATTGATATGCAAAGAGCGAAGAACTTCCTACAGCGAGTCACTTTTAACATGGATAAAATATAAAGGAAATGTATTATTGATTGACTGTATCGGTCTTGAACCGAGTTTGACAGGTCGGCCAACCTGGGAAATTTGCATTAGCAGATGTTCTGCCCACTCAGCAAAATATTCCATTTACTTTCTCACGTGCAGATTGATTTCAGTTTCAATGTAAACATTTACCTACCTTGACTCTCATTGATTTTATAAGTATAAAAATGTATTGATAGAAAAAAAAAAATTGTGTATGAAGAACTTAGCCAAGATCTAAATAGCTAGTTTACATCTTTACATTTACTTAACTAGCAATGATTTTACAAGTATATGAATGCACTATCAGTTAAAGGAATTGTTTATAAACAACTTATCCAACATGCTCAGTTCACATCTTGTTTAAATTTGACAAGCCTTATTTTACAAGTATGTGAATGTACAAACAGAAAAATTAATAGAGTATAAGCACCTTACCCAAGATTGAAATGTTCAATTCCAATCTTATTTATATCTGATAGGTACTGATTTTACAAGTATATGAATGTACTGATAGAAAAGGGAATTTTGTGTGAAAAACTTAGCTAAGATCTAAATGGCCAATTCACATTTTGTTTACATTTGCAATGATTTTATAAGTACTGAGAGCTGTATAAATTGTAAATGAACAAGCTGTTATGTATCTAAGTATTCAATATAAAATTTAATATTTATATATCCTTGAAAAACATTGATTTTATAAGCATATGACTGTACTGGCAAAAGTAATAATGTCTAAACAAGTAATTTGTCTAAACCACTTTCTTTGTCAATCCACATCATATTTGTTTCACCATTAATGATTTTATTGATATAGTATAAAGCTATTTTTTTCATTGAAAGTATTCTTGTAAAGGACAACAAACCTACTTCCTTTGTCCAAGACAGCGAAGGAAATGTCCTTATTTTGGTTAAATCTTTTGAAATAGCTCTCATCGTGCATGTGTTGTATATCTGAATGACTTACCGTTCCAAGAAATGTAATTTTTCCTAGTCTATAGGGAGAGCTTCCAATCCCAAATTTGACAAGTTGCATAGAAATGCCTACTTTGTGTGTTTTTGGTAGACCAAAAATGTTTTGATAATTTAGGGTAACATCTTATTCATATTTGATGAGTATTGATTTTACAAGTATATGAATGTACTGACAGAAAATTGAATTTTGTGTGAAAAACATATATAATGTTTGTGACATTTAGTAAAAGTCTTCGTTTATGCATAATAACAAACCCACTTCCTTTGTCAATCCACAACAGATTTATTTCACCAACAATGATTTTAAGAATATAGTATAGTTATTTTTCCATTAAAAATATTCTTGTAAAGGACAACAAACACACTTCCTTTGTCCAAGACAATGAAGGAAATGTTCTTATTTTGGTTAAATCTTTTATGTGTCATTGTTAGTTTTTTTTGTTCTTTGTCCTAAAATACTGGTGATAATTCCATGTGTGAAGCCCTTGAAATGGCTCTCATCATACATGTGTTGTATATCTGAATGACTTACCGTTCCAAGAGATATAATTTTCCCTAGTTTATAAGAAGCACTACCAATCCAAGTTGCATAGACATGCCTACTTTGTGTGCTTTTGGTAGACCAAAAATATCTTGATAATTTAGGCTAACATTTTATCAGTTTTGTCCTCATTATTAGCCAACTTTTGCAGTGATTTATTGAAGTTTTATGTCTCAAAAATTATTTTATATCCATTGATATTTTCATGAAACGTTTGTCTCTGTGTAAAAGTCTTAGTTTATCATTTTAAGTATTCTCATACACAATAACCTAATTTGTCCACAGCAATGATGGAAATGTCTATATTTTATCTTAAATCTTCTTGTGCTTCTGTGTGCCTTGAGGATAATGTAGCTCTTCGTCTGTTCTTAAAGCAGTGATTAATCCTTAATTATTTTATTGATTAATATCACAAACACTGCAATATAGACTAGCGTGGGCTCACTAACCTTAAATAGCTGCCAATCTGAGAGAAGCACTACTCTATGGTGAAGGCAACAGGAAACCACACTGTTTGATATTGGTTGAGGAAATACCTTTGGCCTTACTTCCACTGCATCAGTGTTTAGTAGAAATTGGAACTGGTGATAGCATAAACAGGAAATGCATCCAGTAGTAAAAATAAACAGGGTGCACAGGTGTCCAGAGCAGAAGGAAATGCATGCTTGTGTGGGCGCATGCCGTAAGAGTCATGGCCACACAAAGTTGTTTAGGCAACATTCTGAAAGAAGGCGTATCCACATGAAGTTGTGTAGGTGTCTAAATGTTATTTAACTGGTCCAATTCTTGATCTGGACAGAGAGGCTGGCTAGAGGTCCCCCAAAGTTTTGTCTCCATCAATGCGCAATCCTAATCTCTTTGATTCTCTCTCACTCTACTCATTCACTGCAACTTGAACAAGATATATATATATATATATATATATATATATATATATATATGTGTGTGTGTGTGTGTGTGTGTGTGTGTGTGTGTGCATGTGTTCGCTGCCTTATTTGAGCCCAGCAATAATATACTACACACCCCACTATCTTTGCCAAGAATTCATAGCAATTTATAAAGAAACAGAATTTGCGGAGAGCCATAATCATTTATGTCCTGGAGTCACATGGCATTTAAAAAAAAGGTATGGGAAGGGGATGCGTGTGTTAAATGAATGTTATCATTTAGCTTTTGAGGGGGGGGCGTGGATGATGTGTGTATAAATTTGTGTGTATGTGGGAGACATATATATATATATATATATATATATATATATATATATATATATATATATAGCATTTTCAGCTAATCTGTTAGTTATTATCAATGATGTTTTTTTTTGTTTGAATATATAGATTTTTTTTTCATTGCTTTAAATCCCAAACATAGTCAGCACATTGTGGCCATGTTCAGAATTGATATTTTGAGAGTTGGTTTATTATAATTTTTATTATATAATATATATATATATATATATATATATATATATATATATATATATATATATACGTATGTATGAAGAAATATAGTTTTAAGGTGTGATATATTTATAGGATAAAGTGCTCAATATCAGAGATAGAGCATATGTAAATATAAAAGTGAACTTTGAAGTCAACACTTAGAGGCAACAGGTTGTTTCATGCTAGACACAATCGTCAGGTCTTGGCAAAGATCATCCTTCTTTGAACAGTGTTGACTGGCAGCCTGATGATTGCATTTAGCAAGAAACAGTCTGTTGCCTCTGAGTGTTGACTTCAATGTTCACTTTCATATATATATATATATATATATATATATATATATATATATATAGCATAATGAGAGACCACATATGCTTTCTTGATATGTATATAATATCTGGATAAAATAAATGAAACAAAATTGGGAGTTTTTTTTTTTATGAAAATAAATACTTTCATAAAAAAAACACCCAATTTTGTTTCATTTATTTTATCCAGATATTATATATATATATATATATATATATATAAAATCAAGCTTGTAATAGCTTTTAATAGAATTATTTTAATATGATCATGTTGACTGAAGTAGAGCCTCGTAATCTGCTGTAGATAAATTCCCCACAGATAATAAAGTCTATAGATAATAGTATAACATCTACATATCTCCAAACATTTTCGTCAGACAACAGATTTTAAAATATTGGGTGTTTCAGAAATAAAAAAAAAAAGATATCATTCCATAATCTAATACTGTCAGCTGTATACAACCGCTTTCTAAGATCAATGGTGAAAATAGTCTTTGAGCGAGTAACACCTGAAGATTTTGGCATAGATCATCCTTCTTTGAACACTGTGGGTTGGCACTACAGGATCACAAACAATGAACTGTACTAGATAACAGAAACCACATCACTTGAGGACTACCAGTAACTGCAACAGCTAAAATGGATAGCACATGGAACTGGAAGAGAAAATAATTACATAATCAAGATGTTGATGTTCCACACCACTTCAAATAAAAGGTTAGGAAGGAAACTCCATAAATACAGGAAAAAGTGATAAAAACTACTGGACATGAGAGATCTGTTTTCCTTAAAAAAAAAAAAGTATTTTAAGAGAAAGATTTTATAAATTTCAACTGAAAACATTACTGACTGTTGGATCAATGAATACCAAATGGTTCCTTTATAGGGAAACGGCTAATATTACCATATATATATATATTTTATTACCTATACTCGGGCGGTGTGAAAAAAAAAAAAAAGATATTCCATAATACTGTCAGCTGTATGCAACCGCTTTCTAAGATCAATGGTGAAAAAAGTCTTTGAGCGAGTAATGCCTGAAGGTCTTGGCAAGGATCATCCTTATATGAACATTGTGGACTGGCGCTGCAGAATCCCAAACTAAGAATGGCATGAAATAACAGAAACCACGTCGGATCAAGACTTTCATGTGGATGTGATGCAGGGCG
This sequence comes from Acanthosepion esculentum, assembly GCA_964036315.1. Taxonomy (NCBI): domain Eukaryota; kingdom Metazoa; phylum Mollusca; class Cephalopoda; order Sepiida; family Sepiidae; genus Acanthosepion; species Acanthosepion esculentum. The sequence continues at coordinate 10,783,366 of OZ038504.1, forward strand.
CCAGGCACATACAAGAATGTCAAAACTCTCAGCTGCATACAATCGCTTTCTCAGGTCAATGGTTAGAGAAACGGTTTTGAGCGATTGAAGCCTGAAGGTTCTTGGCAAGGATCACCCTTCTTTGAACATTGTGGAGTGGTGCTAGAGAAAAGAACTGTATTAGATAACAGAAACCACATCACTTGAGGATTTGTAACAGCAGCGACAGCTAAATTGGATAGCACATAGAATGGAAGGGAAAATCGTTACATAATCACAGTGTTGATTTTCCACACCACACCAAACAAAAGGTTAGGAAGTAAACTCCATCAATACTGGAAAAAAAAAAAGAGATAAGAGCTACTGGACTTGAGAGATCTGTTTTCCTAAAAGATGTATTTTAAGAGAAAGATTTTATAAATTTCAACTGAAAACATCATTGGCTGCTTGGTCAATGAATGACAAATAGTTCCTTTATAGGGAAATGGCTAATATTACCATATATATATATATATATATAATTTTATTTTTTATTTTATTACCTATACTAGGGCGGTGTGAAAAAAAAAAAACTCAGATAATACAATTTGTAAATAAAAAAATATTAAACAAACCGATATCAGGGGAAATAAATTAAAAAAAAAAAAGAAAAGACTAAAAACATCCATGTCAGTTGAAAATAATCAATCAGCACCGCAATGTCTTGCCAAAAGAAAAAAACGCCAACGATGTAACCTAAGTTAGTGTATTAAGCACTTTTACGCTCTAAGTAGAGCAAAAACTAAACCTAACGAGCCAGAACCTATCTACCTAGGTCCCACCTAATAGATCATCAGGATAACTCTGGCTAAAGACGGTTGGCCCAGAGAAAATTATAAAGAATATGATTAAACAAAAAAGAAAAAAAAAAGCAGTATTATATTTTGATATTACTACTTTTATTTTTATTTTTTGCTACACCTCTTTTTTTTATTTTAACATATCCATTATTAATTACATATTGACTCCTGCAAAAATATTTTAATATAATATTAATTTTATGACACAGAAAGTATCTGTCTATATTTCTAAGATGAGGTATTATGTACACTAATTATATTATTCGGACTATTGTCCTCATCTTTGTCGCCATATTTATTACAACGTTTCGGCCTTTCAGTATCTGTCTATATTTCTGAGATGAGGTATTATGTACACTATTTACATTATTCAGACTATTGTCCTCATCTTTGTCGCCATATTTATTACAACGTTTCGGCCTTTCAGTATCTGTCTATATTTCTAAGATGAGGTATTATGTACACTATTTACATTATTCAGACTATTGTCCTCATCTTTGTCGCCATATTTATTACAACGTTTCGGCCTTTCAGTATCTGTCTATATTTCTGAGTGAGGTATTATGTACACTATTTACATTATTTGGACTATTGTCCTCATCTTTGTTGACATATTTATCACAATGTTTAAGCTGATGTACACTCCGGCCTTCTTCAGGTGGTTGGAATGTCAAACTGAACCCTTTATTTTGCTCGCTGGGGCAGACTG
>OZ038504.1:10795368-10805368 GCA_964036315.1 Acanthosepion esculentum
AATGCTGGACAATTTCCTCACAGATGAAGAACAGACAGGAGGCAACAGAGATGCGGTTCTACAGAAGAAATGCTGAGAATACCATAGATGAGCATGTAAACAAGAGGAAGTTTTAATAAAAATGAAAACAAAAATGGACACTTTTTACTTATTGATAATTGAAACTTCTGAGACTCATAATGAGTAAAGAGGGCTTGAAGAATTTAACACTCAGAGGCCATATTGAAAAACAAAAGAGGGAAACGGCAGGTGAGAGGTTACAGACAGACGAAGGTGGTACTTGAGTGAAGGAATAGCAACACGTAGATGAAAGAAAGAGAGGTTTATTGTAAAAGAGAATACACTACTGAAAGACAGGGATTCAGGTGGCAGGCTAATAATTCCCGAAGCAAGGATATTTACCTTACCTCCCTGCGAGGCTGGATGTGGAACGAGGCCATTTTTTAATATGGGGCAAAACCGAGCCTGTAGGCACGTGCAAAAATTCCCCAGTAGACCCCGTATACATAGGGTCAGGTAGCTGTCTACTACCCCAGGCAAGACTGCCCTTCGGCATAGCCTCATCTGGATTCCACTCTGCCCGAAGACAGATAGTTCGACCAGTACAGCTGGAGACGAATCTCCAACTAATTACTAAAGCAAGGATATCTACCTTACCCCACCACATGGTAGGATGTAGCACAAAGCCGTTATTTAATGCAGGGTCAAAACTGAGCCCGTATGCTCGGGCAAAAATTCCACGTAGATCCTGTAAAAATGCGGTTGGGTAGCTGTCTACCTTCCCAGACGAGATTCTGCCCTTTGGCATAGCCTCAATCTGGGTTCCTCTATGCTCTAAGGCAGAGAGTTCAACTAGCTTAGCTTGAAATGAATCTCCAACTAATTGCCGAAGCAAGGTTATTTACCTTACTTCCCCACGAGGCAGGATGTGGCATAAGGCCGTTTTTAATGCGGGGTTAAAACCGAGACTGTAGGCTTGAGCAAAAATTCCCCATAGACCCCCTATACATAGGGTCAGGTAGCTGTCTACTACCCCAGCCAAGACTGCCCTTCAGCAAAGCCTCGTCTAGGTTCCTCTCCGCCTTAAGGTAGAGAGTTCAACCAGCACAACTGGAGACGAATCTCCAACTAATTGCCGAAGCAAGCACCCAGATATATCCTGTGCTCACTATATATAGCTACTGATATAGTCAGCCCACATAGACAATAAGGAGTGTGGGACATTCCACTACAACAAACCCCTACCTAACAAAATTGTATAAATGGATGACAGAGCAGGAAATTGGAGAGAGAGTAAAAAAATCCTTACTTAAAATTACTTACAGCTACAAAGCATAGGAAACTGTGGACACAGTACACAGGGTGAGATGGGTAAAATGTCACCATTTTATACTTTTAATTTTGCACATGTGCGTTGTTTATTGCATTTTTGATTTTGGTTTATTTTGTTTTACGGCATATCAACACCTCAATGGGTTATTTAATGCCAACAAGATTTTTAGGATAGGTTCATATGAATAGAATATGTATTCTTTGTAAAAAATCAGTTTGGTTTGGTTTATTTTACCGCATATCAACCTCAATGGGTTATTTAATGCCGACAAGATTTTTAGGATATGTTCGTATGAATAGAATATGTATTCTTTGGTTTAGATTGGTTTATTTTGTTTTATGGCATATCAACCTCAATGGGTTATTTAATGCCGACAAGATTTTTATTGCTAGTAATATTTTTTCCAAAAGTGTATTGCTGGCAAGATTTTTTTTCTTTAAAAACATTGCTGGTAGTAATTTTTTTTAACAAAAAATTTATTACTGGTATTAAAACCTATTTTTACACTTTCATAGTGTTTTAACTCTAGTTTTGGGGTTAACTATTTGCCCATAGCTGGGACCGTAACAGGTGCTACCAAGCCAGGTCAGGGTGGACCTGGGAACACCAGCAATTAAGGAGGTGGTTCCATACTCCTCAAAACCTCCTGATCAGAGTCCTCGCTGTTGGATGTAGTTTATCGTCTTAGCCAGGATGCTTTTTGATTTTGTCGACTACACAGTATAGTCGGGTCAGCTGGGCACTGTCTGTGAGAAAAAGAGCACAATGACAAAATTCACTCTGCCAGAAATTTGGAAATGGCATGCTGTACTACTTGGCATTTGTGTTGGAAGCTCCAATATGAACATTTCAGAGTGTTCGGGTGTTAATCTGAGGACAGTGCAGAGGATCCGGAAAGAATTGGATGGGTCTAATGGTGATTACAAAGGTATGGTAGCTCGGAAAACTAACTGATTGTTCTGATAAGAAAAAAACTTACAAAATTGTTGGTGAGGGCCTCAGACTCAACACAGATGCCTATATTAAGTGCCTTGAGGAGAAGGTGGTGGCCAGGGTCAAGTGAGTGGCTGCTGGAAGACCCTATGTCTGGCAACCTAACTTTGCACCATGCTATACAATCAGGAGAATCTAGTCATGGCTGTCAGACCACATGACCCCTTACATCTGGCCACCGAACTCCCCAGACTGCAACCTCATTGATTACTAAGTGTCGGGTGCAGTTGAGCATGAGACCAACAAAACTTCTTGTAACACTAAACGTGAACTGAAGGCAAGGATTTTGGCAGCATTCACGAAATTAAAGCAGGAGACCGTCCAGAAGAGATGCAGGAGATTCCGAAGTCGTCTGGAGGCCGTGGTTGAAGCCAATGGCTATTCTATTGAATAAATTTACTCTTTAGTATTTCAAGATATTTTCATATAATTTTGGTAATTATATCTGTGAAAATGAGATGTCAGTGTTGTTTTCATTTTTGCATAATTTAGACAACAGTTTATCCTTCGTGCACTGTACACAAAAGAAAATCTGTATAGAGTAATATCCAACAAACTTTTGTTTAATGAGGTTGATCTTCATAAAATGCCCTTCTCTGAAAGCAATGAGTCAGGCTAGGCAAGGTATTATCAATACCTACTCTGGGTTTACCTGGTGGCCGAGTCAGTTGCAAACTTCCAATGATGACATAAGATCATAGTTTCTGTACAATTTTAAATGAAAACAGTGATGGCACATACCCTAAATCCGTCATAAAAATTCAAAATGTGGAATTAATAAAATTCAAAATACTTCAAATATCTCAGTGTATCGATCAGTTATAAGAAATTTTGTATCGGAGATAAGAAAATTGGACATAGAATGAATACGAGTAATTCATCACCACAAGATGTCACAAAGCCAAACATAAGAAATTTATATTCTTAAATAGCCCCCATCAGCTTTAGGCCTCTACTTCCCAGGCTTCAGCTAGGCTAGTTTGAAATTAATATTAGATCAAACCCCAGGGGACATCCCGCTAGGTAGTATCTCAACTTTGGGCGGGGACTGGGGTCATTACCTAACACCTACGGTGTCCCCAAAAAGGGAGAGGGCTGAGGAGGCTTGAACATTTTTCCACAGTATTGCTGATAAAGTTCAACCTTGTGTCACATTCAGTAGCAACATGAGGGCACTGCAAAAAGAAAATCCCTCATTGGATCCAGACTCTCATATGGATGTCATACATAGCATCAAAATCATTCAGAAATATCTAAACTGTCAGCTCTATTTTCTCCAATCAAGAACTACAAACAGCATCAAGTGAATGAATCCTTTAGGTCTTAAAAATGACAGTCCTTTATGATTCTGTAGCATCAGTCTATAAAATCGGATAAAGAACTTAGCCAAGTAGCAGAAACTACATCTTTTCAGGACTTTCAACAGCCGCAATAACTAAAATGCATAGCCTATGTCACTGGAAAAGAAAATGTTAAAATCAAGAAGTCGACTTTCCACACAAAACACATTAGGAAAGGAACCCCCCCATCAGTACAAGAAAAAGTGATTACAGAAGGCATGAGGAGCCTATTTTCCTGAAAAATGGTTTTAACAGAAAGATTTTTTAAATTTCAACCATCAGTAACACTAAATATTTTTTTTTTTTTTTTTTTTTAAGCGTATCACCCCAAGCAAGGCTGGAGGCCACTATCACGCATGGGGTTACAGAAGGGATGGAGGAAGAACAGATAGGAGTGGTAAAGGAGAGGATGTGGAGAAAGAGAAAGACGGAGGGTCGATCAAGGCAAGGGGGTTACAGAAGATTTGGAGCGAGAGCAGATAGGAATGAAAGATGAAAGGATGTGGAGAACGGAAGTGGATAGATCAAGGCAACTGGAGATGTCGATTGACGCTACACTTAAACCGTTGGAGATTGTATTTGTCAGGGAAACAGTAATAGGGAAGGGAGTTCCATAGGCGAGATGTGCGAGACATGAAGCTATTGGAGTAGAAAAGACGTCTACATCTAACAGTTTCAACGGTGAAGGGGTGGGAACGGGATGCCAGCCTCATAGGACGTTTAAATTCACGAGGCCTAGGGACAAGCGAAAGCAACTCCTCGGAGCAATTACCGTGAAAGTACTTGTAGAAAAGGCAGAGCGATGCAACATTGCGTCTGTGAGAGAGCGACTGCAGACGAGATGACAGATCAGCAATGAATGCCAAATGTTTCCTCATAAGGAAATGGCTAATCTTCCACTGTCCTTCCCTGTCTTTTGAATAAGACTAGTGGTTTATCCATTGTTACCTGTTTAGGATTGGGCTTCCAGTTCCTTCTAAAGTCGTTCATTCTCTTTCGCTCCTAGTAGCCTCTTGTGTCTTAGTGTTCCTATTGCTTTGCTTGGGGTGATTTGATTAAAAAAGTAAAAGAAAAGAAAAAGTGGATAAAATTAAAGACAGGTCGTGTCACTAGCATGCTCTGGTGATTGGTAGACAAAAGCAGGTCTGCTATGTAAATTTATTGGCAGAACAGCTTTAGTTACATCGTAGCAACAAAATGATTTAACACTCATTGTCAACCTTGACTGAAGTTTATCCAGAGTTCTGAATAAACCCTTCCAAACAAATGGAACAAACTTGGTGTAGTTTGAAGTTACCAGTTACTCCAAGCGTAATTCATTTTAATGTTAATTAATCAATACTGATTAATGCAGATATTTGCTTAATCGAAAGGCAATAATTTGCACAGAGATTTTAATCCTGTTTATCGAAGCAGTTCTCAAAATGGTTTGAAATGGATAGAAAAAAAGCAGGGGGTATAATGTTAAGCAATGATGAGCAAACTGTAATGCATTAGGTGTTCCCTATTATGGCCTTGTGCTAAACTAGACGATGCTTGAGGAATCTATAAAATAAAATGCCATATGTCATTGAAAGCTGGGGAATTCTAACTAGTAAATAAAAATGCTTCTATATTAAATAGATTCAAATAAAGGGATCAGTTCGAAATTCCCTGAAGGTTACCAGGACAGATAGATACCTGAAGAAGGATGGAGGGCACAATGGCCGAAATGTTGTGATAACAACAAAGATAAGGAGAATAGTCTGAAGGTAAATTCTTCTATGTGCCATGTTTCTTCAGGACATTAGCGATCATAGCTCTCCACAATTTCCTATTCTTTGTACCTCTTAATAAATTTTGTCTTTTTTGTTATTTCCCCCAAGTCATGTTCCGCCATCCATTTATTCAAGTTCATTATTATTATTCTTGTGCCATGTCCTTTCAGGACGTTGGCAATAATGGCTCTCCACAATTTCCTGTACTTTGTAGCTTTTAATAAATTTTGTCTTTTTTGTTATTTCTCCTAAGCTCTGTTCCGACATCCATTTACTCAAGCTTATTATTCTTTTTCTATGTGTCTCCTCAGGACGTTGGCGATCATGGCTCTCCACTATTTCCTGTACTTTGTAGCTCTTAATAAATTTTGTCTTTTTTGTTATTTCTCCTAAGCTCTGTTCCGACATCCATTTACTCAAGCTTATTATTCTTTTTCTATGTGTTGTGTCTCCTCAGGACGTTGGCGATCATGGCTCTCCACTATTTCCTGTACTTTGTAGCTCTTAATAAATTTTGTCTTTTTTGTTATTTCTCCTAAGCCCTGTTCCGACATCCATTTACTCAAGCTTATTATTATTCTTCTATGTGTTGTGTCTCCTCAGGACGTTGGCGATCATGGCTCTCCACTATTTCCTGTACTTTGTAGCTCTTAATAAATTTTGTCTTTTTTGTTATTTCTCCTAAGCTCTGTTCTGCCATCCATTTACTCAAGCTCATTATTCTTCTTCTATGTGTTGTGTCTCCTCAGGACGTTGGCGATCATGGCTCTCCACTATTTCCTGTACTTTGTAGCTCTTAATAAATTTTGTCTTTTTTGTTATTTCTCCTAAGCTCTGTTCTGCCATCCATTTACTCAAGCTCATTATTCTTCTTCTATGTGTTGTGTCTCCTCAGGACGTTGGCGATCATGGCTCTCCACTATTTCCTGTACTTTGTAGCTCTTAATAAATTTTGTCTTTTTTGTTATTTCTCCTAAGCTCTGTTCTGCCATCCATTTACTCAAGCTCATTATTCTTCTTCTATGTGTTGTGTCTCCTCAGGACGTTGGCGATCATGGCTCTCCACTATTTCCTGTACTTTGTAGCTCTTAATAAATTTTGTCTTTTTTGTTATTTCTCCTAAGCCCTGTTCCGACATCCATTTACTCAAGCTTATTATTCTTTTTCTATGTGTTGTGTCTCCTCAGGACGTTGGCGATCATGGCTCTCCACTATTTCCTGTACTTTGTAGCTCTTAATAAATTTTGTCTTTTTTGTTATTTCTCCTAAGCTCTGTTCTGCCATCCATTTACTCAAGCTCATTATTCTTCTTCTATGTGTTGTGTCTCCTCAGGACGTTGGCGATCATGGCTCTCCACTATTTCCTGTACTTTGTAGCTCTTAATAAATTTTGTCTTTTTTGTTATTTCTCCTAAGCTCTGTTCCGCCATCCATTTACTCAAGCTTATTATTATTCTTCTATGTGTTGTGTCTCCTCAGGACGTTGGCGATCATGGCTCTCCACTATTTCCTGTACTTTGTAGCTCTTAATAAATTTTGTCTTTTTTGTTATTTCTCCTAAGCCCTGTTCCGACATCCATTTACTCAAGCTTATTATTATTCTTCTATGTGTTGTGTCTCCTCAGGACGTTGGCGATCATGGCTCTCCACTATTTCCTGTACTTTGTAGCTCTTAATAAATTTTGTCTTTTTTGTTATTTCTCCTAAGCCCTGTTCCGACATCCATTTACTCAAGCTTATTATTCTTTTTCTATGTGTCTCCTCAGGACGTTGGCGATCATGGCTCTCCACTATTTCCTGTACTTTGTAGCTCTTAATAAATTTTGTCTTTTTTGTTATTTCTCCTAAGCTCTGTTTCGCCATCCATTTACACAAGCTCGTTCTTCTATGTGCCGTGTCCCTTCAGAACCTTAGCGATCATGGCTCTCCACAATGTCCTGTTCTTTGTAGCTGTTAATAAATTTTGTCTACTTTATCACTCCTAAACCTTATCCTGCTTTCCATTTACACAAGCTCTCTAGGCAGGTTAAGCGTCATTTTCTTTTGTCCCTCTTGTCTTCAATCTGCCCTGTGAGTATCGAATTTTCCAATCCCTCATTATGTGCCCTAGAAACTTCAACTATCTCTTCATGATGCTAAATATGAGTGTTCTTTCCGTTTCCATTTTCTCTAAATCTTTATTGTTCCTCACGTGTTCGGTCCATGGTATTCTCAGCATGCTGCTGTAGAAACAAAATTTAAATAAGGAATTGAAAAGACTTAAACATCAATCTGATTTTCACATATCCGATCTTACATACCTCTTTCAGATATTTCATATCAACCATTTCATAGAGACGCTATATAAATGGCGCTGGGAAAGTGACCGAAGCCAAGTTGCCAGGTGAGGACTTTTACAAAACAAATCAAGCAAGTACGAAAATTTAAATGCCTGAGAATTGTTTCAACAGAAGATGGCAAATATGATGTTGAAATCCAAAGGCGTTTTGGAAAAGTGAAAGATGCCTTCCAAATGCTAAGCAAAGTATTAAGAAATAGAAAAATTCATTTGAAGCAAAGTAGAGAGTGTTAAACTGCTATGGAATATCAATTCTCCTCAGCTTGTGAAAAATAGATGGCAGAGCAAGGACTGGGAGTAATGGTGAAAAGACTAAGTTACTGAGAACTACAAACGATAGGAAGTTGTGGAGAGCCATGATTACCCATGTCCTGTAGAGAAACAGCACACAGAAGCAGGATACTCAATTTATTATCATTTATTGTAATAGATCTAACCATAATTTTGACTTAAAGAATGCGGTTTTGATTCACAGAGAAAGTAATTTATTAAGGTGAAAATATATAGAAAGTACTTCTGAATTCGCAATGGTAAAGTTATGTCCAGGTTTATACAAAATTTATCTACTTTCTTCTTAAAACTGCTTCTGATAAAATGTGGGAAAATTTAAAATAACAGCGGTAAAAATAAATGCTATAAAAAGCTGAACGTGTCGGACTAAATTAAACATCTCGAGACATTGGATGCCCAAATTTAAATTTAAACTCTATATCCAGCATTTATTATATTCCTCCACTGATTTTAGTCTGGAGAAGTTCCTTCCTTGAATGAAAGGCGTTTTTATTTCTCCATTTTGTCATTCATTTGCCATATATTATGTGAATATATTTTTAAAGAAACGGCAGCCTACTGCAGGAAATCTTCTGCGGAGTCAGTCACAAATCAAGAGACATGATTTCTCAAGCGTGTATCATGTATGGCACTTGACTTTTACATACTTATCTGCCACACGACCTCTTCACTCTACTTACTAATGAGATATTCCATTCTTATGGTAACAGGAGGTATTAATCAAAAACAATAATAGACCATGCCTGATTAATATCGGGCATGAATTATCTAATTAGAAATTGTTTCTTTTATTTCTTTCATTTCATGTTTCTGAAAATGTTTATTTTTACTGATCTAAAAAGCCAAATTCTTCCTGACATGTGGCAATAAATTCAATTGTACAGTTGCGTCCAAAATGTTCGGAACGGCATTGTTTTCGTCAGAAAAGTAGGTATAATTTTTTTATCAAAGTCGCTTTAAATTCTATGATTTTCACAGACAATAAATACGATATTAATTGTTATTGTCTGAGATTTTGGTGTAATTTGAGAGGATAATACAAAAGCCAGAAATCCTAAAACAACCGAGCAATTATGGAATGCCCTTCAGGAAGAATGGAATAAGATCACCCAGCAAGAAATTGAAAATTTAATTTCCTCATGCAGTCGAAGATGTCAAAGTGTGATTGAAGCTAAAGGGCTTCACACTAAATATTAAATAATTCCAGTATTCTCTGTCATTTTTGATTATTTTGTTATTTTTTTAACCGTTCTGATCATTTTGGCCGCCATGGGTTTTGCAGTAAATCACTAAATCATCCATAACGTTTGCATTATCCTCTCAAATTACACCAAAATCTTGGACAATAACAAATAATATTGTATTTATTGTCTGTGAAATTTATAGAATATAAAACAACTTTGATAAAAACTTATAACTACTTTTCTGACGAAAACAATGCCATTCTGAACATTTTGGCCGCAACTATATAAATAAAAATCCAAGATTACAAATACAGAAAATGTAACAAATAAAGTTGCAAATTTATTTAGATATTTCCAATAATTTTGATGGTATAAGTCATGTTAGATCACTTTGAATATTTATATTTTTAACTAGCCTAGAAATTGCCCTTCATCAAGACTTTAAGCTAGCTCCTGTGGAGGGCTTTTGGACCGTCAGCCTTTTACCTTCAGTAACCTATGTAAGTAAAAGTTATAAGAATTTCGAAATAATAAAATTATTTAAATCTTTATTCGACACCTGAATTCGGCATAATCTTTCTTTGTTTACATTTATTTTGCGTGCAATTTTTCTTTTCTTTTAGAATCATCATTCTTTATGCTCCCGTCACATAAAGACACTCTTAAAAGATATTAGGGAACCCGAACTATGTCAAATTTTGAATATATCATAGTATGTGTGCTAGAATAAGACAAAAAACATACGAGCAATGTACTGTGCCCTT
>OZ038504.1:10827868-10832868 GCA_964036315.1 Acanthosepion esculentum
TAGAAACAAATAGGACACTTATACTTAATATCAGAAAGAGAAATTTGAAACTTCTAGAGCAGATAATGAGGAAAGAGGGCCTGGAAAAATTGACACTCACAGGACATATTGAGGGACAGAGGAAAGCAGCAAATAACCAAATTGGCAGAATAGGAATTAGGAGCTATTAAAAATACAAGGGCTACAAAAGAGGAAATTGTGGAGAGCCATGATCATCCATGCCCTGAGGGGACATCGCACAAAGGCGGCGGTTGGAGTTAAGATAAATTAATCTTGTGTAAATGATTGACAAAACAGAGATTAGAAGAGATAGCAAAAAAAAATAAAATTTATTAAGAGCTACAAACTACAGGAAATTGTGGAGAGCCATGATCACCCATGTCCTTTTAGGACATAGCACAAAGTCAGCTGCTGAAATAAATTAAACTTGTGTAAATGATTGACAGAACAGAGATTAGGAGAGATAGTGAAAAGACAAAATTTACTAAGCTACAAAAGAGTGGAAATTGTGGAGAGTCATGATCACCCACGTCGTGAATTTATTAAAAATAGGATCTCTTTTCTCACCATGTGATATTTTTTACATTCCATTTCTTTAGTGAATGTGCACTGGGCCTTTTCCCAGTTTTCATATCAATACAAGCTGGAAGCAAAACACATTGTGCGGTAAGAAAACTTCTAAAGGCTATGGTTGTATGTTGACAAAATATACGATATCTCACGACATATTTTTTGCAATATATAGTGAACTGTCTGTACATTTCCTGATTAGATTTAAATATCTCTTTCCAAATGACAAAATTGCATCAAGTTATATCATTATACCAAAATAACCTTGATCAATATCTGTCTATATTTCTGAGATGAGGTATTATGTACACTATTTACATTATTCGGACTATTGTCCTCATCTTTGTCGCCATATTTATTACAATGTTTCGGCCCTTCAGTATCTGTCTATATTTCTAAGATGAGGTATTATGTACACTATTTACATTATTCGGACTATTGTCCTAGTCTTTGTCGCCATATTTATTACAACGTTTCGGCCCTTCAGTATCTGTCTATATTTCTGAGATGAGGTATTATGTACACTATTTACATTATTCGGACTATTGTCCTCATCTTTGTCGCCATATTTATTGCAACGTTTCGGCCTTTCAGTATCTGTCTATATTTCTGAGATGAGGTATTATGTACACTATTTACATTATTCAGACTATTGTCCTCACCTTTGTCGCTATATTTATTACAACATTTCGGCCGTTGTATGCTCCAGCCATCTTCAGGTGGTTGGAATGTTGAACTGAACCCTTTATTTTGCTCACTGGAGTAGGCTGTTCCAGTTCCATGTGCCATGTTTAATGGATGTCAGTTATCAGTTATCTCCTGTTAATTCCCAAGAACTCCACTGCCTTAACCAGGTATTGAACTCACAATTATTTGGGTCCTGTCACTAGATCTAACCAACGCCTTTATCCACTATTCTTGGAGAGGGGAATTAACAGGAGATAACTGACATCCATTAGTTATGGCACGTGGAACAAGAACGGTCTACCCAGTGAGCGAAATAAAGGGTTCAGTTCGACATTCCAACCACCTAAAGAAGGCCGGAGCATATAACAGCCGAAATGTTGTAATAAATATGGCGACAATGATGAGGACAATAGTCCGAATAATGTAAATAGTGTACATAATACCTCATCTGAGAAATATAGACAGATACTGAAAGGCCGAAACATTGTAATAAATATGGCGACAAAGATGAGGACAATAGTCCGAATAATGTAAACAGTGTAACCTTGATCAAGTCTTTTTAAAAAAATTACCTCTCATAAAATGACTGATTGGAAACATGCTATAATAAGCAAATATTAACCTTGAGATTTAACAGATACAAAGATTAGATTTGTTTTTTGCTTCTTCTTTTCCAGGAAAATCTCATCTGAATGCACTAAATGACTTTATCTCTTGTATTAAAAAAGAAAAAATAACTACTATTGAGGCTTAGAAATCATTGAATTCACTGGATTTAGAAATAATTTATTTATTCATTTTTTTTTAAAATAATTTTTGATGAATAAAATCAGGAGAAAAATGATGCCCAATAATTTGACTCAAATAGTCTTCCATCACTTGGATAAAAGAGGAAAATAACAGAAGATTCTGGAATTTGCAAGATGTCCAATCCAAGTATATAAAGTTTTTTAAAATATTAATGATAAAAAAGGAAAATATTTATACTTTTTTCACTTTGCCATTAATTTTCCTAACATTGTTTCAGTATATAAAAAATTATATATCATTTTCTCTCACACACACATACAAAATATATATATATATATATATATATATATATATGTGTGTGTGTGTGTGTGTGTGTGTGTGTGTTTTGAATAAAAAATATTCAAAAATTTAAATTTTCAGACACACTGGGTTGTATATTAATTTTTTTGTTTTATTATTTCAGTTAGGTTCCTCGACAAGTTTTGACCACCATGCCCATCAACAGGAGAAAAAAAACCCTGCTTGTTCATAGCAGTGAACTACAGGAGCGAATGATGGTTTCTGAAGAAACAGTCATTCACTCCTGTAGTTCCTTGAGGGCACATGGCACAGTGGATAAAGGCATTACTTAGATCCAGTGACAGGACCCAAAGATAGTGAGCTCAATACCTGGTTAAGGTGGTGGAGAACCTGGAGAGAGGAATTAACAGGAGATAACTGACATCCATTAGACATGGCACATGGAACTAGTACAGTCTGCCTAAGCGAGCGAAATAAAAGGGTTCAGTTCGACATTCCAACCACCTGAAGAAGGCCGGAACATATAACGGCCAAAACGTTGTAATAAATATGGCGACAAAGATGAGGACAATAGTCCGAATAATATAAATAGTGAAGATGGGTTCTATACACACAACGTGGACCAAACATGTGAGCAACAACAAAGAAAATGGAAACAAAAGGGAAGATTTTACTTAACATAAGAAAGAGTTGAAATTTCTAGGGCACATAATGAGGAAAGAGGGCTTGGAAAATGTGATACTCACAAGACATATTGAAGGCAAGAGAGACAGAGGAAAACAATGCATAACTTACTTAGTGACCTTTAGTAAATGGATGTCGGAACAAGTGTTAGAAGAAATAGCAAAAAGACGAGACTTATTAAGAGCTACAAGAAATTGTGGAGAGCCATTATAGTTAATGTCCGGAACAGACAACGGGAAAAACGATGCAGAGCAATGCGCATAATTATTGATCTTCATTCACTCTCTTGAGTATAAACCTTGGATATTTTGCTTATTTTAACTAATTTTCATTCATAAGTTTTTTTTCACCATAGAGATTTTCACAAAATTTGCATATGGCCCAAAATATGCACAAAACGTTTAACTACATGAGGCATGCTCAAAAACGTTTGCCTGCGCGAGGAGGCACGCTCAAAAACGTTTACCTCCATCAGGAGAAATGCTCAAAGTATTTGCATACACAAGGAGAAATGCTAAAAACATTTGCATACATGAGTAGAAATTCTCAATATTTGCATATGCAGGGTTTACACTCGAGAGTGTGAATGCATATCAATAATTATGCAAAATGCTTTGCAGCTTTATTTTTTTTATGTGCCATGGCCCTTCAGAATGCGGATTTAAAAAAAAAAGTAGATACGTTGTAGTCATAACTGTTTCATTTGACACATTTTCTATGAAATGCTGAGAAGTTATTAAACGGATCCGCTTGTCAAAATTCACTTACTCTGAACAAATACCTGAATATCAGAATTTCTTTTGAAGAACAGCTTTTTGGTTGGGCTTGAGAATTTTTCACCACCCCCAGATACTTAATTTAATAAACAGGTATAAAGAATAAAGGCAACAGAAAAAAAAGAAGTTGACATTATTCAAATAATTTCCAAATTTGAAGCACAGCATTTAAGAACAACTTAGTCTTTGCTTTGATGCTTAAATCAAAATACCAGCTTTGAGATTTCAAATTTAATTGAAACAATTATGGGTGAGTCAAGTTTTAATTTAAAAGAGAAAAACTTTCAAACAAAACATGAGAAGCTAACTTGTGAGTAATGGAGTAGATATGTTGAAATATGGCACTTTGAAACAATATTAAAATAAAAGCAAATCTTCAAAATTACTGTACATACTCATGAAAAAGTAGAGAATTCAGGATCAAATTTATAGGTCAAAATTTGATGACTGACCTACATATGGTCAATGGTTTCTTTAAATTAAAATATGAAAATCTGTCTATGATGAGTAAAACAAGACACTGCAGTGGATGAAACCTGTTAAAAGTACAGTTTTCCGATTGTCTTTTTTATGTTTATATATTCTTTTTATAGATACAAATATTTAAGTAAATGCTCCGTTTTATAATAAAGAGTATTAATAACATTTACAGGCCTAATTGTCCGAGAAATTTTCATAGAAAATATTCGTTCTCCGACATGAATCAAACCTGTATCCTATACAAAACCGTCATTTAGCCTGACGTGCCTTAACCGATCGAGCCACTATACATTTACTACAGATTAATTCTGAGAATTTTTTACATACACACACGTGTGTGTGTATTTTACACACACACACACACTGCTGGCCAAACTCTTAAGGCCAATAAAAAAAAATAAAGAAAAAACATCTTTTACATTGTCAGACTCAACCACTTATTTGAGTACAGATTCCAAAAAAAAAAAAGAAAAAAAAAGGAAAATAAAAGGAAAAATAAAAATAATTTTTTTTTTATTATTTAATAGGGAAAATTTGAATACTGAGAAATAAGGCTAAATACTTGATGGCCCTAAGTCTTAAACAGACGTCCAAGTAGTGAGTTGCATGGCTATCATTGTGAATAAATTCAAAAATTCCCTTTTGCATGAGCAATATATGTTTTCACAGAAGACGGCTATTACTCTATCATCATTTCAATGGCAAGCGTTCAGATGAACACTTCCATGGCAAGCGTTCAGATGAACACTTCCA
>OZ038504.1:10840368-10847868 GCA_964036315.1 Acanthosepion esculentum
AACACCTCAATGGGTTATTTAATGCCGACAAGATTTTTAGGATAGGTTCGTATGAATAGAATATGTATTCTTTGTAAGAAATCAGTTTGGTTTGGTTTATTTTGTTTTACAGCATATCAACACCTCAATGGGTTATTTAATGCCGACAAGATTTTTAGGATAGATTCGTATGAATAGAATATGTATTCTTTGTAAGAAATCAGTTTGGTTTGGTTTATTTTGTTTTAAGGCATATCAACACCTCAATGGGTTATTTAATGCTGACAAGATTTTTAGAATAGATTCGTATGAATAGAATATGTATTCTTTGTAAGAAATCAGTTTGGTTTGGTTTATTTTGTTTTACGGCATGTCAACCTGAACGGGTTATTTAATGCCGACAAGATTTTTATGGCTGGTAATATTAGATTGGAACCTGGGTGGAGAAATAGAGCCTTAATATGATGACATGTTATACCTTGGCCCTTAGCAACACTTTTGATTCATGAATAGGTCCAGGAGTTCTCAGAAGGTTCCCAAGAAGCATTATCATTCTTCGACTTCCCTATGGTTGGTCAGAGCTACATTGACAATCCCTTTCCATACTGTTTGGTCCTGTATTGCTGTCCCCAGAATCCCCAATGTCCAACCCTGGGTCCCAAGCTATGGTGTCTGGAAAAGTCAATTTTTGTGAGAAGACACTTCCAGAAGGTTACCATAGGAATACGGATGAGATGACTTCCCTGTACACTCAGTGGCAGTGTCTGGCAAACAGTATCGTTTTTGCTTGAGCTTAAGAAAGTTTGGTCTCAGTTCTCTGTAGATTGTGTTAAGTGCTACATGGGATCTCCAACTGATGGTCCGGATTTTTCTTATTAGATAAACAAGAATAGATAGGTTCATCTATGATTCAGTTCAAACTCCTTCTTGGTCTTTTGAATGAGTGTAGAGGGTTATTCCTTGTTTTCTGTTTAGGATTGGGTTTCTGGGTTCCTTCTGAAGCCCCGTTCCTTGTCTTCCACTTCTTGGTGGTCTTTTGTGCCATTAACTCTTTGCTGGGGGTGGGGTTCTCTTACTCTGTAACCCTCTACCTCGAGTGGCTCTTAGGCCTTGTACAGAGTGAACACCATTTTAAAAAGGAAAAAAAAAAAAAAAAAAAAGGAACTCTTAGAGAAACATGAAAATTTTAAAAAGTTATAAATAAGAAAAAGTAAGCTATTTTAACATTCAGAAAATTGTGCCCACATTAATTAAAGATTATATCTTTTCGATGTGTCTGTATTTTATTTTTCACTGTTTTTTTTTCTTCTTAATTATAATTAATTACTAACAATGATTCTCTTGACACCGAACTTTCTGCTAAGCAGGAAACGGCATATTACCCTAGAATCAGTGACATTTCATTATTTGGAGACAAGTCATAAAGGCTTACACATTCGTTACTAGCTTGATTTACAATGTGATAATAATAATAATAATAATGGATTCAAATATTTCAGTCAAACTACATTAGATGTTCCTGGTATGGTTTGTGCAGCCAGTAGGTTTTATTTGGGATAAGGTTTCTAACCCTAAGCCCAACCAGTTTTGAATTACTGGTTACTAAACAAGGCTAGAGAGCATATAATCAGTCCTGCTATTAATTCTTAGCTGATGGAGAAAAGAGATGATTTTATATATTTGTCAGGAGTATATCTGCAAAAGTGAATGTCACAGCCTTATTTTCCTTGGCATCAGATGCAAGCCACACTGAATCGCTTACCTCGAGGTAATTGTTCACCACACTTAATAACTGCTACACTACATTGTCCATTATTTCAAAACAATTCTAATAGATAAACACACTGGAAACAATGATTAACCCAGGAATGAGTTTAGACTGTGGCACCATTACAAAATGCTGCAGTTCTCATATTCAATGTCGCAGAGCCCTTAAAAAACAATCCATGGCAATATTTGCCTTCAACTTTTTTTTTTTTTTGAAGTTAAAAAACGAAAAATCTTACATTTTTCTTAATAAGGTGGTCATAGGGATTTTCCAAGAAAAACTTTGACTAGAACCCTTAGATTTTTTTTGGGTCCTAGTTGGGGGATCAATTTACAATGAATTTATATAGAAAATTGAACCCCCACTTTTAAAATTAAGAAAATTTTTTTTTCATATATATGTCTCTTTCCCTTGATTTTCTCCACAATAGCCCCAGCTAGCATGTGTAAGTGTAAAACAAAATGCTGACCCTCATTTATCGTTCACGATAGGAGAGTCCATCATATATATATATATATATATATATATATATATTTATTTATTTTCCTTGCCCTGGGCAGCTCAACAGTTTAATCAGTAGTAGTATGACAAGAAAATTTGAAAAAAATTATTATTTCTTGGAGAGGTTTGTTTCTATAGAAACATCACTTATTTGAAAATTTATTTCCTATTGCAAATCTTAAGTTGATTTATTCGAATAAAAATATTTTTTTTTATATTTTAATTAACATTTTAACACACACACACGAGAAAAAATGGAATCAGTCATTTCCCCCCTTTCTCAGATTCCACTATTCCCTTTCATGTTTTTCTTTCTTTTCAAAGAAGCAGAAGATAACGTCTATGACATATTTCTTTTCTCACTCAGCTCGACAATGCAAGAATACATTCTTTTACATGGAGTTGGTTCCAGGGCGTTGCACTTATAGACCACAGCAAAATAATTACAGGGAGATTTACCTTGAACATAAATATGTTCTTTGCATATCTCAAAAACCTGATATGCCAGGACAATTTCAAACGTATTCAGAAACAGTGTCAGCTATTTCATTAAAAAGCTGACATCTTTGAGTAAAACAGATGTTTTACTCCCCTAATAGCAGGATCTTTGCTGTCCAGTGTAATTAATGGAATAAAAACTGAAGCACAGAACCAGTTTCAGCTTGGATTCCCATTATTTGCACTCTAATCATTTCATCTCAAGCAAGGTGATAAAGCCACTAAGACAAGTTACTGTCAGTGAAAGACAATGAGAAAACATTAGTGAGGAGAAGGGACAATAAAAGAACAAGATTCAAAATGATAGAAGATGACAACTGACATTGCATTTAAATTTTTGAAGATTATAGTTGACAAGAAAGCAAGAAACTGGAAGAAATCCCCAAGCCAGAAGTGTGAGAGAAAAAAAACTCTTAGCATAGACATTATGGTTACATCTGGCAATTTCAGCTAGAAAATGAGACCTAACTGTCAATCAAGTACTTAAATTCATGAAGTCCATGTACCAAAGAGAAAAGCTCATTAGAAAAATTGCCATGTAAATATTTGAAAATTGAAATCCCATCTTAAAAATTTAGTAAAGAGTTTCTAATTGATCTCTGTGTATATCATTTTATTTAACATTGATGTTTTAATATATCATTGTATAAAACTATCTTCATATTATTTGAAAATATATTTTGACTTTAACACTAAAAAGAAATCCTTCTGATATTTGAGATCTGGAATGCTTATCTGATTGTAACATGAAAAGAGAATTTGGAAAAAAAAATCTCTTGTAAACGAGCGTTTATGTAGAAAGAACTAAATAAATAATGAATATACATACGTTTGTTCTTTTAAGTGTATTTGTGAAATATAATACTGAAATAAAGAGAAAGGTTTGGTGAGAGTGGAAAAGAGAGAGAAAGGCAGAGAGAGAGAGTGGGAGGGAGAGAGAGTGGGAGGGAGAGTGAGAGAGAGAAAGAGAGGGAGAGTGGGAGAGAGAAAGAGAGGCAGAGTGTGAGAGAGAGAAAGAGAGAGTGTGAGAGAGAGAAAGAGAGAGTGTGAGAGAGAGAAAGAGAGAGTGTGAGAGAGAGAGTGGGAGAGAGAGAGTGGGAGAGAGAGAAAGAGAGAGTGGGAGTGAGAGAGAAAGAGAGTGGGAGTGAGAGAGAAAGAGAGAGGGAGTGAGAGAGAAAGAGAGTGGGAGTGAGAGAGAAAGAGAGTGGGAGTGAGAGAGAAAGAGAGTGGGAGTGAGAGTGGGAGTGAGAGAGAAAGAGAGTGGGAGTGAGAGTGGGAGTGAGAGAGAAAGAGAGTGGGAGTGAGAGAGAAAGAGAGTGGGAGTGAGAGAGAAAGAGAGTGGGAGTGAGAGAGAAAGAGAGTGGGAGTGAGAGTGGGAGTGAGAGAGAAAGAGAGTGGGAGTGAGAGAGAAAGACAGAGAGAGAGAGAATGGGACAGAGAGAGAGAATGGGACAGAGAGAGAGAATGGGACAGAGAGAGAGAATGGGACAGAGAGAGAGAATGGGACAGAGAGAGAGAATGGGACAGAGAGAGAGAATGGGACAGAGAGAGAGAAGGACAGAGAGAGAGAAGGACAGAGAGAGAGAAGGACAGAGAGAGAGAAGGACAGAGAGAGAGAAGGACAGAGAGAGAGAAGGACAGAGAGAGAGAAGGACAGAGAGATAATGGGACTGAGAGAATGGGACTGAGAGAATGGGACTGAGAGAATGGGACTGAGAGAGAGAAGGACAGAGAGAATGTGACAGAGAGAGAGAAGGACAGAGAGAATGGGACTGAGAGAGAGAAGGACAGAGAGAATGGGACCGAGAGAGAGAAGGACAGAGAGAGAGACTGAGAGAATGGGACAGAGAGAGAGAAGGACAGAGAGAATGGGACTGAGAGAGAGAAGGACAGAGAGAATGTGACAGAGAGAGAGAAGGACAGAGAGAATGTGACTGAGAGAGAGAAGGACAGAGAGAATGGGACCGAGAGAGGGAAAGACAGAAACAGAGACAGGGGGTAAGTGAGGACATCTTAGATTGGTATGTCGGTGGTGAAATAGAATCTTTAAAATATTTATTTCTCTTGAGTTAATTAATTCGTTTCAGTTTTGGGAAACTTGCAAAATTACCAAGAAAAGGTGGCACATCCGAAAGACAGAATATTATTTCGAAAGATGGTCTCTCCTAAAGATTATCCTTTCAGTACTTCCTACGGTTTCATAAACTTGCAAAAAGCTTAAAGCTTTCATAAGAGTTGGACTTTTCATGGGTACCACTACTACTAATGTATTTAGTACATTATCCACTTCAGCTGGTAGGATGGTATTCGTTTGTGTCAGTTGTACAAAATTTCTTGGGTTTCACAGAGCTGAAAACTCTGCTAATTTAATAAACATGCCACCAGCATGTCGGATGGAATGCTGAATATCTCTTAAAATGCACTTCTTGTATAAGAATTTTTTTTTTTTTTTTTTTTCAAGGATCTGGGTCCCATGGACAATGAGCATAGTGAGAGTGTATATCGAAACATCGGCAATGGAATTGAAATATAAAGTCTAGTTTAACACATACATGACGGGCGATTACTGCAGATTCTTGCAATAAAAGACCCACTCTATACACGAACGCAAGAGCGAGGATCTGAAACATGCATCGTCATGAGACTGACAATGAGCCTTGAAGTCAGCAAGCCATTTTTACAAGATTTATTGTACAGACACCAGATGTAAGCCATTGTTTCACTGGTTATTGATTGGCACGTGGTCTGTCAGTCCAGATTGACTGAAACAAGGCTTACCACACTGTGTGTCGGCATGAACATTCTTAACCTGACAAGTTTGGTAGTGACAGAATATTATAAAGTCTTATAGAATTGAAAACTATACTAATTTCATAAACAACACATTTGCATCAAAGAATAGGATTCTGGATGTCTATTAAAAATGAATTTATTGTCTTCTCATCTCCAGGGTATTCGTAATAAATGGAGTGGGGGATGGAAAAAGAAAAATTTTAAAAGACAGGTGAAAATGAACATGCAGGTGGTGAGGAAATTTAATAAATGAGGGGGTTTATTTCTATATATATGTCACACATTATGAAATGGACAAAGTCCGACAATTATTTAAAGACATTTTTGATATGTTTAACATTCTTTTTATAGATACAAGTATTTAAGTAAATGCTCTGTTTATAATAAACAGTATTAAATAACATTTACCGGCCTGACTGTCTGAGAAATTTTCATAGAAAATACTCGTTCTTCGACAGGAATCGAACCTGTATCCTATACGGAACCGTCATTTAGCCTGACGTGCCTTAACCAATTGAGCCACAGAGAATCGTTTGATTAGCAAGGTCGATTTTATTGTTTTTAAACTTCAATCTTCCATGATTCTCTCACGTGCATTCATATCTGCTCAAAGCGTATCCAAATGTAAACAAATGACGTCACACATTACTAAATGGACAAAGTCCGACAATTAATTTTAAGACATTTTTATATTTAACATTTTTTTTCATAGATACAAATATTTAAGTAAAGGCTCTGTTTATAATAAACAGTATTAAATGACATTTACCGACCTGAATGTCCGAGAAATTTTCAAAGAAAATATTCGTCCTCGACAGGATTCGAACCTGTATCCTATACGGAACTGTCATATAGCCTGTAAATTCAGGCCGGTAAATGTTATTTAATACTGTTAATTATAAACAGAGCATTTACTTAAATATTTGTATCTATAAAAAGGTTTGAATCCTGTCGGAGGACGAATATTTTCTATGAAAATTTCTCGGACATTCAGGCCGGTAAATGTTATTTAAAGGTGTTTATTATAAACAGAGCATTTACTTAAATACTTGTATCTATAAAAAGTATGTTAAACATAAAAATGTCTTTAAATAATTGTCGGACTTTGTCCATTTCATAATGTGTGACGTCATTTGTTTACATTTGGATACGCTTTGAGCAGATATGAATGTACGTGAGAGATTCATGGAAGATTGAGGTTTATAAGCAGTAAATTCGACCTTGCCAACCGAACGATCCTCAGTGGCCGAATCGGTTAAGACACGTCAGGCTATATTAGTGAGAGCCTATAGCTGGCTGCCACGAATAGGCTGGAAGATTCTATTGGCCAGCGTGAGAGCCAACAGCTGACTGACACGAATGTTAACTAGCATGCTACCATGCAAAAAAAAAAAAAAAAAAAAAAAAAAAAAAATCGATAGCTGCATTCGTCACAAGTGGGAAAAATTTCAATCTGCATGGCACTTTACTCCAATTGGCTCATTCGCTTGCTTAAACTCAAAGTTGATTCCGATTCCACAGAACTGGGTTGGGTGTGAAAAAGTATTTGTTGTTAACATTCTTTTTTTCATTCGGTTTTTCCAGTTCCGAGTCCTATTTTAAAGCAGATTGTTTAGTGTTCATTTTGTTTAGTTCTTTTTTCGTAACAGATTTAATTTTTAGTATAGAGCTTAGAAAAAATTTGCAGTGTGAGATAGGCAAGAAGTAAGGCATGTAGCAACATCAGCACGGCAAAGGGCACTCCTTTAAAGGCAAGGAAGGGCAAAAATATTTTAAGTCAAGTGATAGCGATTGCTGTACGAGTCGTACGATTTTTAAATCAAGCACGGGCAACGCCGGGCCATGCTGCTAGTAAAAAATAAATAGCATCTTTGTTAAATTTATAAAGTGCAACAGATATTAGGAAATACAACAAAAATATATATGAGAACAATATTAAAAAAAATGATTAAGAATGTTGA
>OZ038504.1:10857868-10870368 GCA_964036315.1 Acanthosepion esculentum
CGGTTGAGCTCTCTTGAGAAAGGAAGTGTGGGTTTGTAAAACAGTGACTATTTTCGGCAAAAGCGAATTGAGTCCTGTCGGTCACTGTGTTTATCTAAAAATAATATGCTTAAAATTCACCTTCATCCCTGCCGTGTGGCATTGGCTTAGTGGTAGAATTTCCGACTGAAGCCAATTCAGTCGGGTTTCGATCCTAGCTAAAGGCAATCGGACGTCTAACCACACTGAAGAGCTGTAAAACACTGAAACAGTCTGTCTGTGGATGACAATAAAATATAAATAAATATATATATATATATATATATCATTTATTTAAATATTATAACAAATATGTTATAAAATCACTACAAAAATAGCCATTTCGTTTCGACACATCCAGTGACTTATCAAGTGATGATGTGAATGTAAAATAAATGGTTTTTAAAAAAATTCTACATTCCTTAACGGTCAGCGAAGGACCATTATGGAATTTGGAATTTTTTTTAAAAACCATTTATTCTACATTCAACATCATCACTTGATAAGACACTGGATGTGTCGAAACGAAATGGCTATTTTTGTAGTGATTTTATAACATATTTATGTTATAATATTTAAATAAATGATTATATCTGCTCTACTCTGTATTGAGCACTCTTTAAAGAATAATAATTGTTGGTTATTGGAATTTACTCCGTATATACCAATCCCACACTTGTATATATATATATATATATATATATATATATATATATATATATATTATAAAGTTTGAAACAACATATTTTCACATTGAGACACCAGTTCTCATATGATCACTGAAGCAACATTGAGCCTGGTCAGTACCTAGATTGGTGACCACTCAGGAATATCAGGTGCTGTAAAGCTTGGATATGTGCGTGGTTTAATGGATAATGGCTCGGAAGTGTTAATCAGAGGGCAAAGTTCCGATTCCAGTTGTTTTCGTTATATTATGTGCAAATACTCAGGGGAAAGGTATGAATCCCCATCTTCTCCTCCAGCTATGGGTTAAATAAAAAAAATCTTTTTCTTACAATCTAAAACTTTTGGGGGGTTTTATATAAACTGCAAAGGGTTTATAAGTCATAAAAAAACAAAGAATTCAATCAACAACATATTTTCCAATATGTTGTTTAGAACTAAGATATAGTCGCAGAAGTGAATGAAATAAGGGGTTATGGCTGTTCCCTCTCTCAGTAGCAAGAGTGCGTATTTATAGGAACAGGGTTAATATAATAATAATAATAATAATAATAATAATAATAATGTTGGAATTTGTTCTATTCAGCAAAAAGGAGGCAAAGTGATGAAAATAAAAAGGAAAAGGAATTTCTCAAAGGAATAAAAGAAAATTATGGACAGAAAGGAATTTAGAACAATCTGGAAGGAGAAATTATCCACAAAAGGCTATTAGTAATTAAACAGTAATAGTGAATGACAAAGACAATTCAAGTCTCAAGGGAGGAAGATCCTTTTGTTTGGAATTCCAAGAAAATATCTTAAATTTGCTGGTTGAAAACTACAGAGCCGATAGCAGCTTTGTAACCAAGGAAATAATCATATTAATGGCCGCCACCAAGAAGAGGCTCTGCTTTCTTCTATTGTGTGGTTAGTGTGATCAAAAAACAATTCGCCCATACACAAGACAATTCATAGAGTCACCATAATATCATCTGACAAAGCCCTGATAGTTTCTCTTGCAAGAAGACATAAGCCTGCAAAGCACCAGTGATATCATGGCTGGATGAGGTCATTGCTGTAGAATGCTGGGTATGTAGCTTCAGCATAACGAAGTGTCAATGTGCACAGTTCAAGCTTTGCAGGCTTCCCCAATCAAATAACAGTGTTACTGGAGAGAAATTTTCAAGGAATCAATAACAAATTTTAAAGTAGTTACAGCATTCAATGCTACGAAAATGCTTCATATAAAAACAAAAAAGAAAAGAAAAAAAAAGAAAAGAAAAAAAAAGAAAAGAAAAAAAGGAAAAAGAAAAAAAAAAAGAAAAAGAAAAAAAAAGACACCCCCCCCCCCCAAGTTACCAGAGATTTGAAGTCATTAACTAAATTCTTGATGATTCACTTCAGTTTCAAAAGTTAAAATAATGATCCAGGCCTCAAACTTAGAGTCAAAGCTGAATACCTTGGTTTCAAATTATCATCTTCACTATTTTTTGAAATTAGATTAAAATAAAAAAAAAATTACTCTCCTGCTAAATAAGAAAAAAAAATATTTAGTACATTATAATACCATCTGACATTGTTGGGTTTCATTTTCAATGTAAAATAATATCTTTTTATTTGTGCAAACTTGCTGTTTTTATCTTAACTTTTCAGCCAATCAGTTCTTTGGCCTTCCTAATATTGTCTTAATTGCTGAAATGAGTAATGGTTATTATTCTATGAGATTGGCATTATCATCTATTTTTTGAAATTAGATAAAAAAATAACGTTTAAATAAATCCCTGTAACAACAGAAGGTCCACTGACCCAGGAACTAGGAATGAGTTCAGGGCTGTCTCAGGAGTAACATTTCATGATATCCCTCAATGTCCTTACTACAGGGCATGGCAGAAATACTTCCCATGTAATGGTAAGATATTAGCTAGATGATGACACAACTGCTGCTAATGTCTTACTATTATGAGGGGAGGTGGTTATGCCACACCCTGTATTTAAAAAAAATTAGATTTAAAGAAAAAAAACAAAGAAAATGCAGCACCTGCAAAATCTAAAAAATATTATGGCTGAATCAGGTTCAGTACCTCATGATATCACCTGACATTGCTGAGCTTCATTTAGAGTGTAAATAATATCTTTTTATTTCTGCTTAAATTTCCGAGATGACTGGTTTAATTACAGTAGAATACCTCATATCCGGAATCCCGCATATTCGGAGTCCCGCTTATCCGGACATGATTTTGATGTTTATATTTGAACTATGTTGGTGATGTGTAACTGATTTCAAATTTCTGTTTTTCAGGAAATTTACTTTGGATAATTGTTAATCCTTATTTCACCCTAATGGCTTGCCTTGGTGCAAAGGATGATGGGAATAAGAAGAAAGGATGACAACGAGACACATCTGCAACAAGATAGCGACGAGACGCATGACTGTGATGAAACCTGGACTTAAATTGAAAAAGCTTCTGTAATGATCCTGTAATGATCCAGTAATGATTTTTCCTCACTCCTGTAATGATCCTTACTCCTGTAATGATTGAGTAATAATCTTTACTCCTGTAATGATCCTTCTCCTATAATGATCCTTACTACTGCATTGACCCTTATGCCTGTAATGACCTAGTAATGTTCCTTACTTCTGTAATGATACAGTAATGATCCTTACTCCTGTAATGAACCTTACTCCTGTAATGATTGAGTAATGATCTTTACTTCTTCAGTGATCCTTTTGTTAATAAATATTTGGCAGATCTTCTATTATTACAATGTGGGATATTTAATAGCTAATGTGACAGAAATATAAACAAAAAAGAAACTAATTTAAATTAGCTGGACTATATACCCAAAACATATAGTATACACAAAAATATAAACAAAAAATATACACAAAACATATAGTAACAAAAAAAAATAAATTACAGTAGAATTCCTCATATCCAGAATCCCACATATCTGGACATGATTTTGATGTTTATATTTGAACTATTTGGGTGATAAGTCACTGATCTGAAATTTCTGTTTTTCAGGAAATTTACTTTGGATAATTGCTTATTTTACCCTAATGGCTTTTATTGGTGCAAAAGATGATGAGAATAAGAGGAAAAGAACAACTTTGGAGTTATCGCAAAAAGGGGAAATTTAAACAGACTAGACGCTGGTGAAAGTTCATTGTAACTAATGGCTGAGTTCAACATAGGAAAGTCAACATTGTATGATATAAAATCTTCCAAAGAAACTATTTTCCAGCATTCACATTGTCCCAATAAACAAGGAAATAAAAAAAACATGATTGTGATGAAACCTGGACTGAAATTGAAAAAGCTATTGAAAAAGTCAGTTTTATGGAAAGAAAGCCAGCATTCAGCTATAACGATTGCAATAACACATGCAGAGTTAAAAAGTGTCTTTCGTTTAAAAAATTTCAAGACCAAAAGCAAAACTCAAATGCAGAAAAAGTTGAGAATGACATTAGAAGAGAAAGAATCATCATGCAACAGCGATTAAAAAATCCTCGTTACATTATTTGTTTTGCATACGTGGCATACTTAATTTAATGAATTTTCATTAACATTACATAATTTATTTGTTTTTCCTTAAAATCAATTCCATTATATGTCATTTACCAATAGCTTATTTTGTTTACTATAAAACATTGAAAATAAACGTTAAACCTGATTTCAGTTCTTTTATTTTAATCTAAGTATAAGCCTTCATATCCCGACTTCTCAGACTGCAATGCCCTTGATTATTATGAGTGGGGTGCAGTTGAGTGAGAGACCAAAAAATCTCCTTGTAACACCAAAGGTAAACTGAAGGCAAGCATTATGGCAGAATTCACCAACTTAAAGAAGAAAATAAATGTTAAACCTGATTTCAGTTCTTTTATTTTAATCTAAGTATAACCCCTCAAATCCGGACTTTGTAACCAATTCCTCATATTTGGAAGGCCGCCTTAATCCGGCTGTCAGGGATACTACTGTATTATTATTATTATATGACTAGAATATCATCCTATTTTTTTAAACAAATATCTTTCATATTATATAGACTGAAAATATATCAAGTTCAATTATGACATAAAAAGATTTAAATAAATTCCTATAACAACAGAAGTGCCTCTAAGCTGATGAACCAAAGCCAATCGTGGTTTCAAGGCTGACTCAGGAGCAGCATCTCATGATACAACTTGGGGTTGTTGGCTTACATTTACTGTATAAAAAATACCTTTATTTGTGCATGCTGCTCGTTTTGATCCTAACTTTTCAGCCAATAAATTCTCTGGCATTTCTAATAGTTTTTATTCCTGAAATGAAGAATTGCCATTATTCTTGGAGATCAGCATTATCAGCTTTACTATTTTCTGGAATTAGATAAAATTAAAAAAAAAAAAAAAAAAAAAAATTGCAGATCTTAATGAATTATAAATAAATTTTCTTAAACCTGAAAAAAACATAAATACATATGTTTTAAGTCTGTTTATATTTCCGAGATGAGGTATTGTAACTATTTACATTATTCAGACTTTTTTTCATCTTTATTGCCATATTCACGGAATTTCAGCTGTTGTACGCTCCGGCCTTCTTCAGGATCTGTCTATATTTCTGAGATGAGGTATTGTAATTATTTTCCACTATTTACATTGTTGTCCTCATCTTTACTGTCATATTCACAACGTTTTGGCCGTTGTATGCTCCAGCCTTCTTCAGGATCTGTCTATATTTCTGAGATGAGGTATTGTAATTACTTTCCATTATTTACATTGTTCAGACTGTTGTCGTCATCTTTATTGCCATAGTCACAATGTTCAGCTATTGTACACTCTGTTCACGGCCGAAACATTGTGAATATGGCAATAAAGATGAGGGCAATAGTCCGAACAATGTAAATAATTATGTCATTTCACTATTGTTTCATTATTCAAAAATATTTTCTGTCATACCATTAAATCACATGACCATATTGCCATTAGTAGTTTTGTTCAAAAGCCTGCATTTCTAATCCTGATTATCAAGTTTCTTTTCACCGCTTCTAAAGAAATATTTACTTTTTTTAGATATTTATTTTGTAATGATCTTACTTGTGTATTTACAGCTTAAAACCTCCATTAACTTCGATAGCAGTGAAGGGTTGTCATGAAGAAAGCTTTGATTTGGTTTTGTTTCAGAAAATTTTAACATTGGACAGCTGGACTTGATAATAAAATAAGTGAAAATCATAAAACAAGAAAAAATAATTTATATTATTTACATTTGGACGAATATCCTCAACTTTGCAGCTTATGGCTATAACACGTTGAAACACCAGTAAGATCACTGAAGTTAAGCAATGTCCAGCCTGGTCAGTACCTAGATGGGTGACCACGTAGGAATACCAGGTGCTGCAAACTTAGGATTGTTAATCGGAGAGTCATGTTCTAATTCCAGTTGATTTCGTTATAATCACTAATGCACAAATAGCCTTGAGAAAGGTATGAATTCACCACTTCTTCCCCCAGCTACGGATTAATTAGTAAAAGTTCTAAACCATTATTATTAAAAAAAAAAAAAAGAAAGAAAAAAAAGAAAAAAATTCTTTCAATCTAAAACCATTTTCTGGCTTTAAATAAGCTACAAAGGGTTGATAAACCATAAAAAAGAAGATTGTTCTTGTTCCACTGTCCATGTCTTGGTCTTTTTTTTTTTTATTGCTGCTCAGTTATTGCTTGCCCAGTTTCTATCCAGTCTAAGTCTGTACTACCCAGCCCAGGGATTGAACTCAGAAACTAATGCTTTAATCTAATATGTTATTGTCTGTGGTATGTAAATAATGATAACTCCTCATGCCAGAAATTCAGACAGAAGGCGATCAGGTGATAATAACAACAAAGATGAGGACAATAGTCCACATGTAAATAATGATAACTCCTCATGCCAGAAATTCAGACAGAAGGCGATCAGGTGATAATAACAACAAAGATGAGGACAATAGTCCACATGTAAATAATGATAACTCCTCATGCCAGAAATTCAGACAGAAGGCGATCAGGTGATAATAACAACAAAGATGAGGACAATAGTCCACATGTAAATAATGATAACTCCTCATGCCAGAAATTCAGCACAAAAACAAACAAGAAAAATTTGCTGACTTCTACATCATTCTCTAAAATTCCAGACAATCCTATTTTCCAGAATTTTGAAACATTTCTGCAGTAAAATTATTAGCAACACATTTACATATAATAGCTCTATTGTTTTTTTTTATCATTTCATCCTAAGCAAGGTAATAAAGCCACCAAGATGCAAAGGGTCCCTGTGTGTTAGAAAATACGAGGAAAAAAAACTATTAAGGAGACAGAACAATAAAAGAAAAAAGAATTAAAATGACTGAAGATAAGGACTGACATTGAATTTAAATTTTTGAAGATTAAAAATTTGTCTGGGAAAAGAGATCCACAAGTGAGAAGAAACTTATAGGATTTACTATGACATCTAGCCATCCAAGCTTACAGCACCTAGTATTCCCAAGTGGTCACCCATCTAAGTATTGACCAGTATTGACATTGCTTAACTTAGTGATCATTTGAGAACTGGTGTTTCAACATATGGCTTAAGCCAAAATTTGGTGTTTAGTCAATGGTCAGCCATGTCAATAGTTTCATATACATATAAAACCTCTATTCTGTCAGTAGCATTAATTTATGACCATTGACAATGCCTTTCTTTCTGATTTTACATATATATAAAGTAAAATCATGACCAATGGACTTGTGTATCATTCTATATAGCGAGTGCAATGGATAAATTGTTGTCTAAATTACACAAAAAAAAAGTCTGCAACAGAGAAGACGGCGACATCTTCTCGGTTGGACGGTCGAACTCTCTGCCCCTGAGCAGAGAGTAACCTGGACAAGGCTCCGCCGAAGGTTAGAATCTCGTTCGGGGAGGTTGACCAACCCGATCCTGATTATACGGGATCTATGGGCTTGGGAATACCCCACTTTAAACCCGGCCTTGTGCCACATCTATCCTTTGTGGGAGGGGGGGGAACAGTAAATACTGTCGAATTTACACAAAAATGAAAATAAAGCCGACATCTTAATTTAATAGATATATTTACCAAAATTACACAAAAATATCTGTAAATGTAAATTTACTCAATAAAATCATGATTGGTTTCAACCACGGCCTCCAAATACAAAATACCGATAATTTACCCATCACAGCCTGTATATACAGAGTACAATGGGTAAATTTTTCACCATTTCATATTTTTTATTTTATGGGTTATAGGATAAAAAAAAAAATCTATAGCATAACATACAACCTTAAAAATGAACAAAAACTGCAAGCTTGCAAAAGATTTATTTTACAATTTGCTAATGATTCGATGTTGATTGCCTTTTCATATCGACCTCTTTAATTATAGTTTAACCAGACAATATGAATTGCAATTGCGACGAAAAGAGAAATTAAAATTAAACCTTTAATAAAGATTTGTTTTTTAACCTTTCACTCTGTTCAATATTTAAATTTAATTTTAAATGAGTTATTTAATTTTGAATTTTGTGTAACTACCGTAATTACCACCTGTTACTTCAACTTGTATATGATTTGCCGAGATCAAAAAACAAAAAACTCCAACTGCTATGGTTGTGCCTCTATGGCCCAGTTATTTCAATTTTATTAAAAACTAGCCTAGAAGCTGCCCTTCAGAGGGCTTTTGGGCCTTCAGCTTTTTACCTTCAGTGTTCTATGGACATGAAAATTACAAGAATTTAGAAATGAAATTATTTTATCTTTATTTGACATCTTAATTCGGCATAAACTTTCTTCGTATACGCAACCGATCTCCAGAGTTTGTTTACATTTATTTTGCGCACAATTTTTCTTTTCTTTTAAAAGCACCATTCTTTACAATCGCTTCACATAAAGTCACTCTTAAAAAACATTAGGGAACCCAAAATTTTGAATACGTCACAGTACACATGCTAGAAAGAGAGAAAAAAAAAACATGAGCAATGTACTGTGCCCTGCTTAAGTTTTAATTATAGTTTAATCAGACAATATCAATTGCAACTGTGATGAAAAGATTTGTTTTTTAACCTTTCACTCTGTTCAATATTTAAATTTAATTTTAAATGAGTTATTTAATTTTGAATTTTGTGTAACTACCGTAATTACCACCTGTTACTTCAACTTGTATATGATTTGCCGAGATCAAAAAACGAAGGAGACATGAACACGGCACTTTATTTATATAAATAATTAAAAACATTCAAAGATGGATCAAGATGCTGATCAAGTTTTGTCAAATGCAAATATTGCTATATATGGGTTATTGATAAAACTAATGGCTACATCCTATGTTAGCATATTTCAGAAAATAATTTTAAATATATTTGTGCTTTTACGAGGATGGCTTAAGATGCCAATAAAATTTTTGCAGATGTGAATATTGCCATATGTAGGTTACAGAACATGAACACACACACATGCATTTTGTCCATATATATATATTTTATAATAAAGAAAAAGAACAGTAAGATATATAATCCAGTGTTTTTATTAATATTTTTATTTTTACAAAACAGTGCTCAATGCAAATCTACGGAGCATAAATATTTGCTTGAACAGGAAACAGGACTAGGGACTAACTTAATTCTATAACTGAATTAGAAGTTTTTAGTTTCTGTTTTCGAAACATGGTAATTCCTGTGTAATGATGGAACCATATTTTTAAATTAGTAAATTTATAATATATCTATATGTATAAATGTCTTCTCTGTGAGAGACCCTCATATGTTAAACTAAGGTCACATGAAGTAAGAATAAACCATGACCTTCCAGGAAATTAGGTACAAGTCTTCCTTCTGAATTAACTTCCCTGATTCACAAAGCTGAATATCAGCAGTCACCCTTTAGCATCACAATTTCTCAAAACTGTAAGGGAGAATTCATCTCCACCCACCCATATAATTCGGCATTATATTTCTCTATCTACAATATGCTCATCATGTAGTTTCTCTCTTCAGCCAGGAAATCTGGTCCAAAGTTCTTAAATGTGTTTTGCGCAAATGTCAAGGGACATTTTAAGGTCAAAAATCAGTGAACTGTAGGATGGGATTAATGTTGTCTTTGCTTTTGCAGTTGACTTGATGCCGCTAGTATCTGTTTCTTTTTGCTCTGGTAAAAAAGAAAATAACAATTCTTCTAACCTTTCAAATGGCGCCCCGGACACATCAACTTCCTAGTGTCCCATTTAACACTTGGTTGGCAAATATGATACCAGCCAAGAAAATCAGAATTTCAGATTTCACTTTTTTCAAAGAAGATTCTAAAAAGGTCGAGATTTTAATATTTCGGAATGAGATTGACTTTTCTTCAATCCAAGGTTTTGAAGACTAACTTATTGATTTGACTGATTTTCTGTAACCTTCAAAATGCAGTGAGATTCATAAACAGAATTTACCAAGCTCTGCTAATCAATAGCGATGTTTTTCTTCTATAATAGCAAGCCAACATTCACAAGGAATCAAAAATCAAACTCAGATAATTAAAGGAGAAGAAACATAAAAGATACCAATTTATTTAATAGTTTTGTCAATATATATCTTTATAATAATGATTATTGCTCTGTCTCTGACATAGAGCTCTCCCTGGATCTATATCCTTTAGGAAATATCCATACTGATTACCAATATTATATATATATATATATTCGAAAATTATAACATAAATATGTTATAAAATCACTACAAAGATAGCCATTTTGTTTCAACACTTCTGGTGTCTTATCAAGTGATGGCACTGAACATAGAATAAAAACTTTTAAAAGTATCAAATCAATCAAACACCCCTTGCTAGGGGAAATGCTGTTACATAAGCTGGAATGACCTATCAAAATACAAGTATATGAGAATTCAAAAAACTTGACAACGAACTTTGTTTATATTATCTAATGCTTTAATGTTAGGGTTAGACTAAAATAGAATTCATTCTAATTAATTAATATTAAATTATACTATAAAATTCAAAATTACCAACCAATCCTATACTTGTGTGTGTATATATTTAAAAAACAATAGGAAAACTAATTTTTAAAATCAAAATTGTGGTTGAATTTATTTCTATGTATGACATTTTAAAAATGCTACACTCATAAAAAAAGAAAATAACTCACTCAGAAGGAAAATCCTCAAGAGTGCCGCCATTGAATATTATCCAAATATTAATCTACACCCAGGCCTTTTCCCTATTACACCGTTCTTAACAGAATTACTACTCTCCCAAGCAAACATACAAAACTGTCAAGAAATCAAAAGAAAATGGTTGAATCAATCAACACAACGACAAAAACAATATTTCCACACGTGACAGTAATTGACATAATTTTCAATTGACAATATGAATATAATAGCGTTTTCTAAATTCTTCCAGTTAATAAGGACATTTTGTTTTTTTCTTATTACTTACATTGTTTTAATAAATTTATTTCGTTTTTGCCCTGAAAAGTTCACATTGGATAAAACGTGTCAGTTAATATTACAGTTTTCCTATTGTCTTTTTCTACAGGTTAACTCTGAGAAATTTATATATATATATATATATATATATATATATATATATATATATATACATCTCTCTCTCTCTCTCTCTCAAAGCTGTTATTTTGAATTTAGGGATTGATTCAAAAGCAGTATTACAAATTTCAATGAAAGTATTTGATAGAAAAGACACACAGAGGCTACCTTACGGTGATGTGAAAGTGACTGAAGCTGAGCCACCAGATCAGGACCAATAATATTGCAGATTCTTCTTTGGATCTTATCAAGGAGCTTAAGGTTAAATGCAGGGGCAGTTGACCATATGTAACAGCAATATTCTAAGCATAGATGAATGGTAGAATTATAGACAAGCAAGATAGATTCTGTAGAGAAAAATTGTCTTGCACGACACAACGAACAAACTTAGCAGCTGACCTAGCAATGGATTATATATAGACTTTCCACGTCAATGACATTATATGTATAGGATATATATATAGATAAACATACAGATATTAGACACCTTAAAATTTTAGAAGCATTACATATTAAAAGCAAAAGACCTCTTATTAATCGTATAGATTACAATATTTCTGGAAACATCCTACAATGTTTGTAATATATTTCTACATAATTAGATACACCACATAACCATTTCCTTTGAACTTTTTAAATTTTATAACGTATTCTTCGATCTTTTGGCTTGTATAATAAAAATCGTTTTCACGCCTTCACATGATTAAAAATCTTCGCCATGCACGTGATAACATCATCGCGTCTTTTGAAATTCAAATGATTTTGTAACATTTATTTAGTTTGTAAAAAATGTAGCAACATGATTCCACTACAAGACAATTTGCAAATGTTTTTAAAAAATTTGACTACATATATATATATAAAACATTGTTAAAAATTTTGACCCTGAAGATAAATAATGATGTTCGAAAGTACTCGGTTATCTTACGGACAATATTTATTTCGATATAATTTTCAAATAAAAAGTCTCATTAGAAAATATGAGAAAATTCAAAAGAAAATATACAGGACGATGTTGTCTTTAACATTCAACACAACATGTTTAAAAGAAAAGTTGCTGCCAAATTACACACACACACATATATATATTATATATATATATATATATATATATATATATATATATAACCTTAACGGAATAAATATCACCTCATGGCTTTGTAGTGTTTATTTTCTTTATAATAATGATAGAAGGACAGAGCTCTCCCTGGATCTGTAATCCATACTGATTACTAATATTATATATATATATATATAG
>OZ038504.1:10875368-10895368 GCA_964036315.1 Acanthosepion esculentum
ACAATGATATTTCGGTGGTCCACGAAGAAAGCCAACTCAGAATGGTTTTTATTATTAAAAAAAAATTAAATTTCTACTGTAATTTACACTATATATATATATATATATATATATATATATATATATATATATATATATATATATATATAGTCAGCAATCCTTCTTTTTAATATTATTAAGTGTTGGTTTGTTTGTTTGTTTTTATTAATAAGGCTTCCATTATTTTTAGCCTTTTTTTGCATGTGGATGATGCTATTAAAAAGGCTAAAAATAATGGAAGCCTTATTAATAAAAACAAACAAAGCAACACTTAATAATATTAACTTTGAACATGGACATAATATCTTGACCGTGTTTTGATACAAAAAAATGAAACATTTTAGAAAACATACATATAACAAACTATTTCTAATTCTAACAGTTGAAATATAATCCTTGATAATGGCTAAATGTATAGCCGAAAGCGCTCGGATAAAAAGAATATTCGGACAGTTTTTATATAATTTATCATCTGAAAAGAAAAACATTATTAGATCGCACAATAAATTATATAAAAAACTAAATAAAAAGCACCTTGTCAGTCGTTTTTAATGAAATGTGCATATATATATATATATATATATATATATGAATGATTCTTTATTTATTTATTTTATATAGGTACCTCTGCTGAATTTTCGATACCAAAGGTTTAAAATTAATTGCTACGTTATTGCATTTCCAACATCTTGTTGAATCAGGATTTAGTCGTGTTTCTACAATTGTAATTAAAAGTTCGCAATAAACTTGACATTGTGAAAATAGGTTATCTTCAATTATCCTTAACCTCGATGGAACCAGATATAAAGAAACTCACTGAGCAGTATCAACCCCCAGGATCTCATTGAATAAATATGCCTTTTTTCTTTTCTTTTTTTTTCTAATCACACAATTAAATTAAATTGGTTTATTAAAATTTTTAACCAGTGTGCATAAATAAACGCTGCAGTGAATTCAATTGCCTGAAGAGCTTTGCTCCCCATGGCCTTGACCATGGAAGAAACATTGTAATATTGACGATCTTGAGAAAATTGGTCAATAAAAATCATTATTATTACTACTCTTATAATTGTACAATAACTCTTTCGCTGGTTCCCAAACTTCATGAATTTAAGCGTTCTACGATTCTGGCATCTCGCTCACACCCTTTCAATGTCGAAACTGTGAAATGTAGCCATCTCTTCTACTCCAATAGCTTCATGTCTCGCACCTCTCACCTGTTGAACTCCCTCCCCTTTTCTTGTTTCCCTGATAGCTGTAATCTCCAACTATTCAAATGTAATGTCAATCAACGTCTCCAGATGCCCTGATCTATCCCCTTATCCTTCTCTTCATCCTTTTCTCTATCACTCCTATTTGCTCTCGCTCCGACTCTCTGTAAACCCTTGCGTCCTAGTGGCTTCCCGCCTTGCCTGGGGTCAAACGCTTAAAAAGAATATCTTGCACTTCTCGCCTGTGGAACTCCCTCCCCTTTTCTTGTTTCCCTGATAGCTGTAATCTCCAACTATTCAAATGTAATGTTAATCGACGTCTCCAGATGTCTTGATCTATCTCCTTATCCTTCTCTTCATCCTTTTCTCTATCACTCCTATTTGCTCTCGCTCCAACTCTCTGTAACCCCTTGTGTGCTAGTGGGTTCCCGCCTTGCTTGGGGTGAAAAGCTTAAAAAAAAAAAAAAATTATTTGCATTAAATTATTTTTCATTTAAAAATAAAGCTTAATTATATAACATTTATTTGATTATTAAAACCTCAGAATTTTTATTAGTGAAAAATAGAATATTGTTGTCTTATATCAAATAGCTATTAAGGGGTCCACCAAGAAAAAAAGAAGGGAAAAGGGGTCCATGGGTGAAAAAAGAAGGTTGAGGACCGCTTATGAAGACTGTATTGTTAGCGAAGAAAAACTTTATTAACTATAGGTTAAATAGCAGGGTAGACTAGGGTTTTCTCGTCTTGTGGCAGTAACCGTTCCAGGAAAAGGAAAACAAAATTCAAACCTAGCATGCAGCTTATCTTGCCCTAGACACACTCCAGCTGCTATGGTCATGCCTCTATGGCCCAGTTATTTCAATTTTATTAAAAACTAGCCTAGAAGCTGCCCTTCAGAGGGCTTTTGGGCCTTCAGCTTTTTACCTTCAGTGTTCTATGTACATGAAAATTACAAGAATTTAGAAATAAAATTATTTTATCTTTATTTGACACCTTAATTCGGCATAACCTTTCTTCGTATACACAACCGATCTCCAGAGTTCGTTAACATTTATTTTGCACACAATTTTTCTTTTCTTTTAAAAGCACCATTCTTTACGATCGCTTCGCATGAAGTCACTCTCAAAAAAACATTAGGGAACCCAAAATTTTGAATACGTCACAGTACACATGCTAGAAAGAGAGAAAAAAAAAAACATGAGCAATGTACTGTGCCCCGCTTAAGTTTTAATTATAGTTTAATCAGACAATATCAATTGCAACTGTGATGAAAAGATTTGTTTTTCAACCTTTCACTCTGTTCAATATTTAAATTTATTTTTAAATGAGTTTATTTAATTTTTAATTTTGTATAACTACCGTAATTACCACCTGTTACTTCAGCTTGTATATGATTTGCCGAGATCGAAAAATGAAGGAGACATGAACACGGCACTTTATTTATATAAATAATTAAAAACATTCAAAAGATGGATCAAGATGCTGATCAAGTTTTGTCAAATGCAAATATTGCTATATATGGGTTATTGATAGAACTAATGGCTACATCCTATGTTAGCATATTTCAGAAAATAATTTAAAATATATTTGTGCTTTTACGAGGATGGCTTAAGATACCAATCAAATTTTTGCAGATGTGAATATTGCCATATGTAGGTTACAGGTCATGAACACACACACATTTTGACTATCTATCTATCTATATTATATATATATATATATATATATATATATATATATATATAGATATATGTGTATGTGTGTGTGTGCGTATGTATGTATGTATAGATGTCTTCTCTGTCAGAGACTTTCAAATGTTAAACTAAGGTCACATGAAGTAAGAATAAACCATGACCTTCCAGGAAATTAGGTACAAGTCTCGGATACAACTTCTTCATTCAGATTTAACTTTCAAAAGGCATTCTACATAAAAGATCTGTGCTAAAACAACAACAAGATGAAAAAGAGATGGACTAAAACGAAAAAAACAAAAAAAAAAATACTTAGTTTTTTTGTTTGGAAAGAACTTCCTACCAACTCTGGAATAGAGACTAACAAGAAATTACATGCATTACGAACAAAAGACTTAATTAAAATTGAGAGAGCAGACTTGATTACAAGATGGCTGCCAATAACAAACAATGAAAAAAAAATAATCAGGCCTTTGCACTAACATATCAAAGCAAATTTAGAACATTCTGTGTACAACCGATTGGAAGACTTAAATGTTGACAAGAGAGAAGACACTTTACAGAAAACACAAGTCAAAACTATATGATAATTCTATAAAAATACAGTGTGGGTGTATTTTTTATTTTACTAAACTTCACCTAATACAAGGCTCAAGAGCCCTTCATTGTAGAGGGCTACTAAATGAGGTGTGCAATATGAATCACGCCATGATAAACTGTGGAAAATGAGAATTATCACTTGCTTTTATGGAGTGGTAAAAGATGGCATTTGTGTAGAGAGGGATGACACACGTTTAAATGGTAAAAATGGACACAACAGCACGTCAAGAGATGCTTAGCGGTTGGCATTGTAATAAATGGCTGGGTGTGTTTTCTTCCCAAGCAGTGGTATGATGCACTTTCTTTTATTTCTTTCAATGGGAAGCCATTGACTGAGACAAGAGGTGCATATCGAATATAAATGTTAATTCTTATCTGATCCTCATGGACCCCTGAAACCTGTTCATGGCCCCCTGGTTAAGAAACCCTAGTCTAGACAATTCTGAACAGATAGGGTGCCACACATGACCTCCATGTGAAAGTTTGGTTTATTTTGTTTTACAAAATATCAACCTCAATGGGGTATTTAATGCCGACAAGATTTTTAGGATAGGTTTGTATGAATAGAATATGTATTGTTTGTAAGAAATCAGTTTGGTTTGGTTTATTTTCTTTTACAAAATATCAACCTCAATGGGGTATTTAATGCCGACAGGATTTTTAGGATAGGTTCTTATGAATAGAATATGTATTCTTTGTAAGAAATCAGTTTGGTTTGGTTTATTTTGTTTTACGGCATATCAACCTCAATGGGTTATTTAATGCCGACAAGATTTTTAGGATAGGTTCATATGAATAGAATATGTATTCTTTGTAAGAAATCAGTTTGGTTTGGTTTATTTTGTTTTACGGCATATCAACCTCAATGGGTTATTTAATGCCTACAAGATTTTTAGGATAGGTTCGTATGAATAGAATATGTATTCTTTGTAAGAAATCAGTTTGGTTTGGTTTATTTTGTTTTACGGCATATCAACCTCAATGGGTTATTTAATGCCGACAAGATTTTTATTGCTGGTAATATTTTTTCCAAAAATGTATTGCTGGTATAATTTTTTTTTTTTTTTTCCAAAAATGTATTGCTGGTATTAAAACCTATTTTTATACTTTCATAGTGTTTTGAACCCTTTGGGAGGGGGGTAACTATTTGCTCAGAGCTGGGACCTTAATAGGTGGTTCCATGCTCCTCAACACCTCCTAATAGAGAAATTGCTATACAATTTCTACCATGAAGCATAACTATCTAATGTCCTTTGCTGCAAAAGGAAAGAACATTTTGCCGAGTGTAGATTCGTGTGAACAAGCAAACAGCTCTTTACCAACTGGTATTTATTCAGACACCCATGCAAACGGAATATGGCAGAAGGCTGTGTTTGTATGTGGAATTGTCAACAAAAATTGTTCAGCCTTCTTGGGCACATTCTTATGAAGATGTCTTAGGCATCAAAGAATGACACTCATCCTATTCTTCTTAGTAAAACTACCATTGGTCATTGCATTGAATACTGTTGCCATATATGGTCTGGTGCCCCTGCCATTCATCTTGATGTCCTCGACAAAATCCAGAGATGCATATGCAATGTGATAGGTCCTGATCTGGCATTTTGTTTGCAGTGACATTCTTACAGATGTGATGTGGCTCCTCTCTGTCTTTTCTATAAATATTTTCGTGGCATCTCCTCTGACGAGCTACTTTCACTGGTACCCCAACTGCATGAATTTAAGCATGCTACTAGGTTGGCATCTCGGTCCTACCCTTTCACAGTTGAAACAGTTAAATGTAACTGCCTCTTCTACTCCAAAAGTTTCTCTTGCACTTCCCGACAGTGAAACTCCCTTCCTCTTACTTGCTTCCCGGATAACTATAATCTTCAAATATTCAACGTAATGTCAATCGACATCTTCTTGATGCCTTGATCCTGATCCCCATCCTTCTCTTTATCCTTTCTTCAAACACCCCTCTTTACTCTTGCCCTCACTATTTGTAACCCCTTGCATGCTAGTGGCACTCCCGCCTTGCTTGGGGTGAAATGCTTAAAAAGAAAATGTTTCCTCTCCTCTTCAATTTAATCTGATTATTAAAGTAGGCATTCTTCTATATTATTC
The DNA here is from genome assembly GCA_964036315.1 of Acanthosepion esculentum. NCBI lineage: Eukaryota > Metazoa > Mollusca > Cephalopoda > Sepiida > Sepiidae > Acanthosepion > Acanthosepion esculentum. Next base: position 10,881,016 of record OZ038504.1, read on the forward strand.
TACCTCTGTCCCATAATGATTGTTCCATTTAATCTATGAAATTTGTATGTTAATGGAACAATCATTATGGGACAGAGATGGGGACTCCCTTCCTCCTACTTGCTCCCTTGATAGCTATAATCTTCAAATATTCAAACGTAATGTCAATCGACATCTTCTTGATGTCTTGATCCTGATCCCCCTCTTTACTCTTGCCCTCACTATTTGTAACCCCTTGCGTGCTAGTGGCACCCCCGCCTTGCTTGGGATTAAAAAAAAAAAAAGAATGGGGAGTGGTGCTGCTTGGAGGAATGCTTTTACTCTCTCAAACACTGATGTTGAGCACATCATTTCTTTAATTAAAACCACAACTGCAAATACATCCCGGGTGCTTGGTTTCTGCTATTATTCTTCTATGTGCTGTATCCCTTCAGGATGTTCACGGCTCTCCATAATTTCCTCTCCTTTGTAGGTCTTAATAAGTTTTGTCTTTTTGTTACCTCTCCTAAACTCCATTTTCTCATCTATTTACTGAAGTTTGCTAGTTAGGTTAAGTGTTGTTCTCTTGTGTTCCTCTTGGCTTCAATCTGTTCTGCGAGCATTGAATTTTCTAAGCCTTCTTTCCTCATTAAGAAAGAGGAAAAGAACACATAATCTACCTAGTAAGCTTGAGTAAATGGATATTTATTTTTCTTCAATAGGAGTAGATATGTTGGCCTATCATCCAGTTCACATGCCTCCCTGGTTTTTTTAAACAGGATTAGAGGTTTATCCCTTGTTTTTTTTTGCTTAGGATTGGGTTTCCAGTTCCTTCTAAAGTCTTTTCATTCTCTTTCACTCCCAGTAGCCCCTTATGCTTTTGTGGCATTTTTGCCTTGCCTGGGGTGACTTGATTAAAAAGAAAAAATTAGATTAAATAAATATAATCTATTATACTTTCATAGTGTTTTGATACTATATGTATCTGTCTATATGTATCTGTCACCTGAAAATTACCTGATTTGAAAGACACCTGAAACGTGATAGAAACAACAAGAATAAGGATATTAGTCCGATACTGTAAAGGATGTAAAAATTGACATAAATTTCCAGATTACATCCATTTTATTCAAGGTAGCTCAAGCTTTAGCCTTAAATAAAATGGACGTAATCTGGAAAGCTGATCTACAAGACAACCTCAAACGGAGATTCTTTTGTGTGACTGTTGAGGCGATTTTAATGTACAGTGCCACTGCTTGGACATTATCCAAAACCCTAGAGTCTAAGCTTGATGGAACCTACATTCGGATGCTGAGAGCTATACTTAATATCTCTTGGAGACAGCATCCGACTAAATCACAGCTCGATAGACCCATCCCTGATATTTCTAGAACCTTATATGAACACAGAATGTACTTTGCAGGACAAGAATTGTGAGTTGGTTGCTTCTCTGGAAACCTAGACATTGTGCAAGACAGGTTATTCATCCAGGAATCACTTCCACTGACCAATTATGTTATGATACAGAATGCCACCATAATGACCTTCTGACCTTGATGTTGGACTGTGATGGTTGGTGTGATAGACACATTAATATGTGAACTATATAAATATTGAAAATATTCAGTATCCATCTATATCTCCGAGATGAGGTATTATGTACACTATTTACATTATTCGGACTATTGTCCTCATCTTTGTCGACATATTTATTACAACGTTTCGGCCCTTCAGTATCTGTCTATATTTCTGAGATGAGGTATTATGTACACTATTTACATTATTCAGACTATTGTCCTCATATTTGTCACCATATTTATTACAATGTTTCGGCCTTTCAGTATCTGTCTATTTCTGAGATGAGGTATTATGTACACTATTTACATTATTCGGACTATTGTCCTCATCTTTGTTGCCATATTTATTACAATGTTTCGGCCTTTCAGTATCTGTCTATTTCTGAGATGAGGTATTATGTACACTATTTACATTATTCGGACTATTGTCCTCATCTTTGTCACCATATTTATTACAATGTTTCGGCCTTTCAGTATCTGTCTATTTCTGAGATGAGGTATTATGTACACTATTTACATTATTCAGACTATTGTCCTCATCTTTGTCACCATATTTATTACAATGTTTCGGCCTTTCAGTATCTGTCTATTTCTGAGATGAGGTATTATGTACACTATTTACATTATTCAGACTATTGTCCTCATCTTTGTCACCATATTTATTACAATGTTTCGGCCTTTCAGTATCTGTCTATTTCTGAGATGAGGTATTATGTACACTATTTACATTATTCAGACTATTGTCCTCATCTTTGTCACCATATTTATTACAATGTTTCGGCCTTTCAGTATCTGTCTATTTCTGAGATGAGGTATTATGTACACTATTTACATTATTCAGACTATTGTCCTCATCTTTGTCACCATATTTATTACAATGTTTCGGCCTTTCAGTATCTGTCTATTTCTGAGATGAGGTATTATGTACACTATTTACATTATTCAGACTATTGTCCTCATCTTTGTCGCCATATTTATTACAATGTTTCGGCCTTTCAGTATCTGTCTATTTCTGAGATGAGGTATTATGTACACTATTTACATTATTCAAACTATTGTCCTCATAATGTAAATATTGAAAATATTCAGTTTGAAATTTGCTGAATGTTACCTGGATATCAATAACAAAATCAGTCTGAATGACAACAATGTAAATATTGAAAGCTCCGGTTATGAAATAATTGTATTTTCTTGATTGGTGAAATATATTCATGTTTCTTTTTTATACGAATAAGCATATTATGCTAGATTCATGTAAAAAAAAAAAGAAATAATGAAAAACATTTTGAGAAGTAATTGGATTAACTTTGCCATGCAAAATCCACCGAATGAGAATAAACAAAGAACACATCTCTAAAAATTTCTTAACAGTGTCAGCAGCCAATCAGATAAATTCTTCTATGCGTTATGTCTCTTCAGGACCTGGGAGATCATGGTTCTCCACAACTTCCTATGCTTTGTAGCTCTTAGCAATATTTGTCTTTTCGTTATCTCTCCCAATCCCTGTTCTGCCATCCATTTACAAATTTTGGCATGGTGTAATGGTGAACAAGCTTGTCCTGCTAGATCAACTGCAATTGAGTGAGTTTGATTCTCACTGGGTGCTATATGTAAGCTATGCTTAGAAAAACATTTGGGCACTTTGCCATGGTGTAATGGTTAGCAAGCTTATCTTGCTAGGTCAATTACGACAGAGTAGTGAGTTTGATCCTCACTGGGTGTTCCACACTTTCGGCCTTGTGCTACATTTAAGCTACACTGACAAAAATCACCATTTACACAAACTCACTGCTTTCTTCTGTCCTTCTTGCCTTCAACATGTCTTTTGAGTGTCAAATTCTCCAAGCCCTCTTTCCTCATAATGTTACAGAGATTTCTACTGACTTTTTCCGATTCTAAATGTCCTTTCTGTTTCCATATTACTTAAAACAGCAAAAATAGTAATTCCCCAAAATTGTTATCGCTATCAACCATTTATATAGGAAGTTTATACATCAGAATTAGGCTCATGACTTACTTTCGTGGCCTCCTGCACGTGCTCTATGTCACAGAAAATAATCTGTACCAATAATGCATAATTCAAAATTTGCCACTTGGTAGATTTTTCTTTTTTCTATATGTCATGTCCCTTCAGGACATGGATGATTACAGCTCTCCACGACTTCTTAATCCTTTGGTGATCTAAGAAATTTTGCCCCTTTTATAACTCCCAGCTCATGTTCTGCTATCCATTTACACAAGCTTGTTAGATGCGTTACTCAATGTTTCTTAGTGAGTGTCAAATTCTCCAAGCCCTCTTTCCTCGTAATGTCACAGAAATTTCAACTGATTCTTTCTGATTCTAAATGTTCTTTTTGTTTCCCTTTTACTTAAAACCATCTGTGAGGAAAACTGACCAACATTCACTGCCGTAGAGCACAACTGATATTACATAACAGTTCAGTACTCTTTGTTTCTAATGAAGTTTTCCTGTTTCTTAATACTTTGCTTAGCTTTTGGAAAGCACTTTCACTGATTTTTTTTTTCCTAAGCAAATCATTGCTTACAGAAGTTCCCAGTTTCTGACTTAAAGTTTAGTTTTTCAGTTCAAGTTTGGTAATGGTAAGTGGGTTGGAATGAGAATTTGGCGAGCTGAGTTCAAATTCTGATCAAGATTGTCACATTTACTTTGACACAAATACCTTGGAGAAAGGTATGAATCTGTCTTCTCTCCACAGCTATGGCTTAAATAGCAAAGGAGACTGAACTCTCTAGCTTTGATTGGCATCCACTATAGGAGAATGATGGCTCTGAATTCAAAATCGTATGTGGCCATGGTAGGAGACATATTTGAACTGTAAGGTTCACTCTGCATACTTGGAATATAAACAACAGGTTCGCTCTCTGGGTGCAGAAGAAACTCAAACGAGCCTGTGCAGATGGACATGCTTGGAAATCTTAACTATGCTGCAGATGAGAAATCACATTGTCAAACCAGCTCTGATGACGATTTCAGTTTTCATTTACTGTTGTAACCTACGAGAGGTTTTACTAAATGAGGAATAACCAAAACAGCAGTTGGAAATGAAATGGTAATCTTTATAACATCAATAAAATACAATACTCGCCAGTGACACGAAGTAGGTAAACCACTGCCAGTGGTGAACTACCCCACCCTTCCAATAGTGCCCAATGTATTCATGAGGATTGGGACATACCCATTAGTGTTCATAGGTACGGTATATAACACACAAACGGACAAACAAAAGAGCAAACGAACGAACAAAAGAAAGAAAGGTAGGAACGAACAAACAAAAGAAAGAAAGGTAGGAACGAACAAACAAAAGAAAGAAAGGTAGGAACGAACAAACAAAAGAAAGAAAGGTAGGAACGAACAAACAAAAGAAAGAAAGGTAGGAACGAACAAACAAAAGAAAGAAAGGTAGGAACGAACAAACAAAAGAAAGAAAGGTAGGAACGAACAAACAAAAGAAAGAAAGGTAGGAACGAACAAACAAAAGAAAGAAAGGTAGGAACGAACAAACAAAAGAAAGAAAGGTAGGAACGAACAAACAAAAGAAAGAAAGGTAGGAACGAACAAACAAAAGAAAGAAAGGTAGGAACGAACAAACAAAAGAAAGAAAGGTAGGAACGAACAAACAAAAGAAAGAAAGGTAGGAACGAACAAACAAAAGAAAGAAAGGTAGGAACGAACAAACAAAAGAAAGAAAGGTAGGAACGAACAAACAAAAGAAAGAAAGGTAGGAACGAACAAACAAAAGAAAGAAAGGTAGGAACGAACAAACAAAAGAAAGAAAGGTAGGAACGAACAAACAAAAGAAAGAAAGGTAGGAACGAACAAACAAAAGAAAGAAAGGTAGGAACGAACAAACAAAAGAAAGAAAGGTAGGAACGAACAAACAAAAGAAAGAAAGGTAGGAACGAACAAACAAAAGAAAGAAAGGTAGGAACGAACAAACAAAAGAAAGAAAGGTAGGAACGAACAAACAAAAGAAAGAAAGGTAGGAACGAACAAACAAAAGAAAGAAAGGTAGGAACGAACAAACAAAAGAAAGAAAGGTAGGAACGAACAAACAAAAGAAAGAAAGGTAGGAACGAACAAACAAAAGAAAGAAAGGTAGGAACGAACAAACAAAAGAAAGAAAGGTAGGAACGAACAAACAAAAGAAAGAAAGGTAGGAACGAACAAACAAAAGAAAGAAAGGTAGGAACGAACAAACAAAAGAAAGAAAGGTAGGAACGAACAAACAAAAGAAAGAAAGGTAGGAACGAACAAACAAAAGAAAGAAAGAAACGAACGAACAAACAAAAGAAAGAAAGAAACGAACGAACAAACAAAAGAAAGAAAGAAACGAACGAACAAACAAAAGAAAGAAAGAAACGAACGAACAAACAAAAGAAAGAAAGAAACGAACGAACGAACAAACAAAAGAAAGAAACGAACGAACAAACAAAAGAAAGAAACGAACGAACAAACAAAAGAAAGAAACGAACGAACAAACAAAAGAAAGAAACGAACAAACAAACAAAAGAAAGAAACGAACAAACAAACAAAAGAAAGAAACGAACAAACAAACAAAAGAAAGAAACGAACAAACAAACAAAAGAAAGAAACGAACAAACAAACAAAAGAACGAACGAAAGTATTGTAACCCAGAAAAGGTTACTGAGTGAGGAATAACCAAAATGTAGGTTGGAAATGAAATGGTAATCTTTATAACATCAACAAAGTAAAAATACTTGCCAGCGGTGTGAAGTAGGTAAACCACTGCTAGTGGTTGACTACTTAGACAACATATTACCCCCACCCCAACTTACAATAGTGTCCAACATATTTATGAGGATTTGGACGTACCTATAATTTACAGTATAAAACAATTTACTAAGTATAGTTTAGTCTTTATGTCTGGTCACACTCCAAGCACTACTGTTAGAGTATAACTCAGTACTACCTGCTTGTATGGTCAGGGCATTGGCGTTCAGGCTTTTCTGGTGAGGAAAATTGGTAGACACCCAGCAGGACTAAAAGTGAAACCTGTCAAAAGGCAGGTAAAAATTTTACCCGACTATCATTCTGTACTGTTTACGACAAAACTATTGTCTCATCATTCAATAAAGTATTTAACCTGGTTTGTAAATGGCAGATGCTGTTTATTTTGTGCTTCAAACATGCAGCTGATAAAAATCTTAACGAGCTTAAAGCTACCGACGAACAGTTTTCTGATGATTTCCGCTGCAATATGGAATCAGTGTTCACGATTTATACACAGGTTTCTGGAGATATTTCTTCGTACACAAAAATAAATAAAAAATAAAAGCTTAGGAAAATAAAAGCAGAACAGTAATAATGGGATCTGGAAGAATAAACTTCAACATAAATAGAATTAAAAAAAAAAAAAAGTAAAAAAAAGAGAGCTGGAAAAAAAAAAAGAGATTTGGCAAATCTTTAGAATCTTATTCTTTTAGTAACAGAATCACGTACTTTTCTTCATTTCTCAATACTTCCCCACAAAACATATTAACCGAAATGACCTCTTGTAAAGCAGAATGAAAAAAAATTCTGTCTCCCTGCAGGAATTGGTCTAGTATTGCAAATGGTGGAAAAAAAAAAAAGGTGATCATTTTTTTTTCTTCGTTTTCTTTCGCTCTTTTTATCTTCTCTCTTTCTCAAATATTGATTATTCTATCCAAGATGATGAAAGTTACCATGGCAATGTTCTTTTATTTACTAGCATCTACATTTCAGCCACTGGCCACTTTGGAAACAGCATTAAGTGACAATCTCTTGAGATTCTTACCAAAATAGGAACATTTTTTTAAAAAAATGATTGCTTATGTGAGAAGTGCAACCAAAATGTGTGTCCCAAAAGTTTAGAGCCTAAAATCTTTTACAGTGATTCGAAACTGATTTGTTTCTCTTACGATAATATATTGCTTATATCCTATCACATCATAATATACTGCTTTCTAGTTGAAAAGCCACCTTTCAGGCAGACTTTAGGCTAACTCCTGCGGAGGGCTTTTGGCTTTTCACCTTCACTGTCCTATGGACATAAACATTATAAGAATTTAGAAATAAAATTATTTTATCTTTATTCAACACTTTAATTTGGCATAACCTTTCTTCATATACACAACCTATCTCCGTAGTTGGTTTACATTTATCTTTCATGCAATTTTTATTTTCTTTTAAAATCTTTTAAAATCAGAAAAGAAAGATTATGTCAAAGTGTTGAATAAAGATAAAATAATTTTATTTCTAAATTCTTTAAGATCCCTTCACATAAAGTCATTCTTAAAAGACATTAGGGAAACCGAACTATGTAATATTTCAAATACATCACAGTACCTGTCTATATTTCTGAGATGAGGTATTATGTACACTATTTACATTATTTGGACTATTGTCCTCATCTTTGTGGCCATATTTATTATAACACTTCGGCTGTTGTAAGTTATCTCCTCTTAATTCCCCTCTCCAAGTTCTCCACTGAAATAACAGGGTATTGAACTCACACTCTTTGGATCCTGCCACTGTATCTAACCAACGCCTAATCACTGTGCCATGTATCCTTGAGGACACATGGCACAGTGGGTAAAGGTGTGTGAGGTCAATACCCAGTTAAGGCAGTGGAAAACTTTGAGAGATAACTGACATCCATTAAACATGGTATGTGGAACTAGAACAGTCTACCCCAGTGAGCGAAATAAAAGGTTCAGTTTGACATTCCAACCACCTGAAGAAGGACGAAGTGTACAACATCTGAAATGCTGTGATAAATATGGTGACAAAGATGAGGACAATAGTTCGAATAATGTAAAAAGCGTACATAATACCTCATCTCAGAAATATAGACAGATACTGAAAGGCGGAAACGTTATGATAAATATGGTGACAAAGATGAGGACAATAGTTCGAATAATGTAAAAAGCGTACATAATACCTCATCTCAGAAATATAGACAGATACTGAAAGGCGGAAACGTTATGATAAATATGGTGACAAAGATGAGGACAATAGTTCGAATGATGTAAAAAGCGTACATAATACCTCATCTCAGAAATATAGACAGATACTGAAAGGCGGAAACGTTATGATAAATATGGTGACAAAGATGAGGACAATAGTTCGAATAATGTAAATCGTGTACATCACAGTACATGTACTAGAAAAAGAAAAAAAAACACATGAGCAATGTACTGTGCCCCGCTAAAGTTTTAATTATGGTTTAATTAGAGGATATCAATTGCAATTGTGGTGAAAAGCAAAATTAAGAAATTGTTTTGTAAACCTTTCACTTTGTTCGATATTTAAATTTAACTTTAAATGAGTTATTTATTCAATTTTTAATCGCGTTTAACTCCAGTAGTTACTACCTGTTACTTCAGGTTGTTTATGATTTGCCGAGATTGAAAAACGGACGGACAGACGGACACACGCACACTACGCTTTATTTATATAGATTGTTCCAATGAAAGATCATTATGCATCTTTCAGAGTAGTCTATTTGACCATGAATTTATATAGAATTATAGTTTTAATTGTGCTTAACTCCAGTAGTTACTACCTGTTACTTCAGGTTGTTTATGATTTGCAGAGATTGAAAAGTGGATGTATGGAGAAATGGACGGTCATACATACACTGCATTTATATAGATATCTTATATAATATATTGCCGGTATCTTTACATATTGGTTATCTTATAATATATTGTTTATATACATATTATATATATATATATATATATATATATATATATATATATATATATTTCCCTTATGTAATCTGATATACGTAAAATACTTATAGAAAATACTAAAATTATAGATAAACATACAGACATTAGACGCCTTAAAATCTTAGAGGCATTACATATTAAAAGAAAAAGACCTCTTATTAATCGTATAGATTATAATATATCTGGTAATATATTGCAATGTTTATAATATATTTAAATTTTGTAGCGTATTCTTCGATCTTTTGGCTTGTGTAGTGGAAATCTTTTTCACGCTGTCACGTGATAAAAATCTTCGCCATGCACGTGATCATCGCGTCTTTTGAATTTAAAAGGATTTTAACGTTTATTTAGTTTGTAAAAAAGTAGCAACATGATTACGCTACAAGATAATTGGCAGATGTTTGTTTTAAAAAATTTTGACTAAAAATATTGACCCTGAAGATGAACAATGATGTTCGAAAGCGCTAGGTCATCGTATGGACAATACATATTTCGAAACTATTTTCAAATAAAAAGTCTCATTAGAGAATATGAGAATATTCAAAAGAAAATATGCAAGACTATGTTGTCTTTAACATTCAATACTACATGTTTAAAAGAAAAGTTGCTGCCAAATTACACACATATATATATATATATATATATATATATATATATATATATATATATGTTTTGAAAAAAAAAAAAAAAACCCGAACAGATTTTTTTTTTAATCATTTCACCTCAAGCAAGACAATAAAGCCGCTAAGATGCAAGGAGTTACTGGGAGTAAAAGAGATTCAGAAGACATTTATTAGGAGACAAAAGGACAGGATTCAGGACTTCAATTTTAACTGTCTCTTTCTGAATCTATATACAAGTGCCCTTCCTGTTCCCATTTTCCATGAAAACGTCCTTGTTGCTCACATTTGTATTTTTTTTTGTTTTTAAACATTCACCCGAACCAAGTAGGCGGCTATTCTGAAGATGAGAAAACACACTGTCGAAAAAGGCTCTGAAGGTAACAAGTTGCTTTTTCCTTTGAGCCTAAACTGCAGGAATTCAAATACACTTACATGACTGAGTTTCATGTGCAACATATAGTGGCTAAGAATGTGAAATAAAAAATCCAAGTTTGTTTCATTCCCTAACGGCCAAATACTCTTGAGGAAGGTATGAATCAACCTCTTCACTCCTCAGCCATCGGTTAAATAACAAAGCAGACTGGACTCTCTAGCCATGTTTAGCAACCAATATAGGAGAAGGACAGCTCTGAATTCAAAATTGTATCTGGCCCTGGAAGGATGCAGACTTTAACTGTAACTAAGGTCCACTTAGTTACAGTATAAACCAAAGGTTTGCTCTGTCGGAGTTGAAGAAACATAAATAGTGCTGAGCAGATGGATATGCTTGGAAAAGAGCAGCCATGATTTTCAATTTGCCTTCAAGTTGAAAGGTCTGATGACGAGCCGTTTCTTTGGTGCTTCTTTGTACACTACTCTCCACCTCTTCCTTTTCATTATTTTTTCGTAAATGGTCATGATTTCTTGGAAAAGATAGGGGGACTGGTTTGCCTTCTTCATGGTTTTGAATCAGTTACAGGACTTTGTCAGTGAAATTTAATCACAGGCACTCCAGAACAATTATTGATCCATTTTCATCGTCATTTACTAATTGTCTTCAGTCACTGTCCAGTTCACTACCAAAGAATAGAAAAACCAAGCCAAAGAAATTTCTCTCTCTCTAATCTCTCCTGGGCAATCATTGATTTCACTGCTTTCATCGTATCTACAAATTATCTTCAATCAATATTTGATTCATGTGACAGAGAAAAAATCCAGAACAAAGAATTTGTCAAATTAGTTTACCCATACCATTAAAAAAATTGACAGCATTTTTTAATATATTTTTTCCAGCTTTCATTTTTTTTTTTAATCATTTCACCCCAAGCAAGGCAATAAAGCCACAAAGATGCAAGGGGTAACTGAGTTTTAGAGAATATGAGTAAAACTACTATTAAGAAGAATAAAAGAATAAGTATTAAGACAGAAGATAACGATTGACATTGCATTTAAATTTTTGAAGATCAAAGTTGGCTGGAAAGCATGAAGCCGGAAGTGAGTTCCACAGGCGAGAAGTGAGAACAATAAAGGAAGAGGAATCAAGAAGACAGTAGATAACGATTGACATTGCATTTAAATTTTTGAAGATCAAAGTTGGCTGGAAAGCATGAAGCCGGAAGTGAGTTCCACAGGCGAGAAGTGAGAACAATAAAGGAAGAGGAATCAAGAAGACAGTAGATAACGATTGACATTGCATTTAAATTTTTGAAGATCAAAGTTGGCTGGAAAGCATGAAGCCGGAAGTGAGTTCCACAGGCGAGAAGTGAGAACAATAAAGGAAGAGGAATCAAGAAGACAGTAGATAACGATTGACATTGAATTTAAATTTTTGAAGATCAAAGTTGGTTGGAAAGCATGAAGCCGGTAGAGTGTTCCACAAGCAAGAAGTGCGATAGAAAAAGCTATTAGCATAAAACGGTCAAAATGTAGCCATTGCAAATATAAAATGATGAAACCTTACCACCAGTCGAGTACTGCACTTAAATTCATAAAATCTAAGCACCAAAGAGGAAAGTGATATTTATTTTGAGTAACACAAAAATGTGGCACAAGACCAAAAGGTGGGATAGGGGAAGTCTGGTTTTCAATCTGTCTTATCTTAAACATACCACAGTATTCCCTACACCGAAACAAATTTTTCTTACTTACAATTCTTATGACACCTACTATAATCCATCAAAGTCGCTATTTGTTTGTTTGTTTGTTTGGGGTTTTATGGCATATCAACCACTATGGGTTATTTAATGCCAGATCCAGTATTTACTAAATATATCAAAAACGTATAGCTGGCAACATCATGGTTTCAAAAACGTATAGCTGGCAACATCATGGTTTCAAAAACGTATAGCTGCCAACATCATGGTTTCAAAAACGTATAGCTGCCAACATCATGGTTTCAAAAACGTATAGCTGCCAACATCATGGTTTCAAAAACGTATAGCTGGCAACATCATGGTTTCAAAAACGTATAGCTGGCAACATCATGGTTTCAAAAACGTATAGCTGGCAACATCATGGTTTCAAAAACGTATAGCTGGCAACATCATGGTTTCAAAAACGTATAGCTGGCAACATCATGGTTTCAAAAAAGTGTAGTTGGCAACATCATTGTTTCAATGTGCTGGAAAAGACCTGGAAGTTCACTATTTTCCCATAGCTGGGACCCCAACAGGTGCTACCACCCCAGGTCAGGGTGGACCTGGGAACACCAGCAATTAAGAGGTGGTTCCACGCTTCCTCAACACCTCCTCAAAGTCTCTACGTATTCCTAACTAGTTCCCATTTTGTACCACTGCGGAAAGTTGATCAGAACAATTATTATCAAAGTATTTATAGAAAAGGCACAGGGAAGCTACATTACGACGGTGGGAAAGTGACTGCAGCAGAGATGCCAGGTCAGGACCAATAACATTGCTGATTCTACAGCCATATAGCAGGAGCACCAGACAAGATGTGGCAGCAATATTCAAAGCAAGGACAAATGGTAGACTTATAAATATGTAAGCCGTATCTAGATGCGAACAAAGCAATTTTGTAAGTAAAGCATTTATTATTTATTAATCCTACAAATTTTATCACTTTAAACATTATTTTGTCATGGTTACTCATATTTGAGTAGACGTTCTGAGTATTTGAATATTCAAAAATCTTCTTAAAGAAAAATATGTGCTCTCCTGCAAGATTCAAACCTGCACCCTCGCCGATCAAGCAAGGCTGAATGGAGCATTTATTTAAATATGAGTATTCCCTAAAAATAATGTTTAAATAGATAAAAACTCATTTTTTAAGTAGGTATTTAAATCTTTTGAATTTCTGCATTAATTCGTACAGGTTAGGTGCTTTTGTTATTAAGTAAAAACTATATTTATTAAGCATATATTGAAAAGTAAAAGAGTGTCTACTCAAATAAGTATCTACTAAAAATAACATTTAATAAAATATATACACATATATATATATATATATATATATATCCGTATAAGTGTATAGATTTTTGTGGATGAAAAAGTGTTGAAAATAGAAAAGAAATCATCTTCAAAAGCACCTTCAAATTTAAATAGTTTTATTATTCAGTATAAAAGTAATCTTTGTCCTCTTTCAAGTGTTCTGGGTAAGACGATAAACTACATCCAACAGCAAGGCCTCTGATCAGGTTTTGAGGAGTGTGGAACCACCTCTTAATTGCTGGTGTTCCCAGGTACACTCTGACCTGGTGTGGTAGCACCTGTTAGGGTTCCAGCTATGGGCAAATAGTTAACACCCAAACTGAGGTAAAAAGCATTATAAAAGTGTAAAAATAGGTTTTAATACCAGAAATACTTTGTAAAAATTATTAGCAGAAATAAATTTTTAATATTATCAGCAATACGTTTTTTTTTTTTTTAAATATTACCAGCAATACATTTTTGAAAAAAACATTACCAGTAATACATTTTTGAAAAAAAAATATTACCAGCAATACATTTTTGAAAAAAAATATTATTACCAGCAATACATTTTTGAAAAAAAAAAAAATATTACCACCAATACATTTTTGAAAAAAAAAAAAAATATTACCAGCAATACATTTTTGAAAAAAAAAATATTACCAGCAATACATTTTTGAAAAAAAAATAATATTACCAGTAATACATTTTTGAAAAAAAAAATAATATTACCAGCAATACATTTTTGAAAAAAAATATTACAAGCTATATGTTTTTAAAAAAAAATAATATTACCAGCAATATGTCTTTGAAAAAATAATATTACCAGCTATAGATTTTTGAGGAAAAAAATTTTAACAGACAGATTTTTGACAAAACAAAAATATTACCAGGAAAAAAAAGTTGTCGGCATTAAATGACCCATTGAGTTTGATGTGACGTAAAACAAAACAAACCAAATCTCTTTCAAGTTGAAAAGACATTTTACATAGTTCTTTGGGAACAAAGTTCAATGAAAAATGTTTTGTTTTTCTTTTTACAAAACAAAGAA
>OZ038504.1:10900368-10920368 GCA_964036315.1 Acanthosepion esculentum
ACAAAGATTGTTCTCTTGTATATATATATTCAAATCTCACAAAGATTGTTCTCTTGTATATATATATATATATATATATATATATATATATATTCAAATCTCACAATGAGTGTTATATTGTGTATATATTCAAATCTCACAATGAGTGTTATATTGTATCCATATTCAAATCTCATGATGGTTGATGTGTCAGGAGCAGTGACTTCTTAAAGTTTCCAACCTGTGTGGGCGATCATAATGTACAACACCTTCGTTGAGCGACTGACAACTATGTTGTCCAAAGTCTTGGGAGAGAAATTTGGCAGACAGAACTGTTCGAATGATTGTGCTAGCACAAAGTCACAAGTCATCATGACTGAGAGTTTAAGTCAGTCTCCTCATAGCATACTGGCCATCTTTAACTTTAGATCATGCCAGATGATGCACTCTCTCCTAGAAAGTGTAACTAAGGTCTGCTCAGCAGTTCGGCTCTGTGGATGGTGAAGAAAAATGTGCCTGAGCGAGGCATCTACAGCAGAGATTGGCTAGCCATATTAACAGACACGTGAGCACAGAAACTAGTATCTGGTCATTATTATATAACTCATTAAATAACATAAAATAATAATAGTAATAATGCCACCTATTGATATATTTAAAATCATATAATTCAACATGCAGTTGAAACAACTATTCATACACATACAAATTTTTAATTTATTGTATTTCCAACTAATTAAAAAACAATTTTATATAATTAATTGTACACAGATGCATAATACCTAAATATGCACAGAAAACAGAAAAAAAAATTTTGATTTAATAGAAATAAATACCATTACCATTTTGGTTCTCACCAGTTGAGGTGCAACTAAATGCACTGAAACAAAGTTGCATCTTTGTAGTGAGTAAATGTTTTTGTCTATATGAAAAAATTATAATATATATATATATATATATAATACAAAAAGTTTGTAACTTTTAGGCATCAATTTTATCACAAATTCAAAGTTTCTTGGTAAAATTTCCAGTTTTCAGGGAGTTCTAGTTTGAAACTGGAAATTCTGGTTTTAAAGTAGAAAATTTACCAAGAAACTTTGAATTTGGGATAAAATTAATATTTAAAAGTTAATCTTTTTGTATAATATTATTAACGCTCTATTTTTCATATTGCGCACGATATATAAAAATATCTGCTGTTTCTTAAATCATATATATATATATATATATATATATATATATATATATATATATTATAATATTTTTAAAAAAATATGATTCCTTCGCTACATAAGAGTTCTCATGTTTCAAAAACGAGAGCCAAAACCCTCAATATAATTATTGAAATTAAGTTGAATTAAGTTAATTCAATTAATTCAACTTAATTTCAATAATTATATTGAGGGTTTTGGCTCTCGTTTTTGAAACATGAGAACTCTTATGTAGCGAAAGAATCATATTTTTAAAAAAAATATTATAATATAAGCTCTACTTCTGTATGGAGCACTGTCTTTTTAAAAATAAAAACAAAAATACTAAAGAACTCTGGATTATTTACCTAACGTGTTCTTCCTATTTTTCTGCATACCTTCACACACACACACATATATATATATATATATATATATATATATATATATATATATATATATATATATATTGGAATAATGCATCTGTATATTTAAACATGGCGAAAAAACGACAGTAATACATCTGGCTTTTCATTAATTTCTTTCAATATATTGTACAGTGTTTGTCAGGTTACACTTCTTTTTTTTTTTATTAGCCTGACACAGAATTACAACATATGCCATCCTGCACAACAGAGCATTGCAAAGGATTCCGCCTTACACAGAATGGCTTCACAACAGATCCTGCCCAGCCCAACATCACAACAGATGCTGCCCAAACTGACAGCATCACAATGGATGCAGTTCCGCCTGACACAGCATCCCAATGGATGCAGTTCCGCCTGACACAGCATCACAATGGATGCAGTTCCGCCTGACACAGCATCACAATGGATGCAGTTCCGCCTGACACAGCATCACAATGGATGCAGTTCCGCCTGACACAGCATCACAATGGATGCTTCCCAGTATGACAGCTTCACAAATATTGGAAACCAAACTGATTTTAGACGGGTTAAAAATCTGACGGATAACAAAAACTTATGACAAAAGACTGATAAGATTAAAAAGGTAAAAAGTGAGTCAAGTGGTCCCAGTTAAGGCAGATAGCAATCAAAGCAAGATATTACTTGAATATAATCAGTGTATGAGATACCTAACGATGAAAACATCCAGATCAAGTTTTGTAGATCAATTAACTATATTTGGTGTCATTCATCAGCTGTTGGGACGAGGTGGAGGAATTATTTTCATCTTCCTCTCTTGTGAAACTCTCTGCCTCCAGGCGAAGAGGAACCCAGACAAGCTATGCCAATGGGCAATTTGGTTTGGTTTGTGGCATATCAACACCTCAATGGGTTATTTAATGCCAACAAGATTTTTATTGCTGGTAATATTTTGTTTTTTACAAAAATGTAATGCTGGTAATATTTTATGAAGCCCATGCTTCAGCATAGGTTATAGTTAATGGTTTTGTCTGGTTTGTTTTACAGTACATCAACCTCGACGGGTTATTTAATATTGATGAAATTTTTATTGCTGGTAATACATTTTTTTTTTTTTTTAAGTACAGGGTGTTCCAAAATGTTTGACCAAATTTCGTAGGCCAATAATTTTGACAATTTTCGTTGGAATGACCTCAAATTTTCACAGCTTGTGTAGAAACGTTTCAAGTTTTTGTGTGTAATGTTTGGCATTTCTATCTTTTCAGGTTAAGAAATGCCGTTCACTTCAAAAGAAAAGGCATTTTGCGTGTTAGAGTATGCTCGGACTCAGTCACCGAAGACAGTTTATGGCCCATTTTTCTTTGAAGGAAATGTGAACGGAGATGTTTATCTTCAAATGCTTCAAAATTGGCTAATTGATCAACTCATAGAAAATGAAGATGAAAGTTTCATTTTTCAGCAGGATGGGGCTCCACCTCACTGGAAGCTCACTGTACGAGCCTACCTCAATGAGGTTCTGCCAGAGAGATGGATCGGTCGAGGTAGTGCAGAAGACGATTTGCTTCTGAAATGGCCACCACGATCACCCGACCTTTCTCCGTGTGATTTTTTCCTCTGGGGTTATGTGAAAGGACTAGTCTTCGTACCTCCTCTTCCAGCTAACATTGAAGAACTGAAACAGAGAATTACAGCTGCACTGGAAACTGTTACCGAAGACATGCTACAGCGAGTTTGGCACGAGCTCGAATACTGACTCGATGTGTGCAGAGTCACAGGCGGCGCTCATATTGAACATTTATGAAAATCTGTCATAGAACCAACAAATATTGGTTCTTTTCTTTGTAAATGTAACCAATAAAACTTATGACCGTCAATATAAAGTGTATTTAGTTTCATTAAGATCCATCAAGTAGTTTCCGAGATATGGGCATTTAGAATGGGGTCAACCATTTTGGAACACCCTGTATATTACTGATAATACTTTTTCCTTCAAAAATCTATTTCTGGTAATATTTTGTTTTTCCAAAAATGTATTGCTGGTACTAAAACCTACTTTTACACTTTTACAGTGTTTCATCCCAGTTTGGAGGCTAACGACTTGCCCATAGCTGGGACCGTAACATGCACTACCGCCCCAGGTCAGGGTGGACCTGGGAACACCAGCAACTAAGAAGTGGTTACACGCTCCTCAAAACCTCCCAATCAGAGGCCCCGTCACCGGATGTAGTTGATTGTCTTACCCAGGATGTGGATGTAGTTTATCGTCATACCCAAAGGGCAGAGTCTCGTTTGGGGAGGTAGACAAACTCAACCCCATGTATACAGGGTCTATTGGTAATTTTTGCCTGAGCCTATGGGCTCGAAACACCCCATGTTAAAAACTGGCTTTGTGCCACATCTTGCCTTGTGGGAAGGTTGGTAAATAGAGAGGGGTAAGTAATTGGGGGTATGGCATTCATTTCTGATATGATTTTTGAAAAGCCTAATTTTTCAGCCTAATTCAATAATCCTGAACAAAATATGATACTCTTGCCTAAATTGGGAGAGCAATGATCAGTGAGTGGCGAGGTGGTAACTTGCTATAATGCAATGCTCAACAATTTGGGGGACATTATGCATCATTGCAAACATTATACAAAAAAAAAAAAAAAATACTTGGACTGGTAATATAAAAAGAAAACTATAACATATCAATTCATCATTTAATCGCCTTCAAAGTAGTCCTCTACCACACACCTTATCCAGCATTGTTTCCATTGATAAAATAATTCCTGAACTTTCTTTTTTGCGATAGCAAGTAAATGTCACATCGCATCCTCTTGGATTTCCCGACATCTTGAAATCTCGTTCCGTTCAAGTTAGATTTGATTTTTGAAGAGGAAAATGTTGCAAGGGGCAAGATCTAAGGAATATGGTAGGTGTCGGACCTGAGGAATTTTGTGCTTAGCCAAAAACTGCTGAACAAGCCATGCTCAAAAAAAAAAAAAAAAAAAAAAAACTTGGACTGGTGTTATAAAAAGAAAACTACAACACATATCAATTCTGCATTTAATCTCCTTCAAAGTAGTCTATTTCTGAAGCCACACACTTTATCCAGCATCATTTCAATTAATGGTAGCATCCCTAGAGCTCCTTTTTCGGGATAGCGTGAATGCCTTGTCGCAAAAGTTTTGTGTGACATGTTTCGTCCTTTAGGATTTCATATGACGAACTTTGTTATGTTGGTGTGACTAAATATGTGCACGACTGAGGTATGCTGGGAATTTTAAATATTTTTAAATTAAAATTTTAATTTTTTTTTAATTTAAAATTCATCCACCCAAGACAACTTTATTCCCACCAATCCTTTCACTAAATATGCAGAAAATTTCCTTCCACACCTTAAATTAGACTGTAAGCAATTTTTTCTTTTTTTTTTTTTTTTTTTTTTTTTTTTACAAAATATCTTTTCAAAATCAGAAATTCTAGCAACCACTTTTATTGTAGCCATCTCAACTATTTGAGTGTTGCTACCCTAAGAACTTAGTAAATAAAACAAAAAAAAAAATTTTTTTGAAATAAACCAGTCCTTTTACAAATTTAGATAGCAGTCAGTCAGTTATGTGCCATGCATGATACACTCTTAGGCAATCATGTATCTTTTATACATGACTGACGAGGCAGATTTTTTTCAAAACAGTAGGTTGCCATTTTTTTCTGCGGTAGACCAGTTGCCATCCAAGGCTATAGAACCCGGTCTATCCAGCTATTTATCCATAGTTGGGGGGGGGAAGAAGATGATTCATACCTTTCCCTAGGGTATTAGCATGTAAGAATATCACTTCAGTTATGTGTCATGTGTGATACACGCTTAGGCTATCATGTATCTTACAATACATGACTGACGAGGCAGATTTTTTTCCCGCAGTAGGTTGCCATTTCTTTCTGCGGTAGACCAGTTGCCATCCAAGGCTATAGAACCCGGTCTATCCTGCTATTTACCCATAGTTGGGGGGGAGAAGAAGATGATTCATACCTTTCCCAAGGGTATTAGCATGTAAGAATATCACTTCAGTTATGTGTCATGTGTGATACACGCTTAGGCTATCATGTATCTTACAATACATGACTGACGAGGCAGATTTTTTTCCCGCAGTAGGATGCCATTTTTTTCTGCGGTAGACCAGTTGCCATCCAAGGCTATAGAACTCGGTCTATCCTGATTTTTATCCATAGCTGGGGAGGAGGGAGAAGAAAAGTATTCATACCTTTCCCAAGGGGATTAGCTCGTAAGTGAATGTAATGGATTCGACTGGAAATTGAACTCAACTCTCCGATTCATCAATCCGAGCCGCTATTCATTACTCCACAGTGTCTTAGCAAATTTCTAAAATGCCTGAGGGTGGGTAGTGGGAAGCTTATATTGAAGATTATAATGAATAATGCACAATCGTTTTATTTATTTTGTCATTTCAACCGCCCCTTATTAGTCTGATACTTAAAATTGCATATCGTATCAACCAGGATTATATTGACAATGGTTAAAAACAATAAAATATTCATAATGGTTAAAAAAAATTTTTTTCCAGATTATTTCTTTAAAACTGAAATTTTAAACAAAAAGAAAAAAAAAAGAATTGGTTGAAGCGGGCAGTGGTTTTATGAGAATGAACAGTTATTTTGAAAGAGCAAGTGCTGGTTAACATTGCAGTAGAACTTACCACGAGTGCATGCAGAGATTTGGTAATGTTTGGGGACGTCAGGGGCCAACTCCTTGATTATATACCCCTAAAATCGGTGAGGTACTATAGGGCCTAGTACTGAGAAAGGAAGTTTTAAATATGTAAAACAGATGAAATATAAAATGAACACTTTATTCAAATTAAATATAAACTAAATTTTTCTTTCACTCTTTTACATCCTGGGTATGACAAACTACATTCGCGTCCTGAGTAAGATGATAAACAACGTCCAACAGCAAGGTCTCTGATCAGGAGATTTTGAGGAGCGTGGAACCAACCCTTAATTGCTGGTGTTCCCAGGTCCACCCTGACCCGGTGTGGTAGCAACTGTTAGGGTCCCAGCTAAAGGTAAATAGTTAACCCCCAAACTGGGATCAAAACACTATGAAAGTGTAAAAATAGGTTTTAATACCAAATATACTTTGTAAAAAATTATTACTAGCAATAAAAATCTTGTCAGCATTAAATAACCCATTGAGGTGTTGATATGCCACAAAACGAAATAAAACAAACAAAACTGATTTCTTACAAAGAATACATATTCTATTCATACGAACCTATCCTAAAAATCTTGACGGCATTAAATAACCCATTGAGGTTGATATGCCGTAAAACAAAATAAATCAAACCAAACTGTTTTCTTACAAAGAATACATATTCTATTCATACGAACCTATCCTAAAAATCTTGTCGGCATTAAATAACCCATTGAGGTTGATATGCCGTAAAACAAAATAAACCAAACCAAACTGATTTCTTACAAAGAATACATATTCTATTCATACAAACCTATCCTAAAAATCTTGTTGGCATTAAATAACCCATTGAGGTGTTGATATGCTGTAAAACAAAATAAACGAAACCAAACTGATTTCTTTGACTGGATGCCCTCCTGATATGAATGTCAGGGGCCTGTTGTACCCTCTGCATGTTACCGCTTACCACCAGTAAGTAAATAAATTATTCCTTAAACACAGACAAATACTAAACAAAGTTCTTTCATTTCCTTTGCAGAAAAAAAAAAAAAAAAAGAGAGAAGAAAGATTTGTTTACTTAACACGATAGATCTCTTAAAAATAGGACCAAGAGTATTATTAGTTAGTTATCGGCCTTGGGTTACCAAGAGGCCAAGTTTTGTACCAGGTGAAAACAAAAGAGAGCTGTTAATGCAGATCACACTGACACAAACACGTCCAGTGACAATGCAGGACTTTCACACAATGAGGACAGTTTCAACAGAATGTACAAATCTAATTAAGTTGCTTTTAGTACATAAAAAAGCACTCGCACAGGGATAGGCATCTGGCCAAAAAGACGACAATTAGGTTAAGGTTACTTTTAATTTTTACAGCTATTTTAAAGTTAGAATCTCAAGAAGCTTCTCTTTATAGAATAAGTAAAAGAATTCATGTGTTACACCTAACCGTGGGGAATAAAATCAAGATTTAATTAATGCTTTTTAAAAAGAGACACGTTTATTAAAATAGAGAGAGATAACGGAGGGGAAAAGCTACATTCACCATAAATGGTAATTAAAATATTAGCTGTTTCCTTATAAGGAAACATTTGTCATTCATTGACCAAGTAGCCTGTTATGCTGTCAGCTGAAATTTATTTAATATTTCTCTTAAAAGATGTTTCAGGAAAATAGGTTTGTCGAGTCCAGTGGCTGTTATTGCTCTTTCCCGTATTGATGGGGGTTTTCTTCCGAACTTTCTAATTGATGTGGTGTGAATATTAGCATCTTGATTATGCCATTAATTTCTCTTTGAGTTACATGTGCTATCCATTTTAGTTGTTGCTGCTGTTGGTAGTCCTCAGGTCTCTGTTATTTGGTAAGGTTCTTTGTTTGTGAATCTGGTACACCAGCCCACGTTTTTTTTTAATCATTTCACCCCAGGCAAGGCAATAAAGCTGCAGAATAGGGCCGGATTTTCCAGTATTGATGGGAGTTTCCTTCCTAACCTTTTATTTGAAGTAGTGTGGAATGTCAACATCTTAACTATGTCATTATTTTCTATACTGAAGTCCAGTAACTGTTATCACTCTTTCCAGTATTAATCGAAGTTTCCTTCCTAATCTTTTATTTGAAGTAGTGTGGAATGTCAACATCTTAATTATGTCATTATTTTCTCTACTGAAGTCCAGTAGCTGTTATCACTCTTTCCAGTATTAATGGGAGTTTCCTTCCTAATCTTTTATTTGAAGTAGTGTGGAATGTCAACATCTTAATTATGTCATTATTTTCTCTACTGAAGTCCAGTAGCTGTTATCACTCTGTCCATTATTAATGGGAGTTTCCTTCCTAATCTTTTATTTCAAGTAGTGTGGAATGCTAACATCTTGATTATGCCATTATTTTCTCCTCTCATTACATGTGCTATCCATTTTAGGTGTTACTGCTGTTGGTAGTCCTAAGGTAATGTGGTTTCTGTTATTTGGTAAGGTTCTTTGTTTGTGAATCTAGTTCACCAATCCATTTTTAATCGTTTCCCCCCAGGCAAGGCAATAAAGCTGCAGAATAGGGCCGGACTTTACCTTCCAACCCAGCTGCAGAAGCAGGCCAGAGATCTCCTTCCAACCCAACTGCAGAACCCACTAATATTTACACGTAGGGCTAACAGTGGAACGATTAATTCACTATGATTTTTGTGCTATCCGACTTATATTTGATATTAAATGACTCGCTAATCAAATCGTCTGCAACCTGGAATCCCGCTCCCACGCTTTCACTGTTGAAACTGTTAAATGTAGACGTCTCCTACTCCAATAGTTTCATGTCTCACACCTCTCGCCTGTGGAACTCCCTTCCTTATTCCTCTTTCCCTGACAACTATAATCTCCAACTATTCAAATGTAACGTCAATCGACATTTGCAGTTGCCTTGATCTATCCACTATCCTTCTCCACATCCTTTCCTCTCTCACTCCTATCTGCTCTCGCTCCAATTCTTCTGTAACCCCTTGCCTTGATCTATCCACTATCCTTCTCCACATCCTTTCCTCTATCACTCCTATCTGCTCTCGCTCCAAATCTTCTGTAACCCCTTGTCTTGATCTATCCACTATCCTTCTCCACATCCTTTCCTCTATCACTCCAAATCTTCTGTAACCCCTTGCGTGCTAGTGGCTTCCAGCCTTGCTTGGGGTGAAAAGATTACAAAAAAAATTTTAAAAAAATAGAAAAAAAAAACAAAACAGATACAAAGCAGCAAGAAAGAACATATGACCTGAGAGAACATTTCAATATCATCAGTATTAATCCAATGAAGCTGGGTGGATAAATAAGGGATATTAATACCACCTTTCAACATTAAAAAAAAAAGATATCTGTCCTTGTTTCTTGGATGAAGAACAGGAAAATGTCCAGCATAACTAACTATACATCTACCATGAATATTCGTTGTTTAAGTGCGACAATGAAATACAAGGTGCGATGGGTAAATTGTCGCCTTTATATTTTTAATTCCACATGTGCACATTGTTTGCTTCTGGTTTTGTTGACGGCACAGTATAGTAGGGTCAGTTGGGCACCATCTGTGAGAAAAAGAGCACCATGACACAATTCACTCTGCCAGAAATTTGAAAATAGCATGCTGTGCTGTTTGGCAAGAATATTCCAATACGAACATTTCAGAACAACCGTTGGCTTGCTGTGTCCCCTGAAGATGTACCGAGAGTGATGAAAACCAAATATCCGTTCAACATCATGGTGTTTGGAGAGATCACTAGTGATGGTGACATTATGCCTCCATTCATCTTCCCACAGGGTCTCAGACTCAAGATGGAGGCCTACATCCTGTGCCTTGAGGAGGCAGTACTGCCCTGGGTCAAGATTGCTGCTAGAAGACCCTATGCCTAGCAATAGGATTCTGCACCAGGCAACACAAGCAGGAGAACACAGTCATGGCTGTCATTCTGCGACTACATCACCCCTTACATCTGGCCACCTAACTCCCCAGACTGCAGATTATTATGTGTGGGGCGCAGTTGAGCAAGAGACCAACAAAATCTCTTGTAACATCAAAGACGAACTGAAGGCAATGATTATGGCAGCATTCACCAATTTAAATAAGGAGACTGTTCGGAAGAATTGCAGGAGATTCTGAAATTGTCTGGAGGCCGTGGTTAAAGCCAATCGTCATTTTATCGAATAAATTTACTCTTTAGTATTTCGAGATATTTTGTGTCATTTTGGTTAGTATACCAGTTAAAATGAGATGTCAGTGTTATTTATATTTTTGTTTCATTTAGACGACAACGTATCTATCGCAGTCTGTAGATTGAAAGGATTGATCAATGATACAATTTCTGTTTGGTGTTTAATTATAAGACTTCCCTCTTCACAGTACCGTGGGCATAAATTGCAGAACATGAGTAGACTGAATCAGATATTTTTTACTTGAAAGGACTGGTGTGTCTTTGATGATGAGCAAGATAAAAAGTCAATAATAGTATTACTCATAGTCAGTTGATTACTGTTGTCTTAAAATAAAACATATTAGTGGTAGTTAGTAGAGGAAATTTGAGAAGAGGTTGTTTAAAATACCACAATAGATGCAGACTTCGGTTCGCTAAAACAAAATTCATGAAGATCTACGCTTTCGGAAAATTTATATTTTACTATGTTTTGCTTATGGCATTACAAGCTGTAGGGCATTGGGATTTAAAAGACAAAAGAAAAATGTACAATTCTGGTGTATGGTGGGGGTGTATTTTGTCTCAGGAAGCTAATTTTTTTCTAACATTTGCTCTACCTCTTAAGCTACAAGTACCCTAACTTTGACAGATAAAAAAAAAAACAAAAAAAAAAAAACAGTTTTCTGATGGAAAAGACATACTGGTACAAGTCTTACCCAGAGCAAGTTCTTCAGTGGATGCAAATCTCAGGAAGCCAATTTTTCTCTAACATTAGCTCTACCTTTTCAGCTACAAGTACCCTATCGCTGACAGATAAAAAAAATAAAAAAATACAGGTTTTCTGAGGGAAAAGACATACCGGTACAAGGCTTACCCAGAGCATGTTTTTCAGTGGATGCAAATCGCAAGGCAGGAAGGAATAGTCGGATATTTTTTTGCTTGAAATGCCCAGTGCTTCTTTGACGATGAAGAAGATAAAAATCCATAATAGAAATTCTCTTACTCAGTTACGATCGTCTTAAAAATAATCATATTGTATTTTAGTGGCAGTCAATTTGAGAAGAGATTATTAATATAGCATCAAAATTGATATTCTTTTTATTTATTTGTCATGTAACTAAATACATAATTGTCAACAATGTTTCCGTAAAACTTGATATTTTCCTGTTATAAATTCTATTGTTATTATTTTACTTCAGTGTAAGGCAGTCCGAGATTTACAATTCTTTATGGCTAACCATGAAAAGAAATGTCGATGAAAGCTACCTAAAACCTTTAAGTGCATATTGCTGCAAAATGTTGAAGATGCCTCTCCTACGCCAAATATTCCCTTACCTGCAAAATACCCTTGAGAAAGGTATGAATCAACCTCTTCTCCCCCAGCAATAGGTTAATTAGTAGGACTTGTATCAGTAAATCACTTATCTCCAAGTATTTCTTACAATCCAAAATCATTTGCTGGGTTTAAATAACCTGCAAAAGGTTGATAAACCATATAAAACAAATCAATCCAGCAGTTCTACTTTTAAGATAAAACCAAGAAAAAGTAGATAAAGTTGTTTATGACATCTTACTCAAGCACATAATACTTTAAAGTTGTTTGTTCCTATGGGATCTATGTTGAGCCAAATTTAATTACTCTATATTTTAACACTGACAAGACAAATATTTGGTAAAATGGTAATTTTTGACTGAACATTACTTTTCAACCATTAATAATTTCTTTAGAATTTTCTTTTTTTTTTTATTAATTCAGATTTTTTATTCAGCATTTTTTTCTAAAATGAAAAAGGAATTTTTTTATTATTTTTTTTTCAGTATTTTCTCATGGTTGCTCACTGTACACGACCTTCGTAACCCAATTATGCATGACTTTCAACAAGATAGGCATGGTCTTAATCAGTTCCAGGCACTAATCCTGATCCATTTAGATATAATATTTTTCTAGCATAGTGAAGAATTGGACGCGTTTGTAATTAAAATTTAAAATTTAAGCAACCTAAGTACTGGTCAAAAGCTTAAAAATCCTAAGTACTTTATTAAAAAAAAAAACAAATAAAAAAAAAACAAAAAAAAAAACGAAAAAATAAAAAACAAAAACAACAAAAAACAACAAAACATATATCATGTAGTTTAGGGAACCAGCATACTAATCACTGTTCCATAGCAAAGCATCTCTAAACTCATCAAATAATGACATTTCTAATCTCCTTGTTTGATGAGCGGAAACTGACTCGTACAAAGCATCAATTTTGTCCTAATCAATAAAAATAAATTTCTCAGTAAATCCATTACAGATTATTATCTTTCTTAATACAACTAAAAAAAAAAAAAAAAAAAAAAAAAAAAAAAAAAAAAAAAAAAAGTTGTAGGATGAGAGAAGAAAGGTTGGGAGTGCCCCACCCCACAGCACCCAGCCCAATAAAACTAGAATGATTAGAAACTGTTTGCAATTTGTTTTTGTTCTGTTGTTCATGATAGCATTTAAAAAAAAAAAAAAAAAAAAAAAAATGTTTCACAGGGTTGATATGTCATCTCTTAAAAGGAAGCCTCTCCTCCCAACTCACCCTGCCCTGCCACCAACCCCACACACCGGCTTAGAAAAATCATTTCCGATTCAATGAGTCAAGAAACCATAAAAAAAAAAAATTAATTTGTCCCATAATAGGTGTTACATCTTGTGCATGAAATGTATAAGTAAATGTAACAACTGTTTTGGGACAAAAAGAGTCAAAAATGAAAAACATGAAAATAGGCCAGGGCTCCCAAAGTTTTCTAGACGAGAACGAAAAAAAAAAAAAAGATAAAAAATTAAATGAAAGCCTTTCAGCATTTTGAAAATAACCCCATAAGGAGTGAGTTCCCTTAAAAGAAATAATAATAAATGAAACTGACAGTTAGCATACAAAGTTAATTTATATATATATATATATATATATATATATATATATGTATGTATGTGTGTGTGTGTGTGTAATGGATATAGGTCTAGAATGAAAAATTGAAAAGTCAAATTTGAAATCCAGCCAGGTTCGCTGAATTTACTTCCATGCAAATACTCTTGGGAAAGGTATGAATCCCTTTCTGCTCCCTCCAGCTATAGGTTAAATCATAAGACATATATCTGTAAAAATCATTGTTAGTACCCAAAAATTGTTACTGCAATGTCCACTTGCAAAAATGTAAAAATAAAAAATTTTTTTACAAGCAAAAATATATTTAAGTTTTAAAATAAATCATTAACGGTCGATAAACTGTAAAATAAAGAAAATATGGAGCTGGAAGAGAGTTCCACAGGCAAGAAGTGAGAACAATAAAGGAAGAGGAATCAAGAAGACAGTAGATAACGATTATTATTGCATTTAAATTTTTGAAGATCAAAGTTGGCTGGAAAGCATGAAGCGGAAGAGAGCCCCACAAGCAAGAAGTACAAAAGAAGAAGCTGTTAGCATAGAACTTAAACTTATGGATACATCTAGCCACTTCAACTGTAAAATGAGGAGACCGAATTCATATATATATATATATATGCAGAAATATAGTCTTAAAGTGTGCTATATTTATGGGATAAAGTGCTCAATATCAGAGATAGAGCGTGTGTAAATATAAAAGTGGACATGGAAGTCAGCACTTAGTGCTGACTTCCATGTCCACTTTTATATGTGTGTGTGAGAGAGAGAGAACTAGAATTAATGTAACCTTGAAAAAAAAAATTATATATATATTTTATTCTCCTGTAATTAAAGCAACTGTATGAAGCTTAGAATGGCTCATGATCAAGCATAAGACATTTGTCGTCTGCTATATTTAACAATATATATATATATATATATATATATATATATATATATATATATATATATGACCCAAAACCACCAGAGAAAAAGTTTCATAATTCAACATGAAGATCCAAAGTGTTCAATAACATAGAAATTCCCAGTAGCAGAACCAGTCTAGGACAGAACTGCAATCCTATATATATATATATATATATCTATCTCAATTATGTGGTGCAGGTTCAATTTACATTATGCGAATCATTCATACGAAAAGCAGGTAATGAAGTTAATGATATAAATGGCAAGAATCACTTACCTATTTCCCTACCTGAAGATGATTGTATGAAACAATTGAAAGCTAGTAGTAAAAAAGGCCTTAAAAAAAATGGAATTTATAAACAAGGATCATACCATTCATTAACGGATTCGAGGTTAATGTATTTTATTATTAGAAATTGTTTGCGAGAGTGATTCTTGCCATCTATATCATTAACTTCATTATCTGCTTTTCGTATGAATGATTTGCGTAATGTTATATATATATATATATATATATATATATATATATATATATATATATATATTGTGTGTGTATTTAGGCAGCATTTTTTCATTCATACATGTTTCATTAAATAATATAATATAATATTAGATTGGATTAAAAAATATGTATCAATATTGTGATTTTCTTTCTTCGTTTAATGATAATGTTATTAAGCTTATCAGACAATATGAAAAGAGCTTACATAAAATATATAGACAACACTTATCTATATTATTTAATGAAACATGTATGAATATATATATAATTTTTTTTATTTTTTATTTTTTCACTGAATATGAATGTTTTGATTTAGTTTTTTATACAATTTCTCATGCAATATTTTTTTCTTTTCAGATGATAAATTATATAAAAACTGTCTGAATATTCTCTTTTTCCGAGCGCTTTTCGTCATACATTTAGCCATTTACAAGGATGAAATATTTTAACTGTTAAATAAGAATAGTTTGTTGCATCTTTCTGTCTCACAGGCCAGATGCAACAAGCCTCACACTGCTCTATCGCATGGTTCTACCAGTTCTAAAATTCATGGCTAGGACCCGCCATGCCACTCACATTGTAGTGAACCATCCCCATTCTCTCCATATTCCATTGATGCGAATTTCTACTTGAACAGCTTCTTCCCTGCAAACCAATACTCTATGGAACTGAATCCAAAGAGGATGTTTCGCTGATCGCTTTTCATGTCTAGGGTTAACTATTATTTTTTCCTCCTATTCACATAAAGTCCCTCAATGTAACCCTCTACCTTGAGTGGGTCTTGGGCTTTGGACAAGGTAAACCCCACTGTAAAAAGAAAAAAAAAAAATGATAAGTCACTTCAATTCATATTTTTGAGTTGTCTAACTTTGATACGAAGTTTTGCGGAAATAATGAGACAAAATGGAAAAGCTATACAGGCAACACATTTTGCCCTTTTATAGCAGGCGTCTTCAGGTCTTTACTCTTATATAAAAAAAAGCGCGTTGGAATTTTCGGGAAAAGGTCATAAATATGCTTGTACACATAGAAATTTTTTTTTCATAAAGAGTACACGAGAATCAATGGGATCTTTTACATAGCACTTTAAACTGTTATTTCATCATAACAGATCTCACC
This sequence comes from Acanthosepion esculentum, assembly GCA_964036315.1. Classification (NCBI taxonomy): domain Eukaryota; kingdom Metazoa; phylum Mollusca; class Cephalopoda; order Sepiida; family Sepiidae; genus Acanthosepion; species Acanthosepion esculentum. The sequence continues at coordinate 10,916,223 of OZ038504.1, forward strand.
ACAATTTTGACCCAATATATGCCAGTTTGATTAGTACAGGAAAGAATTTACTAAGAAGAAAATGTATTGAAAGTGCACTGATTGCAAAAATCTCTACAGTCAACATCAGACTGGGTCCATGTACAATATCACAGATCATTGTAAAAACAATGGTAGCACAATGTGGCCGTCCTGGGTATGACGATAAACTACATCTGACAGCAAGGCCTCTGATCAGGTGGTTTTGAGGACCGTGGAACCACCTCTTAATTGCTGGTGTTCCCAGGTCCACCCTTATGCAGCATGATAGCACCTATTAGAGTCCCAGCTATGGGAAAATAGTTAACCTCCAAACAGGGGTCAAAACACTATGAGAGTGTAAAAATAGGTTTTAATACCAGCAATACATTTTTGTATTGTATTTTTTCCTGAAAAATTGTTTTAAAGTGAATGATTTTACAAATTTCGACTGAAAACATCATTGGATGCTTGGTCAATGAATGACAAATGTTTCCTTATAGGGAAACGGCTAATATTACCATTCCTAAGATATTTTTTTAAACTTATTAATATTTAGTCATAACGAGGGATCAATTTAATACTTAATCTTTTTTGATCTTGAAGATTTAGAAATACCTTAGAAATTTCTGGCATTTAAAAAAAAAAAAAATTATTACCAGCAGTCCACTTTTGCAAAAACTATTACCAGAAATAGCTTTCAGAAAAAATAAATATAACCAGCAATAAAAATCTTGTCGGCATTAAATAACCCATTGAGGTTGATATGCCGTAAAACAAAATAAACCAAACTGATTTCTTACAAAGAATACATATTCTATTCATACGAACCTATCCTAAAAATCTTGTCGGCATTAAATAACCCATTGAGGTTGATATACCGTAAAACAAAATAAACCAAACCAAACTGATTTCTTACAAAGAATACATATTCTATTCATACGAACCTATCCTAAAAATCTTGTCGGCATTAAATAACCCATTGAGGTTGATATGCCGTAAAACAAAATAAACCAAACCAAACTGATTTCTTACAAAGAACACATATTCTATTCATACGAACCTATCCTAAAAATCTTGTCGGCATTAAATAACCCATTGAGGTTGATATACCGTAAAACAAAATAAACCAAACCAAACTGATTTCTTACAAAGAATACATATTCTATTCATACGAACCTATCCTAAAAATCTTGTCGGCATTAAATAACCCATTGAGGTTGATATACCGTAAAACAAAATAAACCAAACCAAACTGATCTCTTACAAAGAATACATATTCAATTCATACGAACCTATCCTAAAAATCTTGTCGGCATTAAATAACCCATTGAGGTTGATATGCCGTAAAACAAAATAAACCAAACCAAACTGATTTCTTACAAAGAATACATATTCTATTCATACGAACCTATCCTAAAAATCTTGTCGGCATTAAATAACCGATTGAGGTATATATACCGTAAAACAAAATAAACCAAACCAAACTGATTTCTTACAAAGAATACATATTCTATTCATACGAACCTATCCTAAAAATCTTGTAGGCATTAAATAACCCATTGAGGTGTTGATATGCCTTAAAACAAAATAAACCAAACCAAACCAAACTGATTTCTTACAAAGAATACATATTCTATTCATACGAACCTATCCTAAAAATCTTGTCAGCATTAAATTAACCATTGATGTGTTGATATGCCGTAAAACAAAATAAACCAAACCAAACCGATTTCTTACAAAGAATTCATATTCTATTCATATGAACCTATCCTAAAAATCTTGTAGGCATTAAATAACCCATTGAGGTGTTGATATGCTGTAAAACAAACCAAACCACAATGTGGTATATAAACTAATAGTGAAAATAAAACCAGATCTACTTGGAAGCAAAGGGGTGCTGTGAAAGGGGTTTTGTCCCAAACCATTTCCTGACCTGTCACCAACTGCATCATCTGTAGAGAAATAAGGGAGGTTTCTTCTGTGTGGATGCTTGCAGACTCAAGTATGAACCAAGCCATCATCTTTGTTAATGTATGAGTAACTGCATAAGCATGAGGGCTAAAACTGACATCACTAATTATTGCAAAAGTTGCCAATAGTGTTTACCTAAACTTGAGAGGAGTCAATGATTATGGTTAACCGTTTCTTGACTCTCTGCCTCTGGGTGGAAAGGAAACCCAGACGAGGCTATGCCAAAGGGGCAGAGTCTTGTCTGGGGAGGTACACAGCCAGCTACCCGACCTTGTGTACATGGGATCTACGGGCAATTTTTGGCTGAGCCTATGGGCTCGGAATATCCCACATTAAAAACTGGCCTTTTACGAAATCCCATCTTGTAAGGAGGTCTCAGGTAAATAACGTGTTTACTTAAACTTGTCTTTTTCAATCTTTTGATCCAAAATTTTAACATAAAAAAAGACAACAAAAACAAAAAATAAGGATTGATATATCATAAAATTAACCAACCTAACTGAACCACTGACTGATAGATTTGTTTTTTTTTTACAGTTTATCAACCCTTTGCAGGTTATTTAAAGCCAGAAAATAGTTTTAGATTGTAAGATTTTTTTTTTTCAGAAAATAATGATTTAGTGGTACAAGTCTTACTAATTAACCCATAGTTGGGGGGGAAGTGAATTTATAACGTACCCAAGGTAATTTACACGTAAGGGAATATATAACGAACCTGACTGGAATTGGAACACAGATCTCAGATTTCTCATTCCATAGCTGGAGGGGGAAGAGGTATTTACACATAAGTGAATATATAACAAAACCAAACAGAATTAGAACTTGACTCTCTGATTAACAATTCCAAGCTATTATCCGTTACACCACCCAGTATTCCCAGGTAATTGCCCCTCTAGATACTGACCAGGCTCAATGTTGCTTAACTCTGGTAATTGTTCAGGTCTCAACTAATCATTTCCCAAAATCAATATACTGATGTTTTGATCATTGAAATATTGATTTCTGAAAGTGGGTCAGGCCAAGAACTTTTAAACTCACCACTCACATTTGTATACATAGTCGTCAACTATGTTTTTAATTGATACTAATTTAATTCTAAATTTTTTTTTATTTTAGACTGAACATGGTGTTGTCTGTGTGGAGAAAAAACAGAGAATTAAAAGGAACAAAGAACTATTAACACAAAGACTGGCAAAGAACTCATCACCTAAAACATTCTAACAAAGATAAGGATATTAATTTAATTGGATTTTTCTAGTATACAGTGAGATTATATATATATATATATATATATATATATATATATATATATATATTACACACACAGTGCTATTTGATAAAAGTGACTCACCTGATTTTTTTTTACTAAATGTTCTCTTCTCTGATGAAACGAAAGTTGAGCTAAATTCAAAGGATAAGCGATCTAAAATCCGAAAAAAGAAGCTTTGAAAGCTCTTTGAATTTAGCAGTAAGTACTGTCAAGCATCCGTTCAGTATAATGTTCTGGGGATGCTTTTCTTTTCATGGAACTGGTTTCTCAAAACCTATTGTAAAGACCCTCAGGAGTGAGCAGTACAAAAAATTTTAGAGTCTTGTCTGCTCCTTTCTGCTGAAAGGGTGTAGATCAACCCCACCAAGCTCATTTTTATGCAGGATAATGCTCCCTGTCACAAATCAAAATTGATGAAGGAATACTTTGATGAGAAGCAGGTGAGTGTTATGACATGGCCGCCCCAATCTCCTGACCTCAACCCCATAGAAAACTTATGGAGAATTATAAAGTACAGGCTCTTGAGAAAGCAGCTGAGCAACAAAGAGGATTTGATTGCGAATTTCATATCCGAATGGAATTCAATGCTTGGAGATGAGATTTGCCAGAACCTAATCAAGTCAATGCCAAAAAGGGTTGAAAAGGTTATTCAAAATAAAGGAGGACCCATAGATTATTAAATATTTCGAACTATATTACCTATTATAAATAAATTATACCTCTATTATTCTTTATTTAAAGCTGTTCGGTTATGTTTCTATTGATTACTAGTTGCAGGAAATAAGTGAGTTACTTTTTTCGCACAGAGTTTTTCCCTAAATCTCAATTATATCCAAAATTATAATTATCAATAGAATACCTTAGGGTGAGTAAACTTTTTTACTAGGGGGTCAAGAAGGGGTCTT
>OZ038504.1:10930368-10975368 GCA_964036315.1 Acanthosepion esculentum
CATGTCTGTCTTGTGTGAGTGAGAAATGTAGTAGGGTTTCATTTATTCTAATTCTATCTATGCTGTTAAATTTGTGGTCAAGCCCGTCTGGACAAAGTGTTTTGAGGCGCAAAACCCATTTGTCTTCGTGTTCCTCTAGTATTTCTCTTATGTTATCTTTTCTGTCTATTTCTATTTTTTCAATTATACTGAATTTTGCATGGCTTTTAAAATCATGTTTTTCTACAAGGAAATGTTCTACAGGTAATAATTTTACATGGGGAGCCAACTTGATCCAATTCCGATAATTATTAATTCTGTAGTGAAAGGGCCATTCAGATTTTCCTACATACTGTTTCTGGCATAGTGTGCATTCTAGGAGGTAAATTATGTTATGACTTCTACTGTTAGAGTCATGGTAGGTTTTGAAAGTAGATTTAGTGACTGAGCTAATGAACAAATGCTATGTCTAATGTGGTTACAGTATAAGCTCCTTTTGTTGTTACAGCCTTACATGACCATACATACATATATATATATATATATATATATATATATGGTGGTGGACTCACCCGTTGTATTCGACGTATGAGGGTCAAGCAACTCGGTTTCTAGGAACTGACAGCTCTTTATGGGTGGTGTCCTCTTCTATGTTGTAAGAGTAGAGTATATTCACCTATGCCGAGATTCTAATGTATGAGAGAGAAATATGGGTGGGTGGAGGGTCTATGGAGTTATATATTAATTCTATCTGTGCTGTTTAGTTTGCCGTTAAATTCCGCCAGACAAAGTGTTTTGAGGCGCAAAATCCATTTGTTTTCATGTTCTAGTATTTCCCTAACTTTATCTTTTGTGTCTATTTCTATTCTTTCAATAAAAGGAAATTTTGCATGGCTTTTAAAATTATTTTTTTCAAGGTGGAAATGTTCTACAGGTAATAATTTTTCATGGGGAGCCAACTTGATCCAATTCTGATAATTATTAATTCTGTAGTGAAAGGCCCATTCAGATTTTCACACATATTGTTTCTGGCATAGTGTGCATTCTAATAGGTAAATTTTGTTATGACTTCTACAGTTAGAATTGTGGTAGATTTTGAAAGTAGATTTAGTGACTGAGCTAATGAACAAATGCTATGTTTAATGTGGTTACAGTATAAGCTCCTTTTGTTGTTACATGGTTGGGAAAATCCTGTTGTTTTTGTTCTGTTACAGGTTACCTAATCATTTGAAATTTGGTTACTAGCTATGATTTCCTTAAGGTTTTTAGGTCTACAATATGCTAGAAGGACGGGTTCCTCAAACAAAGGTTTTAGGTCTGGTTTGAGATGTAATATTTCCTAGCGACTTTTCATTATCTGAGATAGTAAAGGAAGAGTGTTACTGAAAGTGTCTGGATTTATTTTCAATTTTATACATTAGGGTGTCTTCTCTAGGTGCACAAATTGCTTTATTTATTTGTTCCCTGATTAGGTGTTGTTTATAGCCCCGTGTTGTGAATCAATGCTAGAGATTTTTAATGTGTTTATTTAGTTCTTCATTATTGGAACATCTCCTTCCGAGTAAGTGCTTGTGAAGAGGGAAGGTTCTCCTTGAGGTGCTTTGGGTGGGAAGACTTAAAATGTAGAGAATTGTGATTTTAGCGTGTAGTTTGTAGTTTTCTGTTTTTATCAAAATGTAGATGTGGGTATCTAAAACGGTTACCAATCTTGTTGATTTTTCGTGGTCAAACTTAATGGAGTCATATACCATGTTTAGGGTCATAAGGAATTCCGTGATTTTCTCCTCACTGCCCGTCTGTATATGAAGAAGATATCATCGATATATCTTACAAAGAATATGCAGTCGTTACTGATGAAGGGATAAATATGGGTCTCCTCAAATTTTCCCATGAAGATTGTGGCATATGCTGGAGCTGCAACGTTGACCACGGCACATCTTACTTGTAGGTAGTGTTTGCCATTGAAATTGAAAGTATTCAATGTTCCATAAGTTTTATGATTACTTCTGTGGGGTGAGGGTCTCGTTTTCTTCTTTTAGTAAGTGCTTCTTTAAGGGTGGTTAGTCCTTCAATGTGTTTGATGTTTGAATAAAGTGATCTTATGTCGATGGTTACTAGCATTTTCTGGCACTGTATGTGATTAATTTTGTTTAGTAGGTCTGTTACGTCTCTGATGCAGGATTTTACTTCCTTAGCTAAGGGCTGTATGTAATGGTCTACGTATTTGGATTTTTTGGTTGTGTGACAAGTTAAATGATGAAATGACTGGCCTTCCTGGGTTGTTGTTTTTGTGTATTTTGGGAAGGAGACAGAAGCGGGCAGGTGTGATGTTTGTGGGTGTAAGTGTTGTGCATGTTTTCTTGTCAATTAGTTTGTTTTGAAACATGTTTAGTGACTTTGTTTTTTTGGTCTTCAGGGAGAGGGTCTGTTGGTCGGCATTTGTAGGTGTTTCTGTCGGTTAGATGATTGTTGGCTTCTTTAAGGTATTCTTTGATTCCTTAAATCACTGTGACACCACCTTTGTCAGCCTGTGTAATGATTAGGTCATCTCTATGTGTTAGTGTGTCAAGGCCCACCTGTTGCCCTTCAGTGATATTGTTATGTGGCAACTTACATAATGTCGTTTTCCTCATGTCATTTGTTACTTCCATTTTAAATGTCTGTATAGTGATGTCTGTGTTTTCTGAGGTGAATGTAGAGTCCTTCTCTTTTAGTGTTTCAAGTATGGAAGGTGTGTGGTTATTGTCTCTGTAGTGGGCTTTTAGCCATATTTATCCAAAGGATTTCAGGTACTTTACCAAGGTGTCCTTATCAAACATTGGGGGACTACAGTTCAAAAGTTTGAGGTCATCTTTGGTAATTTTTTAAATTGGCCCAAAAAGTCATAGTTTTGTATTTTAAAGAAAAGAAAATTAATATACATGGTTAAAAAAAAAAGAGTGAGATTTTTTTTTTTTTTTTTAGAAATTTTATTATTGTGTCTTAGTGGCTTTACTGCCTTGTTTGGGGTGATACAGATTAAAAATAAAAATTCTTAGTATGCTGTTGTATTGGTTTGTTGCTTATCAGTTTATATCTTGTTCGAATCAGGGCAGCATTAACTTAATTATGTTTATTTTAGTGTGACGAAGCCAACAATATGAAAATAAGAGAGAAATTATTTGTATATTTCCTTGTCTGTTTGGAAAATAATTACATTCTACCAAAAAGGATATAAAAAGAAATGAAAGTGAAATTTCTTTAACGTTTCAGAAATACATGGTGCGGCAAAAATACCACCCACACATTATTTTGTTAAGGGAGGAGCGCCACTAGCATGCAAGGGGTTACAGAGAATGAGAGCAGGAGTAAAGAGGGGTGCTTGAGGAACAGCTAAAGAGAAAGACGGAGACCAATACACATGGTTAAAAGAAAATGAGACACGATTGTTTTTTAGAAATTTTATTATGAGAAAAAAGCATTTTATGCTTAAATTTTGCATGTGGAACGAGAACAGTCTACCCCAGTGAGCAAAATAAAGGGTTCAGTTCGACATGCCAACCACCTGAAGAAGGCCGGAGTGTACAAAGGCCAAAACGTTGTAATAAATATGGCAATAAAGATGAGGACAATAGTCCGAATAATGTAAATAGTGTAGAGCAATATTATTTATTTTAGGATATTACATTGGAAAGATCTCAAAATTGCTAGACGATTGCAGTCGTGTTTCAATGCGTATCAATGTATCTCAACAGGTGATTGCAAATTACTGGCAAGTGAACGATTTATTCAGATTTAAAAGCAAAATAAAACCTCTTTATACGAAAAAGAAAAAAGGTGGGTTATAAGGTTTGTGGGCTTTACTCAGATCGACCAATCGAATATGAAGTTTAAACTAAGGGAGAAGCTTCTTTCCTTAGTTTAAATTTAATCTTCCTTTAGTTAGCCATGTACATATTAGACAGATATTAGTTGATAACACAACAATACTCACACCAAGCAACCCACACTCAACAAAATAAAATTTCAAACCATTCATAACATATTACAATGCATTTAAACACATGGTTCTATTGATAACATTTCTGTCTCTCACATGGCCAGGTACAATGTCATCGAACCGCATTATGAATTTATCCCCTGTGTTTGCCGTTCCACAAATGTCATCGTTGCATAGCAAACTTCTATGCAAACATGACAGGATGTCATCTTTGATACTGAACATCTCTGTTGTAATGTCCATATAACCACACTGATGATGGCTCATGTGAGCTGAAAGCTTAATTGAAGAACAGCATGATAAAAAAAATATCCAAATGTTGGACGATTTTTGTCTTTATTTTCGTCCCAAAACTAAAGCCACTATACGAAGCTTAGAACGGCTCATGATCAAACATAATACACATTCGTTGTCTGTTATATTTAACAGTATACATTCGAATAATGATCTGCTACCCCAATACAATATATATATATATATATATATATATATATATATATATATATATATATATATATATATAAATAAAAAGGAAAGAACAGTAAGATATAAAATCTGGTGTTCTTATAGATATTTTTATTTTTACACAATAGTGCTCAATGTAAATTTAAATTTACAGAGCATTAATATTATAAATTAATAGATTTCAAATATGGTTTTACCGCTACACAGTGATAACCATGTTTCAGAAATGGAAGCTAAAGCCCTTGAATTTAATTTTGTTATTAAACCAAAGACATTAGTTCCATTTCCTCATCAAGCAAATTTTGGAGTAACTTACTTTTTAAAAGTATATATGTATATGTATATATATAATAACCGCCATAATAGACCACCCACAATAAGCTATATAAACAAATTTTTACTACGTTAATAAAAACACTGATCAAAATAAATAAAAAAATAAATAAATAAATATAAAATAAATATAAAGGATAAAAAACAAAAATAAAATTAAATGAAAACAAGCAAAATAATTTGACACAAATAAATAAATAAACAAATAAATGACTTCCGGTAAAACACCTGCCAAAAATGACTACCCACAATGCACCACTGACCCGTATATATAAATAGCCGAGAAAAATAACAGCACTCGTGGCCCGATGATTGCATCTAGCATGAAACAGACTGTCGCCTCTAAGTGTTGACTTCTATGTTCACTTTTATATATATATATTTAGAAAGACAGAAGTCTCATTTAAACTTTGGTAAATTGTAGACGTCAGGCAAAGTGTTACTGAGAGAGAAAGAGAATACGTAAATTTTCATGAGGAGGAAGGACAATAAAAGAACAGTTTTCAAGAAGACGGAAGAAATTCTTTTAGGTGCACACCAAATTCATGAATACACGTGTACAAAACTGAGTAAAAAAACTGATATATATATATATATATATATATATATATATATATATATATATATATATATTACGCGAATCATTCATACGAAAAGCAGATAATGAAGTTAATTATCTGCTTTTCGTATGAATGATTCGCGTAATGTAAATTGAACCTGCACCACATAATTGATTATATATATATATATATATATATATATATATATATATATATGCACATATATAATATTATATAAAATGATTACTTAACTTTTAAATATCTTTTTTTCTTTGTTTTTGTTGTTTTCTCCAACTTCAAAGTTTCTTGGTAAACGTCCATTCTTCGGATAGTTCTGGATTTAAATATTTCCAATTTTTTTAAATGTTCAGCATCTTTTTCGATCAGTCTGTTTACTCCGTTTTGTACATGTGTATTCATGAATTTGGTGTGCACCTAAAAGGATTTCTTCCGTCTTCTTGAAAACTGTTCTTTTATAGTCCGTCCTCCTCATGAAAATTTACGTATTCTCTTTCAGTAACACTTTGCCTGACGTCTACAATTTACAAAAGTTTAAATGGGACTTCTGTCTTTCCAAATACTGGTTTTTCTTTCATAATCCTTTCTCCACACTAAAGTCTTCTCACTCCCCTCCCTTCGTGTTTTATGGCATTCCCGCCTTGCTTGGGGTGAAATTATTGAAAAGAAGAAAAAAAAAAATCATTTTTTATTTGCATGATGATTTCTGTGCATATTTCAGCATTGCTTTCATTCCAGTTCAAAATTATAGTTTTTGTTACGGGAAAGTTCATCGAAAGTCCTATTTCTTGAAATACTAGGTTAATATTTTTTAAAAAGAAAAAAAAAAAAAGAAGGTAATGAAGCAAGACTGGATATTAATGAATTTTGATGGTGTTAATTGCTTAATGAAAAGCTTTTAATGACAAATTTTCAACTAGCAATTTTTTCCTCTAGCCTTTGAGAATGAATTCCAAACGGTAACCTCATGGAAAACTGAACGTTGTCAATTGAAAGTTAATTGAACAAAAGCTAGGTTTCTCGGCTTATTAAACAAGATTGCCTAGAAGCGATGATAAAATGGATTGCTTTTTGTCCATTTGTTAATATTTATTTATCTTAGTCTCATATGGCATAAGGCAATTCTATATTAAAATTATTTAGAATGTATTTCTATAGTAAAATGATTAGCAATGCATTTACATTATTAATAGTTCTATTCTGTAACTCATGCTTACTGATAATTCTTTGTTTAATTTTCTCTTGTAAAATGATTAGCAATGCATTTATATCATACATATTTTGTCAGTAACACTGGTTTTAATACCTGGCCATTGATAATGTTATCTTTATGATATTCAATGTATTTCTCTACTAAAAACATTAGCAATACATTTATATATATATATATATATATATATATATATATATATATATATAAAATATTTAAATATTATAAGATAAATATGTTAGAAAATCACTACAAAAATAGCCATTTTGTTTCAACACTTCTGGTGTCTTATCAAGTGATGATGTTGAATGTAGAATAAATGGTTTTAAAAATTTCAAATTAATTAACGATCCTTCGCTAGGGGTAAACGCTGTTACATAAGCTAGAATGACCAATCAAAATACAGGTATATGGTAATTCGAAAAATTTGACAACTAAGCAGGGTTATCATAGATATGAAAAGATTTATAAAATTTGATATTAAAATTAAAAGTAAAAAATTACCTATTTAGAAATCTAAATCAAATCTCTATTAAGTTTAAAATTGTAGATTTACCGAGGAGAAAAAAAATTAAAATAAAAAATACATATGCTATTTAATTTATTTTTTCATTGAAATTATGTTAAAAAGGATGTTCATAGCTCCAGACAAAAATGTATACATATATATGTGTGTGTGTGTGTAATTTGGCAGCAACTTTTCTTTTAAACATGTTGTGTTGAATGTCAAAGACAATATAGTCCTGCATATTCTCTTTTGAATTTTCTCATATTTTCTAATGAGACTTTTTATTTGAAAATTATATCGAAATAAATATTGTCCGTAAGATAACCAAGTACTTTCGAACATCATTGTTCATCTTCAGGGTCAAAATTTTTAACAATGTCTTATATATATAAATGTAGAGTCAAAATCTTTTAAAAACATTTGCAAATTGTCTTGTAGCGGAATCATGTTGCCACATTTTATTTTTTTTTTACAAACTAAATAAACGTTACAAAATCATTTTAATTTCAAAAGACGTGATGATGTTATCACGTGCATGGCGAAGATTTTTAATCATGTGAAGGCGTGAAAATATATATATATATATAGTTAGTTTTTACTCGTTTACTTTTTTAATTAGTTATTTACTCATGTCGGGTTTTTTTCTTTGGACTTTGAACATGTAAGCTGTACTTTCGACAGACATTCATGTTCCTGGCTCTTTCTTTTTTTAAAACCTTTTTTCCTTCGATATTGATTTGATTATTGGCAAATCAAGAAACCGAAGGTTTTTCAAGACGAATATAGTTATCTATCTATATATATATATATATATATATATATATATATATATATCTCAAAATATAAATCTGCACCCCAGATTCTTCCCAATATCCCCTCTACTGAAAGAATTGCTACTATCTCAAGCCAAAATACGTGACCACAAAAATACTAAAAATACTAAAAAAAAAAAAAAAAAAAAAAGGAAAAAGAAATGAAAATGGTTAAATCCATAACCTTATGCTATTCAAAACATACAAATCACTGTCATATAGGAATAAAGTGTCACTGCCGACACTTGGGTTTGAACACAGATCGCCAGAGAGCAAGCACAATCGACCTCATCTTGAATAATCAGATCATGTGATGGGTAAAGGGAAAAATCTATGTATGGGAATTAGTGGCGTCTGACCAAGTATTGTTCAAAGGTGTTACTATTGTTGTATCTGTGATTTACAAAGTCTTTCCTACAAAAGGGCACTAAAAAAGTCAGGGGGAGAGGAGTCCGTTGAAGTAGAACAATTTCTGAGTGTTTTCAGAATAACACCAAACCTGAACACTGTCTGGAATGTCGCCTGCAGAGTCGATGTTTACCAGGAAGATTACGTCCATTTTAAATAAATTATTATCAAAATGTAAAGCAAAAAGCATCAAGAAATAACAATATAAGTAAATATTTCAATCCTGGAGATAAGGTATTTTTTAAAATGTATCACTGTGGAAAGGAATTCTGAGAAGATGGCATTGTAAAAAAAAAAAACGGATCGGCAAAATGACATACATGGTATGGGGACAACGGTGGGAATATAAGTGATACCTTAATCAGTTAAAACACAGATTCATAGATTTAAAATTTCCAAACAGAGGTGCCTATGGAAATTTTGTCTGACACATTTGACGTACTCACACCATCAGAAATTGTTGAACCAAGGTTTTATGTTAAGAGAAAAAAAATAGCAATAGAATTTCTAAATATTGAACCAAAGCTGAAGAAATATAGGCTCCAGAGGAAGTCATTTCAAAGAGGAGGTGTCATATAGGAATAAAGTCTTGCTGCCGACATTTGGTTTGGTTTGTTTTACGGCATATCAACCTCAATGGGTCATTTAATGCCAACAACTTTTTTTTTTCTTTCTTTCCTGGTAATATTTTTGTTTTGTCAAAAATCTATTTCTGGAAATATTTTTTCCTCAAAATTGTATAGCTGGTAATATTATTTTCAAAAACATATTGCTGGTAATAGTTTTTTTAAATTTATTTCTGGTAATAATTTTTTTTACAAAGTATTTCTGGTATTAAAACCTATTTTTACACTTTTACAATGCTTTTTACTTCAGTTTCGGGGTTAACTATTTGCCCATAGCTGGGACCCTAACAGGTGCTACCACCCCGGGTCAGGGTAGACTTGGGAACACCAGCAATTAAGAGGTGGTTTCACACTCCTCAAAACCTCCTGATCACAGGCCTTGCTGTTGGACGTAGTTTGTCGTCATACCCAGGACACAGATGTAGTTTATTTCCAACATTTGGATTTGAACACGGATCGCCAGAGAGCAAGCACAGTCAACCTCATCTTGAATAATCAGATCACGTGACGGGTAAAGGGAAAATATATATAATATGGGAATTAATGGCAATTGACCGAGTATTGTTCAAAGGCGTTACTATTATTGTATCTGTGATTTACAAAGGCTCTCCTACAAATGGGCATTAATAAAATAATATAACACGTAAATCAATGCCAATGCAAAATAATTGAAATATTAATATACAAACAAACCTCTCATCTATGGACCCCCATCAATGGACTTTAATCTGTAAAAATTTAAATGCAGTATCAGTCACTATCTACTGTCCTCCTGCTTACTCTTTTCTCTCTCCACTCATTAATATTTCTGTTCCTAATTCTTCCACAGCCTGTAAACCCCTTAGGTCTTAGTGGCTTTAATGCCTTGCTTGGGGTGAAACCGATCAAGAAAAAAAAAAAGAAAAAAAGAAGGGAAAAAAAAAGGAAAGGAAAAAAGGAGAAAGGAAAGGAAAGAGAAAAGGAGAAAGGAAAGAGAAAAGGAGAAAGGAAAGAGAAAAGGAGAAAGGAAAGAGAAAAGGAGAAAGGAAAGAGAAAAGGAGAAAGGAAAGAGAAAAGGAGAAAGGAAAGAGAAAAGGAGAAAGGAAAGAGAAAAGGAGAAAGGAAAGAGAAAAGGAGAAAGGAAGAAAGAAAGAAAAGGAGAAAGAAAGAAAAGGAGAAAGAAAGAAAAGGAGAAAGAAAGAAAAGGAGAAAGAAAGAAAAGGAGAAAGAAAGAAAAGGAGAAAGAAAGAAAAGGAGAAAGAAAGAAAAGGAGAAAGAAAGAAAAGGAGAAAGAAAGAAAAGGAGAAAGAAAGAAAAGGAGAAAGAAAGAAAAGGAGAAAGAAAGAAAAGGAGAAAGAAAGAAAAGGAGAAAGAAAGAAAAGGAGAAAGAAAGAAAAGGAGAAAGAAAGAAAAGGAGAAAGAAAGAAAAGGAGAAAGAAAGAAAAGGAGAAAGAAAGAAAAGGAGAAAGAAAGAAAAGGAGAAAGAAAGAAAAGGAGAAAGAAAGAAAAGGAGAAAGAAAGAAAAGGAGAAAGAAAGAAAAGGAGAAAGAAAGAAAAGGAGAAAGAAAGAAAAGGAGAAAGAAAGAAAAGGAGAAAGAAAGAAAAGGAGAAAGAAAGAAAAGGAGAAAGAAAGAAAAGGAGAAAGAAAGAAAAGGAGAAAGAAAGAAAAGGAGAAAGAAAGAAAAGGAGAAAGAAAGAAAAGGAGAAAGAAAGAAAAGGAGAAAGAAAGAAAAGGAGAAAGAAAGAAAAGAAAAAAAGAAAGAAAAGAAAAAAAGAAAGAAAAGAAAAAAAGAAAGAAAAAGTCCGTTCTGCCATCCATTCAGATAAGCACATCAGATATTTTACATGTTTCTATGTCCCTTTCGAATGTGGGTGATCATGTCTCTCTTCAACTTCTTATCTTTTTTAGGTATAAGCAATGGTTATCTCCTTCCTCTCCCACCCAGTCCATGTCCTGCTAGCCATTTATACATGCTTATGACGAAGGTCAGTATTGGTTTATCAATTTTTATAGAGCAGATACCAAATAAAATAAGAATTCAATAATCGACCTCTGACCCATGAATTATTTACATATATCTTTGACTGTCAGAAGTTTAAACAAATATTTCTATTAAATTCATTGATAAATGACTCAGACGTGTAAAAATTTCTAGTACACACTTCATGAAAAGTGAATGCTACTTCTTTATAAAGAAGAAATATTCAGGAAGGGATTGTCTGTGGTCAGGAATTAATGAAAACATTGACAAAATAGAACAATTATATGTGTAATGTATTGTTTTTCTTTTACTAGAGTTCACTCCAAGTAAGGCAGCAAAGCCACTAAGACAAGGGGTTACAGGGTATGGAAGAATTAGGAACAGAAATATTAATAATGAGCGGAAAGAGAAAAGAGTAATTAGCAGATAGTGATTGACAATGCATTTAAATTTTTGCAGATTAAACTTGGCTGGAAAGCATGGAGTCGGAAAGGCATTCCACAAGCGAGAAGTGCTACACCAATAGTACACTCTGCTAGTGGGACACAGAGATAAACTCTGGTCTTATGCCCAGGTGTAAGGAAGACTTTAACGCGGCTATAGGGTCAAGAAATGAGTATCACATTACTTCGTTATACACAATATTTCTATTTTTGCAGATTAAAGTTGGCGAGAAAACAAGGAGCCGGAAGAGAGTTCCACAACTGAGAAGTACAAGAAAAGCTGTTAGCAACTTCTGGTTGCATCTAGCCAATTCGACCTTGTTGCCAATCTAGTACTGTGCTTAAATTCATCAAGTCTATTTACCAAAGCAAAAAGCTTCTCTGAATAATTTATAGAAGCGGTACGAAGCAACTTTACAGCAGTGGAAAAGTGACTGAGACTGAGATGCCAGGTCAGGACCAATCTTATTGCGGATTCTTTGGATTTTAGCAAGAATCTCTCAAAATATAGCAGGATAACTGAGCACGATTTGACAGCATAATTCTAAGCATGGACAAACGGTTGACTTATAGATATGCGAGATAAATTCTGGAGAGAAAAACTGTCTTGCACGACACAGAGAACTGACTTTCTTAGCGACAGATGGATTCAGTTTCATCTTTCCACCTCATGTCAGAAAAGAATTAAAGATGACTGACAATTTACTGCGATTAAGCTTTTTTAAAAAAATTTTCTTGTGTTTATATAAATGCTTTCCTTTCTGGTCACAAGCGAGTATAAATTGCCCAAATGTTTTATATATCCAAGAATTTTTGCCTATTCTACTGGCCATTATCAAAGATATTTTTTTTTGTTTTTTTTTTAACTGAATGTGTAAATTTTCATACATGTTTCTACAGTGATGGGAATATTTTTTTATTTTCCAAATACAGTCAGTATATTGTCGCCGTATTCATAGTTTATGTTACTGAATATCAGCTTTTCCTTTTTTTTTTTTTTTTTTAATGCTTCCATTCATTTAATATTTCTTTACATATGGATGAGGCTATTATACTTGTATTATCTACATGTTGTAGATCGAGTTTGGTACGTTTCCAGGAGACCTAACTGAGCTATGTCAGAGAGATGTAAAGTGAGTCTTCTCGATAGGCATGTAGTGGTATGACCATGTATTGCAGATGACCAATACAAGCAGATGATGATTACAACAGATCAAAACAGTTGAGTCAGCGGATGAAGAGTGCTATGCATGATGGACATGCTATAGAAAGTGCTAATCGAAATTATAAGGGATAAACCTCTACTCCTGTTCAAAAGACCCACGTCAGCATCAGTCCGTTGCAGTTTGGATTCTGCTTGTCACATTCTATATGTGCCACAGAGGAAATCAAGTGCATGGGTCATTTTCTGGCAAGTTGAGGTCCACCTTGAACAAATTCACATCATCGGCACTTTCTTCAAATCTGATTATCTTTCAACATCAACCAACTCTTGAAAGCCAAATGGTGATAGGGAATGGATGACCAGAGCAGGTTTTGGTGAAATGGGAAGCTTCTAGTCTTAAACCTGCATGTTGGCGGTGAATTTAGTCATCAATGCCATCATCATAAAATATATAAAAATATATTTGTATACATTCGCTGCTGTGGAATGCGCAGAGGATTACCTTGTTAACGGCCTTTTTACTGATCTTACTTGCCTCAATTACTATGCAACTGAGTACTCATTGCGTGCGCAATAACCAAGACAAGTGAATTTCTATTCCGCAGTAAATACAGGGTGTCCATAAAGTTCGCGTGCACTTTAAAAAATTTATAACTTTATTTGTATTTGCGATAGAAATAATTTGTAAAAAGGATTAGAAAGAAGTAAATCTATATTTTTAAAGGTTTTATTGAACTTTTATTTAAGTTTCCACATGTCCTCCATCATTAGCAATACAAAGGCTAATACGATTTTGCAGTTCACGGAAAACATTTGCCAACTGATTTACAGTAATGCCTGAAATCACATTAGTTATTTTAGCGATACTTACAACTAGGTACATTAAACTTTATAACATTTTTTACAGATTATTTCTATCGCAAATACAAATAAAGTTATAAATTTTTTAAAGTGCACACGAACTTTATGGACACCCTGTGTATGTGTGTGTATATATATATATATATATATATATATATATATATTATAAATTAATTGATTTAAAATATGGTTTTACCGCTACACAGTGATAACCATGTTTCAGAAATGGAAGCTAAAGCCCCTGAATTTAATTTTGTTATTAAACCAAAGACATTAGTTCCATTTCCTCATCAAGCGAATTTTGGAGACTTGATGAGGAAATGGAACTAATGTCTTTGGTTTAATAACAAAATTAAATTCAGGGGCTTTAGCTTCCATTTCTGAAACATGGTTATCACTGTGTAGCGGTAAAACCATATTTTAAATCTATTAATTTATAATATTAATGCTCTGTAAATTTAAATTTACGTTGAGCACTATTGTGTAAAAATAAAAATATCTATAAGAACACCGGATTTTATATCTTACTGTTCTTTTCTTTTTATTTATATATATATATATGTATATATATATATATATATATATATATATATATACACACACACACAAAAATTTCATGATTTTTAGACTCACGAAAACAAAATAAGCTGAAAAAAAAAAATAAAAAATAAAAAATAAAAAAATATTTAAGTCCGTGAACCACATCTGAAGAAGGATCTGTCTTCTCACCAGACTTATTTAACCCTTACAGTGAGGCAATCCTGACAGAACTAGAAGCATAAGACTTTATATGTATTGGATAGTGTACTCTCAAGGTTCCTGATTATCAACTAAAATCTTAAGTTGATACATTGTCATTCTTTCATGAATTGCTCAGACTAGTTGCGGAGAGTCATGACCGCCCACATAATGAAGAAATATAATGAGAAAATTGCATTTATTTAATCCCACACATGCGTGTGATATTTGTGCAAACTCACATCGACAAACCAATTTCACACATATTCAACTTTCAGGCCTTGAATAAAATCCACAAAAACTTTCAGCTTCATATATTAGATTACAGTTTATATAAGAGAAGTAGGGTGTCCACAGTAAAAACTTCACTTAAAGTTTAAAAAAAAAAAAAAAGTTTCTTTTATTTTTTTACTAAGTGATGATTACATTAAGACTTTCAGATTTCTTTACTTCTCTAACACTTGAGCCAAGCCTTGGGCAAATGTTCAGCCATATTTTATTGAGATATGTAATGATGTCCCTAAAATAAAGTTGTATTTGTATCTTTAAGCTGACATAGATTCTCATGAGAAGAGAAAAAGAGAGAGAAAAAAAAAAAAAGGAGAGAAAAAAACCCTTTTAACTGTGGGGAGAGTTAAGAGCAGATGTTACCAAGGTAAAAATCCGGTCAGAGAAGCCACCAAGTTCTGTGTGGGCTGGTGAATAAGTAAAATAAATAAGTACAAAGAAAGATAGATGACTCCAAAGAAATCATATGAAATATAAATAAATAATTAAATAAATAAAAAATTGAAGCAGATGCAAATAAGTAACTGAAAGTGATGGAATAACTGAAGCTAAAAACAAGTTTAATTTGACAAACAACCAAAAAAAAAAAGCCAAAAAAGAGAGAGAGAAACTAAAAAAAAGAGAGAGAGAAACTAAAAAAAAGAGAGAGAGAAACTAAAAAAAAAGAGAGAGAAGCTAAAAAAAAGCTAAAAAAAAGAGTAATGAAAATAAAAAAAGAGAAATGAAAATAAAAAAAGAGTAATGAAAATAAAAAAAGAGAAATGAAAATAAAAAAAGAGTAATGAAAATAAAAAAAGAGTAATGAAAATAAAAAAGAGAAATGAAAATAAAAAAAGAGAAATGAAAATAAAAAAAGAGTAATGAAAATAAAAAAAGAGTAATGAAAATAAAAAAAGAGAAATGAAAATAAAAAAAGAGTAATGAAAATAAAAAAAGAGTAATGAAAATAAAAAAAGAGAAATGAAAATAAAAAAAGAGTAATGAAAATAAAAAAAGAGAAATGAAAATAAAAAAAGAGTAATGAAAATAAAAAAAGAGAAATGAAAATAAAAAAAGAGAAATGAAAATAAAAAAAGAGTAATGAAATTAAAAAAAGAGAAATGAAAATAAAAAAAGAGAAATGAAAATAAAAAAAGAAATGAAAATAAAAAAAGAGTAATGAAAATAAAAAAAGAGTAATGAAAATAAAAAAGAGAAATGAAAATAAAAAAAAGAGAAATGAAAATAAAAAAAGAGAAATGAAAATAGAAAAAGAGAAATGAAAATAAAAAAGAGAAATGAAAATAAAAAAAGAGAAATGAAAATAAAAAAAGAGAAATGAAAATAAAAAAAGAGAAATGAAAATAAAAAAGAGAAATGAAAATAAAAAAAGAGAAATGAAAATAAAAAAAGAGAAATGAAAATAAAAAAAGAGAAATGAAAATAAAAAAACACAAAAAAATTTTTTTGGAGTCAGTGAACTACAACCGAACAATGATGAACCTTCTCACCATACTTATTCAACGTTTAGAGTGGGACAATCCCAACAGAACAAGAAGCAGAAGACTTTAGATATGTTGAATGGTGTATTTTCAAGGTTCCGATTATTAACTGAAATCTTGAGGTGATCCATTGGAACCAAGACAGGGGAATTAGAGCAAAGTTCAAAAACTTAATTCCTGCTTCAAAATAAGAACTTAGGGTTCAGTCCCAGGTGGAAGCATAACTCAAGGTCCCCCTCCTCTCTCAGAACTAGACAAAATATCCCAGTGGAACAAGATTAAAGAAAGGGTTCAGTTGGAAATTGTACTGAAAGTTACTGAAACCAACAAGCACCTGATGAAGGCCAGAGAGCACAATGGGCAAAACATTGTGATAAGAATGATAATAATTATCGGTTGATTTTATTTAGTTGCACATCAACACCCCTATGGGTCATTTAATGCTGAAATATAAATATTTTCTATGCAATATTATGGCTTCAGCTACATATATTTTGTACATAATTCATGGCAAATATATGTATTTTTAAATGTATAGTTTGTCGATGATAAAAAGTATTGTGGTAATTAAAATATATATCTGTCGAATAAAGATAGCTCAGTGGGAGAAACTCTGACTGATACCAAATCAGTTGGGCTTCAATCATGGCTTGAAGCATTCAGATGTCTAGTTGCACTGAGGAGCTGTGATACAGCGAAACAGTACTGTCTGTGAATGACATATATATATATATATATATATATATATATATATATATATATATATATATATATATATATATGTATGTATGTATGTATGTATGTATGTATATGTATGCATATGTATGAAGAAATATAGTCTTAAAGTGTGCTACATTTATGGGATAAAGTGCTCTAATATCAGAGATAGAGCGTATGTAAATATAAAAGTGAACATAGAAGTCAACACTTAGAGGTGACAGTCTGTTTCATGCTAGATGCAATGGCCTCACGATTGCATCTAGCATGAAACAGACTGTTGCCTCTAAGTGTTGACTTCTATGTTCACTTATATATATATATATATATATATATATACACACACACATACACATAAATTCCCAAGAGGACAGAATCCAGGTAGAATTCAATGTCCAGGACAGAGTAAGAATATAATATAAAGGCTGAAACACTAATATTCCATGGTTATAAGTTATTACATTGGAATCGTACACACGATCCAATTCATCAGACCTACAAATTCAAAAAGAAATCGGAAAATATAACTACAGGTATAAAAAACAACATTTTAGTGAGAGCATATGTGTGCCTCCCACATATACACTCCCACTGAAATTTTTTCTGCTTTCTTATTTATGATTTGAGCCTTATATATATATATATATATATATATATATATATATATATATATATATATATATATATATATATATAATGTGGCTAATTTTTTTTTAAAAAGATGTATTGCTGGTCATTTTAATATAAAAACGTATTTTTATACTTTTTTTAGTGTTGCTTTGTCATTTTTCTTTAAAAATAAAATTGTTGGTAAATATTACTAGCAAAATGTATCGTTCATTTTATTATAAATTGCATTGCTGCTATAAAATGTGCTGCAGGTCCGAATGTATTTGGTAATTTCACTACAAAAGTCTATTGGTAATTTTTTTTAATAATAATATAACTTATTTTTCCTATAAAAATCTATTTTTATACTTTCCTGGGCTTTTGGTTTTTAAAAAACAAAGATGGGGACAATAGCCTGCATGTAAATAATGTAAACAATGATAACTCTTCATTTAGACAGAAAGTACAATTCAATTATAAAATGACAAATATTGCCACCATCTTTTGACAGTACACTTCAACTCTTCAAGTCTATTGATCCCTACAAAATCTCTCTCTCTCTCATATATATATATATATATATATATATATATATATATAGTGTATATTTCAGCAGAAATTTTTCATTAATGCATGTTTCATTAAATAATATAAACAGGTTTTGTCTATTTATTTTAAGTAAGTTCCTTTCATATTGTCTGATAAGCTTAATAACATTATCGTTGAAAGACAAAAGGAAATCACCATATTGATACATGTTTAAATCCAATCTAAGCTTTTGGCTTACATAAGCCATTATCAAAGATGACAATTTCAATAAATCAAACAACACACAGACGAAACTACTTGAATAAGATCAAAGTAATGACAAACTCGTATATACGAAAATCACGTGCACATGACCATGCAAGAGTGAAAACGAGAAGTATTAAGTATGGGAAGCCATTGGTATAAACTAATGGCTTCTGTTATCAATTATAGGCATTTAAGAATATTTGTGGAGATTTCATAGTTTATTTTGTTCAGGTTAAGTTTCAACTGTTTTATGTATATAGCTTCAAGAATGTTTAGTTTTTGTTTATTGTTTTCATGTTTAAGTATAGTTGTGTTTTCAACAAGGATTTTTCACAATTGTGTATGTGGGCAGGCATGTTGTTTTAAATGTCTAAAAATGTTAGAGTTATCATTTAAATGTAGAGTTAGATTGGATTTAAACGTGTATCAATATGGTGTTTTTTAAGCTTATCAAACAATATGAAAGGAACTTACTTAAAATAAATAGACAAAACCTGTCTATATTATCTAATGAAACATGCATTTATATATATATATATATATATATATATATATATGTGTGTGTGTGTGTGTGTGTGTGTATGTGTATGTAATGTATATGCATATGTTTATTTTGTGGTTTAGTAACTGACAATTGATTGTGTACACATAAACACACAATTTGACTAAGTTTGAAAGAAGACAGAAATAATATATTCCCCGACCATTCTGGACAACAAGCTGAACGATAGAATCATAAATTTAACAAAGAGAAAAAAAAAATTAATTTTTTTTAAAAACTCTAGCAAAAAAAAAAAAAAAAAAAAAAAAAAAAAAAATCAAGTAATTAACAGATTTTTATTGAACTTTTCAGAAATTATTTGGTAATAAATTTTTTAAAAAGCCATTTTTAAATTTCATAGAAATATTTTTAAGCCTGTCAATTAATCAAAATTTTAAACATACATCTGTACACAATTTTTTTTTTTTTTTTTTTTTTAAATCAGTATCACCCCAAGCAAGGCAGTAAAGCCACTAAGACACAAGGGGTCACATGGTGTGGAAGAAACAGAAACAGAAATAATGAGCGGGAAGAGAAAAGAGCAATCCGGAGGAGAGTAGATAGCAACTGACATTGCATTTAAATTTTTGCAGATTAATGTTGGCTGGAAAACATGGAGCCGGACACGAGTTCAACAAGTGAGAAAAGAATCTGTTAACATAGAACTTATGGCTACATGTAACTAGCTCAACTGTAAAGGATGAGATCTCAATGCCAGTCTAGTGATGCACTTAAATTCATAGAGTCTAGGTACCATAGCGAGGAGCTCATCCAAACAATTACCATGAAAGTTTTTATAGAAAAGTCAGAGAGAGGCAAACTTACAGCAGTGGGTAAGTGACTGAAAGTTTTTGAATGAAATTGAAAATGACATCGGTATTGAGAGGGTTAATTTCCCTTTCGCTAGCAACAACCACTGTGTAACAGGAAAATAGTATAAGTTGGCCTCTTGAAGAAATTCTTAAACTGAACATATTTTCTAATAAATGGACAAAAAAAAAAAATTTTGATTTGAAATTTGATTGTCTTGCCATGAGCAAAGTAAAAAGGTATCGAACTAGTCTATATAATGATTATATCTAACTATATCTATCAATCAAATCTATATCATTGATAATATTTTGATTTGATATACTTTGCAAAGAATGCTGGCTTTTTGTAGTGAAGAAGAAAATAGTAACTTACCTTGCTGAACACGTGTTGTGCGTACTGTCAAGTAAATCAAATAATTCGGACAAGCCCTCTTTCATAGAGCCAGGAACATCATGTAAATTTTATTTGACCAATTTGTGAGAGACTCGAGTCATATATAAGCTTTTGCTTTTTGAGAGGTATAAGAATTTTTTATTTTTATTTTTTTAAAGCTTGAGACATGTCAGCTAACTACTAATTGTCATCTGTGTAATCAGGGCAAAGGTCAAAAGAGCAGATTTGGGTTTTAAAATAAGAACGTTAGGCTCAGGTAAAAACTCTGGATATTTACAATGCATTTTCCACTGTATGCATTTTGGCCCGTGAAATATGATCCTCAATACTGAATTGTTGTTTTTGACTGTTGTGAACCCTAAGTCATAAAACATTTAATTTTATTTATTTTAAAAATTTTTTTTCCACCAATGTGCCACTTTTGTGATGTCAACGAATAACCATTGTCACTTTCGCAATGCTCATCATAGTAGAGACTTTGTAATCGCAGATACAATTATAGTAACACCGTTGAACAATACTGGCGTCAGACACCTCCGAATATTATTCGTACTAATAGTACTTGCTCGATAATGCTCGCTCGAAAAATAACTGCCGTATAGTAATCTGCATAGAGAATAGCAGTCCGAATAGTAATAGAGGATAGACTAGAAATGGAGATCGTTTAGACGTCATGCTATTTTCTACTTATGCATTTCCATGGTCATGTGATCCACTTAATTCAATAACGGGATCATCAGTGTTTGCTCACTGGCGATCTATGTTCAAACTCAAGTGTCGGTAGTGACACTTTATTCCTATATAACAGTAAGCATCTCTTTTGCCACAGCTTTACTGAGAAACACCCCACAGAATCAATCTCACTCAACGCAGGACCCCATCTGATCTAAGTGCCATTTGCGTTTGTTAATGAACAGACTGCAAGGCACCAACATTTCCGCTAGGATAGAGCAAATATTCACAAACAATATGCATATATTACAAAACATTAATTATGAAATTAATTCGGATTCTTGGAACCATAACAAAAGTAATCAAGAAATCAAATAAGACGTAGAGTTTGAGAAAAAAAAAGAAACTTTAAAAAAATCTGGAGTTGTACAATGGGTACTGCGACTAGAAATAATTATCTATTTTTTATATTACCATAGATCCAATGATAACCAGAGTGGGTGGTGAAAAGATCGGTGGGGGACTGTGAGATTTAAAGTGGGCTGCCAGATGGTGTCAGGGGCACATTTGAACCATAACATATCACACACTGACATTTTGTACGTGAAGCATACCTTGCCTTCACTTTATAATCATCATAGGCGATACTAAAATACTCATTTGTATGCAATACTAGCACAAAAAAATACCAATCAAAGGTCAGCTATACACTAGAGAGGGGGCATTAGGAGTGCATCTTAGCATGAAAGAGGAAGAAAACCCCCAAAAAGTTTGGGAACAATTGGCATAGTTTAAGCACTCCAGATCATGAATATCAAAAATAATTTTCTTCATTATATTTTATAAAAGTTAATAGTTGGGGTGGGGGGAACCCACTTTCTTTTGTAAATTTACAGTAAATTACCCCCCCCCCCTTATAGAAGCCCAAATAATTGTGCTTATATGATATGACTTGATGACTTCATGAAATTTAAAACAAAATAATTTTTTCTTTTTTGAATTGATTTTCTGGATTACGTAATCATTATATATATATATATATATATATATATATATATATATATATATATATATATATATATGTATGTATATGTATGTATACACATGTTTTATATATATATATATATATATATATATATATATATGCACACACACAATCAATGAAGTGATTCCCAGAGAGTGCATCTATGAAAATCTGGAGTCGGGATACTGAAGTAACATCAATCAGCTAAGCAACTAACC
Organism: Acanthosepion esculentum; assembly: GCA_964036315.1. Classification (NCBI taxonomy): domain Eukaryota; kingdom Metazoa; phylum Mollusca; class Cephalopoda; order Sepiida; family Sepiidae; genus Acanthosepion; species Acanthosepion esculentum. The sequence goes on from OZ038504.1 coordinate 10,951,986, forward strand.
TTTTACTCACACACACACATATATATATATATATATATATATATATATATATATATATATATATGTATGTATGTATGTATGTATGTAATTAATAAGAATATAAAATTATATCAAATTTGTCACTTGATAGATGTTACCTCCAGCATCCCAACTCTAGAAGTTTACTGATGGATTCTCCAGCAATTGCTCCATCCACTGCCCAGGTGATATAAAAAAAAAAAAAAAAACTCCATATTATGAATTTCAAAATTTTTGACAATTGTTTTTCCCATTTTATGAAATCATGTACAAGCATATTTTATTTTGGCTTCCATAGGGGTGGATCACTTTTCAATAAATTTACATACTAACCTGATCCCATTGACTAGCATTTTTAAAATTTAATAAAGTTTTTATATTAATTGTGATATGGGGTGCTTAATCTAATATGAAAAAGATTTCCAAAAAGATTATTTCAGCTCACAGTACTTATTGTAGAAGTCAACCAAAGATCTATATAAGTAAAACTTTGTTAAACAGATTCAAATTAAAGCAGACTCAAATTAAACAGACTCAAATTAAAGCAGACTCATTACTAGAATATATTCCATTAATCATTTTCAAACAAAATAAAAACCTCTTTTCATTAAAAATTATTAATAAGCTAAATCTACAGAGTTGGTACCAACTTAAATTATAATTTAATTAAACTTTATTTTATGGCGAAAACTAAAATTTATACAGGTCCAAAATGACCTCAAGTCCATCGTTAACTGGGGCAAAAGATAGCTTGTTAATTTTAACACCTCCAAAACTAAACTTCTCTCCATTAATCATCTTAGAGACCCCTCTCTGTCTTCCATCAGTATGGCTGATGCTAACCTCCAGGAAAGTGACTTGTACCTTCTTGAACTAACGTTCTCAGGAAAGACTATATTGAATCCATTGCGAGGTCAGCTGCTAAGAAAGTCAGTTCACAGTGCTGTGCGAGACAGTTTTTTCTCTCTTGAATCTATCTTGCATATCTATAAGTCTACCATTTGCCCATGCTTAGAATATTGATGCCATATATGGTCAAGTGTCTCCTGCTATTTACCTTGAGCTCCTTGATAAGATCCAACTAAGTCTTTAAACTAACAAAAAATGGCCACTCTCACCAGTAAAAGAACAAAAGTTGCAATTCCATTAATAAAATTACAATGGTGGTCATTTTGAAAAAATGACTGAAATCAGTCAAAGTTACCCCACTTTACAGTATATTGAATGCATTTTAAAAAAATATGTGGAAACTGGTTGTTTCATATCAGACAAAAAAGGCTTTGTACGTGATGGTCAATGTTACCTGGCAATGGAATGACTAACCACTGTAGCTGAACCTTTCCTATGTATACAAGTGCATGTTGCAGTTTTGTCTGGACTTTTAACTTTGACCACCTATATAAGGCTTCTGACAATATTTGCTGCAGGATTTCCATATATTCTTTCAATTTAATCCAAAATGTTGAAACTAAAGATAAATTGCATTGAGTAGATTATTTGGAAAAGAAATCTTATGATTGAATGATGATATTGAAAAGGATAAATCAAGAAAAATCACTCACTTTAGTTTTCCTGTGACCTTCTTCCTTGAAATTTTGACAGGAAAAGACAGACATGCATAGTCTTATCAGAACAATGCATTCTGGGAAATAGGTTGTGTCCAGGCCTTTTAAAAATTGCTTCCAGCTTAGTGGTCAAAGTTACCCTAAAAGTTCTGACTGTTTTGGGACAACTTTGACCACTCTAGTTGACAAGTTCATTGACCTTCAAAAACATGTTTCTTGTTACTTGACCTCTAAGCTTCTCAAATAGCTTATTTTTTTTTCCTATAAAATTGCTTTAAAGACTTCGCACGAACAACATTTTAAGCACTTTGTATACACAGAAATTATGGCATCCAAATTTGCTGTCTTTCTTATATGTGGAAAGTCTTTGAAAATGAATTAAGTCTTTAAACCAAAAAAAAAATGGCCACTCTCACCAGTAAAAGAACAAAAGTTACAATTCCATTGATAAAATTACAGTGGTGGTCATTTTGAAAAAAAAAAAAAATGACCAAAATCAGTCAAAGTTACCCCACTTTACGATATTTTATTAAGTACTTACTATTCCGATATTTTCACAAGTGTGTCTTTTAGATATATTTTTCCCCCAATTATTATTCTATTCTGCTTTTTCATGGAGTGTCTGCTTTCACCTGGCTTTGTAAATATCTATAATCAGTTTGCTATTGCCATAGTAAAGATGCTAACATTTGGCACTGGCAGTGCAAGACAGAGAAGCCTAATAGAGCAAAAAATCACAAACATTACAGACAAATTACATTATAAATTCACTTAGCACATTATATATAGAGATTATTGTTTTATATATTTGCTTGTTCAAACCAGATGTCTATTAAATGTTACTGGGGATAGAGTGACAACAAGTTGTTTTAATTCCTTCCTTCTTTCCATACACTATTTACATTGTTCGAACTATCATCCTCATCTCAAATATAGACAGATACCTTCCTTCCATATTATATACTGACCCCAGCAATGTTACAATCTGAAAGTCTTAATATATTCTTAAACCACTAAATTCCTTCACTTTCATCATCTGTCTGAGATTGATTCAGGTGTGCCATTTATTATAGGCATGACTGACATATTTTTCACAGCTTCCTGAGCAAGGTTCTACTATTTATTTATGTTATATCCCAGGCTGTCGGGAGGAACAAAAATGAATGAGAGAAGTAATTTCACACATAAAACAACTTTTATTCATTTACTGTTTGAGAACAGCAAAGGATTTGTTTGGATTGAAAATCATGAATTCCATACGCGTGTCAGCTTGTCACCATGTTTAATTCAGAGGTGCCGCGTTTCTTTTCCTGACAAGGAAAGTAACCCATATTTTGAGTTATTGTCCTTTATAGGGGAAGTAATTTAGCTTCCCCTAACAATTTATTTATTTACTTTACCTTGACCCTATAATCCACTCGAATGTCCATGGTCTCGCAGACTTAACATTAGATTCATGCTCTCAAAAATACCCTTGGGAAAGATATGAATCCCTCTCTTTTCCCACCAGCTATGGGTTAAAAAGCAAGGCAGACTTGTTTCTCTAGCTGTATACATACTATAAAGCTATTGAAAAGATTATGGCAGGTTAAATTAAGTGTGGTGTGAGGCTGTGGATTATGATTGCAACTGAGGTTAATTTTTTTGTTTTCTTTTCTTTTTCACTGTACTTATTGAGTTTCTTCAAGTAATATTGGATGGCTCTTGCTAGAGATCAAGAGATATCAAATATCCTCCCTCGGTCTGCACCCTCCACAACCTTCTTTCTGATTTTCATCATGCCGTTATGGTGACGGTTTCTGTTCCTTCGATCTTTTCACATGAGTCTTCAGGACTGTTCCAAGTGCTCCACGAATTATGGGTACTATTGTTATTTTTATACTCTACGATTTTCTAACAATGTTCTTATATGTATGCAGGTTTTAATTTCTTGATTTTATTTAAAAATAAAAACAAAAAAAAAACTGAATGGTCATTTTTTTTATTTTTTTTTTTTATACATTTTTTTTTAACCAGAGGTACAACAGCTATTGTTGTGGACAATAGTACAAATAAATCAGTGTATAATAATAATAATAATAATAATAATAATAATAATAATAATAAATCATCTTGGAAATATAATAAAAACAATTTCTCATCTTGGGAATTTTTCATCTCCGAAATATCATAATGACAATTCAACTTGGAAATTCCTCATCTCTGAAATGTCAGAATGACAATTTTTCATCTCGGAAATTCCTCAGTTTTGAAATGTCATAATGACAATTCTTCATCTTGGAAATTACTCGTCTCTGAAATATCATAATGAGAATTCCTCATCTTGTAAATACTTCATCTCAGAGATATCATAATGACAATTCCTCCTCTCTGGAATACCATAATTTCTCATCTTGGAAATTTCTCATATCTGAAATATCATAATGACAATTCCTCACTTCCAAAATATCATAATGGCAATTCCTCATCTGGGAAATTCTTTATCTTGGATAATACGACAATTCCTCATATTGGAAATTCTCTTATTTATGAAATATCATAATGGCAATTCATCTTGGAAAATCATCAAATCTGAAATATCAACCTGGAAATTCCTCATCTTTGAAATCTCATAATGACAATTCTTCATCTCCAAAATATTATAATGAAAGTTCCTCATCCCCAAAATATCATAGTCTTGGAAATTTCTTATTTCAAAAATATCATAATGGCAATTCCTTATCTTGGAAATTTCCTATTTCAAAAATATCATAATGGCAATTCCTCGCCTAAACAATAGTCAAAATGTGTTGAATATAACAAAATGAGTATAATTATAATTCCTCATCTCAGAAATTCTTTCAGGAAGCAATAATTATTTGTATAATTATCTCAGAATCCAATTCAGCCATGCAGGGAAAATATTCTATGCAAAGGAGTTTGTAGTTAAATTGGGCTAATTACAGTTACAGCTGTTTCATTAATATTGTGAAATTAATTTCTTTTAGTAAATCCTGAAAATGAATCACCCAATCTGCCTATATATATTTTTTTTAATCTTAAAATAATCTTCAAATAATTACAGAAGATTTGCGTCTGAATTTTTGACAAGAACAATTATCATTATTAACATTTAGCACTCTGCATCATTTATAAATATTACTTCCCCCTTTTACTGTATATGGAATATATTCAAAATATAGTGTTTTATATATTAGTTCTATATATTAGAAATTGCAGTAGGCTGGCTGTCAATTTCAGTCAAGATTGTTTTAGGTGTTGCCATAGAAGGATATGACTTCACAACCAAGAAATTCAAATTCAGCTTGCATTGGCAGGACTAACATTTTGCTTGGTGAAAATAGTCACCTACAGAGTGCTAAAGGTCACCAACGATTTGCTTTTGCTAGCATCATACTTCGATCATTGTTCTCTCCAGCCTGTGTCTTGAACTGAAGCCTTAATCCGATTCTTGAGAGTAGATTGTTCTCATTCAACTGTCCATGGTAGAAGAGGATATTTGGTATTAATTAATTCTGTCTCATTAATTTTCCGTTGCTTTTCTCTTTCTTTTGCTGAACACACAGCCAAGTAAATTAAAGACTCTAGCAGATTTAACCCGTTGTTGAGAGTTCACTATTTACATTATTTCGACTATTGTCCTCATCTTTGTTGCCATATTTATCACAACGTTTCATTGCAATATGAGCTCTAGTAAAAAAAACATGCAATGATAAAAGCAAAAATTGCAATATGAGCTCTGGTAAAAATGGTTGCAGAAGACATTAAATTTATAAGTCCCAGAAATTCATACACAGATGTCCTTAAGGACACATGGCACAGTGGATAAAGGTGTTCGTTAGATTCATCACCTTAACCAGGTATTGAACCCACACTCTTTGGGTCCTGACACTGGATCTGTGTCAGGACCCAAAGAGTGTGGGTTCAATACCTGGTTAAGGTGATGGAGAACTTGGAGAGATGAATTAACAGGAGATAACTGACGTCCATTAGACATGGCATGTGGAATGAGAACAGTCTACTCTAGCGAGCGAAATAAAGGGTTCAGTTAGACATTCCAACCACCTGAAGAACGCCGGAGCATACAACAGCCGAAATGTTGTGATAAACATCTCAACAAAGATGAGGACAATAGTCCAAATAATTAAATAGTGTATATAATGCCTCATCTCAGAAATATAGACAGATGTTGAGAGCTCAATCCCAGGGTAGTGCACTAAAGTTATCCATTTGTTCAGTTGAAAAGACAAGTGACATCCCAAGAGTGAATTGCACTTGATGTTCAAATAGATGGGTTGGTTGGAATAAAAGAGGTGGTTGGAATTTATTATCATTATTATTATTATTATTATTATTGGGGGGGCATGGTGGAGCAATGGATAGTGGCTGGGTTTGAGACATAGGAGAGGAAAGTTAGAATTCCAGTTGGATCCATGACATTCACTTATGTGCTTGGGAAAAGGTATGAATCTGTTTTATCTTTCACCTTAGCAGGACAAACTTGGTCCTATAGCCTTGGGTGGCAGCCAGTCTAGGAGAAGGAAAAACTGAATTCAAAACCAGCCTGAAGAGTGTTGGGCTCCATCAGGCTATCTTGACCAAGAAACATTACTGTTACTACAGTGGCAGTAAATGGGATGGCCGTACGACTCTTGCGATCACAATGATTATTACTTTTTATATATTTCGGCAATGATGTAAGGTATGCTATAATGAATAACAACTCTGAATGAGAAATCAGAGAGTGGAGTTCCAATTCCAGTCAGGTTCATTATGGTCACACACAAATACCCTTCGAAAAAGTATGAATCCATCTCTCTCCAGCTCCGAGTTGAATAGCAGAAGAAACAGGGTCCTATAGCCTTGTCTACTACAGTCTACTACAGAAAGAAACAGCAGCCTACCGTGGGAAATTTTCTGTTTAGTCAGTCATGAATTGAAGGAGATGATGATCATCCAAGCATGTATAAAATATGGCATGTGTTCTTTTTCTTCTTTTTACTTCTCGGTAATTACTCGCTTCATCCTCAAATGCTAGCAGCTTAAATTAAGGGATGGCAGGAAATTTCTGGAGTATTTAATAAAAGGGGTGATTGGAATAAGGATGTCCCAGGTGGATTTTTCTTCCGCCCCGACCAAAAAAAAAAAAAAAAAAAAAAAAAAGACCATCATCCAAGACTGTCTATTTGCTGGGCTAAAGTGCCACCTTTTTTTTATAAATTAAAAACTAAATTCAACTATATACAGTTAATGTGATGGTAATCATCTGTAAAGATGCTGCCATCATCATATCGTCACACACATACAATTATATCGTTTCAAATAGGCAGGGTGATTGGAATAAAAGGGGTAGCTGGAATTTCTCATTTTTAACATTTTCCCCCCTCCCCGTATATCCGCACATACAGACAATTATATTGTTTCAAATAGGCAGGATGGGCGGAATGAAAAGAGGAGGTAGAATTTCTTAAAAACTTCTTTTTTTGATATTCAGTAATGATAAACTTTGTCCTAAAATGCTCACAACCTAAATTAAGTGGGGGAGAAGAAATTCAACAATAAAAAGGTGTGGCTTGAATAAGTATGTCCTGGATGGATTTTTCTTCCCCCACCAAAATAATTATCCCGACCTGTCTATATGAAACCATATAGGTAGCTAGATAGAATTAAGTGATATTGCTATGCTACTGAAAAGAAATCTTTATAAATAAAATAAATAAAATAAAATAATAAATAAATAATAAATAAATAAAATAAATAATAAATAAATAAAATAAATAATAAATAAATAAAATAAATAATAAATAAATAAAATAAATAATAAATAAATAAATAAATAAATAAACAAACAAACAAATGGATAAATAATAATAATAATTACTTACTACTATGAATTGCATACAATACAGAAACATGGACTATGACAATGAAAACAATGCATCTCTGAGAACAATGCAACAAGTTCACAAAAGAATTATGCTCAACATTGCTTGAAGGGAGAAGAGCCCACCACAGTGGGTACAAAAGCAGACTTTCATCCAAGAGATATTTGAAAACGTTAACAAATTAAAAATGGAACTGTGAAAGTCACGTGGTGAGAGTATCAGGCAACAGATGAACTTCAGGGTTAACTAACGGAAATCCCACTAGCTACAAGCAAAGCTGTGACCATCAAAAAAAAAAAAACACAATAGCAAGATGACCTTGACATATCTGAACCAAGATGGCAGAGAATAGCAGAAGACTGGAATTTATAGTGACAGCTAGGAAATGTCTGCATCCACTAAAGGACAAACAAAATAGCATTTTTTTGGAAAACATAGTTAACTGATTGATTTTTCTTCCAGCTTATCAATTCATTGTGTGTCATTTCAGCCCAAATATATTTCTGGAATTGTAAGAATAATTCTCTTTTTCTTTTTTTTTTTGCAAGTGGATATTGCATTAAACAGTTTTTTGGGGTTTTTTTTTAGAATAACAAGGTTTTCCAGATTTCCTACCATTTGATCTATAGCTGGGAGGAAGAGATGGTAATCATCTGTAGAGATGCTGCCATCACGATATTGCCGCTCCCAAAATTTATATTGATTCAAATAGGCAAGATGGTTGGAATAAAAGCGGGCGGGGGGCTGGAGTTTTTAGCATTTTCTTTTAAGATTTCCTTTTTTTTTCTAGTACACACACACACACACATGATTGTATTGTTTCAAATAGGCAGCATGGGTGGAATAAAATCTTTCTCCAAGCGTATTTGCATGTAAGTGAATTTTAAAAACAGTATAATCAACCTTGCTAACCGAAACGCTTCTCTGTGGTTCAATTGGTAAAAGCACTTCAGGCTATATGACGGTTCCGTATTGGATACAGGTTCGATTCCTGTCGGTGGATGCATATTTTCTATGAAAATGTTTCGGACATTCAGGCCGGTAAATGTCATTAGTACTGTTTATTATAAACAGAGCATTTACTTAAATATTTGTATCTATAAAAAGAACGTATAAACATAAAAAATGTCTTAAAATAATTGTTGGACTTTGTTTACATTTGGATATGCATCGAGCAGATATGAATGTATGAGAGAAAATCATAGAGAATTGTGGTTTAAAAACAGTAAAATCGGCCTTGCTAACTGAAACACTTCTCTGTGGTGAAATCGGTTAAAGGCACATCAGGCTATATCATTGTTCCATATAGGTTACAGGTTCAAATCCTGTCAGAAGACGAATATTTTCTATGGAAATTTCTTGGACATTCAGGCCGGTAAATATTGTTTAATACTGTTTATTATAAACAGAGCATTTACTTAAATATTTGTATCTATAAAAAGGTTTGAATCCTGTCGGAGGACGAATATTTTCTATGAAAATTTCTCGGACATTCAGGCCGGTAAATGTTGTTTAATACTGTTTATTATAAACAGAGCTTTTACTTATATTTGTATTTATAAAAAGAACGTAAACATGAAAAATGTTTTAAAATGTAAGTGAATGTAATGCACCAGACTGAAATTTGAACTCGGCTCTCCAATTTCATATTCCAAGCTACTATACATTGCAACACTAGCACATCTAAAAAACATGGAAGATATGAAATAGTGCACAAGTCATTTTATTTATGTAAAAGTCTGTTTTAGATCTTCTTTAGATTGTGTCTCTTCAGGACATGGGCAACCATTGCTCTCCCTCAATCTCCTATCCCGTGTAGCCCTTAGTAACATTTGTACCTGTGTCAAGCCTCTTGTCCACCTCCACTCAGTACTGCATTCCATTTTTACAAGTTCATTAGGTACTACTTCCTCCTATCCCTATTGCCTTTGAGGAGGTATGATTGAGGTCAGATTGAGGAATCAGAGAGCCGAGTTCAAATTCCAGTCAGATCCATTATATTCACTTACGTGCTAATACCCTCGGGAAAGGTATGAATCCTCTTTTTATCACCCCTCCCCCAGTATAAATAGCAGGACAAACCGTGTTCCATAACCTTGGGTCTAGGAGAAAGAAAAAAACTCTGAATACAAGAGCAGCCATGGGTTATTTAATGTCGAAAGATATTGAACTCAATTTTAATTTCTTATAGATAATAATGCTTTTAGTGCATTATTAGTAGTTAGGGAGGTACAGTGAAGAAATGGATAGCAGCTCGGATTGAGGAATCAGAGGGCAGAGTTCAAATTCCAGTCAGATCCATTACATTCACTTATGTGCTAATACCCTTGGGAAAGGCATGAATCCTATGAGTAAATAGCAGAACAGACTGGGTTCTTTAGCCTTGGGTGGCAACCAGTCTAGGAGAAAGTAACTCAAATTCAAAACTGTGTGTAGCCCTGGCATAGCACATACTATACAGTGATAGGAAAGGATTGCTTGCATTGGCTCGATGTTGAAATTTTTATGAATATTACCTTGAGAAAACTAAGATGTAGTAGAGTGGGGGACTGCTTATCATAGATCTGGAGGGGATATATCATAGATTCTAGGGGGGGGGAGACCCTTGCACTGACCCTGGTACGTTGGATACACCTTTTGGCTTCAGATTTTGTTTATCTAGTGGTTCTAATTCAGGAATCGGAGAACTGAGTTTTTTTGTTTTTTTTTTTCTCTAGGAGAAAGTAACTCTGAATTCAAAACTTTATGTAGCCCTGGCAATGGATCATTCACATTGGCTCGATGATCCCAACTTCGGTCAACAAATGAGGATTGCCTTTGATATGCCCTGTGTGTATCAAATTATCCAAGTCCTTCCTCCTTATATACCGAACAAATTTCAGCTTTTACTGATTCTGAGTATAGGTGCATATACCTTTCTCTTCTATTTTCCTTAAGATGTCTTCATGATGCACTCTATCCATGGTATTCTCAGCATCCTTCTGTAGGACAACATTTCTGTTGGCTCCATTTTTCTCTTCATCTATTAGGATTTTATGCAGCATTCAGTGGCACACAAGAGGAATGATATAATGTAGTAATTCTGAGCTCTTTTTCATGTTTTTCAGTACTTTGCTTAGCATCTTTTGCAATTTCAATGCACACACTATATATATATATATATATATGCGCACACACACACACACACATCATGAAGCAAAGATAAGTCAGTAATATTTATTCTACACTGATCTGTTCAGACTAGCATATTCGTCTTGGATGTTATGACAATGCTATAGACATTCTACTCTTTGCTCTCCTGAAGAAAACCAAAGGGTAGAATTTCACTGATCATTCTGTTGAAAAATGGACAATGAAATTGAATTATCTAGATTGGATACAACTACCAGTTCAACATTTCCAGATTACCAACAATGACAGACACCTGAAGAAGGCCGGAGGGTACAATGACTGAAACAATAATCACCAAGATGAGGATATTAGTTTTAATAAACCAGTGTAGAATGATATTTTTTTATGTAAAACGTTCATATGGTAATATTTATTCAAACAATAATGTAAATAAGAAAATGTCAAAGTGCATTTGTGTAGTATAGGATTCAGGCCAGGAAATACCATAGGTCTGAACTGAATTTAATGTTCATCAGGAGCCTTTGATCTAAGGAGAGTTGATCTGTGGTGACTCCAATATTTACAGGGTTCACCCAAAGAGATACCAAAGTAAGTTCTGTACTTGGAATCTCAACAGAATGTCAAAAGAAGGCTGATCTAGAAGGTGATCTCATGGCCACCAAGTACAAAATCTGAGTTCACCAACATAAAGACAGGAAGGCTACCTAGCTGAAATTAGGATATACCTATACAAGACAAGTGAACGAGATAAAGTTATATAAACACCTGACCCAAGAGGAAGAAAGGGACTCCCCCAAATCATTGCAAGAAGATCGAATGTTCAAAGAAAAACATGACCCCACATGCCTTCCATACAGCCAACATTAATCCAGAAGTAAAGAATTATATGTATGGAAAATTTATTTACACTATTTACATTGTTTAGACTGTTGTTGCACTGCTCAAGCTGAATATGACAATAAAGATGAGGATAACAGTCCAAACAATGAAAATAGTGTAAATAATTACAATACCTCATCTCAGAAATATAGACAGATTCTGAAGGAGTCCAGAGCGTACAACGGCCGAAATGTCATGAATATGGTAATAAAGATGAGGATAACAGTCCGAAAAATGTAAATAATGCAAATAATCATAATACGTCATCTCAGAGATATAGAGGCCGAAACGTTGTGAATATGGCAATGAAGATGAGGATAACAGTCTGAAGAATGTAAATAATTCAAGTAATCATAATACCTCATCTCAGAGATATAGAGGCCGAAACGTTGTGAATATGGCAATGAAGATGAGGATAACAGTCCAAACAATGAAAATAGTGTAAATAATTACAATACCTCATCTCAGAAATATAAACAGATCTTGAAGAAGGCCGGAACATACAACAGCCAAAATGTTGTGAATATGACAATAAAGATGAGGACACTCCGAACAGTGTAAATAGCGTAAATAGTTACAATAAATCATCTCAGAAATATAGACAGATATGGAAAATTTAGTCTTGTATTCTTATTGAATGTTATTAAGATAACATTACATTGACAAGAAAATCAATCAATAACTAATCAGGTGTCCTGCTCTACAGAAAATCAGTCATAGCCAATTTAGTTTGCCATTAATACCTGATGAGAAAACTTCTTAAGGCCAATGACCAAAAACTCTTTGTGCAAACAGAGTCGGACAAGTATTTTCTTCACAATAAGAGAACAAAGACGGAGACAAAAAAGACCAACACACAGCTATTAGAAGAAAGCCTCCTCGGTCATCCTCAGATGTTCACAGGCACTTGACTAATGAAACTAAACCAATGCTCAGCAAGACTATTTAATTGGTGAATATGGACGGATAAAACAATCTACCCCGGCGGACAAAATAAAGGGGTCAGTTTGAAATTCCAATCATCTGAAGAAGGCCAGAGTGTACAATGGCCAAGACATTTTGAATATGGCAATGAAGATGAGGATAACAGTCCGAATAATGTAAATAATGCAAGTAATCATAATACCACATCTCAGAGATATAGACACATATGGACAAATAAAGAAGTCATTTCAAATCTGGATATTGCAGCAAATAAATACAAGACAGAAAAAAAAAATGTGAATTTGATTGACCAATTAGATTTTTTACAGCTTATCAGCCTTTCGTAGGTTATTTAAACCAAAAAGATATTTTGGCAAATTTCAACCTTCAAGCCCACAAAAAAAACTAAAAAAAAAACAAACAAACAACAAATGGGGTGTCAAGAAGATGCTTTTTTCCCCCGACCTTGACAGTTATGTGTCGTACGTGATACATGCTTAGACAATCGTGTATCTTTTGATACATGACTGACGAGGCAGATTTTTTTCCCCACAGTAGGTTGCCATTTCTTTCTATGGTAGACCAGTTGGCATCCAAGTCTATTGAACCCAGTCTGTCCTGCTATTTACCCATAGCTGGGAGAAGAAGAAGAGGCTTCGTATTTTTCCCCGGGGTATTAGCATGTAACGGATTCGACCGGAATTCGAACTCGGATCTCTAATTCCTCAATCAGAGCTGCTATCCATTATTGATACTGCTATTATTTTAATGACCTTTATTCTTTGACAATGTTGTTTTTAAAAAATGACCATTAGAATTGTAATAAAACTTAAACATGTGAAAGTGAATTCATACATTTTCTTTGTTCTTGAGAACTCACAATAAAAATAAACATTTATTTATTAGATTGTTTTTTGAAATGGTTGGCAAAATATTGGCTAATTGCCAATTGATTCAAACTTTATAAAATGGTAAATAAAAGAATTTACTTTTGGTTGCTTCACATATTTTAATAATTTAGTAAATGTTTACAAATTTATGGACAAAAATTGTTTTCACATTTATTTCTTTATAAATTGGTGAAATGATAAATATTGCATGGTACGAGGGTCATTCAATAAATAAGGTGAATTTTTCGGTATAACGACTTCTAATACAGATAGAAGCATACTCTTTTTTTTATTTTTGTTTTACTTCTTTTTCACATGGATTTAATTTCTTTTGCAGATTAAAAAAAAACTTTGAGAGTTTTGGCGATTGACAAAGATGGCCGGCCAAGAAGCATGCTCCAGGATTGAACAGCGGTCAGTTATCAAGTTTTTGGTTGCTGAAGAGTGCAAACCAGTTGAAATTCATAGGAGAATGTCAACTGTGTATGGTGCCACATGTTTCTGCCAAAAAAATGTCTACAAGTGGGCTAAATTGTTTAAAGAAGGACGGAGCAGTGTTGAGGATGAAGACAGGCCTGGGAGGCCTACAGAAGTGAGGTCTCCTGAGGTGATCGAATCAGTCAATGACCTCATTCAGTCTGACAGAAGGGTGACAGTGGATGACATTGCAAGGACTTTGAGCTTATCTGTTGGCACAAACGCAGGGGTCATCAGTCAGAAGGAGTCATCTTGCATCATGACAATGCAAGGCCTCACACAGCAGCCCAAACAGTGCAGACCATCAACGAGCTGGGCTGTGAACTGCTCCCTCATCCCCCTTACAGCCCAGACCTTGCCCCTTCAGACTTTCACCTGTTTGGTCCCTTGAAAGCGTTCACGAGAGGCACGAAGTTTAAAAGTGACGATGAAGTCAAAAGTGTTGTGAGCGACTGGCTGAGACATCAGTCCAAAGATTTTTACGCTGAGGGAATACGGAAGCTTGTGCACAGATGGGAAAAGTGTGTGACAGTGCTGGGAGACTATGTTGAAAAATAAAAAAAGTAAGCTTCTATCTGTATTAGGAGTCCTTATACCGAAAAATTCACCTTATTTATTGAATGACCCTCGTATTAGTTTTTAGAATGCTTTAAATATAAAATTATTCTTGTAAATAAACAAACTGTTAAATAGTGTTTAATATTTTTGTCGTAAATTCTCAAGAACAAACTAAAAGTGTATAAATTTGCTTTCATTATCTGTTTAGAAATTATTACAATTCTAATCATCCCCTTTTAAAACAATAAATTTTGCCGAGGAGTGAAGGTAGTTAAAATAATAGTGGTGTCAAGGGAAAAACCCACCTTTTGTTACACTGTATTTTTGTGAACACAAACGTTAAAGATTGTCCCTTTTTTTTTTTTAATTATAAAATTTTTTTTTTGCCAGTGAATATAGCATTTAACAATGTTTTTGTGAATAATGATTTTTCCAGATACAAATCCTACTATTTAACCCCAAAGTTGAATTTAAACAGGGTGAATAATCACCGAGCTGTACTAGAATAAGAACTAGAGACATCCCTAGGCATGAATAGCAGAATAAGAACAATCTACTCTGACAGATTAAATCAAGGATTCAGTTAAAATCCCCTGTAAGTTATCCAAGTCAAAAAGCACCTGAAGAAGGCCAGAGTGTACAACAGCTGAAACGTTGTGATAACAACAAGGATGAAGATAATAGCCCAAGTCTAAATAATGTAAATAAAATATTTCCTTTAACCAAAGTTAATGTCCCCCATCTTAAAAAAAATCAGAAATACTAAAAAAGAAAATTATTAAAAATAATCAAGAATTTTATAATCAAATTTCATTAGTTTTTAATCAAACATGCACACACACACCCAATATATATATATATATATATGAAGAAATATAGTCTTAAAGTGTGCTCACACACCCAATATATATATATATATATATATATATATGAAGAAATATAGTCTTAAAGTGTGCTCACACACCCAATATATATATATATATATATATATATGAATGAAGAAATATAGTCTTAAAGTGTGCTATATTTATGGGATAAAGTGCTCAATATTAGAGAGAGCGTGTGTAAATATATAAGTGAACATCGAAGTTAACACTTAGAGGCGACAGTCTGTTCCATGCTAGATGCAATCGTCAGGCCACGATTGCATCTAGCATGAAACAGGCTGTCGCCTCTAAGTGTTGACTTCGATGTTCACTTTATTTATATATATATATATATATATATATATATATAGACACAGAATGGGGAGAAAACAAATATTTGTACACATACAAATATTTAATTTATTGTATTTCCAACTAATGAATAAACATACCTTTCCTATAATTAACTGTACACAGATGCATAATAAGTAAAATAAGTAAGTATGCATAGAAAACAAAAAAAAATTGGTTTAATAAAAATAAATCCCATTTATCTATTTTAATGGTCGAAAAAAGTATTTGTATAATACAAAAAAAGAATACATAATCTTCATTTAATACTTTGTAGAATCGCCATTATTCACTTCTACAGCAACCAACCTCTTCTTGTAGTTCACAATGATTTGCAAATTTTAGTTGCTATTTTGTTCCATTCTTCTTCGCATATGGTCTTCGGATCAGAGATGTTTGTTGGAGCTCTCGATTGGATTTGAATAACGCCACATATTCTTGATTGGGTTTAAATCTGGGGACTCATTTGGCCATTTCAGGATATTTACATTATTTTCAGCAAGCCTGTTCCTCATATTCATAAACGACCTTCCTGACGCCATAGATTCCCAAGTCAGCATCTACGCGGATGACACCACAATTTACTCCTGCCTCAAACACAAATCTAGTGATGCTGACAAAGTTAACCTGGCAGTTCAAATAGAAAAGGACCTCCAATCGGTTGTAAACTGGGGCGAGAAATGAATGGTTAACTTTAACGCCTCTAAAACAAAACTGCTCTCTATTAACCACCACAAGGATCCATCCCTGCATACCATTAGAATGTCTGAAGACCAACTTCTCGAGAGCTCCTCTCTGTGGCTGCTCGGTCTCACGCTGTCCGCTGATCTGAGATGGAACAAATACATCGAGTCAGTTGCATCATCCACCGCAAGAAAAGTTGGTTCCCTGTGCCGAACCAGGAAATTTTTCTCCCTGGAATCGATCCTCCAAATCTATAAATCGACCATTCGCCCTTGCATGGAGTATTGCTGCCATATATGGTCTGGAGCCCCTGCTGTTTGCCTCAGGGTTCTTGATAAGATCCAGAGACGGATATGCAATGTAATTGGCCCTGATCTGTCATCTCTTCTGCAGTCACTCTCTCACAGACGCAACGTTGCCTTGCTCTGTCTTTTTTACAAATACTTTCCCGGTAATTGCTCCGAGGAGCTGTTTTCGCTGGTTCCTAGGCCTCATGAATTTAAACGTCCTATGAGGCTGGCATCCCGCTCCCACCCCTTCACCGTTGAAACTGTTAGATGTAGACGTCTCCAACTATTTAAGTGTAACGTCAATCGACATCTCCAGTTGCCTTGATCTATCCACTTCCCTTCTCCACATCCTTTCTCCTTTCATTCCTATCTGCTCTTGCTCCAAATCTTCTGTAACCCCCTTGCCTTGATCGATCCACTATCTTTCTCCACATCCTCTCCTTTACCACTCCTATCTGCTCTTCCTCCAAACCTTCTGTAACCCCTTGCGTGCTAGTGGGCCTCCAGCCTTGCTTGGGGTGATAAGCTTAAAAAAAAAAAAAAGAAAAAAAAAGCCATTTCTTTGTAGATTTTGCAGTGTGTTTAGGATCTTTATATTGTTGAAAGATCCAATCAGGAGGCAGTTCAAGATTTTCAAACAAAATCATCAAATTGGCTGGATTTTATTTTTTATTATTTTATTTTAAATTTTTTTAGAAATCAATAATCTATTTTTTTTTTTTTTAAATTGTCTTATATAAATAATGTTTTTAAAAGAAATCCAGTATTAATTATCATCATTATCAGTCCTATGATTGGGTGTGGTCATAGAGTCATTGAGCAGCTGGGGACCTAACCAGTTTCCTCCATGTATCTGGGTTTAAAAGCTGGAATCATTCAGACATAGGGGGGGGGGGGGGTTGGGAAAGCAGAACTGGCAGAGCCCATTCCTCTCAAGGTCAAACTACAACCAATGTCCTCCAATTTGAAAACTCGGTCATTGATTCTACGGGGAGAACGCTCCACTATTCAGTTTACGAAGCTCCCACCCCATGTCCTTACTGAACTGGTTGTACCCATAGATAATTAATTATGTTAATTGTATTAATTATAGGTTTTTTAGTTTAAAAATACAATAATTAGTATTAGATGTTTAATTTTTATAATTAATACCAGATTTTATGGTGGGCATTAATATGTTAATAGTTAAAAACCGATTTATTGTCCAATTTATTTATTTATTCTTCTTGTCACTGTTCAATGCACAATGAAATTAGATAGCAGACCCCAGCTGCACCAAAGTGCAGATATACACACACACACAAAAAAAAAAAAAAAAAAAAAAAAATTAAAAAACACTACTTAATGAATATTAATAAAGTTTCAAGTGTGTTGAAAATTGTCAGTGTGCTGCAGTATTTATTTTAAGCAGGGCCCATGGATAAAAGATGTCCTTCAAGAGCTTCTTTCCTAGAACTAAAATGTCATACCGAGGGTAACATTTCAAACAAGTGGTACATGGGCTGCGTACTGTCTTTCATTAGGTTTTCTGCTCTGCTGAAACGATGAGAATTAGAGATGTTCTTCAAAGGAGGGCAGTGAGCAGCTGATTATCTTTATTTTCTGGGCAACATCTACAATCCGAGCAGCTTGCATGCAAGCAATGCAGTATAATGCGACAGTAACCTTCTACTGTCGCATTATACTGCATTGCTGGCAGCACCACCCTTTGTATATCAGCAGCACCCTTTGTATATCATTTCTTTTTCTGAGAATTCTCAGCAAATCAATTCCTACCATGTCTACTTGACTAATGGGATGGTATTGCCAGTCCAGGGGAGATCCTCTGCAATGTACCTGCCCAGGAACTTAATTTCATGAACCCTCTCTACACAAACCCCACCGATGACCACCTGATTGTTGTTCAATCAGATTAATCAGTTTTTTTATGGCTTATCAACCTTTTGTTTTTTAAGGGTCAGTTTCTTACTTTTTTATTTATTTTTATACCAAAACTATGGGTCAAATATATTCTTAGTTAATACTATTATATCATTACTAGTTTTATTCCATCTTATTATTCTTGCTTTTTATCCCAACACTCTGGCTCTATA
Source organism: Acanthosepion esculentum (assembly GCA_964036315.1). Lineage (NCBI taxonomy): Eukaryota > Metazoa > Mollusca > Cephalopoda > Sepiida > Sepiidae > Acanthosepion > Acanthosepion esculentum. The sequence continues at coordinate 10,970,598 of OZ038504.1, forward strand.
CACTCTTCATTATTACTATTATTTTGTTACTAGTTTTATTCCATCTTATTATTGTTGCTTTTTATCCCAACTCTCTGGCTCTATACACTCTTCATTATTTCTATTATTTTATTACTAGTTTTATTCCATCTTATTATTGTTGCTTTTTATCCCAACACTCTGGCTCTATACACTCTTCCTTATTACTATTATTTTATTACTAGTTTTATTCCATCTTATTATTGTTGCTTTTTATCCCAACACTCTGGCTCTATACACTCTTCCTTATTACTATTATTTTATTACTAGTTTTATTCCATCTTATTATTGTTGCTTTTTATCCCAACACTCTGGCTCTATACACTCTTCCTTATTACTATTATTTTATTACTAGTTTTATTCCATCTTATTATTGTAGCTTTTTATCCCAACACTCTGGCTCTATACACTCTTCATTATTACTATTATTTTATTACTAGTTTCATTCCATCTTATTATTGTTGCTTTTTATCCCAACACTCTGGCTCTATACACTCTTCATTATTACTATTATTTTATTACTAGTTTTATTCCATCTTATTATTGTTGCTTTTTATTCCAACATTCTCGCTCTATACACTCTTCATTATTACTATTATTTTATTACTAGTTTTATTCCATCTTATTATTGTTGCTTTTTATCCCAACACTCTGGCTCTATACACTCTTCATTATTACTATTATTTTATCACTTGTTTTATTCCATCTTATTATTGTTGATTTTTATCCCAACACTCTGGCTCTATACACTCTTCATTATTACTATTATTTTATTACTTGTTTTACTCCATCTTATTATTGTTGCTTTTTATCCCAACACTCTGGCTCTATACACTCTTCATTATTACTATTATTTTATTACTAGTTTTATTCCATCTTATTATTGTTGCTTTTTATCCCAACACTCTGGCTCTATACACTCTTCATTATTACTATTATTTTATTACTAGTTTTATTCCATCTTATTATTGTTGCTTTTTTTGAAAAAAAGCTATTTTGATAAAACTTTACTCATTGTCTCTTCAGACCAATAGCCCAAAATCAAAAGCAAAGGAATAGTTTCTGTTGAGACTTGAGCATGTATCTTATACCTCAATGGTCCCCTTTCAAGAACGTCTCTTTAATCACTTCAGTCATGGAAGCTTTAATAATTAAGTGCACTTTAAATTTGCAAGCATTCTGTCATTTCTCCTTTTCTGATCCGTTTGTCATATTTGCTTTGCCATCTTGTAATAGAGTTCTATTTTGGTTTTATTTCCTTTTAATTATATAAAAAAAAAAAAAAAAAAAAAAAAAAAAAAAGAGTATTTTCTTCATTTCTACTAATTCTAAAGAAAAAAAAAAGAGAAAATGAAAAAGCTTCAGAGGGTACCAATCAGGCAGGAGAATTTTCAAAGTTTTACGACATGAGAGATGATCCTGCGACATTGTTTCATGTTGAAAAAAAATGTAAGAATTTCTGATGTCTGTCAGACATAACACATAACCTCAAGTAAAGTAAGACGTATCTTGAGCAAAATGCCAAAATGTTGCAATAATATAGGAGTAAAATGCTGGAGTATTACAATAATATAAGAGCAATGTGTCTAAGATTTGCCGTAATATCCGAGCGACGTGGCTAAGAGTTGCCATAATATCTGAGCGACGTGCTAAAGTGTTACCATAATATCTGAGTGAAGTGTCAAAATTAAACCCTTCTTCCCACAAGGAATGAACTTTATTTTTCCATGTTAAAGTTTTCTTTTGAATAAAATATGCATACTAAATTTGTAGATGGCACAAGAATTGGTCAGGTGGTAGAACCTGTTAGGGTCCCAGCTATGGGCAAATAGTGAACCCCCAAACAAAAAGAAAACACTATGATATATAAAAATACATTTTTATAATAAAAATACCAGCAGTACATTTTTATATAAAAAATGACCAACAATACATATTTATTTGAAAAATGATCAACAATACATTTTATCTGTAGTTTAAGGCATACAATTGCATTAAAAATATTTAGATTTTGGTATTAAATAACCTATAGAGGTTGATATGCCATTAAACAAAATCAATATATCAATCAACCAACAAACCAACCTGTATCTTAATACTTTGCTTAGCTTTTGGAAAGCATCTTTTGCTATCCAAATGTGGTCTCACACATTCCATCCTCTGTTAAAACACTTCCAAGATATTAAAATGTTTGTATTGCTTGATTTTAGACTAACAAAAGATTCAGTGAATATGTTGGACTTGTTTTTTCGATTTTAAATTCTTGAACAGTGAACAGTTATATATAACAATTTTGAATGGCGTATAGGAACATAGAACCATCTCTTAATTACTGTTGTTCCCAGGTCCACCCTGCCCCTGGTTGATAGCACCTGTTAGGGTCCAAGCTATAGGCAAATAGTGAACCACTAAAACAAAACACTATAAAAGTATAAAAATACATTTTTATAAATCAAAATACCAGCAGTACATATTTAGAAAAAAAAAAAAAATTTTTTTAAAATCAAACACAAAATGACCAACATTACGTATTTATCTGTAGTTAAAGGCATAAAATTGCATTCAAATTTAAATTTCTGCATTAAATAACCCATATAGATGTCGATATGCAAAAGAACGAATTCATATATATATATATATATATATATATATATATATATATATATATATATTAGTGTGAGAGAGAACTATAATTAATGAAACCTTGAGAAAAAAAAAAAAAAAAAATCGTCCAACCAACCAAGACGGCAGACAAACTCTTCTTCACAATTTATGATTTTAAAGAAATTAATGAATGCTTTTTAATCTGACATCATATCTTATTACTATGAACATTATAGTTAGTGAGTACATGTGTGTATGTGTATATATATATATATATATAATATATAAATAATATATATATATAATATATAAATAATATATATATATAATATATATATATATATATATAAATAATATATATATATAATATATATATATATATATATAAATAATATATATATAATATATATAATATATATATATGTGTGTATATATATATATATATATATATATATATATATATATATATATATATATATATATATATATATATATCACACACACACCTGATTATATGTGTTTGAGTACTTCATCTAAGCGCTATGTTCCTTCAGAACATTGGCGATCATGGCGCTTTGCAATTTCATGTATGATCACCAAAGGTAAGCAATATCAAGCCTAGTCAGCACCTAGATAGGTAACTGCTTGGGAATAACAGGTGCTGTAAGCTTGGATGCGCAGGTGGTGTACTGGATAATCTTGGAATTGTTAATAGAAGATCCAAGTTCCAGTTCTCGTTGGGTTCATGATATTCACCTACACACAAATACCTCTTCTCCCCAGTCAGCAGCTATTTGTTCATTAGTAAGACTTGTATGACTAAACCATTATTATCTCCAAAAATAATATAAAATGGTAGGTACAGAATATTTAGATTTCAGCAGTAAATAACCGATAGATGATGGTTGATATGCCATTGAAGAAATCAACCAAGCAACCAACAATTTCCTCTCCTTTATAGCTCTTAATAATTTTTGTCTTTTTCTCATTTCTCCTCAACCCTATTCTACCAATCATTTACACAAGCTTGCCAGGTAGATTATACATACTTTTCCTCTGTACCCCTCATTTTTAGTATGTCCTGTGAGTGTCAAATTTTCTAAACCTTCTTTCCTCATTATGGGCTAAGGGAATAAATACTGAACACCAGGTGGTTAATAGAAAAGTTTATTGTACACAACCAGTACAATATGAAATATGGTACAGTTATACACACAGGTCAATCTAGTAACGAGTGCCACTAATTGGAAGGTCAAACATGCTTGTGTCTTCTCTCTCTCACTCAAGTCTCTCATAGACAGTTGACTTTATAGGTACTATAGTGAAATCATACATGGGGGTGACTGGTTATTCCTTTACATCAGTGTCTAACAAAATTGTCCTGTTTGTTAACACTCTGCTTAGCTTTTGGAAGGCAATTTCACTATTCCAATGTGCCTTCAGATTTCAGTGTCATACTTTCTATATATGTCTAGAAAACTGGAAGTCAAAATGGCTACAGTTAAAAGAAAAGAGAGAAAAGGTTAAGGAGTGAGGATAAAGTAGAAAAAAAAGAACAAATAACTACAATAATCTATGCATACACACATGCAAACCCACATATACACAATAAAAAAACAAACTTGCACCAATGAAAAAGGCATATATATATATATATATATATATATATATATATATAGCATAATGAGAAGCCACGTATACTTTCTTGATATGTATATAATATGGAGAAAACAACTAAAAAGTTGCAAATTAAAAAAAATTGAATGTTTTTTTTGTGAAAGTATTTATTTATATTATTTTAGATATATATATATATTTGATATTTCGGATCTGCCCTGATCTTTCATCAGAAATAGCTGTATTCAGAAGTTTGTTTACAAGTAGCGTCTGTCATGAGACGCGGACATCCCGTGATGTGAAATGCAAGTGTGTTTGAATATTTCTAATGTAAATCTAACGATAATAATATATTAGATGTTGTTTAAAAAGGTTTTTTTTTTAACTATATCTAAAAAAAAAATATATATATATATGAGAGATATTTTCTGTAGATTTTCCTGGAGTGGATTTAATTCTAAAATTGTCTATGGTTTAACTTATATATTGTTTTGCAGGTAGCTCAATAAGTCCATATCTTTCCATAAGTCAT